>VSWD01000007.1:6046888-7246888 GCA_033119305.1 Pinctada imbricata
CCTACAACACCCGGTATTCCCAGGCGGTCACCCATCCAAGTACTGACCGGGCTCGACGTTGCTTAACTTCGGTGATCGGACGAGAACCGGTGTTTTCAACGTGATATGGTCGTAGGCAACAGAGTAAAATTAACAACGAGCTATAAACCTAAATGACGACAATGGTCATCCATAGATTCAAGAAACACATGACAACAAATTTTCAATTACTCACAACAAATTCAAAATCATGAAAAACATAGAAAATTTAGAGTATTGTATACAGGTAGTTAATCGCAATGCAGGGAGTTATATGATAGAAGGGGCATAACTCGAACTGATTTGCAACGCATGGCATGTGACACCTCCCCCCCCCCCCCCCAAAAAAAAATCACACGATAATGTTGGTGATTGATGATTTTCGACTCATGAATACAAAGTATAAGAAGATTAAATGGCGTTAAAATTTGAACACAAAACCAGACATGATGAATTTTGAAAAGGAATTATGTGTGTGGTCAAATACTGAGTCTGAAATATTCCGACAGTACTAACCTCTGTTTTATTCTATAGAAGTCTCCCTAAATCATTATTCTCTTCTCCAAAAATGCCAAAAATACGCAACACTTCACAATACATCTGTACACTTAGAATCTAGGCTCTCCAGCAATGTCCATCCGTTCAGTGCGGCGCTCGCTCGAGAAATGATTCGACCAGCTAGCGTGCAGCGCTAAGTAACAGTGTAGCATTGTGACGTCACACTGCACCTGCCCAACGCAATGCTAAAGTACTACGTAAATGAAATCAGTTTATAACGGTACATTTGATACAGATGCTTTTACTGCTGAAATCGAATGTAATTTTACCAACACGTATGTACATTAGTTTCAGAATAAAAGAAAGAAAAATTCTAATAGCGCAACTTATATCATACATAGAACTAACAATATAACAAATGGCGAGTGAAATGCTGACAAAATATCGAGTAAAAATCAAAATGAAATGCCTACAACACCCGGTATTCCCAGGCGGTCACCCATCCAAGTACTGACCGGGCTCGACGTTGCTTAACTTCGGTGATCGGACGAGAACCGGTGTTTTCAACGTGATATGGTCGTAGGCAACAGAGTAAAATTAACAACGAGCTATAAACCTAAATGACGACAATGGTCATCCATAGATTCAAGAAACACATGACAACAAATTTTCAATTACTTACAACAAATTCAAATTCAAAATCATGAAATATTATACCTATCCTACTGACTACATAATATGTGATATATACATTCAGATATTAGAAATTTAACTAAAAAATAATAATAACAGAAAATTAACCCTGGTAACTTTAGTTTCGTATTTCATGGCTGTTTCATTTTCCTCCTCAGGAAATCTTTGACCAATCATATTAGGTTTCAGTTGAGCATGCGCATGTTAAAAAATTGAGGGAGTCGGCAGCGGGCTCCGCTCATAATTATTAATGTGCTCTTTACATTTCACACTAAGGTCGACCTTGAAATCTAACTCTCAGGACTCGTCTTGCTTTCAATGAGCACGTTTATTCATGTCGATAATATTTGGTTTCTTTTCTTTTTTCTTACGAAATCAAAGATTTTGAATAGTTTTTTTTTTTTCTCTTTTGGTGCATGTCTCTATGACAAGCCAAAGTGGAAAAAATCGATATTTTCTAATATTAAACAAAACAATGACTTTCTATTCTATTACTATATCGGTGGCGTAGCTGACTTTAGTGGACCTCTTGCTGGACCAGGGACTATTTTTTTAAAAATCTAACGGTCACCATTGGCGAAAACATTTCAGACTTCCGGACAGCTTCCTCCCATATCGCCCGGTTGGTGCGAAACCCCGGTGGAGCTCCCTTCTGAAATTGGTTTAAACTTTCGTTGATAGAAGTTTGATCTCGATGCTTGTATACGCATTACGCCGATGCGTCCCACATCCTTTGACTGTCTCCTATTGTAAATGTACATACATGCATGCATGTGTATTTTCTTTTCTCATTTTATACTTGTCTACTTATTTTTCTGCATGCGCATACTACCCCGTACATGACAACTACCGTGGTACTGTAAAAAATTGTTTCTTTGGCCATACAATACAATACAATACTTGTTTCTTTGGCCATACCATACAATACAATACAATACTTGTTTCTTTGGCCATACAATACAATACAATACAATACAATACAATACAATACAATACAATACAATACAATACAATACAATACAATGCAATACATTACAATACAATACACTTTCTTTGCCAAAAAGTGGACCTCAAAGGGCATACAGCAGTTACAGTAACGAACACTTTTAAAAGGTGTCATCATGGTCAACAACATAAATACAATATATGAATAGATAATAATAATTATTATTGGTCAACAACAGAGGGCACCAAGGGTCGATGCTTTGGGAACAACTTGAGCATAGCAATTTAGCTAAGCTTAACTCAAATTGTAATGAGTTAGAATTCAATTGTTGACTATTACATTGTTTAGATTGAGGATCACTGACTGACGAGGGTTAAGTATCCGAAACGTACATGTCTGGTCCATGCTGTAAATTGATCTGTTCTTAATTGATTCTATTGAATTTGAAGACGTTTTAATTAACATTCTGTATGTTTGCAGTTCTTTGTTTCTTATGTCGACAGTCATCTTTTGGTATATGTGGCATCTTTTGGTATATGTGTACTAATGTTGCCTCTTCTTGTTTTGTCTACTATACAGATATCTCATGTAGGACTTAGTAACGCCTTAAAAGATGTAAAAAATTGATTTATTCTATGAATAGCAATTCAATTTTCTTCTTGTAATGCGTATACTTCTACATCGAACTTAAATATTACAGTATTTTGTTAATAATTTAAAACTTGACGGAATTCAAAAACATTGTCATCGTTTTATGAAAAAAACCTAGCCCTCGTACCAATTTATTGATAATCCAAATTTTGGTATTTTGATTAAAATATCTTTGAATCTAAAAATAACAGAAGAACAGGTATATTTTATCAAAATTCATAAAGGGTAATCTTCAGCTAACCTAAGCAGTTTAATCATATCTGATAAAAAAATTCATCTCTTGGAGCGAGTGGAGCGAGATGCTACCTGCCATGGAATTGAAGAAAATATAGCTGTGGTGCTGAACTTTTTTCAGTAGGATGTTTCGTTTTATATCATGTCTTTATGGGCCTTAATTTTGTTCGTGTCTACGTTATTTCGCATCAACATTTACAGGCGCAGACACAGGATTTCGCCTTAGAGAATGTTGGGGATATTTCTAAAATCGATACGATATAATTTCGGCTTATTAAGGTGTCCAGATCAATTCAGAATTACATCGGTTTTAGGAAAGGGGAAAGTTTCCGAGAGTCAATGATTTGAAATTTCTAGAGGAAGGTCAATGATGGAAAAAAGCAAAGTTTCGTGTATTGAGAATTTTAGAGAAGACACACACCATATTCTCCCATTTCAATCCTCCACAGTAACGACACTTTCAATTCCATTGTCATTTAGACATAACTATATCGTCATTTTATTATTTTAGACAAAATGGAGGTCATAACCAAACATGCTGTGAATCAAAGACAAAAGATTAAACCCACATATTTTACAATATTTTGTACAATAATCAAAAACGTGTCAGGACTGACTTGGGCAGATAACAAGGCTAAGGAATACCAGGTTCGTAGCCTGGGGTATGTCTGATCATAAGAAAGTTGCCTTGACCATGGAGACACTAGAAGTATCGTTTTTCAGTCCGGCTCTAGAGCAAGTGACCATATTTCGCCGCATTTTTCGTATATTTCCAAGAAAATTTCCATACTTAGAGGCGAATTCAATGATTGGTATTGCTAAAATATAATTTAACTCCATTCTCGATCGAAATACTACAAAAATAATTTATTTTACTCAGTTTACTGTTTCCTTATAAAACGTCAAAATATTTCGTTTCCATGTTTTCAGGGGTGACCATATTTCGCCGTTTTTGTTGATAAGTATCCTATTTGCACAAAAAACGGACAAAATTATGAGTTTGTTCTCTGGAAATCTTTTGTCACTACTACTTCTAAGAAATTATCCCCGATAAAACGTTTTATTTGTTTTGATTTCGTAAAAAATTCGCATGTTTACATCTAAAATTGGGTGTTTTCATTAATTTTTCCTTATTTTATGGTATTTTTTCATCACAATTGAGTGCTGGAGATGACACAAAATATCAAAACATGACTGCCACGGTCATATTTGATAGTATATAGAAAAATAAACTTTACAAACAATTCCGATAGCTACAGAGAAGCAATTAACGATGAAACGGCGAAATATGGTCACCGGCGAAATATGGTTCCTTGCTCTACTTCTAATGTTGACTTCTGTCCCGGTTGGTAGGATTTGATGGCATAGTAGTCAGCTTCATGATCAAAATACATTGGATGATGTTCCCAATATCTATCCAGGCGATTTTCAAATGTTTTGACATTTTCAGCACTTATGATGTAATTTGGCAAGCTATTCAACAGATCCACCACTCCGTTATTTTGCTGTCTGCATGCAAAAATGTAGGCAAACCTTGGATATCCGTACGGTGTTTGTGCGTTATCAGTATACGTGTCCCGTACGTCCTCCTTGCGGATTTGGCAACACGCAGACAGGACGTAGCAGTTTTAGTGCATACAGAACTTTTGCTGCGTCCTGCCTGCGTGCTGTCTAAGAATTCAACAAGAAGTACGACATGCACGTTGTAAGTATGCAACAAATACGTGCACCGCACCTTCGACACAAGGAAGTGAGGACTCCGTGCGTTAGCAGTAATTGTCAATTCGACATCCTTACAATAACGTAGAAGACGTACGGAGAAAGTACATTGTAAGCAAGTTGCACGCAAGTCGTAAGTACGTGCAACGCACTTACTTTTTTGCCCTACATATCATGCATGTTACCGTCCATATAACCGTGCGTGCGACGTGCCTGACGCACTACTTCCGTACTCTTGCCAATTCCTTCCTTGCGTCTTCAGAAAAACGTAGCGCACGTAGCCTCCATAAACACCTAAACGTGCACACGGCGGGTTTGACCAGGGCTTATGGGAGCCATAGCATTTCGTGTATGGAATAAATCAAACGTTATTGTCATGGTATGTGAGCTGAAGTATTCAAATCAAGAAGACATCCAGCTTTTATATATTGAAGTATTGATGTAAAGAGTGAATCATACAAAAAAAAATGTACATAACTGTCCTGAAACATGAAGTATTCATGTTAAGAAACCATGATACGTGAACTGAAGTATGAACTTCTCAAGAATACATTATTGTCAAGGTAAGTGTCCTGAAGTATAATTTCATCAACAGCATATTGTATATATATTATAACCAAGAGCATATTGTATATATTATTACCAAGAGCATATTGTATATATTATAACCAAGAGCATATTGTATATATTATAACCAAGAGCATATTGTATATATTATAACCAAGAGCATATTGTATATTATAACCATGATGCACTGGGCTGAAGTATTTATGTAAAGAACACACATATTACCCCATTGTCAAGAGCACATTGTATATTATAGTAATCAAAGCACTAAAGGTACTGAGCGAATAGCCAGAATAATATCACTTATAATGTATGACAAAATATTGTGTTTTCAAAGTTTATGTAATATTTGTTCCTGAACACCTTCGTAGGCCAGTTTATGAACGTATAAAGACAGAACTAAAATGCAAATGCATAATGTTGTCGTAATGAATTGAAAGATGATGTCTGACAGTGAACATGAAAATTAAATAACATCACATTAAATCTACACCCCCCCCCCCCTAAAAAATACAACAATCCAATATGACTATCGATTGATGATTCCATATACAAGGAAAGAAGACGAATCTTATTTTCTAATTTGATCCCCACTCTCTCTTTAACCTTTCATGTTCAATGTTAGGTGTGTGCTAAGAATTTGAAGGAAAATTCACTTCTTTTTCAGCATATAAAAATATGATACATCCTAAACGGGAATGTTTTGATCTTTTATTTTTCATAATTGTTAATATCATATTTCATGATGGAAGTTCCTAATTTTTCCGTCGTATACAGATTTTATTTTGTGAAGCCGGGCAAAATAAGCCTACTTGAAGTTAGTTTTACGTTTCAATGATTCAACTTAATATCTTTATCGATAGCACCGTTTCATTTATATATTGTCCACTAAAACAGATAATCACCTGGTAATGGAAAGGGGTTTCCAACACACAGCCTGTGTTCATCTCAGTACATACAGATGCAATTTTTCATTAGGTCATGCATGTACATAACAGGACAGCTCGATTCATATAGATATAATTCATTGATTCAGACAGTGATCAGACTTTATACCGATCATGACGCTGACGCAGTCCCAAGGTACATGTAAACAGAGTAACATCGTTTATACATACTCAGTAGACGGGGCTCCCACGAGTGAAGAAATCAGGCAATCGCTATGTGCTATTCGCACAAAAAAACAAGAGTTGAAGTATCCATGTTAAGAAGTATCATGAAACATGAAGTAGTCACAGTGCACTGCTGTCAAGAGCACATTTCATAATTTAGTAACAACACAAGAGCTGAAGTATTCATGTATAGAACTCTGTATCAACTCTTCTGAAACTTTACATGCTGTATGATGCCACAATACATCAAATATTATAACTGTCCTTAACTTCACGTCAACAGCATATTTAAGTGGTTAAACTTAATAATGAAGATTTCATTTCCAGCAGAACCCATTGATCAATACTGTACAGAAACATTGCTGTAAGGGACACATAATATGCCACTGAAAGGTTTCCATCATGAAAGCTGAGTTGAAGAATGCATGTCAAGCATGAGCTGAAGATTTTTTCAAGATGACTTCTTGCATTGCGCTACTCAAAGTATAAAAGCCTAAAGATCATTCTGTTTTACAGAAAATGGTTTAATTCGTACACTTATAATTTACAATGAAAGCATAGAAATCAACAAATGTCAGTGCACAAAGCAATAATATTATAACATAATAAACAATATATAACTCCATAACAAACAAATCATCAACATGATGTCAGAGTCAAATCCTTTCAAAAATCATTTGAAAATAACCTTGATCTTTATCAAATTTGAGAAATTCTATCTGGTTAGAGTCCGTACCTTAAACAGTAAAAAAAAATGTAAAAGAAATTCATAAATCAACAATATACATAATTTAAATTAAATACATGAATATATTTTTCAAATAAGCCTCATTTAAAAAAAGGTTTATCTCAATCAAAACAAGCACTCAATTTGTCGAGTTGGAAGCAATACAACATACCCTTGTGGACAGCAATGTGATCAAGGGGCATCATTTAGGAAATGTGATTACTTACTAAAAAACACTTATAAAATTTTCCTATCTCTGTGCCTTAGGCCATACCAAATTAATTAAATGTTCTTTGGATTTCCCGCACCATATTTTTCAAAATTCAAAAACTAATATTATAAAAATAAAATGCTCGCCCGCACCACGAAATTTCTGGCTCAAGATTTTTTGAGGGTCGGTTCTGACTTCTGCAAATCTTAAAGCTTCTAGAAGACTGAGATTGTGCAAATTTCGAAGAAAATGATACTTCTTGTGTTTGAAAAATTATGTTGGGCGCAAACAAGGAGGGGGGAATGTTCGAAAATCTTTTCCGTAGAGCTATGTGCCAGGCTTCCTAGTCACCAGATTCGATGGGGATTCCTTTTTGTGTACGAGAAACATCAGAAATGTATTAATGGGGTAACCTATATCAAGAATGAAATTATTTTACTCGCCCGCACCTTAAAAACTGCAATACTTAAAAATAAAATAAAATAATTATATTTTAGCCCGCTCGCACCCTTTTTTTTACAAGAAAATCCAAAGAACATTTAATTAATTTGGTATGGCCTTAGAAATTTCCAATAATATTATAATACTACTGTAGAATAGAAAGAGAGATAACTCCAAAATTCACACAAAACAAAGCGGGTAGAGAGGGACCTTAATCTACAAGACTTAGTATAAAAAGAACTTACTTAAACTTCAACAGTGAAGTTCAAGCTCAATACTTCTCTCTATAATTGAATTTGCAGTTCATGGTTGTAATGTAGATAAGTACCAAATTTTATTTCCACTCATACATTGAAAGGAATAGACATGATTGACAGACAGACAAACTGAGAGAAAACATTTGCTTTGCTAGTAGGGGACTATGTTAAATAAAAAAAAAAACCTTGAAAAGGCCATCCTCTCCTGCTCAAAAGGTAACATTTTTTGGAAAATGTTGATTACAAACTGTCTACCAACAATGTTTCACAAATATATGTATCTTACTGTTTTGAAACCAAAATGTATCTTTTCGTTTTGACACCAATCATTTAATTTTAAAATTTTGAAATTCTTTTATTTTTTTTTTGTTTATGAAAAAGTGAAAAAACCACAAAATTTTTATACCCGTCTTGTTTTGATGGGCATCAAAATGCATATAGAAAAGAAATATCAATTTAAAAGTTGCTTAAAACTGAGATCATAAAAAATACTTTCACAATTATCAAAATCTAAGAGATCTAAAATTCCTTTGAGATTTTGATTAAGTTACTTGTAGTCTTTGTACATACCTTAAATAAAAAAGAAATTTGGCAATGAAACAAACTGCAAAACCATGACTTAAAAACTTTAGGAAAAATAGTCTAACATGCCACTTTATAATTTCATATAAAGAAATGTTGATTTTGAGATATGTTCTGCAAGAGAAGCTGTAAGAAGTACAATGCTTTACTGATATAAAACAACAGATCAATGTATAGCTTAGCTAGGCCGACACTGCACGGACTGATCATTATTGTTCTGTTCTTCTTCATCTACGTCAAACACACCGGTGATCCTGTACCCCATGTTCATCAACATGACCTCCAGGGGGTCGGCATTCATTCTTTTCTGATTTGCTAATGCTGCGTCGTCTGAATTATCTACCTCCCGTTCATCTTTATGCCCATCCTTAATTAATTAGTAAAATATTCATTAACATTGTAGAAAAAATCCAAATGTATGCATCATTTTACAATAGAGTGACTGAATGCAAGTGAAACTCTTCCAAATATAGTTGCTACACTTACATTCAGGTATTCCATCTTTAATATTCTTATTTCTCAAATATTTCATGTAAATGTGTATATTTTGTGACCAATTAAAAGTTCCTTGTTTTTAAAAATTCTTAATATTTCACTAGGGATCATACCTATACTCTATTTGCACTATATTTCTCTTTTCTTTCAGAACGAAATTTTTTCTTGTCCTACAATTCTCCTATAATTTTATTTGACACACTTTCATTTTTCTCTCAAAGGAATTGTAAGGTCAAGTCATTCTTCAACTTTGAGATTTAAGTTAAAAGTACTAATTCACATAACTTTGGTTTTTCATACATTACAATAATTGTGTTTATTCTGCAAAGAAGTCAAATTCTACAAAAACACAAAACTAATACAAGTTTATATTGTAATATTGTATATATTGAAGTATATATGTTTGGTTTTTTGCTTTCAGTTACAGCAGAATATCTTGAGCATATTACCTCTTCCTTGGGACTCCATAACCTAACTACCGGGTCTATACCGCTAGTGGCTAATAGACAATTTGTGGGATGTGGTTGTAAACAGTTAACGATGGAGTCGTCCCCTCGGAGGACCCGTACAATGTTAGTCGTGCTCCGCTCCCAGATAAAGAAGGAACCATCATCGGAACCTGCCACTATATACTGACCATTACTAAATGGAAAAGAATTCTAGTTCAATATTGTGAGAATAAGAATGATTTGAAAACTTGGATCAAAGATTAAAATGCATTATGAATAATTGAACTTTGTCTGAAAAGTATAATATATTCTTACATGATTTCCTTTTACAAGATGACTTTGGTTGTTAAACAATTTAACAATGCCCTGTCTTCATTATTGTTTCTATTCTTTTGCCATGGACGCAATTATTATACATGTACATGTATATAAATTATTTATCTTTCTAACATCTAGCTATCCTACCTTCCAAAATAATTGGCTTCTTTAATATCTGTTGTGGTATTACAGTGTCCACAGAACCTGGCCTCGTAGTCGTACGCCAGGGCTCGCCATATCTTCTCCTGTTCCGACACTGATATACTGGATCTTCGTGACGAGTCTCGCTCGGGATCGCTTGAAGGCTCCTTCTTGTCATCTACAGAAATCACAGTACATGTATAAGCTAACATAAGTCTTTCCCTTGATTTTACTTATCAATGTTGCACTTTTGACTTATTTCTTCTATTTTACAAAGTATTCAATATCATGAATGAAATATATAATTTTCAAAATGTTTTCTCACACTCATGTAATTTCATACACGACTTATTTGCTCTTTTCGATACACAAAGTAACTTTCTATTTGGAACAGATAAACTACGTGTAATTATGACATCATCAAACTCTAAAGAAATTGTGTCAAATTAAGCAAAAATATCCTTCTAGTACATGTACAACATTTTTCATTACGTCATTATGTATTTACGTCAGATACCGTCCCAAATGGGAAGTGACTCAGTACATAGCAAAGACCAAATTTACTTTATACTGGTATCAGCATAATTATGTAGTAAAATATTTTCGTTTAAAATTTGTGATCTGAAACTCCTTCCTTTCTTGATATGTGCTTGTTTGTATTGTAATAAGTCTTACTTTCCCTATAAATACATGAATATAAATATAAAATATGCGCTATAGAATGATTTTTTTCCTTACCTTTCTCAGTTCTGGAGTAAATAGCTGCTTTAATATCTCTGTCTAACGCCTCACAGGCATTACTTTTTGCATAGTCAGGAAATTTATGTTTAAACTGTTGTAAACAGTCATAGGCCTCCTGGGGCCATGAGAGTTCATATAAACACCTAGCCAATCGGAAATGAGCTTTCAAATGATTTGGGTCAATTTGTAAGGCGCTATGGCAGTCTCTCAAAGCTGCATATAAATCACCATCCCTGCAATACAGATGTTCAAAATAAAATGGACTGTTGTGCTTTTTATTTATTCGTGTACATGTTGCAAAATCACTGCATGTTACATTTCCGAGAAAGGTAGGAAATATTACTATTAACAACCCTTAAAAGACAAGTGGTCACTGAACACAGGTACAACCTTGACAAGTCAAGATTGTTTGGCAATTTTTCCCCATCATTGTACAAAAGTTTTTTTTTACATGTGAAACCAACTAAACCACATAGAGAAAATTGAATACATATATCTGTGTGATGTTAAAAGGTACCGGGTATATTACTAATAGGGAAATGTATTGGGAGTAGGAGTAAATCAGTTACATATGGAGGTGCCAAATATTTCAATGCCTCAGTTTATTGCAATAGACCATTTTCCGATCTTGTTAGAAAGCACAAAATGTTTGAGTCAACATCTGTTGGCATTGTTTTACATTATGACTTCACAGTTAAAAGATGCGATCCCACTGAGACGTAACAATGAAACATAGGTAATCACAGATTACGAAGCTCACCTCGTGACAGCAAAATTCAATTCAAACATATTTCTTAGTACATGTATATTGGCTTTTAAAGGCAAAATCACTCAAGCAGAAAAAGTAGGTCAAGGTCATTTTATGAAAGTTTGATCAAAGATACATCCAATATGCAAGTTTGGTACATGTAGCAGTTATACTTTGCTCAATATTGGCTTTATAGAGCAAAATCACTCAAGCGAAAAAGTAGGTCAAGGTCATTTTATGAAAGACTGATCAAAGATACATCTAATATGCAAGTTTGGTACATGTATCACTTATACTTTGCTCAATATTGGCTTTTAAAGGCAAAATCACTCAAGCGGAAAAAGTAGGTCGAGGTCATTTTATGAAAGTTTGATCAAAGATACATCCAATATGCAAGTTTGGTACATGTAGTAGTTATACTTTGCTCAATATTGGCTTTATAGAGCAAAATCACTCAAGCGGAAAAAGTAGGTCAAGGTCATTTTATGAAATATTGATCAAAGATACATCCAATATGCAAGTTTGGTACATGTATCACTTATACTTTGCTCAATATTGGCTTTTAAAGGCAAAATCACTCAAGCGGAAAAAGTAGGTCGAGGTCATTTTATGAAAGTTTGATCAAAGATACATCTAATATGCAAGTTTGGAACATCTAGCACTTATACTTTGCTCAATATTGGCTTTTAAAGGCAAAACCACTCAAGCGGAAAAAGTAGGTCAAAGTCATTTTATGGAAATTTGATCAAAGATACATCCAATATGCAAATTTGGTACATGTAGCACTTATACTTTGCTCAATATTGGCTTTTAAAAGCGAAATCACTCAAGTGGAAAAAGTAGGTCAGATGCTGCATCCGATGCATGGGTCCATCTCGGCATCCAAAGATGAATCACTTGTGCAAGTTTGGTTACTGTAGCATTAGTACTTTGTCAGATACTGAGCTACCCCAAACTTCTTAACCAAGTCACTCAAGCGGAAAATGTAGGTCAGATGCTGCATCCGATGCATGGGTTCACCTCAGCATCCAAAGATGAATCACTTGTGCAAGTTTGGTTACTGTAGCATCAGTACTTTGTCAGATACTGAGCTACCCCAAACTTCTTAACCAAGTCACTCAAGCGGAAAATGTAGGTCAGATGCTGCATACGATGCATGGGTTCACCTCAGCATCCAAAGATGAATCACTTGTGCCAGTTTGGTTACTGTAGCATTAGTAGTTTGTCAGATACTGAGCTACCCCAAACTTCTTAACCAAGTCACTCAAGCGGAAAATGTAGGTCAGATGCTGCATCCGATGCATGGGTTCACCTCAGCATCCAAAGATGAATCACTTGTGCCAGTTTGGTTACTGTAGCATTAGTACTTTGTCAGATACTGAGCTACCCCAAACTTCTTAACCGGACGCGGACGCGGACACGGACGCGGACACGGACGCGGACGCGGACGCGTAGGGTTATAGCATAAGCTCACTCAACTTCGTCGAGGTGAGCTAAAAAGTGCACGAAAATTAACTACCTCAGACATTTTTCGTCATTTTGTCAGCCATTATAAAATTTAGGCAATTGGCCTATTCTGCATGTACCTCCTGCAAACTTCAGTCTTTTCAAAGAGTTAATCCTTGTAATATTCTAATACAAAGTTGATCCTTTGTCCTTCACTCTAAATATACCCCAATCATTTTCTTATATTCAATGAATTCTATCTGTATTTAGCCAAATCATAAAGCCTTGTGGGTACATTTTAAAAGATAATAATCTTACCACTTTCTCTTCATAAAAGCTGCAGCCCTATTACCATACAGTACGGAGGCGTGAGGTGCCCGCTGAATGGCCTGATTATACAGTATTATGGCTTTCGAGTATTGCTCCATCTCAAAGTAACTATTAGCTTTCTTCTTAATGTTTTCTACAGCTGCTGCCATCTGCTTGTTTTGTACCTTTGGTCTAAAAATATGTGTACAAACATGAGATTGAGGAAAAAGGCTCCATTTTGTGAATACAATTGCACATAGAAAATTATTATAAGGTAGGCAAAAACATGCTAAAACATTACATGATCATATTTTATCTCATACAGACTAAGCCAGTATTTGATGTCAGTAAACATCGGAGCTACATGTAAGATGATATTACATGTACTTATCTACAAGACCTTCGGATTATTCCATTATACCACTATTTTTAAAGTGGTTCACATTTCGACTTGCCATTCACTTTATTGTTACAAAAGTTTTTCGAAAAACATAACACCCTTATTTGTGTGAAGGTTGAGTCATACTCCAAGTAGAGTCAAGGTCCTTACAGGTCAGAGATTGGAACAAAAGTCTCATGACAAGCAATACTCTTTTAAAGTTCTGCATAAGTACAAAGTCATACCGTTTAGCATGTTCCTTTTGTTTGCCTTCTACCTCCATTTCTGCCTTGATGACTGCCGCGGCTGCAGCCGATACACCGTTAGCCACACCATTAGTAACACCATTTGTCGTACCATTCCTCTGGTGTAAATGGTGGTAACCATTGCTTGTCATTGCCTCTGTTTATAACATATACTACTTTTTTAAAACTAATACAATAATGTTTTCATGTAGTTTAAAAAATAAAGCTGCTCTAGGGTCATCAGAAAAACCCTTACATAGTAGTAAACATGATTCAGGGGTTGCAAAGGGTTTAATAAGTGTTTAAAAAAGATACTTCTGACAGAATTTTATTTGAAAATAATCTGTCTTTGTAAGGCCATGTAAAATAAAATCTATGTTTCTCAGACACCGCTGCGCGCTATAATTTGCCGCCAACGAGACGTTTTTATTGCAACATCAGAAAAAAATATACGCCGTGTCTCATCCTCGATCGTCGATTAAAAACGAAATATCCATTTATTTCATTGAACATGTTTATTGTCCTTTAAAATCGTCAAAACTGTACCCGATGAATAAATACTTTTAAAAGACCGTATAAATCACGGCGCGTTCCATATTTACGAAACGGGTAAAGACTTTATCGACGCGTCGTTTAAAGGGAATTGTATAGGATATACTAACAACGTGCCGCGGACACTTGGACGACTGGCTATTCGCGTGTTTATTACATCGAGTATTACATGTATTAAAATGTTCGTATAGTTTTCTTTATTGATCGCCACAGCATATGTGAATGCATATGCCGAACAATAGCAAGTGTCCATTGTAATACTTATGAATCTATTAATAATGACATTCACATTGTAAAAAGTATAAGCAAGGACCGCCGACGAACAGAGGAGAAACGTAGTTATATCCTTAAATCTATGAATAAAAGAATGCATTTGTACCCGGGCCGTGTACATTATTTTATCAGACGGTGGTTAATGCTAAACACTTCATTCGATTTCTAAAGATTCTGCTTCATCCAGACTTGACTTCCATAAGATTTTTCGCCTTACATGAATAATAGGGGGGGGGGGGACAGAACAGACAACTTCTTTGCCTTACATGAATAATAAGAGCACTCTTGATGAAAAAACAAAAAAACAAAAAATAAAAACCCTACCTACCTTGCCACTTTTTTTAGACCCAATTATCTGAGAAACATAGAATTTATTTTACATGGCCTAAGTCTATGATTGCTAGATATCTAAGTCTGATTTAAACTATAATGGCATAAAGAATAAATGCAAAAACATCTGTGAAATCACACTTTCCTTTCCATTTTTCTATTTTCTTAACCATCCAATCAAAAGAACTCTTACAGAGTGCCATAAAATACAAATGTACAAGAATTATGAATTAGACAGTATTGTGTATAATTTACCCTTGACCACTCCATTAGCTGACAGTACCATAGAGATGTCAAACTTCTCTGCTTTCCTCCGTCGGTTTATGTCAAACAGATAGATCTGCTCTCCGCCCAGATTTACCAGCAGTTCTGTACCGTCTGGACTAAACGTTAGATACGTTGATGCCAAGGTACGGTACCTTTTCTTGTAATCTTGTTGTTTCTGGGGTAGATGTCCTGAATGAGAAATAAAGGAATGAGTATATGTATATGCTAAGATATTTGGCAACTTCTTGTGGATTCAACATCAAGTTCATGTATCTTACCAAAGGGACTAAGACCAATTTAAGTATGACATATTAAGATTGCCGACAGAATAAAAGACAGATGCAGTCACATTTTCACAAGCAAACATGTACATCTCCTATACAATGGTATAGCAAGTCTGCCGATCAGTAAAACGAGACTTTATGAGGGACATCCCTGCAACATGTATGTGTTTCAGACAATATAGACATATACATTTACCATGAAGAGACTTTACCTGCAATAAAGTATGTAACACAGTCCTGGGGGACAGGGAAATCTTCAGGTGTGGCTGGCGGCATCTTACTACACTGCTCCCATGGAGACCTATTGTACCTAGAGACATACGTTGGCCTTACCTGCTATAAAGTATGTAACACAGTCCTGGGGGACAGGGAAATCTTCAAGCGAGGCTGGAGGCATCGTAGTACACCGCTCCATGGAGATCTATTGTACATACAGACATATGTTGGCCTTACCTGCTATAAAGTATGTAACACAGTCCTGGGGGACAGGGAAATCTTCGGGTGTGGCTGGCGGCATCGTACTGCAGCGTTCCCATGGAGACCTATTATACAAATAAACAATATCTTTTTTTAAATTTGTTTTTTTTTTTTGAAGACAATGGTTAAATGAGTAAGTGAATGTTAGATCCAGATGGAAAGGTAGCTTATGCTTTTTTAAGTATATTTTTGGTATCTCTCTTCAAAGTAGAGTTATGCATGTAATAGGCCTAATTTTATTAAAAAGCTTTTGTTGATGTTCAGCATCTCTACATACACATAATGCTTAAACTTAGAATTCATACCTAGGAGATGTATCGGGATTGGGGAGTTTGAGGCCTTTACACGACAGCATTCTCCTGTCGTAGAGTCGAGCGTACGGGTCGTTAGCACCGACAGCCAGGTATTCCGGCCGTAGGGGGTTGATTGTTATACACTTAGCCTCGGCACTGTGACCAAGATGGGCGTTTAGATTAATCAGGACATTTTTGGGATTTGTTTGACTAGACTCTGGACAACGCAGATCAAATTGCCTGAAAATAAACCAAGAGAAAATGAATATGATTTTCAGGAATATTAAGGTCAGAGCAAATGTACCTAACAAAATTATGAAAATAAATGTTACAAAAAATCTTAGTGTATGTATCAAAGGTGGAAATTTCAACAAAATGAAACACATGTTATAAATTATTCACATTAGATAAGAGGCAGAACAGAAATTCCTAACAAATTCAGATACATGTATCTATCAACCTTAGTCTTAAAATACTCGGCAATTCATGACTTACATGATAAGTCCATCTTCTGCGGCACTCCAAAACATAAATGGTACATTAGGTGCCACAGCCAAGCGCTTCACACGCCCTATATGACATGAAAACACGTGTGCATTTTCTTCTGCATTCAGATCATGAACTCTTATTTTACAGTCAGCTGCAGCAGTTACAACCAGGCAATCATTGGAATTTGGTAAAAACTGAAATAAAAATAATCTACAGTGAAACCTACATGTAGACATTCAAGACCAAGGTCTGCTTGAGTATCAGAAAATCAGAGTTGAAAATAAGATGTATGAAAGAGGAAAAAAATAAATTTTCATTGACGTTTGATACAATTTTGAAAATTCCTACAGCTGTATAACTAGAAAGGTGAAATGCCCCTATCGGAAAAACTTTATAGATCATTTAAAACATTAATAACAAATTGCAATTTCCACTAAGAAAAGGTGACAGATACTGTATGGTAAGCAGGGGATGCCCATTTCTTCCTGTAATCTATAATAAAATTTCACTTCAAATTGACAATTTCCACTAAGAAAAGGTGACAGGTACTGTATGGTAAGCAGGGGATGCCCATTTCTTCCTGTAATCTATAATAAAATTTCACTTCAAATTGACAATTTCCACTAAGAAAAGGTGACAGGTACTGTATGGTAAGCAGGGAATGCCCATTCTTCCTGTACACTTCGTCTCAGTTCCTCTTAGGAGTTGTGCCTTTGTTCATTGGCTTGCTTCATTGATTTTTTTTTTAGTTGTGCTTTCTCACACACTGATAATTCAAGGATTCACACCTACATTTATAGAGATTTTCACACTTACAATGTTCATGTGTAGAGTTTTTAGCATGACTTGTTTTCCCTAACTTTGAATCCAAAACATGTAAATGTATGTTAATCTTCATTGCATCAACATTAACATCTTATATCACTTGCCTTGACAGAGAATATGTTTCCATGGTGACCAGTATTTATAGTGGTCAGTGACTTATAACGAAACGGATCCCAGATTCTGACTTGGACATCATCTGATCCACTAGCCAATAGCCTGGTCATTTTATACAAAGATTATTAGATAAAACATATACATATGAACGTAAATATGATCATCATCTACATGTAAATTATACATATGAAAGCTTATCAACATGATCATCATCTACATGTAAATGGTACATGTAATATTTTTCAATTTCAGTATTATGTATAATTATATTATGATAATATAATGTATATCATAAAGAGCTTACGATCCCTTAGCATTCCATTCCAAGCAGTTTACACAACCATTGTGACCCTTAAAAAAATTTGAGATACATGTATCATTCAGATAAATTAACATAAAAATGTTTTCAGAGTTCAAGAAGAATAAATGTTGAAGTTTTTGTCTTGATAAATAAAACAAGGCTACATGTATAGTACACTGTACATTTAGAGAATAAAAATAGCAATCCAAGGAATGCTTGTGTCGCCTGTCAAGGTCACTACGAAAATTTTTTGGTAACAACAGAAAGGTCTCATCATAAAAAACACATGTGTGAAATATTAAAACTGTATCACTTACAAATCAAAAGATTAAGCCAGTCTTAATCTCTTTGAAAAGTAGGTCAAATACAAATGTATCAAGGTCAAGGTCACGAGTTCAAAAATTATATATAGCCAATCTTCACTTTTTTGAAAAGTAGGTCAAATATCTAGGTCAAGGCCATGAGGTAAAAAATTATTGTATGTTTAGAAAGGTCAAGTCTCAAGAAATAAACATATGAAATATAGCAAATCTTAATTTTTTTTTAAAGCAAGTCAAATATCTAGGTCAAGGTCATTAAGTAAAAAATTATTGTATGTTCAGAAAGGTCTTGTTACAAGGAATACACATGTAAAATACCAAAGCCCACTTACCAATCAAAAGATTAATTGCCAATCTTATCTTTTTTTAAAGTAGGTCAAATATCTAGGTCGAGGTAACAAAATTATGGAACGTTTTGAAAGGTCTAGTCACAAGGAATAAACATGTGAAATATCAAAGCCCTATCTCTTACCAATCAAAAGATATAGCCAATCTTAATTTTTATGGTATGTGTAGAAAAGTCTTGTCACAATCATGCGCGGATCCAGAGGGGGGGACCGGGGGTCTGGACCCCCCCTGAAATTTTCGCAGATAGGGTCCAGCTTTGGCCCATTTCTAATTGAAATGGGTCTAAAAATGCATGAAAGGGCTTTGAAACCTAAAATTTCGGCTCGCTTCGCTCGCCATTTACAAATACAAAACTATTTTTCTGCAAAATTCCTTAATTATTTTCAATTGTTCATACTAAAGAATTTTATATAATTGTCTTGGGTCTCAGGAACTCATATTTTCAACAGTCCCTTACTTCATAGGATGTAACCTCTTTCATCTTTTTCAGTTAGGTTTTGTCAGTTTAAGATGTCTGATTATTTGGGAAAATGACACATCTCTTATCTATTTATCCTCATGAAATAAAGACAAAATGTGCATTAATGATAAAAAAATTTGCGGCTCGCTCCGCTCGCCGATATAAAGAGGAAAATATTCAATGCTATAGATAATAATCTCGATCGAATCAAGACAAATCAATATTTCATATCTAAATAAATTTCAGGCTCGCTACACTCGCCAATTCTTCATTAAAATAAACGTGAAACGGAAAGCTAACAATACCCCCCTCCCCATCATGTGCACCGATATATATGTACCTACATGTTAGGTAGACTTCCAAAAATTTTGGACCCCCTCTGACCAAAAATGCTGGATCCGCGCATGACAAGGAATACACATGTGAAATATCAAAACCCTATCACTTAGCAATCAAAAATTATGGGCTGTGACACCCTATGTGTAATAGACAGACAGACTGACTAACAGACGGACAACAGACAAAGTGATCTCTAAGTGTTGCTATGCTTCGCAGGCGACACAAAAATGAAGTAATTTAACCTTACCTGCAGCTCTTTCTCTAGTCCTAGTCTTTGTATCAAATCAGGTGTGACTTGTAGATCCCTCTTAAAACTGATCTCATTCACATCCTGTAAATATAATCAATGTCAGTAATAGCGACCTGAAATCACTATTTTGAACTTTTATTGTGGCATTTCAAAGTTTGTACATGTATTTTTCTAAGTATTCCTAAATATTTTTGAAATAAAGAACAATACACCACTAAAGTATTAATGGCTGAAGTGCTGGCAGCAGATTGTCCATTAAAGTTTCAATGTGATTTTTTTTTAGTATTGACACAACTTAGTCTAATTCAAAATTAAATTTTCAAGGTCAATCCTCTAGGTTAACTTAAGTACCAGAAATAAGTACCTATTCTATGGCAAGATGATACTTCATAGAGTATTGGTGTATGTCCAGTTCAAAATAATCTGATATCAAGTCCAGTCATCATGTTCTACTTCCATGTAAAATTTTAATTTGCTATGTAATATTATACAACAAAATCTAACTCATGGTTTCATACAATGTTGGTGCAAAACAGTCCAATTCAGTACCTTATTTTCAAGGTAGAGGCCAAGTGTAAATGTATTATATTATTGGTACCTTACTACTGTCCTGTTCACTAATTCCAGAGCACCCTGTTTCCCCAGTTTTCTCTAAAATATGATAATGTCATCTTCCAAAAAGATATCAATTTAATAGTACTCCTTTAGTCGTAACAGAAAATACCATTCTTTTGGCTGTGCGTCAGCTAAGTTAGATATTGGACGGAAAATAAAAAGTCTACGGGGATTTTCTATAGTAAAATCGCTGAAAATGTGTGACGTCGGAGGCTTTGACGTCACTGTTTACTATTGTTGACACGAAGAACAATATGGCGGCGGCTTGAAATTAACATGGGAATTTCCCGTAGACATTTTATTTTTTCATATTGCAGTTTGATGGCAGCTGATAGGGTAAGTTGAAGTTAATTTCCAGTTACGACTAAAGGAGGTCAATTCTCGGAAACAATAATTTATTGCAAAATTCTTCAGACGACAGAATAAATCGCTCAAACAGGGTGCTCTGGAATTTGTGAACAGGACAGAAGTACTACAATACAGTAAAATTCAAAATTGTATCTTCAAGGTCATGGTCAAATGGCCAGGTCGAGATCAATACCTGAAATAAAGTCAACTTATTAAGTCCTATCTTCATGCAAAGTTTAAATGGAATATTTCGTCCTGGCAAGCTAAAAACACACAAGTTATAAACTATAGAGAATCATTCGGTAATATCTTAATAGTTCTGAAATATCCGCTAGACCAGTACATGCAGACCCTTTACTGTCCTGTTCACTAAATCCAGAGCACCCTATAGGCAGTGTTCCTGATTTTCTCCAAAATATTTGATGTCACTGTTTACTATTGTTGACATGGGGAACAATATGGCGGAGGCTTGAAATTAACATGGAAATTTCCTGTAGACATTTCATTTTTCGGATTGAAGGTAGCCGATAATAGGGTAAGTTGAATTAATTTCCAGTTACAAAAAAAAAAATGTACTACTAAAGGAGGTCAATTCTCAGAAACAATAATTAATAGGAAAATTCTTCAGACAAAATAACACAGGGTGCTCTGGATTTAGTGAACAGAACAGTAGGAATGCACTCTATTTAATTCCAATGGCGGATTCAGGGGGTGCAGATGCGGGTATCTGCATATTAGGCCCTTGACCAGGTTGGGGAAAACTTCAGATCGAGCAATTATAGCTTGATCAGGCTATAATAGCTAGAACAAGCTATTGCTTATAACATTTTTCAATACAAATTACAAAATTAAACTAAAATCAAAATGTTTGAAAAATAATTCACCGATTCCATTTGTACTTGATATATATCAAAATTTTTAACAAGACACATATATTCAAATATGGAGCGATGATGAACAACAGATTTTGAAAAAACAAAAAATTTGAGGTTCCTTATCACCTTATCTGTTGGCATTTCAATACCGTAGGGGTTAAATATATTTCTAAACAAAAGTTGTAGTATTTTATCAGTTCTAGTGCGACTTGTAAACAAAATTTAATTATCATCAATTTTGTATATTTTTAAGACAAAAATATTATTACGATAGCTGCATGGAGCTACTACGGTAGTAGGAATTACCGAAAAGACAGCATTTACCGAAAAGACAGTGATATTTACCGAAAAGACAGATATATTTACCGAAAAGACCATTGAAATTAAGAACAAATTATTCTATTATTCATTTTATGTCAACAAAATATGATATTCAATCAAAATTCATAACTTAGCTGCAACTTAACAACAGATACAACTGCATGTACATGTACCACAAAAAAAATTACCAAATACATATATTTCGTATTTGTTGTTATGAAATATATATGCACTTTATATAATTAATCAGTTATTCACACTCTACTTCATGATAATTATGACTTTTGCTACAATATTCATATCAATGCATCATTATTGAAGTAAGTTTTACATTCTCTATCAGAGGAAACTATGACTAAGTCAAACCTTAAATCAAATAGATTTTTTGGTTTTGATGATACATTCAACTGTATAAACACATTTCCAATCATAAAATGTGTTTAGTTTTAAAATCTAAGTGTCTTTTCGGTACAATTTTGGGTCTTTTCGGTAAATATCACTGTCTTTTCGGTAAATGCTGTCTTTTCGGTAATTCCTACTACCCGAGCTACTATAGCCTGATCAAACTATTAATTTTATAGCTCGATCTGAAGATTTCCCCAACCTGTTGACCCCAGCAAAAGGGGGCGCTGGATCTGCCACTGATTAATTCCCTTCACATCAGTGGTCTACTTGAGCTCTTACAAAAATTTCCCTCTGATGTTTCCTTTTCAGGATGCCAGATTGATATGCCATTCTCAGAGAAAACGAGACAGACTGCGAGCGATCAGCTGAGCTTCAGTCTCCAGTTGGGCAACCCGCTCATTCTTTAGCGAGGCTCTTTCTGTTCAAAATTTGCCCTACCTTTATAAATTTCTTGCTATTATAAAAGGAACATTTCTTAAAAGTGTCGAAGAAGGTTGAAAGAGGAGGAGAAAATCTCGCTTTTGGTTTGTTTTGGTTTTTTTCTCTCTCTGACATGTAAAATTTTTCAGATTTCTCTGTTACAAATGCACAAAACGAATATATAAACCAACAAGGCGCATAGCTGCCCATACGCAAGTACGCAACAGCGTACACATCATTTTGCCATAAAAAAAGATAAATAAAATAAATGAATAAACAAATAAATAAAAATGAAATTTTAAGAAAATAACCAAAGTAGAAAGAAAGAGGGAAAAATAGAACCTCACAAAAACGAGATTATTTGAACAGCGAGGAAATAGAAGAATGATGTCAACATGTTATGAACATTAAAAAATGTACAAATAGATATATATTGAATCGAACTTCGTCATTTGCTTTATACTTGAATATAAGCAATTTTACACTGGAAATTGGGTGTTTCAAATTGCCATATTTCACGAGCTCCCCTGGACCCCTACCAGGCCTTCGCCCTGGACCCACTGGAGGTCTGAAGGCGGCCCCATACCCCTTGCCTATACTGATTTGACTCATTTGAGTACGCATCATTTCTACTCTGGCTACGCGCCTGTAATTTAATTTACGACGAACGTACGACGGAAAAACCAGAGCAGCGAATTTAGAAACATTAACCTACCTGTTACATAGTTGTGAGACCGTCGACTCTCTAGATCAGCAAAATATATCACTTCTCCATTGCATTTTATAACTACATTCCTGTATGTCTGCTTAATCTACGATGTTCAGAATGGGGGGTTTAATAGAGGCGGATATTCTTGTGGATCGTTGGCATCGAGCTCCTATCACGGTGTTGTTATTTTGCTTGCTTTTGAAAGAGTTTAGTGTATTATCTGTGACAACGTTGTCTGGTAGACTATCCCATACATTGACGACTCTGTTAGTGAAACAGTTTTTCCGTACATGTATTTAGTCTACAGTGGCTTTTGACAACTTTTTTTTACTATTACCTCTTGTTCTGTTTTCCTGACTCTTTACAAAAAAGTTTTACTCATCTCGTCTAGATGCTTGATGTACTTATTCATCTATATTCTAATGATGGAAAACATAGGTTGGGTAATCTCTCTGAATAACTTAATAAATTAGATGTTGAATTTCATAGATGAGTTTATAGTAGCTCTACTGGTGTCAAAGTAGTATAAACCGAACGATTTTGAAGGTTTATTCAGGATGACTTCGTTGTTTCGTTAAATGAGACATGAACTTGGAACAAATAATGGTTGGTATAAGTCTCAAATATTTATGGAATGATTATAAAAAAAATTGGACTTTCATAATCTCTTTCGTCGATCTATTGAATTTAAAGACGTTTAACTTTGAACTACTTGGTGAGTGTCACTGCTGGTGGACCAAGAGTCCCCGAGGGCACATGTAGCCAAGTTCGATCAACTTCGGTTGATCGTCTATCTCTTCAACGTATTTGAAATTTTCTGTTACAAAATTTCTTGAAATTTCTAAAACGTGGGTCCTGTAGCATCATATCCCACCCATTCTGCTACGTCTTTTGGTAAATTTTTGGACATAATAATTTTCATACTTTTTGGCCATATTACATTGTTTAGACTGAGGATCACTGACGAGGGTTTAGTACCCGAAACGTGCATGTCTGGTCCATGCTGTAAATTTATCAACTTTTAAATGATGCTATTGAATTTAAAGACGTTTAACTTTGAACAACTTGGTGAGCGTCATTGCTGGTGGACCAAGAGTCCCCGAGGGCACATGTAGCCAAGTTCGATCAACTTTGGTTGATCGTCTGTCTCTTCAACGCATTTGAAATTTTCTGTTAACAAAATTTCTTGAAATTTCTAAAACGTGGATCCTGTAGCATCATATCCCACCCATTCTGCTGCGTCTTTTGGTAAATTTTTGGACATAGTAATTTTCATATTTTTTGGCCATATTACATCGTTTAGACTGAGGATCACTGACGAGGGTTTAGTACCCGAAACGTGCATGTCTGGTCCATGCTGTAAATTTATCAGGTTTTAAATGATGCTATTGAATTTAAAGACGTTTAACTTTTAATCACAAGATTTCCTCAATTTCGCAACTTTGAGCACTAAAGAAGTAACCGAACGATCGAGCATTCGGAAGTGGTTTACTGATATATTTTCAATTCTATGTTGATAAATCTGAAGTAACATCTTTTCCAAAGACCGATTTGTAGAAAATTAAAAATTCCCACAAATATAGTTCCTACCGAAAGTTGCAGGAGGGTACCCTTTCCCAACCGTAATATCTCATCTGAAACTAGATATCATTGCATAAAATGACCAATACTTTTCATCAATTCACCCTTTTATAAAAATGTTGACACTAATGTTTAACGTCTTCAAATTCATTAGCATCATTTTAGAGCAGATAAAACAGCATGGAACAGACATGCACGTTTCGGGTATTAAACCCTTTCGTAAACAGAAATTTTGAAATGCGTTTGAAGAAACGACCAACCGAAATTGAACGAACTTGGCTACATGTGCCCTTGGGGACTCCTGGTCCACCAGCAGTGACACTCACCAAGTGGTTCAAATGTTTAACGTTTTCAAATCCATTAGTATCATTTTAGAGCAGATAGATTTACAGCATGGACCAGACATGCACGTTTCGGATATTTAACCCTCGTCAGTGATCCTCAATCTAAACAATATGATATGACCAAAATCTGTGAAAATGATTTCCTAAATATACCTAAAGACATAGCAAGATGACTGGGATATGATGCTACAGGACCCAGGTTTTGGAAATTTGAGAAAAAAATTGTAAACACAAAGTTTGAAATGCGTTTGGAGAAACGACCAACCGAAATTGATCGAACTTGGCTACATGTGCCCTCGGGGAATCCTGGTCCACCAGTAGTGACACTCACCAAGTGGTACAAATGTTTAACGTCTTTAAATTAATGAGGCATGGTCCATTTGATATTCAGGGGGGGGGGGGGGGGGCTTGGGTTTTTTGTCGGAGCAAGATTATTTTTTTGCCCCGGATCGGGGCAAAATTATTTTTTTCTTGCAAAGTTGGAGCAAGGAAATCTTTTTTTACAAAGTGATGTCCATACATGTATTAAGAATGTTTGTGTTTTATCAATAGAAATTATTTATATTCTTACTCAAAACTCTAAATATTAATATATTAGTTTATTTTTATCCAGTTTTCAATTTTCACTTTTAAACAGAGATACATGTAAAAGATTTTTACAATACAATTCTCAATATTTGATATAAGGTACATCATGTATATAAAATGTATAACATGTATAAGAGGGTCTGAGGGGAAGGTCTCCTAGACAGATTTTTAAATGTTACTGAGAATTGTAAATTGGTGAATAACTGAAGATCTTCTTCTAAGCTTACAGGAACATAAAATTAGACTATATGCAACATGTGCTAATAGCAATACATAAATATTGATAAAATATTAAAGCTTTTAAGGATTTTTAGCCCTTTTTTCATTCACATACATGTATAACTTTTGATATCTTCAAATATATGAACTAAATGTTTTGATAGAAAACTATGGCGAGCGAAGCGAGCCAAAAAATTTTTATACACTTTGAAAACTGCGGCGAGCGAAGCGAGCCGGAAAATTTTCAAGAATTTTAGCAAAATTTTATGGTAATTCTTTAAATTCAGATTACTTGTAAGAGCAAGATTATTTTTTTTCTGTCACACCATAAGCAAATCTATTTTTTTCATCAAAATTGAGAGCAAAATTATTTTTTTCGAAAAAAACCCAAGCCCCCCCCCCCCAGAATATCAAATGGACCGTGCCTTAGTATCATTTTAGAGCAGATAAATTTACAGCATGGACCAGACATTGTTGATTTCTAGTAAAAATATGTTTCCTAAATTAATTTTATCCAATTTCGTTCATTCAAATACCCCCTACTCCGTAATTGTTCGGATACACCAGTAACACACCGGTTAAACGGATTTTACGAACCGGGCAGGATTTTACGAATCGGGCAAGGATTTTACGAATCGGGCAGATAAAGTAGCAGATATGCGAAGTTGAAACTTCTGGGGAGATAATATTAAAGGGCAAAAGTAAGCAATTGAGGCAATGCCTACCAAGATTAATGATCTATCCATATTTCTATTATCAGTTGAAGTATCCATGGCTTGCTATTATCGCACATCTTCGATTTTTAATCAGAATTTCTTTTTTTTTTTCGCTAATCTTTTATCACAAAAATGCGATTTTCTTTTGAATCAAAATGATGCCTCGTGATTTCTACGATTCAAAATCTAGAAAAAATATTTATAGATATATTTCGAACTGATGGATTGTTCTGTTTATCAGGATCATGCAGATAATTAATAAGCAAATGTGATGGGGTACAATGAAAAGGATTTTACGAACCCGGGCATTGGATTTTACGAACATGGGCACTTGTCAAACATTGGATTTTACGAACACAATCTGTATAACTCAATTAATTCGATACATAATGGTTCCTATGCGTTTTAATTTATAAATTAAAACTTAACAAATAACTTTATTTACTCTCTTTGAATCTTAGACAAACTATATAATGTATAATATGTATATTATGTTTCATACCTATATAGAAATATACAATTTGGTACAGAACGCTGACATTCCATCGCGGACGAATTTCAGTACCCAGTAAAAGTATTATTTGAATGTAAAGCCTATTTTGAAATATCACTCCGTAATTTGCATGTATAATAGCTTAATAGCCGTTTTTATGCATCAAGGAAACACTAGAATACGTTCGTATTTTTAATAGTAACGGTCAAATTTATATTCGGGGAGGTGTTGCTCCTTGTTAGAAAATTTTATCTTTATACTTTTCACTGAAGAGTTGAATTTTGTATACTGGTGTCGGAACAGTTTCCGGACAGTAACAGTTTCCGGACAGTCGCCCTTTTCAAGTTCTTTGAAGGAAATTATTTCTTAACTTTTTGACAATTTTGTAGATTTTTGAATGCAGAATTCAAATCAAGAATCATATAAACAAAATTTTTCATCTAAGTTGCTTTATCACTACACCTTTTTACCCCTTTCTGCCCCGTTTTATATCGCGCACCGGGGGAAGTCGTCGAGAACCATACTATTTTGATCTACGTGATTTGAGAAGTTTTGGTTCTATTTTCAAAATTATTTTTACACAGTCATTTGTAGAAAAGATTGAAGAAACCAGTCTCCAAAAATCATCCAGTTTGGGATGAAATTGATCGAGATTGACAGATTTAAAATAAAGTGTCCGGAAACTGTTCCAGTGATTTGCGAAAAATGGCCAAAATATAGGGTCATAAGATCGGTCTAGAAACCATATTTCTTGAGATATTTAATATTTTCTTTCAACATGAGTGTCTGTGGGAAGGGCATAGCATTATTTGAGCGAAATTTGAATGATTTCCATTGATGGACAGAGGAGTTATCCCCGAAAAACCTTCAAAATCGTCCGGAAACTGTTCCAACACCAGTACTGTAAATTTATATAGTATTATATCTTACGCATCATTGTTCAGTTCTAAATATTATATACATGTATATGCACAACGAATGTAACTGCATTTCGTATGTTAACACTCGTGACGTCACAATGCATAAGATCTAAAGGAACATGCGCATTACATGTACGATAAATGTACTTGCTGTGTGTTGCATACCCGTAACAAAACACAAATTAAGACGCTTGTTCTTTATATAAATACTTTGTGAAAATACTAACTTTAAGCTCACCTGAGCGAAGCTCAAGTGAGCTATTGTCATAACGCCCCGTCCGTGTCCGGCCGTCCGTCTGTCGTAAACGTTCAACATTTTCATCATCATCATCATCATCATCATCATCACAGACATCAGGGTATATTTTCAATTCTAACATGACTTGAGATTTTTCTCCCTACTACATGTACTATAGAACTCGCCAGGTGTGAAATATCCATTTTCATAAGACTCTGGAGCAATTCGTAAAAAAGAGAAATCTTATAAATTTTCCCTTCGTAGAGTCACGTGTTGACAGATTTAATATCTAAGTCATCAATCTTTTAAAGCAGAAGTGTCTGGCTAGACCGAAACCCTCTTGGTCGTTTTGTTGAAGGATCTTGAAGAGGATTAATTCAAAATTCGAGAATATTTCGACAGTAACTGATGATAATAAGACCTTAAGTTATGCTGTCAGGTTGGATCTCAATTGGAAATTGAATTCTTATTTTCAACATTGAACATTGAACACCCCCGCCCTCCCCCCCCCCCCCCCCCCCCCCCCCCCCCACACACACACACGAGATTCAGAATGTCATTTTAACCAAGTGTGTATCAATAATATAACTTTCGTACAAGTCATTCAAAATCAGTTAAGTTGCGCCAATACGCAAAAACTGTGTCACAATACATTTTAGAAAGAAACATTGAATCATTGACAGATTTTTTTGCTTTTACATTTTACGTGCATTAGTTGCTATTCCACCATATGCCTCATGATTACCTTTGAACTCGATATGTGTGGATTTTTCTATCATATTAGGGTTGTATTTGACAAAAAATACACGTCACAAACTGAGTTATATGATAAAATGGGTAATCTGTGACGCGAAAATGTATTAAATTCAAAATATTTCGCATATATTTTAATAAAAGTAATATCAGTATTTCAAAAAATCGAGATCATTTCATACGCTTTGTAGTATTTTACTCTGAATTATACTAAACTCGATTGTCACAAGCTTTATGGTGAATTACGTTACAAAATCTTTAAAGATCTAGGATGAGTTAAAATTAGAATTATATAATATCATAACAATACTTTTCTAACTTATAATAGACCAAACTTTAATAGATTGAAATATTTCTTCCAGAGGGAAGGGATGATAACAAATAAAAACACAAACACTCAAATATAAAAATTGTGTATTTGAGTGTTTGTGTTTTATTTGCAAACTTAAATAGTTTTTCATTGAATGTTTTACATTCGTTTCATTTTCAGAAAAAAATCCTTTTATTTCTTATTTTCTGAAAGATTCACTGATTTTGTGAATCACGTTACGCTGCTTTTATTGTGATAAGAATCGCAGAGTGCATTTCTACGGTCATGTCGTAATCGGGTGCTCATGCCTTTATAAAGACAATCACAATTTGATTAAAGCTCCCAAACGTTCGGAGAGACAGATAATAAACACAGATAAAAAACATGACCGTGAATTATGTAACGGTGAATATTGATAGCCAAGAACATTATACATTTACAGGGGATTTTTAAATCTTGGAGTGTTAACTTGATTCTGTTATTAATAGAGAGTAAATAATGTTGTTAATGCAGAAAAACACATTTTTGGTATTAGATGTTGAATTGTATTTACTAAAGTCAATTTCAGCGTCTGTATACAATTAAACGATCTATATTCAAGAAGATATTATCATTTACCTTTGATAGATTATTCACTAAAGAAATTTACGATCTGCTGAAACCATGAACATGATGAAGGTATTGAATATTTATTTCTTCTATTTTTCAATTCCAATTAAGAAAACGCACATAACAAGAATAGTAACACTACTCTAATATGAAAAAAGTTAGTCATTTTCCATCTAAAACTGAAAGTTAGGATGAAATCAAAATCTTGGTTACGGTAAAACAGTTCTAATTTTATAGTATATGAAATTAGACAACATTATACTAAGATAAGATAAGATAAGATACGAGAGAGAGAGAGAGAGAGAGAGAGAGAGAGAGAGAGAGAGAGAGTCTTACCTTTACGTCTTTATCTTGCCGTTTTGTAAATGCTTATGTGAAGCGTACAATACGAACTGTTCGAATAGCATTTGAAGTGTCGGATCTATCTTTTGAGTAAGGGGTGGGGGGGGGGGTGTATTGGCAAGGGATCCGGTGCGTGTTTACAGCAATACTTACTAAAAATTTAAGAAATGTTCGTAACTCTTGAGCGCCTAGTTACTAACTTCTTATAAACTAAATCGCGATGTTTAAAAGCCCCTATCACACTTTTTCGTATCAGCTACGTAATAGGAGTATTTTTGCCAAAATTCTTTACGCAAGAGAAACGAAAAGGTCTGCCACGTATTTCGTCCTTCTCAGGAGTCCAAGGCGTAAGTGCGACGTTTATATATAATACGACGTAAGAAGCAAATAAAAACACAAACACTCAGATACACAAATTTTCGGCCCCTTGGCCTTTATCAAGTGTAAAAAACGACGATCTTTAAGTGTTTGGCCTTTATTAAGTGTAAAAAACGACGATCTTTAAGTGTAAAAACGAAGATCGTCGTTTTTTTACACTTGATAAAGGCCAAGGGGCCGAAAATTTGTGTATCTGAGTGTTTGTGTTTTTATTTGTTATCATCCCTTCCCTCTGGAAGAAATATTTGGACGTAAGAGGCGTTTCTATCATGTATGATCAGCGTACCAATGCGTCCTACCATCACGTACGTGCGGCATTCGGCACGTACGTGTGACGTTCAATGCGTTTCTGCTGCGTAAGTACGACGTTGTTGCTACGTAGTCTTCTTCTTGGCGACGTTTCTGCTGCGTTGCCGTGGCGTTCACATTCGCATGAAAAAATTCTTTGGTTGCCAAATATTATTTCCTCTCGATTTACCACTCAAAATAATATGAACACAAAAAGGGCAAAGGGTACTGTCAAAGTGCCCTTTGAAATTAGCGCATACTTTATTCAGACTCAGTTCGCCATATGAAATAAAGCTGCTTCGTTGATCTAGTGGAAGTTAGTAATTATACGGTATAATTAATCTTGATTCATTCTTAATAGGTTCAAAACTTTATTTTCCCTCTAGATTTTTATCATGTGTTCATAAAAACATAGCAATTACACCTTTTACGCCGAGGTGGAATGAGCGATACTCCTTTAACGTAGCAGATACTCATACAACGCAACACCAACGTAGCTCTTACGTAGCAGGAACGAAAAGAACGTAGTTCGTACGCCATGCATACGCAGGAGTATATCGAAGAAACGAAAAATAAGAAATTGAAACGTGTACTTTACGTAGTAGATAAGAAAAGAACGCCGCGGGTACGAATTAGCAAATCCTTGTACGTAGCACGTACGCCACAGGGATATCACTTGCGTTTGTGATTCGTTCGTACTGCGTAGTAAGAGTATTAGCGACGTTCCTGCTACGTTGCTACTGCGCTTCTTTCGTTTGCACTGCGTTCGTGCTACGTACACACGGCGTATGGAAGCTGCTACGTATGTGCTACGTAATTTTAGGTGCGAACTTAAAAAAACGCGGCACTCTTTCGTATCAAGAGATCATGCTACGTTTCAAAGAGTACTCGCTACGTAAGCTGACGTTGATACTGCGTTGCTGCTGCGTTCCTTTCTTACTGCCACGTATCCTGATACGCCGTAGATACGTGGGCCGGTACGTAAAAGTGTGATAGGGGTTTCAGTTTCTTTTGTATGTAGTATGTAGAAATGCTATTAGAAAGGAGTGAAAAAGATTTTAAGCTCTTATTTGATAATGCATGTTACGAAAATTTCTAAAATTGTTCGTTAGTATTTTTGTAAAACAGGCTCCAGGGGGTGACTTAAGTCACAAGCGGGTAAAAAGTGAAGCTATGGTATGATGACAAGTTGTAAGGGGGGGTGACTGCAGTTCAGCCTTTTTAGGACCCATGCCAATTCAAGGCTCTCAGAGTTGGGTTTTTAATTGATTAAAAAATGGAAATTGATGCCTTTAACAATTATGTAGTTAATCATTTATTGATATTTACTCTTGATGTAGATGGAAAATTATAACATTACCAGTGATTTGAAAATATTTGGGGGCGGGAGGGTGGAAGGGGCGAAATTTAAGCCCTTTACGCCAACCACTCCACTGACATGGCCTTCACAAGAACTATTCCCGGTATTTCGTACATATTCATAAAAAAAACATCTATTTGATATTCTCACGGTTTATAAGTCCTTGATATTCTCGAAAATAAAAATTGGAAAAGGCGTTGTCGGGAAAAGCAAATAATATGTTCCGAAAAAATGCAATAAACAGAAAGCCATCGGCGGGAGAAATTCGTTATTCAATGTAGACTCGTCAAGTTTCACCATCGACCATCTTGAAATATATACATGCATTTCTGTATCGCTTGCATTTTTTATGATCTGTTTCTGGTGGTTTGAAGACCATTTTATTTCATCAATGTAACAGATATAATTCACGACAAACTATAATACTGCCTTTTTAAAAAAGTTTTTATCTATTATATTTATTATTATTATTTTTTTTTTTTGGTATTTTTTTTATTATATACAGTTAAACAATACATAGACAATACATCAGACATCAACACGCATACATCATTCACACGTCTTGCATACTTTTATATTAATCTAATAGTATGGGGAGTTTTCCACATTTCTCTGAAAACATTTCATTTTTCATATTTTTCTCAAAGATATACTTTTCAATTTTAAGATAAGATATTATTTCAATTTTTTGCACCTTCTAGAGAGGGATGGCATTTTAGATTAGAGTTTTTTGTCTAAAAATGTACTTTTTTAACTAGAATAATTATGATGTTGATATTGCTATTATTATCATTTACTATCCCAAACATTAATATGCTTTTTACATGCAAGTTTTTATCTATGTTGCAGATATCATGTAGCCAAATGTTAAGATCAAGCCAAAGTTGTTGTGAATGAGAGCAAAAACGAAATATATGTGAAATAGTGACAAAAGGAGCACATGTATGATAGTATCGCTTATTCCAATCTTAAATAAAAGAGTATTCGTTCCTAACATGCGATGTGATATTATATTTATATTATATAAAGTATTAAAGTAAATTATATTGTCATTTTTTTTCAAAAGATTATCATGATCATCAGACTCTCAAACCCAAATTTTCGCTTTGCTGTTTTGAAAGATTTCCTGTTGATCTCTTCTTTTCCTATGCATTAAGCTATACGTGTAAGTCATGTGTAGAATGCTATTTTCCCTTTCACTACAGTAAAAATGGGAAATTATGTGTTTTGTAAAGCGTGTTCGTAAAATCCAGTGCCCGCGTTCGTAAAATCCATTTTCCTTACTTGCCCGCATTCGTAAAATCCATTTTCGAATACCCCTGTCCTGAAGAATGCCGTTTAACTCGTGAGTACTTCGTTGCCCATGATATATTTTACGATTCAGATTTACAGATGTCCCGTCTTGAAATTCCATGTATAATATGAATTGCAAAAGAACCCTGCTCGGAAATATTTCATGTTTATGTGAAAATGTAGAAGGAAAAATATTTCATCTCGTCATTACGCAAAAATTTCAAAATGTAAAAAGAAACACAAAAGTCACATTATAAAGAAATATGTGTACTCGAAGAATCTAGTCTTCGCATTGATAAAGCTGTGTAAGAAAAGAGATATACTAGTACTTTTGACGGCACCCCTTATACGTCAAGAACGAATTTGCCCGATTCGTAAAATCCTGCCCGGTTCGTAAAATCCGTTTACCCGGTGTGAGTAAGCTGTGTGTTTTCGATAGCTACGGCGTCTTTTTTTGTACAGAGTATACCAAGCACTAGAGCATGCGGTTGGCCTTTATTTTTACTGTTGTGTTAATGTGAATTTGAAATTTGAATTGATTGTCTATTTGGACTCTCGTAAATCTGTTTTTTATTCAATTTTCCCTTTTTTCTTGCTCCGATGAGCTGTAATCATCTGGCAGGATTGCCCTGCCTAGATGAAGATGCTTACATTTCTCCTTGTTGAAGGTGAGCTGCGACGAGTTCGACCATGATGTCAGATTGTTGATGTCCTGTTTGATCTTCCTGTGGTCTTCTTGATTGTTTGATGAGCCATATAGTTTGGTGTCGTCTGCATATAGTTTGATTGGGTTGCTAACGACATCTGGCAAGTCGTTGATATAAATGAGAAAGAGGATATAAGTCCTAAGACGTACGCTACCTTGCGGGATACCCGAGATTATGTTATCCCAAGGTTAGTATTTGCCATTTAGAATCACCCTCTGTTTCCTATCTCTTAGAAATTCTTTATCCAAGTTAGTGTTTTGCCTCTGATCCCATATGCAGATAATTTCTTGAGAAGCCTGTAATGCGGTACTTTGTCAAAAGCTTTTTGAAAATCAAAATAAATTATGTCCACATCTGATTTTTCATCTAGTAGTTTGGTCCATGCGTCCATGACCTCAATTAATTAGGTACAGGAGTGTCCTTTTCTCCTTCTTCTTCCCGAAAATGTGAAGGGCCGCTACTGCGGCATTATCTCATTGTGAGTTAAAATCGGGTGCGCGGGGGAGCCCTTTACGGTATTTACAATTAAAAGGCGGATAAAAATTTGTGTTGTCGAAGTCTACGGGGGTGGTATCAGTCCTTGGATCCTGGTCTTGAAGGCTTCCAAGGAGGTTGCTGAGACTGTAGTTATCTGCAGCTGGTTCCAGATCCATAATGGAAAAAAGGATTCCTTGTATACAGTGGTCCGGCAGAATGGTTACACTACATAGTATCCGCAGTGTCGCATTTGGAATTTGGCTAGGGATGATTTTTTAAATAGGGGACAGATGGGGTCCAGCTTCATTATGTGAGCTTTATAATTGAAATAACTGTGATTTTTGATATTTGGAAGAAATAATTAGCTTGTTGTCTTAAGAAAAGCCCATTATTTCCATTGTATACCTCATGTGTATAGTATGACCGGATGTGAAAGTAAGAGGTCATGTGACTAGCAATGGGCAAATATATGAGTGCTGTATTTTAGGTAAGAAAACTTTGACGTCATATTTCTCGAATTGCATCAGGTGAAAATTCAAATAAATTGCACATATTATAGAATAAGACATACACAACAAATAGACATACAGTTTATTAAGAAAATCATTTGAGAAGGATGTCAAATTTGAGTCACTTTGAGGGGTCATGCCCCATTTTCATGTCACCTTCTAATGTACTGCTATAACTTTGAGCAGCATGTCTGACTGACATGATTTGTTCAGATGAAATCAAGAATTATAGAAGTAATCAGCAATAAGAGTACTTTTTATTGATATGTAGCTTTATATTGTATGAACAATATAAAATTATTAATATGACGTCAACTATTGCATGCCTTTCATTCAAAACGCTCAATTTTCAATGGCCAATACTGTGGAGTGCAACCAATGGTACCATGTTCCGGGCATGGTGTCCCCTAGTCGGAACCCCAATGTGACCGAACAAGATCGGTGCTTGAATGGCAACCAAGGAATAGAATAGACTACCCGGTACATCATGGTAGCTTTGGCTCTGGTTCTCCTTTCCTACTCAAGCCTGTCCATCATAGATGTGACGCTACTTGTGGTGTTATACATGTATAGTTGTTCTCATTTGTGTTTGCTCTAATTTCATTCTGCTACTTCTTTTGGTACATTTTTGGACATAATTATTTTCATACTTTTTGGCCATATTACATTGTTTAGACTTAGGATCACTGACGAGGGTTTAGTACCCGAAACGTGCATGTCTGGTCCATGCTGTAAATTAATCAGGTCTTAAATGATGCTATTTAATTTGAAGACGTTTAACATTGTCAATGTTTTTCTTCGTATGAGGATCCCAGACAGTTGATGCATATTCTACCTGGGGTCTAACTAATGTCTTGTAACACTTGTCCTTGAGGGAGGAAGGGCAGTTGGACAGATTTCTACGAAGCTGTGATGTTGTTAGCTTTTTTACATATGCTGTCAAAGAAAGGAGGGGATCTCCAACAACACCAGGTTGCAGCACCCACCCCAAAACACCCAATGTAATAACACAGAGCAGACGACCACAGGAAGAGACACAAAAGGGACAATGAATGTCAACGCATAACACAGAAACACCAAACACAAAAACTACAATATGATGATTCCAAGACAGATTGTTGGAAATATTGACCCTAAGATATTTGGCTTTGGTTGTTATGGCCAGTTGTTGTTTCCGCTTTGTTGTTATACTGATAACTTCCCATTTTTCTGGGTTGAAATGCATCAGCCAGTCTGATTCCCAATGCTGGAGGTTGTTAAGGTCGTCTTGTAGCTGCTTGGCATCGTCCTCTGTTTCTATTGCTCTGTACAAAACAATCATCAGCGAAAAGTCTGGCTGTTGACTTAACTGTACCCGGTCGTTGATATATGCCAGAATTAAGAGAGGACCGAGGACAGAGGACCGTTCCTTGTAGCACCCCAGAAGTGACTGGTGCGGTTGATGAGGAATGACCCTCTACCAATACACGCTGTGTGCGTCCAGACAAAAAGCTCCTGATCCATTCAAGCAGGTTACCGCGAACACCACAGAAGTGAAGTTTGGAAAGCAGCCTCTTCGTGGGGGACCTTATCAAACGCTTTGGAGAAGTCCAACAGCACTGCATCAATTTGGGTGTTGTTCTCTATGCCCTTGACTGGATTGTTGTTATGATATCAGTTGGGATTCGTATGATCTCTTCTTCCTTAATCCGTCTTGGTTGTCGGTTAGGATGTCATGTTTTTCAAGGAAGTTCACAAAGGTGGTTGTGTATGATATGTTCCACCACCTTACAGCAGACAGAGGTCAAGGACACTGGTCTGTAGTTGGAAGGCTTACTTCTGTCCCCCTTCTTGATTATTGGTGATATGTTGGTAGATCTCCAGTCCTCTGGTGTTTGGCCTTGGTCAATAGACGCTGATGTGGAGTGAAGAGTTTATTTACATTCATAGGTGCTACTATCCTATCTCTAATGATCTTCTCCATAATTTTACACAAAATTGACGGTAGAATGATTTGACGATAATTTGATTGATCTGATTCATTTCCCTTTTTGTGAATGGCAGTGACATTTGCTAGTTTCCAATCGTTTTGGTATAGTTTCCTTCGTTGAAGGATTTTTGAAAAAGTAGTGCCAAAGGCTTACAGATAATTTCCGCTGTTTCTTAGAGAAGCTTCTTGACAATTTGTCGGATTTAGACTTTTCATGTGTTTTTAAACTTCTTCTTGAAAATGAATTTCAAAGAGAGTTGTAGATTAATTCCTATCTTCAAATGATGGCAGTGACGTTAGATCCACTTTTGTGAAAACTGAGACAAAGTAGTTGACCGTTAGAGGATGGGGTCAGTCGTATTATCTTATGACTCTGACATTTAAAGCACGCTTCCCTATTAATATATGCCACGTGTTCTGTATAACAGGCTTTCCCATGTTCTTTGTGTACACGTTCAAATACATGTATATCAGTTGCTTACTTGTATTAGTTCAGCAAAAATAACGTCATATATATAGTACTCTCGTATTTTATAAGAACCACGTATCGACATATCAAGATAGTACATGTTTGCAGCAAGTTTGGAATACTTTAAAATACAGAGAGATTAACTCGCTGAGAATAAGTATAGTCAATTCCAGTGGAGGAAATTATTACATAATACAACTTTGTAATCATGGCAACATTTCAAGTGGCAACTCCGGAGAAGTTCGATTTCAGGAAGCCGTAATCATGGCAAAAATGGATTAAAAGATTCGAACGTTTCCTCACATTATCGGAATTAGCCGAAAACAAAGTGAAGAAGCTCAGGTGATCACTCTTTTATATTCCATGGGACCAGAGAGTGACGAAGTCCTTTCATCGCTTAAATTATCCGCGGACGGTCTGAAAAAGTACGACACTGTGAAAGGAAAATTCAATAACTATTTCGTCGTCAGAAGAAACGTCATAACCGAAAGAGCAAAATTCAACCAAAGAGTACAGATTGAGGGTGAGTCAGTTGACAATTTTATTTCATCACTGTATAGTTGTCGGATTAAGAGACAGAAATCTATCAGAGAAGCTACAAATGGATGAAAAACTGACGCTCGATAAAGCTGTCAAGTTAGTGCGACCAAGTGACAAGTAGTCGTACGCCAGGAGTCTAACCAGGCGTCCGGGATAGCCTTAGATGCAGTAAGAGCGCCAAGTCGATATCAGAAATTCCAAAGAGGGAATCGTTATGGTAATTTAATACACAGCAAGCGCAGCAAGTAAAACCAAAGTCAAACGGTGATATTTGCAGGAGATGCGGGAATTCTCCACATTCAAGAAACAGATGTCCAGCAGTCGAGGCCCGTGTATGAATTGCGGACGTACGGGCCATTTTGCGAAAATGTGCAAAAATAACGCTATTATGGAATGCAAAAGTTCTCCATATCCGGGAGATGCATTTCTAGGAGCGATCGATACGGATACAGACAATGGGTGGATGGAATATCAATCCATAAATGAAGTATCAGTGCGTTTTAAAATCGACACAGGAGCCGATGTCACCGTAATTCCGGAAAAAATCTCCAGGAAGGTGAAAGGATCGGAACACAAGCCTGACCGAATATTATATGGACCGGCAAACAAAAACTTGATCGTTACAAAAATGATTAAAGTAGCAGTTCAGTACAACGATAAGACATCGGATCAGAAAATCTAGTTCTTAAAAATTTGAAACCCGCGTTACTAGGACGACCAGCGATCGAAGCATTGAATTTACTGATGCGAGTAGAAACCGTTAGCACGGGAACGGAAGTAAAGAGAAAACATCCGAAACTTTTCGATGGATTAGGAAAAACGAACTGGGGGTATAAAATCTCACTGAAAAATAACGCAAAGCCGTATGCGCTTTCATCGCCGCAAAGAGTTCCACTTCCGCTTATGAATCAAGTCAAAGAGGAGCTTGAATGTATGCAATCGCTAGGAGTAATAACAAAAGTCGATCAACCGACCGATTGGTGTGCCGGGATGGTAGTCGCGCAAAATCCGAACGGAAAATTGCGTATATGCGTCGACTTGACAAAATTAAACGGGTCAAAGCATCACGAAAATTACCCGATACCGTCGATCGACCAGGTGCTTGCATCACTTTATGGTCATCCATATTTGTCATTTCACGAACGTCAGTTTTTACGAATGACAAAGAAATTAGACGGTAATTCTGGATTCTGGCAAATACCACTCGCAGAAGAATAATCGATACTAACAACCTTTATTACGCCATACGGAAGGTTCCGATTTAATCGCCTTCCGTTCGGAAATGCTTCCGCTCCGGAATTCTTTCAAAAAAGGATGTCAGAGGAACTCACAGGACTACCCGGCGTACTGTATGTAAACGACTTCATATTGAATAGCATCATTTAAGAACAGATAAATTGGCAACATGGACCAGACAGGCACGTTTCGGGTACTTAACCATCGTCAGTCATCCTCAAATCTAAACAATGCAATATGCCAAAAAAGAATGAAAGTTACTATGTCGAAAAAGCGTACCGAAAGACGTAGTAAAATGGTTGGGATATGATGCCTCAGGACCCACGTTTTAGACATTTCACGAAATTTTGATAACAGAAATTTTAGAATGCGTTGAAGAAACGATCAGCCGAAATTGATCGAACTTAATTTTGTGCTCTATTGTGATTGCTGTTGAGATTATCGTCAGGATCTTCTTTAACTCATTTGTGTCACATTTATGCCCTTTGCCGTGTGGAGCTCGTAAAAATGTTCCCCGCGAGGGGTTTGACAGTAAGTGTTTTGAATATGTTTCCCTGACATGGTCGCCATAGCACTTTCTATATAGACATAACGTCAGACAGTGCATGAACTTTATATATTGTTTTCATTTTCGTGCTTAAATGACAAATATGGATAATGACCATATCCCTGTCTACAGTACAAAATCGATAATTCAGAAAATCAGAAACCGAAGGCATACACATCGACGGCGGGTGCGGCTAGCCAACAGGGGATGCTTACTCCTCCCGGGCACCTGGTCCCATCTCTAGCTTGCTAGGGGTCCGTAGATGCTTAATTTTGTGCTCTATTGTGAGTGCTGTTGAGATTATCGTCAGGATCTTCTTTAACTCATTGGCTACATGTACCCTCGGGGACTCCTGGTCCACCAGCAGTGATACTCACCAAGTGGTATAAATGTAAACGTCTTCATATTGAATAGCATCATTTAAGAACAGATAAATTGGCAACATCGACCAGACAGGCACGTTTTGGGTACTTAATCCTCGTCAGCGATGTGTCATATGGATGATATCCAAATTTCAGGGAAAGATCGGGAGGAACACGATAAAAACCAGGAGTCCCCGAGGGCACATGTAGCCAAGTTCGATCAATTTCGGTTGATCGTTTCTTCAACGCATTCTAAATTTCTGGTATCAAATGACAAATATGGATAATGACCATATCCCTGTATACAGCACAAAATCGATAATTCAAAAATCAGAAACCGAAGGCATACAAAATCAGGACAAAACAGGAACCAAAGCAAACAAACAAAAACCTCCACCATATGAAAAGAAGCGAACTCCCGATAGGGGAGTGAGACCAGGTGCCCAGGAAGAGTAAGCATCTCCTGCTTGCATGCAACACCCGTCGCTTCAATTCGGTAGAACTGTCACATCCGGTTACTTCCATTTTGGAAGATATAGAGTACAATCTTTGGTTGGATGGTTCAAATGGTCTATGACAGAATATCATCCACCATTCTTGAGAGTGGGACATCATAGTGTATGACGAGTTCCCCATATCGACCGTAGAACTTCCTCAGTGACGATGTTAGTCGGTCACAAACATATCCCTGACTGAGAAGCTTATCTGAAAGACGCCTAGCTCTCAGAACAAAATCCGTATATTTGGTACTTGCTCTGGCATAGCGTATCAACTGAGATATGAACACGCCATAAGCAGGCGATGAAGGGATGTTGCTACTCAGAAAAGGAAAGTTTGTAATGCTGAAATTGAAGTCGTCACGTTTGTCATAGGGTGAGGTGTTCATGTGACCATCAGTGTCGTAGGACAACATTATGTCCAAATAGGATGCTGAATTATTTGTCTCTGTGGTTTCTTTGACTTCAAGCTCCGAAGGATAGATACTGCTCAGGTAATCCGCGAATTTTGGATTATTGATGGACAACACATCGTCTATGTATCTGTAAGTGAAGTTAAAGTCAGAAGCTAAGTATCTTTTCCCTTCAGAGACCAGAGATTGAATGAATTCAGCTTCGTACGAGTAAAGGAAAATGTCGGCAAGGAGTGAGGCACAATTGGTCCCCATTGGAATTCCGACAATTTGCTGGAAGACCTTTCCTCCAAACACACAAAAATGTTGTCGATCAGAAAGTTTAACATCTGAATAATGTCTGTTTCAGTGTACTTATTTTCAGAATCGGACTTTTCTTTTACAAAGTAGGTTTTGTCATAGTTAACAACAATAAATTTGTATTTGCGATTACCGTTCTTACTTGTAAACGCATTACTTATAATTTTGCGAGTCTTTCTTTCAATTTAGAATGTGGAATTGTAGTGTAAAGTGTCGAAAAATCAAAGGCTTTGATCGAATGGACTCTACTAAAATGAGAGGATTTCAGATGTTCTAAAAGTTCCTTCGAATTCTTTAAAATCCACATCTGGTTGATACCACTGCGAGAATACACTGTCGAACAATAGTTTTGAAGCCCAGATTTGACTTCAGATAAAACTTTGGTGAGTAAGATCGATACAGTTTTGGTAGAACATTTTGAGGAACCAGCGATGAAACGTTGTTTGTACGGATTCTTATGCATTTTAGGTATGCAGTACAAGTATGGTAAATCTAAATCTAAATTGGTAGTGTCGAAGCCAAAGGAAGTAAGAGCTGATTTGTGGTTATCTATTATTTCAGAGGCAGAAAGGTTTGTTGGGGTGTAAGTGGGATTTCCAGGTGTCGAATTTAAACCCAACTCTTTAACTAGACTGTCGAAATAGTACTTTTTGCAAGTAAATGTGTAATTATTTGAGGCTTTGTCCGCTGGTGTGATGACATAATGTTCTTGGAGGTAGGTGAGCTCTGTGATAACATTAGGGTCTTTAAATATAGACACGAATCTGGTGTTCACAGTTGATTTTAATCGGTTAATTCTAGATAAAAGTAACCCTCTGATTGATTTTATCCATTCGGAAAGGGTGTCGAGCTGTACATCCTCTTTCTTTGCCCAACGTCTTGCATATTCCTCACAAGAGTCCATGATAATTTTGACAGTTTGGTTCCATGTAAAGGACATACTTTCTCTGTATTTGGGACCCTTTTTTAACAATTCTCTCAACTTGTCGTTCTTGACTATACTAAGGTCACCAGTAATAACGTGTCCACAAGGAGAGTAGTTGAAATCCGATGAAGAACATTCGCAGGGAAGTGGATGTAGTGAGGGATTACTTAAATCAATACACTGCAGGAATCGTTTGTAATTGTAAATTTTAGATGCAACTGTTGGTGTGTAGCTATAGGAAATACAAGGAGTTTCTTTTCTTTTGAAATATGGTGGGATTTTTTCTGTGACAGTTTTGTGATTCAAAATTTGACCAAGATTCAAGTTATCAATACCTTTGTTTGCAAATCTTACTTTAATGAAAGGGCGGTTTGTTTTCTCCTCTGATTTATCTGATCTAACTGCTTGAAATAAACGAAAAGTAGAAATGTCCAATATGACTCCTTGTAGTCTGTATTCTGGGGAACGTGTATCGGTATATGTGAGGTCCTTCGTATAATCGTAGATTTCGTGCAACTTCCGTTAAGGAACAGAGTATAATTTGGTACGAATATAATGCAGGCCTAGAGGCTCATTCAAAAATGGAACCAAGTCATCGAAGGAGAAACTATGTATCTCAGGCCTATTGTATTTTCGAATGCCATGACTTCGAGGTCTTCTTTGTTGTCTGTTGAATAAGCTAGTCACATTTACCGATTGACAACCGGGACTTGTTAAGTTTCCTATAGTGCTGATGTTATCGTTGCACCCATAGGGCGCTGCAGTGTTAAGATTTTTTATCCAGAACTCTTCTCTGTTGCGACGGAAAGGTGTGCTCAAATTGGGATTGTTTGTGGGGTGATATATTTTCTCCAGGATTCTGACTCTCATAGATAAAACCGAATGATCGGCCTGGTCAAAATGTCGGTAAAGGAGTTGACTTCCTTTATTATTTATTTTTGACCGGTGTCCTGACATTCTGGTTCGGAGTTTAACTTTGGTTTCACCCACATAAATCAATCCACAAAGTGAGCACTCTATTCCGTACACAACATTAGATGTCATGCAGTTAAGGTTTTCAAAACTATGCGTGTTAAATGTTTGTTTTGTGAGATTACTTGAGAATGAAGTGTCTGTTATTAGGATGTTACAAGTTTTGCAGTTCTTCGTGCCGCACTTAGAAACTGAGCAATCGCTTGGTGAAAATTGGTGCTCTTTTAGAATATCGACCACTTCAATCTTACAGGGCTTGATTTTAATACATGTATACCCATCTGCATGTTTGTACCAAAACTCATGGTTACTACTCACTACAAATGTCTCGTCTCTAATGTCATTTAGACTAATTCTAGGGACACCTAAGTTACCTGTTGCGTATGTGTCCGTAGACGCAACAGGTTGGGGCCTTTTTATAGTGGGCGACGCCCCAGCCACTTTGTAGGTCTCTTGTGTACTATCCATTTCTTGAAATTTTTTGAAATTTCTAAAAAGTGGGTCCTGTAGCATCATATCCCACCCATCCTACTACGTCTTTCGGTATACTTTTTCGACATAGTAACTTTTATACTTTTTGACATATTACATTGTTTAGATTTAGGATCACTGATGAGGGTTAAATACCCGAAACGTGCATGTCTGGTCCACATTGCCAATTTATCTGTTCTTAAATGATGCTATTCAATTTGAAGACGTTTACATTGAAAGAGTGCTACAGAAAATAGAAGCAGCGGGTCTTACGTTGAACGACAAATTTGTGTTTTCAGCAGAGTCGACCAAATATCTAGGCCATATAATCGCCCGAAATGGTATCCGTGTGGATCCAGACAAAGTCCGAATAACCAACGATATGGAAGCGCCGACAAATGTGTCCGAATTGCCCCGCTTTCTTGGTATGATAAACCAACTAAGCAAGTTCATGCCGAATTTAGCAGAAACGACAAAACTGTTGCGAGATGTGCGCATGAGGGAAAACCAGTGGTACTGGGATGAGACACAGCAATCATCGTTCGAGAACATAAAGCGAGAACTTTACTCTACGCCGATACTAGTCGACAGACTATTACTTCATCTGATTCGTCGTCGTATGGACTAGGAGCTTATTCAGAAACAAGAGGACGAAAGCTACCGTCCGATCGCATTTGCATCTAGATCGCTAACAAATACAGAACAACGTTATCGTCGGCTTATCAGTCAAAATCGAAACCGATCACAAGCCGTTACTTGCACTACTAGGATCGAAATGAATGGATGAACTTCCAGCAAGAATACAAAGATTCCGGATGCGCTTGATGTGATTCGATTATATAGTATAACGTATGTTTCGGGGAAACATATGTATACAGCAGACACCTTATTCAGAAGTCCGGTTGAAGAAATCACGGAATCAGATTGATATTCCGAAAAAGAAACCGAGGCATTAAGATTGTCGGATGTATTGAAGCTTCTGACAAACGTCTAAAGGAAATACGGCAAAGCTTACCGAAGGATAAAGTTTGCAGCACACTCTTGCGCTACGTCAAGGAAGGTTGGCCCGACAAATTCAAATTACCGGAAGAAATGAAACCGTATTGGACACACAGAGGCGAATTAAATGAGCAAAGAGGCATAATAATGAAAGGAAAACGTCTAGTAATTCCTAGAAGTATGCAGAAGGAAGTACGTTCGAGAATTCATACCGGACATTACAAAATACCAGCAGAAGTAAGGAAACCGTATTTTGGATCGGATTGAGTAAACAAGTAGAGAACTTTGTGAAAAATTGCGACAAATGCCAAATGAATGCAAATGACCGTCCGGAACCGTTTATGACAACGAGTTTACCTAGTAGGCCATGGGAGAAACTAGGTACCGATTTGTTCGAGTACAAAGGGTCACAATATCTGCTAGTAATCTACTATTATCAAAGATATGTAGAAGTCGCAAATTGACAAGTACACCATCAGAAGTGATTGTCAACCATCTGAAGTCGATATTCGCATGCCATGGAATACCGGAAGAACTGCGAAGCGTCAAAATATTTTGCGGATTTTGCGAATCAGTATGGATTCTCAGTGTGACATCAAGTCCCCGATATCCAAAACGGAGAAGCCGAAAGAGCCGTACGAACCGTGAAAAATGTTATCAAGAAGTCAGATGATCCGTATTTGGCACTTCATGGCATATAGGGCGACTCCTATTCAGAACGGATTTTCGCCGAGCGAACTTATGATGGGGAGAAAAATAAGGACGACTCTCCCCATAGCGCCAAAAGTTTAAAACCGATCAAAATAGCAGTCGTCAAATTACAAGAAAAAGAAGCAAATCAAAAGGTGAAACAAAACATCGAGCAAAACAAATGTCAAATCTCAATCCGGGAGATAACGTGTATATTCGCGATTCACAGTCGTACGGGGTAGTCAAAATGAAATCCAAATATCCACGACCTTACATTATCAAATCAAACGGTGCCGAAATGAGAAGAAATAGACGGAACCTAATTAGAATACAAAATGGAATACAAAACAACGACGAGGAACTGCCGACTCCGATATGTGATTCATATGCCGATCAACAAACATGAAACGAGACGACCAGAGTTCTTTATCACACGAGCTCAGGGAGGGCAGTGAAACCACCAGACAGACTAATCTGTAAATAAAAAAAAGTGTAATGCATGCCTCAGCAAATTGGTCATAGAATTGTAACTGTGTAATTTCAATTCTTGGAAAAAGCTAGGGGATGTCGTATTATCTTTTAAAGCAGCACATTCCGACTTCGGGTTGTAAAGTGGTTGATACTTGTAATACATATATTAAACGTCTTCAAATTCAATATCATCATTTAGGCACAGATAAAATTTGCAGCATGGACCAGACATGCATGTTTCGGGTACTTAACCCTCGTCAGTGATCCTCAATCCTAAACAATGTAATACGACCAAATATTGAGAAAGTTATTATGTCCAAAATGTACCGAAAGACGTAGCAGGATGGGTGGGATATGATGCTACAGGACCCACTTTTTAGAAATTTCAAGTAATTTTAATAACAGAAATTTTCGAATGCGTTGAAAAAATGATCAACCGAAGTTGATATACTTGTAATACATATTTCTTAACACAGATTGTTCCATATTATGGTCATTTATCGGTGTACCAAGTATAAAATCCGATACCTCCCCGTTCGAGAGATACGGGCGTTCAAAATTTCTCCTGTAGCCGCGCCTCTTCATGACATTTTAAAATGAGCAGGAGAACTCCGAGAAACCAAGTGATTTGATAAATATACCGATTCAGTAGGTTATATCGACGATTATTCTTAAAAAGGACAGGTGAAATAGACATCGTATGTTTGATTCATACAGCATTTCAAATAGTTACTAATATGAATCAAGGCAAAGCCTTTTTGTGCGAGCGGAGAGAAAATAGATATGATTATATGAAATAAAAAAAGATCTTTCTATTATATTTTGACTATGATCATTGATGGATTATCTTATCTTACAAAACTTTCTATTTGATGATTGCCAAAAAAAAGGTAGTATAAGGCGAGTGGAAACACGGAAGCATTTGTAAAATTGATCTAGACCAGCAGATCTGATGAACATTTTAAGGGGGGGCTTAAAAATATGGTTCTTTTAAAATATGGTTCTTTATAATTCATTTTTGTCTTGTAAGAATAATGTTTAGGTTAGCTGAAAATAAATTACTTAAGAACAAAAGAAAAAATAAACATATTCCGACTTCTGACAGTACGAAACCACCCGAGACGAGAAAAGCAATCAGAGCGAAACGTCTCGTTTAAAACCGGAAATGTCGGATTTCCCGTGGTTACGTCGCCTTGTTGATGCTTTATCGTCACCTGATTTACGAAAAATATTTTCAATAAATTTAACTTATAAACAAAAATTGAGTATAACATATACGTCTACTTGGAGTCGAAAAAAAATTTAAATGGCAATATCCAGCATCTCCGCAGTAACTCTGTCTGCGAGGGGACGAAAGTTTTTGAAAGCATAGTAGTACATTCTCATTCTTTGATTCAGCATATTTTCTCAATAAAATATGTGTATACGCGTTACCATAAGGGCGAGCTTCGCTCGCAAAGGCCCTTCGGGCCTTTGCAGCGAGCTCCGCTCGCTATAAAGTAATGTGTTTCCAACGATTTAGGACCGATTATATCTAAATCTTACTTACTACACTTACTTAGTACACTGTACTCTCGTATTTTATAAGAACCACGTATTGACATACCAAAATATTACAGGGTCCCGGGGGAAGGGCACAGACATTTGGATCTTAGCAAAAATAAAAGTTTGCCATACATTTCTGACGTTCCATTTTATTATCAGTCGCCGTTGGCGAAAAGATACATAGTAGGTGCTTGTGGACGTGGTTTATACTATTCGTTCAGATAATAAGAAATGTCGATTTCTGTCTGTCAATATTATGTATCCCGAGATGGTCCCCATCTCTTTACTCTATATATGCCTTGAATATGGAACTCTATAGAACTCCCATGTAGCGTTTTACTCTAATGTCCACGAGCACATTTGGGACTGATTATAAAACAGAATATATGACAAAATTTTATTTTTGCTCAGATCCAATGCCTGTGGGGTCGAGCCCTTTGCATGGGATTGGGTTTTTTCAGTCTTAATTTGAAAAAAAACCCCATAAATACATGTACCAGAAAAATCAGTTGATGATTTTGGCAAATACCCTCTCTGGATCCGCATTTATCATGGATTTGTTTGTTTGTTGTTATTGTTGTTGTTATCAAAATTTTTAAAACGAGGGTTAAATCCCACCAATCCTGCTACGTCTTTCGGTACATTTTTGGACATAGTAATTTTCACACTCTTTGGTCATACTACATTGTTTAGACGAGGGTTAAGTACCCGAAACGTGCATGTCTGGTCCACGTTTCAAATTCATCTGTTCTTAAATGATCCTGTTGAATTTGAGGACGTTTAACATTGTAGGCCAAAAGTCTTGATTCCGGACAACCTAGCTGAACATCTTTCAACAAAATATCCATTTAACGCTAGTAGTAGGGAAAGAGTCATTTGAACCCGGGTAAAAGGTAGGGATTAGGGATTAACCACTCAACCGAGGAAAAAATCATAAAAATTTGAATTCGAGTTTAATAATAGCTCGAGACGATAAAGTCAAGATTACCCAAGCGAGGATATAACGGTACACAGTTAGTCAACAATAAAGTCAGCCATTCAATCACCCAAGCAGAGAGAAAAATTCAATAATTGGTCATGTCCGAGTACAGTGACGATCTATCGAGGAGGATAATTGAATAATTGTCCTTTACACAATTAATCAACAATAAAGTCAGCCATTCAATCACCCAAACAGAGAGAAAAAAAATCCATAATTGGTCATGTCCAAGTACAGTGACGATAATTGAATAATTGTCCTGTCTCAAGGTACCCCTGTCCAAATACCATGACAATTTTCACCCGCTCAAGCAAGAAGTGGTCATGTCCAAGATACTCTGCCCAAGTACCGTAACGATCTCTAAACTACCCAATCCTATACAACCAAATGTTAATGTTACACATACCAATTACATAAGAAATACTGATTGCAATCAAACAAAGACTTAGTACAAATTGATTTATGTGTTTAACTCTGGTACAAATTATATTTTTCATTCATTTTCGACATATATTGTGTATGAAATAAAACAATTTTTCCCTTTTACATCTAATTTCACATACAAAATTATTCACGACCATTACCATGTAATACATTGATAATAATATTTGAGTGAAATAAGGATATTTATTTGTTTTATTTTATTTTATTTTTATTTTTTATTTTTTTTCAATATGTGAATTTATCAATTATATATATATATAGAATATCATCTCAAAGACTTTCTTTAGTGTCACAAATTTGACTTCAAATTCTTTCCCAGCCTCCGCGCTATCCATTACGTAACAGTGGTCAGTATGAACACCTGCACTGCTCCATTTCCCACGCTTCTCGGGGTCAGTTACGTAACTGTGGTCAGTAAAACAATAGACCTCTTATTAATCGGGTCACTTCACGGTGACCTAGCCAAGAGAGAAGATGTTGCTTATTATGATTTTTTTATTATTTGGACAAGTGATATGTGATATAAATAATGACTGTCATCGTGTTGGACCTACTGCCATGGAATGTCAACAGGCAGATATCGGCGATGAAATATTCTTGTTTAGGTTGCAGAAACTACAGATTGGACTACTACGACGTTTTAAAGCCACTAAGTCAAACTTCCCACAGTTGAAGTACATAATTATAAGACAATCAGAAGTGCCTTGTTCGAATCTTTTGGATAAACTTCCGGGAGTTGTAGTAAAAATGCACGGGGTAGACTGTCAACCAGTAAGTATAAAAATAAAACATATAGCTTTTAAATATGCAACATATCATCTATTTTTAATTTATGTAAACACGATTTTTATTTTGTTTGCTGTTATAAAAATCGCAGTTTTATGTTGAATTAATTTATAATTTTTTTTTCATTAATTATTTTGTTTGCTGTTATAAAAATCGCAGTTTTATGTTGAATTAATTTATAATTTTTTTTCATTAATCAGAATCAAGCGACTACAGACGCAAAATGGACAACCGGAGCGATGACTACTGCAACAACTTTGGTGACATTATCTATTACATCTATAGGTATGTTGTATTTTGTAAAAACAGCTTTAAATTCACAACTCTAAATTAAAATTAATAGTGTTAAAGCTACATAAACATTTTAAAAATCTTTTAATTAAATTTTCTATATTTTAGATCAACCTTGGATATATGTGGTATATGGAGTAAGCGGTGTAATTGCTCTATGTATGTTTATTGTTCTCGCTGTGAAGATACGCAATGTCATTGTAAAAAGAAGAACTAGACAAATGATTGATGACGTCTCCATTCAGGAATTTCCCATGACAACAGTACATATTGAAAAATTGGATTAACTTTCATTTCACTCAATTCTATACTTATAGGGATATTGTTACTGACGATCATTAAGAACCCTCCTCAACGACCAAGGTGGTTGCCGCTTCGTCCACGAACTGTATCACCCCCACCGACTGTATCTCTCAATCGTACTACCCCTCCACAGACTCGCTCCGCCACTGGATCTCTCAATCGTACTAACCGTCCACAGACTCGCTCCGCCACTGGATCTCTCAATCGCACTACCCGTCCACAGACTCGCTCCCCCACTGGATCTCTCAATCGTACTACATGTACCCCTCCACAGACTCGCTCCGCCACTGGATCTCTCAATCGCACTACCCGTCCTCAGACTCGCTCCGCCACTGGATCTCTCAATCGTACTACATGTACCCCTCCACAGACTCGCTCCGCCACTGGATCTCTCAATCGCACTACCCGTCCACAGACTCGCTCCGCCACTGGATCTCTCAATCTCAACACCAGTAGATAAATTACACACCCGGTGATTTTTTGTTTATGTATAGACATCGTTTATGTTTCTGTACAACAGTATATTTCCTATGACTGTGAACATTGTTCTTATTCAAATGATGAAGTGTTGAAGCTCCGCTACTAGACTACACATCTTGTGACTTTGTTTTGTTTGTTTGTTTGTTTGTTTGTTTGGTTTTTTTTTTGTATATATATATATAGTAGATAGATTTGAAAGTGTGTCTTGTTTAGACCTCATTCAAATGATGTAATACTCCGCCAATCATGTACATTTGTTGAATACTCTGTCAATATTATGATGTACCCGATTTCAGTACAAAATACCAAATAGGCGAATTATCTGCTCTTACTAACCGATAGTATATAAAAGGCAAATGATCAAATTTCTATGGAGGGGAAGGGGGGGGTATAAGTAGGTGAATAAGAACAGATAAATCACCATGCTTTGATACTCGTATGTATTTCATATCTTTCCAGTTCGTTAAAGATAACATACAATAGGATATGTTAAATAAATTTATTATAATTTCTGAATTAATCTAAATTTCATAAAATGTTAAATAGATTTGTCAACGTTTTAAAATTTGTCCTAAATCGTGTATATATAGTGAATGTTCCTTTCCACAGATGTTTCTTTTTTCAACCACCTCCTTTGCTTCTACTGTAAAAAAAGAAGAAAAATACGGGTTTAGTGTGATCATTAATTTCAAAAAGACGTCTGCATGTCTAAATACGGTTTATAATATTTGAATTTTATAATTTAGTTTCTTATCTTTAGTGTGCATTAGACATCTTGTTTGTTCGATACTATTATATTTGAAAATCAATAAATATGTGAATCTATAATATAACTTGATTTCAAAGTTCAATCTTCAATTTAATAAATGTAATGGATGCTAACAAGGATGAGTCATCACTACATCATTGTCATCTTTTCATTACATACATACATATATTTCAAATAGCCAATTATCCATTACATGAGAAGACAAGGAGTAAAGTATTGACTAGGAAAATCGATGAGTCATGCTATAAAATAACAATTGACTAAAATTATGGCGTGAAATTTTATTGTCATCTTATATAAGAGGACAGTCATACAACAGACTTCATAATCGATGACTCATCTAATTGCTACATACAAATCAAATTTGAACATTTAAAGTTTAAAAAGGGGGCGTGGTTTTGATTCTCTCATCTAACATAAGAGGACAGGAATAAAGAAACAGCGATGAGTCATCTATATGCGATGAAATTTAAAATTTAGGGTAAAAAAAGGCGTGGTATTTATTCCAACCATATATAAGTCAACACCTTCAAGACATATCGCCATTTCAAAAGAAAACCTTGAAAACAATAATGGTGTTTTTATGTGAAATTTGTGGAAGCGCTTTTTCAACAAATTCAAATCTTTCTCGCCACTTAAAGACCGTTCATCACAAAACAAATATGATAAAATGTAAATATTGCGGAAAAGCACTATCCAGATATGATCATCTCAAAGAACACGAAAAACAGTGCAGAGGAAATTATTGTACATATTGTGACACTTTCCCAGAGCAGCCTTTATTGGAACATATCAGTTCGATGCATGGAAATCAAAAGTATGCCTGTTTGAAATGCGGCAAGTCTTATGCATACAAAAAGAATCTTTGTCGACACAATTGTCAGGTATGTTTTCTTTATTCAGTTCGAAATTACATATATCAGTGGCGGATCCAGCGTCCTCTGGGATCAAGCGGTGAAATGTGTCGACTTTTAATAAAAATGGACCAAAATTTACATGTTTTTGAAAATTTTGAGTTAGTTGGGAGGCCCCCTCCGTAACATACTTTTGAATCTGTCAGATAATATATACTATATACATCATACTTAAATCATACACTGAACGGAGACGCAGTTAAACATAGGTACGGTTTTTGTTTTTGTTTTTGTTTTGTTTTGTTTTTTTTTTTAGAGAATATTGCTACACACTTGTCACACAGAATTAGATAATTAAAAAGATAATAATAACTGCGATAGTCTTTAGGGGGATATTGATAGAAAAAAATTCTCACCTCACTTCCTTGGTCGGAGATACACAGTCCTCGTGACTGTGTTTTTAGTTTTCATTTCCTTTAATTCATTTAAGGCCTCCTCCAATTTTTGTTTGACTTCATTTAATTCTGACTGTAGTCGCCATGTTGTAATTTCCATGGCAACCTCCAGTTCTTCTATCTTTGACTGGATCACCGTATTTGGTGAAGCCCATGGTACAGAAGCCTATCCAAAGAAAAGTAATTTGTTAAATGCCAAATTTTATCATAATATGATCAAATAAATCGCGTTAAGAGATCCAATCCTTTTAAATTATATATTTCATTTTTTCACATTAAGATAATTACTTTTCATATAAGATTGTTAGTATAATAATGGGTTTATCTGCTTACCCCCGATATATCGGATACAGGTGATAGCTCTGAATTTTCATCAAACAGACGTCTTCTGACATTGATGTCATCCTACAATGAAAATAGAATTGATATTAAATGAAAATTCAACATATAGATAGTTGAAGTTTCGATATGGAAAGTGGTACTTAGTTCCTCTTACACAATAACAAGAAAAAAAACTTACAAAACTTCTTCTTGGAGTCGACATTTTTTTCTTCCTACGAGCTCCTAGAAACTACTTCCTTTCACGTTAACGATATACTTTAGAAGTGAGGAGTACCAAGACAGAGATCTGGTCATAATACCTATGTAATAAATTCCAACACGATACCTTTAATGACTCTTCTCAAAAGTACAAAGTAAGCCGAAGCATTAACAACAGAGTCCTAATTCAATTACAGTACCTCTTTTATGTCACCAAGTCTTCTTGTAGTTGACCGCATGTATCCGTCCAAACACTTAAGGACCAATTTTTCAATTTATTCCGTCGAACACAAGGTAGCAGATTTATCAGTTTAGCGGATACTTTGACAATTTAGACCTGAACAAGGCAAGCAACCTCTCATCGCATTACAATGTAAATTTTAGAGGATTCCAATCATTTACTGAAATAAAAGAAAATAAAACTTCCAAAATCTTACTAATCCATAAATTTTAAACACTGTAAGATAAAAAAAAAGATGATTAAACTACTAAATACGTAGATAACGTCTATACGTTTCTGTAATCTCATAAAAGATAAAGAGATTCTATTACTATGAAAACAATTTGAAAATTTCTCTAAGGTTGATTACGAGTTGCTTTCTCAAGATTAATTTTACATTATAATGAAAAAAAAAACAACAACAAAAACAACAGAACATTGGTGTGGGAAAAAAAATCATAAGAACAGATAGATGCTGGGATTTAAAATAAAAAAAGTTGGTGCGCATGCGATAAATAATATAAAAATGGTTTATACATATAACTTTTATAACCATATCATTCTTTAACACACGCCATAATTATATGTGTAAATTTGTTGTAAAGAAGAGGCATTGTACTACAAACTTTTCGACAATCCTGTATTTTGATCAAATGAACAAATAGACAAAATGATATTATATTCAATAAACATGAAAATCAAGAATTTATCAAATTTCTCATATGCCGCTCATACTTTTCTGTCTATTTCATTAAGCTCTAACGGTACCCGAGGTATTGATTTTCTCCGACGTGTCACAGGTAACATAAACCATACGGTCAGAACGCTTGACCACTGCAGAAAGAAAGATAACTCATGCGATATACTCCAATCTTATAAGCCTGTACTTGTTATCTTTCCATGATGACATATATTCATAAGACATGCGATAATTCAGAAACTAGTATGTTTAAAATAAATAAATGCAAATGAAAGTTGTATTCAATTAGCGCGTCCCGTTCTTAGTTTTCGGTATATTTCTTAAAGCTGTCAAATGGTCAAGTGGTCAGAGCCTATACGATTGACCACTCAAAAAGAAAGATAACTCATGAGGAATCCTATTATCTTATAAGCCTGCCCTAGTTATCTTTCCTTGATAACTTAAGCTCATGAAAATAAATAAAGCATTCAAATAAAGTCGGGATTATTTCATTATTCATTATTTATTTTTAACCAGGTATCTGTCACAGAACCAAAGGAAAGTACTTCATCGGTATCACGTGACTCCACCAGGCCCTCATCACAACCCCCACTAATGTCACCAACTCCAGGCCCGAGTGCTGCCGCAACTGCTGATTCCCCTAGTGGTACTACACATCAATATTGCTGTAGAAGATGTCATGAAGCCTTTTCAAGTCGCAGAGATCTATACAACCACAACATGAGACAACACACTCAACAGGGAGGGGGCGCCTTGCAACCTTCACCTTACATCCGTGGTCAGGAGCCATGGGTAAATAACCAAGCACTAAGAGATGTAAATGAAACAAACGCCTCTCACATTCTCCAGCGACATCAAGAAGGATCTGTCACCTCTACCTATAACCTACCTCTTACAAATGACTTCTCGGTTCACGAAATTATGGAGGCTGTTGAAGAAATTTATGACCGCCAGCAACACGCCTTCAGACTAAACCTGAATTTTGGCTTGATTTTAGTCAATACAGAAACCGGGGAATACAGGTATTTCATTCCATACTCTAACGAATCCCTCTTTCAACGCCCAATTTATATATCCAGACGAAGGGATTTGGAAAAACTCCGAAAAAGATTAGACAGATTCAATATCATGGACTATATTTTACAACAGAGACCAAACACAAAATGGAAGCCTGTACTGATCACCAATGTGCATTTTCACTTGTACTCCCTAAATTACCCTTTAGGGACTAGTTTACACTTGCCAAACTATATCGCATCTTTGCGATCCATTGTTAGTTTGGATAAAGACGAGCACAATGGTCAACCATTTCAAGATAACCTGTGTGCATTCCGATGCTTGGCAGTCCACCGTCATAACAAAACTAAATTAGAAACTTACACCCGAAACTATTTTAAGCAATGGATGGACTACCTCCAAAGCCAAGACGAGAAAGAGGAAACAACGAACAGCTACCAAGACTTTGTTGGCGTAGGACTCGATCAAATGGCTGACTTTGAGAAATGTTTCGCCATTAACGTAAACATTTATGACTTGAAAGAAGATGGATTAGCTCAGTCCATTTACAAGTCTAGATGTCAATTTTCCGAGACCATGCAACTTAACATGTACCAGCACCACCTCTCATACATTTCAAATTTCAATGCCTATGCGACCAAATATCAATGTCGCACATGTGATCGTCATTTCTATCGCATTTGTAACATGTACAGACACCAAAAGATATGTACCGGACGCACCGCACACCAGTTTCCGGGGGGATTTTATACCGCCCCAAAGACGATATTTGACAAACTTGGTGACTTTGGGATCATGGTACCAAAGAAAGACCGTCTATTCCCCTGGTTTCTGGTGTATGACTTTGAAGCCATGTTACTTCCGGTACAGGGAGAAGAAAGCGACAAACTAAAGTGGACTTCAAAACACGTTCCGATCTCTGTGAGTGTGTGTTCCAACGTGGAGAACTACATCACTCCTCACTGTATCGTCAACCCCAACATCGATGATTTGGTGAAAGAAATGGTCGATCATATGGAAAGCATTGCAGCGGCCGGTGCAGAATTAGCGCGGGAAAAATTTAAAGGGGCGTATGAAGAATTAGAAGCTAAAATTAATGATCCAGTTTCAGATCTTGGCTTTCAAGACAGAGAGCCTACAGCCGACGAGGTGTCTGACAGAGCAGAGGCTTTGTCAGACTTGCAAGAAGAATTAGATGCCTACTGCAAACAAATGATATGTTTAGGGTTTAATTCGGCAAATTACGACTTAAATCTTATCAAGTCCCATATAGCCAAGTACTTAAATTTGGACCAAGTCAACCTTTTTACCGTTAAGCGTAATAATCAATACGCCTGTCTTGCTACCAACACATTGAAATTTTTGGATATAACTTCCTACCTTTCTCCGGGGATCAATTACGCAAAATTTTTGAAAGCCTTTGACGTGGTGGAGGATAAAGGATTTTTCCCTTATGACTGGCTAGACCATATTGAAAAATTAGAGTACCCTCAGCTCCCTCCCCACGCAGCATTTTATTCTGCCCTGAAGGACCATAACATTAGTTCAGATGAATACAGGTTTTGTCAAAAGGTGTGGAAAGATAACGGTATGTGCACCTTCAAAGATTTCCTCGTCTGGTATAACAATCTAGACGTAGGACCGTTTGTCACTGCCGTTCAGAATCTTCAGAAATACTACTTTGAAAGACATATCGATATTTTCAAAGTGAGTATTTCTGTGCCAGGGCTTGCCAGACAAATGCTGTTTAAATGCGGGCACCAAGCGGGGGCATCATTCGCTCTGTGTAATGACAACAATAAAGATTTGTATTACACCATCAAAGACAACATCATCGGTGGCCCCTCCATCATTTTTAACCGTTACCACCAAGTAGGCAAAACAAATATAAGGAACGATCCCAGCAAACCGTGCAAAAAGATTGTAGGGTTCGATGCCAACGCCCTATATCTTTTTTGCATAGGTCAACCAATGCCAACTGGACCTTTTGTCAGACGCTGTCTGGAGGAGCAATTCAAACCCAACAAAACGGAAAAATACATGCTGGCTTACCATTGGTTGAATTGGCTCAATCATTCAAGCGGACTGAACATCGTGCACAAATTAAATCAGGGCCAAGAGAAAAGAGTAGGAAAGTACCCCGTAGACGGCTTTGACGAAGATTCCAACACCATATACCAGTTTCACGGGTGCTACTGGCACGGCCACCGATGCTGGTTGACCAAGTCCCAGCATGGTAAAGAAAAGTGGGAGGCCATCGCTGACAAGAGAGCCAAGAAAACCGAGAGGTCACTAATTTTCTTAAATCCCAAGGCTACAAGGTGGTTGAAATGCGAGAGTGCTCCTTTCGCACCAGGATGCGTTTCAACACCCGACTGAAAGCCTTTGTTGATGCGCAACAGCCTCCTACTCCTCAACGCCAAATGTCCGAACAGGAAATTCTCCAGGCAGTTATAAGTAACACATTTTTCGGCATGATAGAGGTCGATATTAAAGTCCCGGAGGAATGGCCAGACTATTTCAAACATCCTACTATGACGCCATACCAATATTTCCAAGAGATGTCCCCCATCTTTTGCACAACAGAGGTGAGCCATGACGTCATAGGGGAACACATGCAGGACTACTTAAAAGAATTTGAGCTATCCACTAACCCTAGGCGATTGTTGGTAGGAGGGATGAGTGCCGAGAAAATACTGTTAGCCACACCCCTGCTCAAATGGTATTTAGAGCACGGTTTAGTGGTGACCAAGATTTACCAAACCGTAGAGTTTCAGCCAATGAGATGCTTCAAACAGTTTGTCCGTGACGTGAGTGACGCGCGCCGTGCCGGGGACTCTGATCCTTCAAAGGCCATCATCGCAGACACGCGGAAACTGGAAGGCAATTCGGCTTTTGGATCCACCATCATGGACCAAGAAAAATTTAATGACGTCACCTACGTGAAAGGTGAAGGTCCCGCTAGACTAGAGGCTAACCTCCCGCAATTTAAAAAATTGACGCAGTTAATTGAGGAGGAGGAGTACTACGAGGTGGAGAAAGCCAAGTCAACCATCAAGTTGAATCTCCCCGTGCAGATAGGTTATTTCATTTTGCAGTACGGAAAATTGCACATGTTGCAATTTTATTACGACTTTCTAGACAAATACGTCGATCGCAGCGATTTCGAGTACTGCGAAATGGATACCGATTCTGCATACATGGCACTAGCGGGTCCCGATTTCGACTCTGTCATTAAGCCCGAAATGCAGGAAGCCTACCAGCATGGTCTTCAAGGTTACTGCAAGCCCGAATTAGAGATTGAAGCCGATTGTCTTCACCATTGGTTTCCGCGCACATGCTGTTCTCAACACTCTAAATTTGACAAAAGAACGCCAGGACTCTTCAAGATAGAGTATGAAGGGGATGCCATGATAAGTCTTTGTTCGAAAACTTATATTGTGGCCAAAAAGATAACAAAGATCACGTCAAACACCGTCCTGACAGCAGCCAGTCTTCTCCGTAGAGCCAAGACATTAAAACCAAAACGTCTGCAGCCTAAACGCAGAACTTACAACGAGACCAAATTCAGTTCCAAGGGCATCAGTAAGAAGACCGTGACGGCACCCCTGACCATTTTCAAACAGGTACTTAAAACAAAAAGACCTGGCTCCGGTTTCAATAAAGGTTTAAGAGCCCGCAACAACACTATATACACATATACACAACAGAGATGCGGGTTCTCTTACTTTTATTGCAAGAGGAAGGTGTTGGCGGACGGTCGAACGACAGTACCGTTAGATTTGATTCTGCGTCCCGGTCGAGAAAAATGTGAAGACGTCACTGAAGCGGAAACTCAGGTCTCAGGAGACTTTAGCAAAAATTGGGACTTGGAAGACGAGAACAATGTCAACATTTTAAATGCTTTGTTAGAAGAGAGTTTATAAGAGGGAGTGACTATCAACACAATAAGGATTAGAGAGATGGAAGAACAATTAAAGCGTCAAAATTCAAATTATCGCTGGACTTTTCTGGGAACGTCATTACCTAAATCAGAAATTGTATATTTCTGTCAAATGCTTCTAGTCTATATCATTGTAGTGACGTCGATAGTGAACCTATCTATGAATGGTGGCAAAACTGAATTGTGGGTGAGTCTATTAAGCAGTGCCATTGGTTATGCATTACCATCACCTACGCTAAACAAGGACCATGAATGACGTCATACTACCTCTATTACCCTGCTCTAGCATGTGTATCAGCGGTCAGACTGGCAGTGGTAAAACCCGATTCGTCTTTAGATTGTTGCAGAATCTTACAAAAATGTATGCCGAGGAACCACCAGATGCCGTGATGTACTGTTACGGCATTCATCAACCCTTGTTCGATCAGATGGAAGAGCAGATTCCTAATTTATTCATGAAACACGGCTTACCAACGCAAGGAGAAATCGAGGAATTTACTAAAGAAAGAAAACACCGTTTAGTCATCATCGACGATTTAGCCCACCAGCTGCTTAATAATCCGGACATGGAATTACTTTTTACGCAAGGTTGCCATCATCGACGTCTGAGCGTGATATTTATGACCCAAAACCTGTTTCAAAAGGGTTCAAAGTCACGCACGATTGCTTTAAATACGTATTATTTAGTACTGATGAAAAATATCAGGGATGCTTCTCAAATTGCCTTTTTGGGACGTCAACTGTTTCCGGGTAAATCCCGATTGCTGACAGATGCCTATAAGGATGCAACCCACGAACCATACGGGTATCTATTGATAGATGCCTCACCTCATTCGGAAGACAAATATCGGTTGCGCACGCACATTTTCCCGGGAGAGTACCCCGTCATCTATCAAAGTTTATAAGAGAAGAACTAGGTTCATACATAAAACCAATCATGAGTCAGTTACTTAGCAGTCAACGTACATTTCTGGAGCATTACGTTCAGGCCGGATATAAACAGAGGAAAGCACTTTTACAAACCGTGTCAGAAGTGCAATTAAAAGCTATCGGGGAAATTGTGCATAACGTTTTGAGAGGCAACGTTCCCCTTTCAAGTGAACAACAGAACATTCTGAGAAAGTACAGGTGCATTTTGTACGTTCTTGCCGACAGGAAACTAAAAACACGAGAAAAGAGACTAGTGTTAGAGAGAGCGGCCAACCCTATACAGTACGTTTTGAAAATAGCCCTGGAACATATACCATGGCAAACAAATCCATCTTAATTCCTTACGACCGATATCAACGCCTTGTGAACCAGAAACTACCAGCGCCAACCAAAGGGAATTCCACCATATCTTGTCCGTTTTGTATTGACAGTTTCTCGAGAAAAGACGTCATGTTACGTCACGTAAGAAACAAACATCGACACGACCTGCTTCCCGGGAAAAGTCCGAGTCACGCTCCGCCGCCGCAACCGCCCGGGACACATGAATCTCCTCCGCCGCCGCCGCCCGGGACACATGAATCTCCGCCGCCGCCGCTTAATCCTATGTTAAACCAACGAGGAAGTCCGCCGTCTCCGCCGACGAGACATCTTACTCCGCCGCCTCCGCAGCGGGAAATGACACCGCCGCCGCAGCGGGACGAGAGGTTACCTTTACTAACACCACCCGGGACACAACGTTCTTGGATCTTCTTTTGACTCTTTGCCTCATTAAAATACTGTGAATTGAAAATGTAAATAGTGTTCTCCAAGAATGTTTCATTTTGATTTTATTTTTAATCATTTGTCAAACATGTGTGTAATTTTGTATCGAGTCATCGATGATTGGTTAGGATTTATTATTGATGTTTTCAAATAGTGTGTGTATGTTGACATACTCGGTCCACATGCATTTCATTCATTTTGTATTCTCATTATGTGAGTACGCATGCGCAATAAATCTGTATATATAATCCTAAACAATACGTCTTGTGAGTCATTTATCATCATGAAGTTGACCAACGTAGTTGTTGGAGGCCAATTAGATACAGTTATTAATCTGTGTGCATTGGCACGTCAGTTGACCAATGTCAGATACGATTCTACAAATTTCAGTGGATTGATATGGCAGCACCGAAAGATTGGAGGCAACTGCCTTGTATTTACAAATGGTTACATTAACTGTAACGGACCATGTGAATCATTTGAAGAGGGAATAAAAAGACTAAGACGATATGCACGTCTGCTTCAAAAGTTGGGGTACTGTTATACTTTAACTGGTATTAGGATTATAACGGCATCGGCTAGTCATAGGTTGGATGGCAAGGTTAAACTAGAACACATTCCCTTTAAGTATCGTTACGAACCAGAGTTGTTTCCTGCCATCATGTTTAAGAGAGAAGACATTCACTTTACACTTCACTTTTCTGGTGTCTTAATCATAACGGGGATTAAAAAGTCAAAGGATTTGGATGACGTCATCTATCCCGTTATTTTAGAACTAGCTGTCAGTTTATAAGAAGAGTGTCTTCTTCCCATTAAACCGAAAATCATGACCTACGAGGATTATTTACAATTTATTTATTATGATCCCAATCACGGAGGGTCCTTTGGGGGATTGGAAAAATTGTATAGAGCAGTACGCAAAGAGGGAAAGTACGTTCTTGGAAAAGCTAAAATTAGAAAAAGGCTACAAAAACAAGAAACCTACACGTTACATCAACACGTGAGACGGAAATTTAAACGACAGCGAGTAGTGGTTCCATACATGGATTATCAGTGGGATGTAGATACCGCATCTATGATTAATTACACAAAAGAAAATGACGGTTATGGATTCTTTGTCTTGATCATTGACATATTTTCGAGATATATATGGACTGTACCTCTCCATACAACCAAGGCAACAGAGATGGTAGATGCTTTAAAGTCAGTATTCGATCGAGGACGAGTGCCAGATAAACTGAGAAGTGACAAAGGTGTTGAGTTTAAGAATAGAGCGGTACAAAAGTTAACCAAAGAAGAAGGCATAGATCAATTTTTTACTCAAAATGAAAGCAAAGCCAATTTTGCCGAAAGGGCCATAAAAAACATCAAGTCCAGAATCAGTCGCTATCGTAGTCATCATCAAACCAACAGATGGATTGATGTGTTATCGGACATCACAAACAGTTATAATAATACGTATCATCGTAGTATCAAACGAGCTCCAAATGCCGTAAGCAAAAAGGACCAAGCAGAATTGTGGATGGTACAATACGGTATAAAACCCAGGAAGAAGAAGAAGATTAAAATCAACACATCGAAAGGAGGACCAGCTACTCGCTATAAATTCAAAGAGGGAGATACCGTTCGCATTTCGCATTTGCAAAGACCCTTTCAGCGTGAATACGATGAGCGCTGGACTTATGAATATTTTGTGGTGGCATCACGAGGAATGAAACAAGGTTTGGCTTATTACACTTTGAAAGATTTGGATGGTGATGATATTCAGGGTTCCTTTTATGATTCTGAATTGTCTAAAGTGACTGTATCCGAAGGCACGACGTTTCGTATTGAAAAACTTTTGCGACGTAAAAAAGATGCTGTCTTGGTCAAGTGGTGGGGTTGGCCTACAAAATTCAATAGTTGGATACCTAAATCCGATGTGCAGCAGTATGGTCTAAAAGCATAAGAGGAAGGAGTATATTAAGTATACCTAAGCAAACATGGAACATTACTTGTTTGTGAGTAGCAAGGACACTGACCTACCAGGAAACCATCCAAGTGACTTTACCGTTACACTCCCTAAAACGTACCATTTAAAAGGGCATTGGCAATGTGCGTTGTTGGAAATTTCTCTTTATCTACCTTCTCATCAAAGGGTACACGTGTGCTGTGACGTCATAGAAGATTCCTATATCAAAGGTTCATTGTTTCCGTTGTTGCGCATCATACCCTCTATGCAAGATGAAGTTGCTCGGATAGGAGATGACACGGTTTATGGTCACTTGACATTTGAACGTCCCTATTTCTTTCCATTACGTAAGAAAGATCTCGACCGCCTACGAATATTTATAAGAGGAAGTGAAATGCAACCACTTACATTTGATAAACCTATACATTGTGTATTGTTACTCAAAAAGCAAACATGGGATCAATAGAGGTATATGATACCAAACTAGCCAAATGGGTTCCTTACGTTCCGGACTATAAGAAATGGGAACAACATTTTAAAGATATATCTGAAGGAAGAGTTAGGCCAGACCACAAGGGACGTTATATCGTGGGTAGTGGATCGAGAAATAAAGTTTCACCTAAGCAACCCGAACAACCGAAGTTGACCCTCGTGACCCCTGTAGCGCAAGCCGTAGAGATGGCTAAATCGGAATTGAAGCGTGAAGGAAAGGTTATAAGAGAGAGAAAGCGTAAGGCTACATCATCAGGTGGACCATCCAGCAAGAAATTAAAAGCCTTAGGCAAGAAAAACGGCTTCTTGTATTAAATCATGGAGGAGAATCACGTGCACAAGATGTCTATTTTTGAACCCCCGCCCACCGATACTGCCATACTTGTAAGGGAATGGATTGAATTTAGACCAGTCAACCAACTAGGTGAAGATGCTGCCATTGAATTCCATGTTGTTCCCCAATCATCAGGATACCTGGACTTGAACCAAAGTCGCTTAAACGTTAAGTTTAAGATCACCAAAGGGGATGGATCTTCGGTGACAGATGCAGATGTGGTGGCTCCCATCAACTTGCTTTTGCATAGTTTGTTTTCTCAGGTGGAATGTCAACTGCAACAAAAACCTGTTTCAGAAGTGGGTACAAATTACCCCTATAAAGCTTATATCGATACTTTGATGACCACAACCCAGTCTAAATGGTGTATGAACGGCAGTCAGTTATTCATCAGGGATTCGAGTGGTCAATTCGATGACGCAGATGCCAAGACGGGAGGCAATTTGGGATTGTACGAAAGATGGACCTATACAAGAAATGGAGGGATTGTGGACTTAGAGGGACCATTGCTCTTGGATTTATTTCAACAAGAGCGATTGATTCTAAACGGTGTGACTTTAGATCTAAAACTCTGGCCTAGTCGTAATGCTTTTCGGTTGATGTCTGATAATATTCAACCTGATGAGAAAATTAAAATTGTTGATGCCACTTTGAAGATGTGTATTCAGAGACCCAACCCTGCTTTGACCATGGCTCACACCAAGGCACTGGAGGAGTCTACGGCGTTGTACCCTTACATGAATTCGACCATTAAAATTGCATCTATTGCCGAAGGAGAATTTAGCTTTAGTGCAGACAACATGTTTCAAGAGGAAGTTCCTTCTCAACTGATTTTGGGACTTGTATCCAGCAAAGCTTATATAGGAGATTATAAGAGGTCACCTTTCAACTTTCAGCACTACGATTGTAATTTTGTGGCACTCTACGTAGATGGTCAATCCCTACCTGCCAAACCGTTACAACCTCAGTTTAGCGAAGGGAACTATCTCAGTGCCTACCAAACTCTTCAAAGTGTAGGGTCTGAAGTTTGGATAGACAGAACAGAGTATGCAAAAGGTTATACTTTGTATGTACTTGACATCAATCCTTACGTTGATTTCAACGTCAAAAGAAAAGCGCATTGCCGCTTAGAGTTACGTTTTGCCAAAGCTTTGCCGGAGAGTGTCACTTTGGTCATGTACGGCAAATTTCCAGAAATACTACGTATCGATCAGTCTCGCAGCGTTTTCAAACAATGAATAACTTACAGATTGAATCTTACCTTTCCTCATATGGAGCTAAAGTCATTTGTGCAGATGAATTACCAGCCTTTCTTCAAAAGAGACCGGTTTTTTACGTCGTCAACACGGATAGATGCGGACTACCTGGAAAGCATTGGACTGTTTTCTATTTTCCAAGGAAGGGAAACATTTGTGAATTCTTTGATTCTCTAGGACAAACACCTGAACATTATCATAATCGATTCAAACAGGTGTTGATGGCAAACGGACCCAAGTACCGTTACGTGAAACACAGACTTCAAGCTTTAGACTCTGATGTATGTGGACAATATTGTATATATTATGTTGTACAACGTTGCAAAGGGAGAACAATGATGAGCATTTGTAGTGATTTCTTTATTGATAAGCATAATATTAATGACACCTTTGTATCTTTATTTACCATTGATTTGTAGAATGTATTTGCTTGTACCTCTCTTAATAAATTGTAGAAAGCTAGAAAATCTGTGGTCTTTATTTATAAGAGACACCCAAGCATGTGTAGACACGAACATGGATCATTCGTTAGTACACGAACGTTTCTATTTCCTCAGGGATCTAGGGAACCAAACCAAAAAATCGGACAGGTTTGGGATCATACACTTGATGAATTCCGGAATGATGAAAGCTTTACAAAAAGTCGTAGAATGTATCCTTTACGGATGGATCCGCATCAGAAGATTGGATTACCGTGAATTCAGACATCATGTTGATGCTCTGAGACAGATTGTGACCAGTGGAATATCTCTTGTTAGAAAGAAAGAGACATTAAAAAAATTGCACAAACTGTTACCCAGGTTACTTCGTGAACGCTATTTACATAGAGTTGTACATTATGAGAGAGTTCAGAACAGACGACGGGCAGAATCTTAATGTCCTCGTTTAATCAGCTATATATTTCTTGTTGTGAAAAAGAGACTGAATAAATTACAGAAAATAAAACTTTGGTTTCTATCTTTATTTTAGCTAACACAGTAATACAAAAATACAACTATACATACATGCATCAAACACTTCATAGAAGTGAGAATATATTATCCATGTCCATAAGAATATTCAAAACACAATGTCACATTGCTTATAGCCAGTTCTTGTAGTCGTCGGGATTGCACATTTTACATCTCAGCATACCTTGCTGATTTTGGTGGTCTTCATTCATGTAACACGGAATTTCGTCCTTGAGTTCTGGTAAAAGATCCTCGATCTTGCAACAGGATTTCATCAAAGTGTCATACTCAGTTGGTCTTAAACAAATGCCTTTTTTCATTGGCAAAGACTCGTCTTGGTGGGGTGGATTCATCCAATACTTTCTGATATCCACGCAAGGATTGTCTTTAGTGACTGTTATATAGACACCGGCTCCAAGATGAAACTTTTCGTCTTGTTCAGCTCGTTTGTTTTTCATGACGGGTTCAATAGCTGAGCTCATTCCATTAAGAAAGTTTTTAAACTGCATAAGATTCAAACTAATTCCTTTTTTCGTTGGAACATCACCCTCCCATTCTCTGATATCTACTCTGAGCTCTCCCTGCCATTCTTTTACTTGAATGAATCGCCCATTTCCTAACGGAAAACTACAGCGAGGTGATGACATGTTGAAGGATTAAAATATTCTCTGGGAATGACTTCACATTTGAAAATTGTTTCATATACCCCTGTGGTGAGTCACGTTCTTGTGTGGTTTATTCGTCTTCTGATTGGATGATTCTGATCGTTTTGAATTTTAATGATGTCATTTTATGATTCAACCTCAGTTTATAGATGAATCATCCTTTTTGCCTTAAGGCTATTAATCATCCCATAAAATATCCTATAAATAGTACTTTAATTGTGCCCTTAGGCCATGTGACATCACTTTATGTCCATTTTTTCTATTGTACTCGTTTTAATGTGTATCATAAAAACCATGAGTCATACAAGTCTATTTGTGAATGCCGTATGTTCGATGAATGAGTGACGTCATCAATACGAGGTTGTATTATTCCGAAAACTTGGAGCAGGAACTATTATTTTGACATGTTTGTTGTACTTTCTAGAGAATTCCTTTATCATTTTGAAATAAGTATTCCAATGACCACCCGCAAGACCACAGCCTACTTTGAAAGGAAATGCTATCCTCTGGTAATCCAAGGAACCAATCTCACATAAACACTGGTGAAACCATTGTTCCCTGTTTTCGTTTGTATCCCTGTGTGGCTGAATATTTCTCATTCTGGGTTTATCACAACGTCCGTAGTCCCATTGCGCCAACATGCAACCTATACTCGGATGACCGTATTTCTGAAATATTTTTACCTGTCCGGGGATGCCACGTGTTTCTAATGTGGCTAAATTCCTCCCAGCTAACGATTGTCGAGTTTTGTAAATATCACACCATGGATACTTATTTGAAATTTGTTTAGACAGGCCATGGGATTTCACTGTTAAACAGTTTACTTGATGACAAATGAGATCCACTTCGTTAGTTTCCAACAAATCTCCGTACTGTAATCGCACAGACATCTTGTTACCGCATATACATTAAACAATTTTGAATGAATTTTGTCTTTTCGCTCTCTTATTTAAAGTGTTCCTAGTTTACATATTGTAGCAGTATATATAATTATGTTGTTTGTTTTATGGGTGTACACGTCATCCTCACTGATACACAGTTTTCCGTTATGCCTTAGGCGATGCTGTTAAGTTGGGTTTTTCAAATACACAATGGATGGTTTATTCAAATACACGATAGATACCCTAATTGACCAATTATCGATTTTTCTTCAGGACTTGCATGGTTGATCTTTGTTGCCTAAGTGCCTCTTTTTCTCAAGCTAAGGTCATGGTACATGGCCAATTATTCTATTATTCCCTGACTGAGTGGATGAAAATGGACAAGATACCTTGAGCAGGGGTAATTATTCAATTGTCGTCACTGTACATGGGCATGACCATTTATTGAATTTTTCTCTCTGCTTGGGCGATTGAATGGCTGACTTTATTGTTGACTAACTGTGTACCGTTATATCCTCGCTTGGGTAATCTTGACTTTATCGTCTCGAGCTATTATTAAACTCGAATTCAAATTTTTATGATTTTTTCCTCGGTTGAGTGGTTAATCCCTAATCCCTACCTTTTACCCGGGCTCAAATGACTCTTTCCCTACTACTAACGCTTTCTTAATTATCTAGAAAAAAAAAAACAAAAACAAGAGAAAACAAACCAAACCAAACCAAAAAAGAAAAACCAAAAAAAAAAAAAACCAAAAAAAAAAAAAAACACCCCCAAACAAACAAACAATAAAAAACAACATACAAAAATCAAATGCCGTTCAGATGAAACGTTACAAGTCATGTGTGCGTTTCTATAAAATTCGTTTTCCTAGATTAGGATTTGGAATCTTAAAAAAAATCAGTCCGAAATAGTCGTAAAATTCCTCGTCTCTTTTACATTCAATTTTTAAATTTACTCGTCAAATTTATTCATATTTCACTCATAAATTTAATTTAAATTGTGTTTCAGTGAATTACTGACAAAAATTGGTCACAGTCATTTATTTATTTTTTTTTACGTGTACCGAAAGTAAGATCTGTTTTGCAGTTTCCCTCGACCGCACGGATTAAGTAAACAAAAAGATCATGTTTAGCACATTCTAGACAAATGTCATTCGCTTTATAGACCAGTTTTCAATCCATCTAAAAGGTTATCTTATTTTTAAAGTTTTGAAAGTTTCATTTGTATCAATTATTCAATGTTATGACTCATGGTGTGTGCTTGATTTGGCTCCGCTAGCATGGGGCCCCAAGCATGAAGCAGTACTTTGGGAGACTTTTGTGACAGGCGAGGTCAAGGTCAAATAATATGAATTATGGCAAAGCCATAGTGAGGACGCAGGGTGAAATTGAAAAAAAAAATTACTACTGACTTCAAAAATTGAAAAAGTAAATTTTTTAATTAGAAATAGAAGATAAATGAGCATGTAAATATAATACTAGTGACAGATAAACAAATAAATTTGAAAATACATGTAAATGAATAAATGAAAACGAAATAAAAAAGAGAAATAAAAAAATCCTACTCCAAGAAGAGAATATGGTGTATTATAATAAATATTTGCGAGATTCTCGCATCTTTTTCTCAAAAATCGCATTGATTTTACTTGGATGAGAGAATTCTCGCACACACTGACATCGAGTCTTTTTTTTTTGTCCCAAGGTTTTTCTATGCAATTTATGTCCACCAGATCGAAAATAAAATGACAGTGTCGTGTCTGCAAAAACAAATTTACCCATTGACTGACCAATTTCAAATGATAATTTAACGGACGAACGCATACATAAGTACCTGTACGTAAATAAGATACGTAAGTGGACATTGGAGATTTAAATAAGGCGCAGAAAAGGATAAAAACATGTTAGAGAAAAAAAATCAATATTGTATCATAATAGAAAGGGAACGTTACAATGTAAATACGAAACTCAGAGATAGATATAAAAGCCGAAAATGGACACGGTCATCGTAGAATAATGTGCACCAGGGCCTGGGCGCAGCAAATTGCTGATTTAACGGACCATTTTTGATCGGAATGGGACTATGTCGCATGGCCTTCCCTGTCTTATCCAACTGATGAGTTCGACTTCTTTCCCCTTTTACGAGAATTATAACTGAGCGGTGTACTACTACGTTCCGTGTATGACATGCTAATGGATGAATATGAGAATGCCACGCTAACTACTTTGTATGTCCAGCAATATACCTGTCACCTGTATAATTAGCATTTATTGATTTGTTTTAAGAATTGATTAACTGGTCACTACAATCACTGTTCAGCGTAATACGTAACGTAATACACAACTGGGGATTTTGCATTTCATCTACAGCGATCTGGAGGATTTTCTTTTTCGTCGGGAGGACTATTTTCAATCGGGAGGATCCTTGTTTCGTCGGAGATTCCGACCTCCCACTGGGAGGACTGTTTACATGCATGTGCATCAGTAATACCTTATATGTCATTATATTATATATTTATATAGATAAAAGAATAGAGTTTTGTGGCGTCTTATTTTCACAAATCAAACTCCTAAATACCGCAGAAAATGACCCTTGATGCAAAGTATACAGTGTACTTTAAGAACTGTACATATTATAATAAGAACATATTTTAGATATTCTCTCATTGCTTTTCAAATTCTCTCATTCAATTAAAACGAGTGAGAGAATTCTCTCATTCATAGCAGCAGCCAGAATAATCCCTGCGTAATAATGACGTTGCATAATGACGTCATGACGTATTAGTCGTAACTTGTTGAAGATGGCAGTAAGATGAAACGGTTTCAAATCACATATAATCAAGTAAGTAAAGCATGATTCAATGGATTTAATTAAATTATTGACTTCGTATATACCGCTGAAAACAGGTTGTCCAATAATCCTCCATCCATGTAGACCGGAAGTCAGCCATGATGATTCCGAATATACATGGGTTGAGTTGTAAGCCCCGAGACTCTGGCGAAACCGCACGGCTGAGTTTGTAGGTTATACAGAATTTGTACAGAATTAACATTGGAAACCAGTATTTTTCCTATTTATTTACACGTGTTATCTTCAAGAGGACTACGTCCGCGCCTGTGGCGCGGACTGCGTCCTCTATAATATGACTAGGTAATATGTCTCTTATAGACAATTCTCAACTTTGAGAAGTAAAAGTCAAACCGACTTGTTGTATGCACTCTGATATCTCAGGTTTGTGTCAATATGTATGACAGATTTGTAAAATGTGTGTGTGATCGTACTGGTGTCAGAACAGTTTCCGGACAGTAACAGTTTCCGGACAGTCGCCCATTTCAAGTACTTTGAAAAAAATTATTTTCAAAATTTAGTGACAATTTTGTAGATATTTAAATGCAGAATTCAAATCACGAATCATATAAGCAAAATTTTGCATCTAAGTTGCTTTATCACACCACCTTTTTACCCCTTTCTGCCCCGTTTAATATCGCGCACCGGGGGGAAGTCAGCGAGAGCTATACTATTTTAATCTCTATGATTTGAGAAGTTTCGGTTCTATTTTCAAAATCATTTTTACACAGTCATTTGTAGAAAAGATTGAAGAAAACAATATCCATAAATCATCCAGTTTGGGCTAAAATTGATCGAGTTTGACAGATTTAAAATCAAGTGTCCGGAAACTGTTCCAGTGATTTGCGAAAAATGGCCAAAATATAGGGTCATAAAATCTGTCTAGAAACCATATTTCTTGAGAGGTTTAATATTTTCTTTCAACATGAGTATCTGTGGGAAGGGCATAGCATTATTTGAGAGAAATTTGAATATTTTCCATTGAAGGACAGAGGAGTTATCCCAGAAAAACCTTCAAAATCGTCCGGAAACTGTTCCAACACCAGTATAGTTTTCTGATTCGTATCACTATGATTTTGGCCATGGCCAGCTCACAATTTAGAGTAGGGCTGGGACGATACTGCACCCAGCCGATCCGATACGTATCACGATACCTGATATCCGATACGATACATATCGCGATACTAAGTTAATGAATAAAACCTTCTCAAAAAGCTATTTGATAGTATTTATATTCATCATATAAGTAGCTATTTTTTTCAACATGTTATATTTGTTCAGCACTAGATTTCTGTAGAGAATAAAGATGAAAGAATTAATAAATGGTTGGTTATTTGACTAGAAGAAATGAAAAACAAAATCATTTCAAATAGCAATAAGAAGTCATGGAAAGTTTGTGTTAAATATCAATGGTTCTTATCATTTTGTCATCTTCATATCTACATACTTGCCATAATTTGTCGGAGCTTTGTCATTGCAAAGAGGGACAAAAAGAGGGACAAATCATCAAAAAGAGGGGCAAATATAACTACAATGAGAGACATAAAGAGGGACACTTTTTCATCACTATAATAAGGCCTTTTAATTATAATTACAAGTTGTTTTTATGGGTGTGGGGGTGGGGGGCATTTCCTTCCAATTTGAAGGAGCAATACAGTCAAATCAATGGGAAGTGTAAAATTTTCAAAACAAAGGACCATGTGGTATTAATTTGTTTCTCATAATTTCTCTTCAATTTTAAATTATTTGTCTTTTTTTTTCCTAAAAATACTGAAATTTATCTCACTAAGTATCAGCATCTGAGTGTGTCGCACACAACACATCCTAAGCTAACTTTCATAATTATGTTTTAAGGTAACTTTCCATTAGGAGGTTGAACTTCAGATATTGCAATCCAAAATTACACTAGATCATTGCTCTCTGCAAACACATGAACGTCAGAGAAAAAAATAAATCTTACTTTAATACGCGCGCCGTATACGTAGACAGCTCCTGGTCGGACGCATTTCTTAAAGTGGCGCTTCAACGAACTTGTCCACCCTTTTGAATTTTTCTCCATTGTTCACGTTTTATATTCACAAGTATTATACACCTGTGCCGTTACCTGAGTTGACGTCGGCGAACAATAACAAGGGTACCTTAAGATGTTTAACGACTCGGGTATTTAAAAAAAAAACGACAGTAAGCTAACGTACTTTGATTAGTATTGAGGGTTTTTTGACGTGATAATAATAAAGAGAGGATTATAATAACTTTAGAGCGTTCCGTGGTTGCCGTATTTTCCACTTTTTTTTATCTTGTTTACATTTTTTTTACTTAACGTTGTTTCTTTTCAAAAAAATGAATTTATATCTTTTTTTTTTTTTTTTTTTTATTTTTGTCGTTCATTCAAATCATGACATAAATATTTCAATGTTCTTTATAGGAGAATGAACATTTTCGTTTTACGTACACATACATACACTTTCACACAACACTTTCACACCAATACATAGTACATGAACGAATTAGTTTGCATATATATTGAACAAAAACATTAAGTATATATTTATACTAATTGAATTAATTGAATATTCCTTTTATACAGTTCCATTTTTTATCAAATTTATGACTTTTTGCATTTAAAAGTGCTGAAAATTTTTCCATTTCATAATAGTTTTTAACAACATGAATAAAATCTGATATATCTAAGTTTTTATCATAAAATCTTTTTCTATATATGTAATATTTTGCTAACAGTATAATAAAATTTATTGAATTATTCCTATGTTGTAACAGTATGATCTCATCATTTGTGAACTTAATATCTAGGCCAGTTTTATTAAAAATAATTCTCTCCAAAGAAGTCCAGAAGATCTTCACAAACGAACATTTACAAAAAATATGAATCAATGTTTCGATTTCCTGATTACAAAATTCACAATAAGGATTGTTCTTTATTTTTATGCAGTTCAAAAATTTGTTTGTTGCCAAAATTCTGTGTATTAGTCTGTATTGAAACCAGATGAGCTTAGAGTCTTTTGTGATTTTAAAGTTATTAACATTAATTGTCTTCCAGTTTTCCGCATTTATTTCAGTATTTAGTTCATTTTCCCATTTATTCTCTGAAGCTGGTTTAGCATAAAGCGATTTAAGAAATATATCATAGAATATCTTGCAACCTTTTTTTCCTTTAAGTAAATATTTTATCAAGTTGGGTCTGTAGGGAGTTTCATTTATATGGGACATATCTTTCAAAATTTTCCATTTTGATAAAATTGTGTTTATTAATCCTAAGTGAGAGGTGAAAGGTATGTTTAAGTTATATTTGTTTCTAAAACATTCAAAATTTAAAGGGTCTCCATATTCATTAAACAAGTCTTGTACAATATGGATACCCTTGAGACTCCAGTCCTTGTAAAATATAGATTCATTTCCTATCTTTATTTTTGAGTTAAGCCAAAGAGGTTCATCAAGGATATCGTCCTTACTGTCCAAAGGTATAATTCTCATAAAATCTGTTAAACTTGATAGTACATTTTTCCAAAAAATATTTTTAACTGATTTTGATAATTTGAAGTAGTAATCATCCCCTGATATTAAAAATGTGTTCAAACATATTGCGTTACTATCCAAAAATAAATTCATCCAGTTACTTAATCTATCTGCCTGTAGAAGTCTACGTATCCAAGTAATTTTCAGACTTTTTATATATATTTCCAAATTTATCATCCTGCATCCCCCAAATGTAAAGTCTTGGCACATAGTTTTTCTAGCAATTCTATTATGTTTACCTCCCCATACATATTGATAAAATAAGTCTTCTATTTCTTTAATAAGTCTTGAATTTGGATTTGGAAGTGATTGTAACAAATGAGTTAATTTAGGTAAAAGTATAGTTTTAACTACTGTTATCTTTCCTATCACTGAGAGGTTTCTCTTGTTCCATTTACCTATTTCATTTCTGATCTCTCCTAACTTACTGTAAAAATTTAGTTCTTCAATTTTTTCTAATGTAACATCATATGTAATTCCTAAGGCTGTAAATGGTTCTGTTGTCCATTGCAAATTAAAATTTTCACATATTTTTTCATCACTACCAATCATCGACCCTATCCAAACTGCTTTTGTTTTTTCAATGTTAGGTTTTAGTCCAGAATATTTGGCAAATTGATAAAGTAAATTTAAAGCACTTTTGAGACTTTTTTCGGAACCATCTAAAAATATTGCGGTGTCATCTGCATATTGTAATAAGCAATACTTTTTTCTGTAGATAGAAATTCCTTTGATATCTTTATTTTGACGGATTAAATGAGCTAGTATTTCGACGCATAAATTAAAAATATACGGGGATGTTGGGTCCCCCTGACGGCAACCCCTCCCTATTTTAAAAAAGTTTGAAAATAGACCATTTTGTATTACACATAGTTTTATGTTTCTGTTCATAATCTCAATCCAATTTATAAAATCTCGCTTAAATCCTAAAAATAAAAGTACTTTGTGAATGAATTTCCATGATATTGAATCGAATGCCTTTTCGAAATCGATTAGTAATAACATACCCTTTATGTTTTCCAGTTTTGTAGTTTGAAGAATATCATAAATTAAGCGCGTGTTTTCCCCGATAAATCTACCTGTCATAAATCCTTTTTGGTTTTCATGTATTAAGAAATCTAGAACATTTTTTAATCTGTTTGCAATACAACTAGACAATATCTTATAGGAAATATTCAAGAGCGATATGGGACGCCAGTTCTTTAGTTCTTCTCTAGACTTGTTTGGTTTAGGTAATATTGTTATTATTCCTTGAGTTTGGGTAATTGACAATTCTTTTTTATGAAATGCATAGTTTATTGATCTAACTAAAAAAATACCTAAGTCTTTCCAAAAAAATTTGTAAAACTCACTACTGTAACCATCTGTACCTGGGCTTTTGTTATTACGCATCTTATAGAGAGCTTTCCCTGCTTCCTTTAATGAAATTATACCTTCTAATGTATCAGCCTGTATACTGTTTAATTTTGGAATTTCAGAGTTATTTAAGATTTCTTCTAAGTTTACATTTATTAATTCATCATCTATTGATGTATAAAGTTTATTATAATATTTTTCTATTTCTTCTAATATTTTCTTCTGATCACAAATTAATTCTCCTTCTTTATCTTTTATTCTATAAATAGTTTTGTTGACATAATTTCTTTTTTCTAACGAACAAAGGTATTTTGTGGGTTTTTCACCTTCTTCAATCCATTTAATTTTAGCTCTCATCATGATACCTTTAAGTTTTTCTTGTCTCAAATTTTCAAGTTTCTCTTTCATTTGTTTCAGTGTAATGTTATTTTCATTATTAATTTCATTTTCTAATTTTTCGATATTTTCCTCTAATTGTTTTTCTTCTTTAGCACTTTCTTTCTTTTTAGCTGATGAATATGCTATTGTGGCGCCTCTTATTTGTAATAGAAGCTGTTCAAAGAATTGTTGATCATCAATCAAGAGACTTAATTGATCATGAATTTATATCTTGGATTACATAAATGGTATCACTCGAACATCGTATAACTATTACTATTGCTTTATCGAAAATGATCGAATTATTTTGTGAGCAAAAAAAAAAAAAAATACCAACAAGAGAAGGCTTACGTGCATTTATTTAGCGACGTTAATTGACTATTGTTTTTGGGACAGCCGACCTTTCATCAACCTATTACTATCAAAACATAGATCGATTAACGGCTGATTACTGTACATGGGTATATAGCGTAGATAAATATTATAAAACAGTTAAAGTTTATGAAAAGTCGGAGCGACTAATTATCAATATTACGCTGAATTTTTTCTATGGAACGTCCAAAAATCGGGATTTTCCGTGTCCCGGTCGGGACAGATTTTTTCGGTCGAAAATGCGGGAAAATGGCAAGTATTTATCTATATGTCAACTGAAGAAAGTTGGATTTAAACTTGAGTACTTTAAAATACGGAAAGTTCAAGCACAATTTCTTTGTAAATCTTAACTAAGGTATCGTCGGGGTGTATCGATACTTGGATCGCTAAAAAAAATATCGCGATGAATCGGAGTATCGTCCCAGCCCTAATTTAGAGCCCATATCGCCCTTCTGAATTTTATTTGAGAATATGAACTTCAAATGACTTGAACTAAGTTTCAATATTTCAATACCGGTGGTATAACATGATGATAAGTGAGCCAATGAGATGAAATACAAAAATATGTGTAACATGTGTAGATACTATCACAGTACGATGTAATCAAAAATCATCCCCCCCTTCCCATAATGTACGGACGAACGTATAATAAGTAAGGATATAACTACATGACTTATAAATTACCTGACTGAGTCTGAGCAAGTGAGGCCCCTAACGATAATTTCTATATTTTAGACATTCATGCCGATATAAAGTTAACTAGGGTAAAGAGAGGGAATGATGAACTTGTTGCAAACTTACGGTCGCTTACAAGCACACGCCGCTCCACAAGTTGCAGGGGTTTATATACTCGCTCAGTCTGTAGTAATCAATTAACCAATGAAAACATCGGTAAAGTAATCTATCTACCAGTCACGGACAAGATTACAAAACGAGTAGAAATAGCGAGTAAAATGGCGCTAGATTCAAGGTAAACAAAGTAAACCCATCAGAATGTATAATTTAGCTACCAAAGAACCCAGTATATATTGAATATGAGGACATACGTAAGTATGTACTATAAATAAAACGTGTAAAATAACGAATGAGATCTTTTAACATGTGTTGACAGACTTAGCCGAATGTAAACAAGTTATAAATGCATACCTGTCAACTTTGAATTTTTCAAAAGAGGGAGATCTCCCCCTTTGGCAGTTGCGCGTGAACCATTTTCGCGACATTTTTTAATAAATTGCAACATGTCGTATGAACCACCTTTCAAAAATGTCATTGATTGTAACCATGTACTAAGTCTAAGAAAATGTATAAATGATGACAAATATTTCCATGATACGTGACTGTATTTTTATTTCTTCAGTATTGTTTGGCATTTGTTCATTGTACATGAGTACAGCACCTTTTGCTGTGGGTAGTAGGTCTTTTTCTGGTGAGAAGTCAATACAATTATTAGTTTGATTTATCTTTTCATTCATGCCAGAATATATGTTCGGCCCAACTGATCTTGCCGTAACCCATGTCAGTCAATTGTTTGAATCGGTTTCAGCTGACTCACATTCTAGTGCAGTGTGACCTACTAAACCCTTCCATAAGTCAATGTCAGAAATTTTAATCAGTGCTATACAGTATTTGGTCAATAAAGCAGTCTTCATGAAAACTTTTTTTGACCACTAGCCAGCCGGGCTAGTTGAGTGCCAAAATCGACTAGCCACCCAAAGTTTTCACTAGCCATTGAAGAAAAATCAAAACCCTATAAAGACTCATCGTTTCCTCAGCTAAATCCGTTGAGTAGACAAAAATTCACACATATATATAGAGTATACATAAAAATCGAACGAAGTTAAATCACCATCCGATCATTTCTTGATCGGATGTCAGCTACATCATTATCAATAGACTCAATTGTACAATGAATGCATGATATTGTTTTTATAAATATAATATCACATACGCTTTTTGCCTGCAGAAAATGGACCGAGAAAGAGAAATATAAGAACTTATTTGAATCATACACACTAAAAGGCCGGCCGTTGCTTGCGGCGCTTGGCCATTAGTTATAAAATTTTCGTAAGAATTTCTTCATTTCAGTGTTTAGTTGAGATTTTTGAAATTGTTAGATATTTAGTTGAACATTTTATACTCGCATATTAGTCAGTACCGTAAATTAACCTGTCATGCCGCGCAGAAAACAATGCACTGTGGTTATGGAAATATTTATCTTGTATCTTAGGACTATATTTTAAAAATAATCATTTCATACTTAACCAGCGATAAAAGTTGAGACGTAACGGGTACTTTTTATGGAAAGTAGGCGGCGATTTTACTGTAAGTATAAGACGAGAAATCGTCGGCCCTTTAATGAGAACACTGCATTTCATTAAAAGTCACTAGCCAGTCGAGCTAGTTCAGCATCAAAAGGAGCTGTTAAGATAAGGGCCGTATTTAGCCCTGAATCTCGTGACTTATTTCTTCCGCATGGCGAATCGTATATAGAAAAACATGAATAATTATTGAAATATAATGTATTTGCAGACCTTTTACATGTTTTACATCATGTTAAGGAACTCCCTAAGGTTGTAAAATTAAGGTCGAAAGAGGTAGGGGTGCTCGGATAGAAAATCCGATAATATCGACAAAAAACGTATAAATTTCTGAATATTTTATCTAAAATGGATAAATATAAGCTAAAAGACATCAAATATGTCTACATTGTGTATCAGCAATAGATTTCGAACGATCTACCTCCTTTAATCGGTAAATAATGAAATCCGGAACTTAAAATACGGTCTTATTCTTCATTCAATGGCTACAATGTACGCCTTTTAGCGCGAAATACACATTGACGGAGAAATGAACATCACTCTTGCTTATTTCGTTTCTAATTCTTGTATCTTTCATTCAATCATATTGAGTACACAATATTTGATGGATTAATGAGGAAAAATAGTCAAATGTGTTATATTTAATGGTCAAAAAGATCGATTCTTATAAAATGCACCCCCCTTTCCATTTTTGGTTTTTCGTCTCTGGGGTAGTGTTCCCCCCGGAGATACAGAACCCCACTTTGCCAAAAAGTTTGTATCATGGATACACATCTCCAGTAAAAGTGGCTTTCTGTATATCCAGGGGGAACAATGTTCAATAAAACTTTTCCGTTTTCTATTGATTTCTATGAGAAAAGGATAAGTTTTGACCCCAAAATTAGCAATTATATGCAAAACAGATAAAAAATAACTTCATATTCTGATGGGATGCCGTATAGGTATACATTTTACCAAAAAAGGTTCTTGAAATTTCAGTTTTCAAAATTTCACTTTTCAGGGCTGATTTTACGCCTTATCTTAACAGCTCCTTTGGTAGCCCGAGGAAATATTTGGTAGCCAGGGCGGTCGGGCTTGTGAGTTTTCACGAAGACTGATAAAGTAATTACATGATCAGTTTAACTATTTTCACAGCTTAATTAATTACCATTAAGCATTGATACATACACATGCTGTGTACTAATTGTAAAACAAACACCTGGCATTGTACGTATTGTAAACATACTTTACTTTTTCCTACGAAGTACGAAACGTTCAGAACTTCGAAAAGTCGCTAGAGTTATCTTTCTTAGGTAATGTTTGAAAAGGAGGGAGGAATTAGGTGATAGGATCGAAACGCGGGAGGAATGCAAACACGGGAGATAAGGTTCAAACGCAGGAGTCTCCCGCGAAATGTTGGAGAGTTGACAGATATGTAAATGAATACGCTTTGGTCAACTAGAAACATGTAACAGATCATGACCATCACACTTTGGGAGTTCCAGATGGCAAGAAACAATACAAAAGAAAATGTCTACCAAGAGAATATTCCGTCTGAATGAATGCAACAGCCTTTGTAAAGCAAATACTGCAGCAGCATAACCGAAAAGTCAATATTTTGACTGATTGTCGATTCTTACCCGAATCCCTTGTCAAGACTTGAGGCGGCATTGAAAACTTGGACAGCAAATTCAAATTTTCTCAAAACTTCTGAAATTATATATTTCTTGTCTATCCTTCATCATGCAAACTTACATTTGATTCTATCCACAGGAAAAAATTTTTATGAGACTTTGAAATATGCATTAATTGACGTTTTCATGAATTTCTCGATGACGTTATATTGGAAGTGTCATGCCAGTTCTATTTAACTTCCAAAATCTTCATAAATGCATTGCACTTATGTATGGATAAGATGAGATGAATTGTGTTTTGAATAAAGGCAGGATACTGGAATAAAAGATGATCGAAACTGTCGCTAAAAAAAATTTGTGATTTTGAGCCACTTGACTCTAGTTAATAGTTGACGCCATTTAACCCTGATAACGTCGAAATGACGTCGAGGTTTGCTCATGGATAAAACTGCAAAAGTCCATAATTTTGAAACTCGCAATAATTTCTTCAATTGAGACATAAATATATAACCTTTGTGTGGACAGAAAGTAGGTAATTCCCCACTTATTGACATATTTCCACTTCCATTTTGATAATCATTGCTTAAAATCCCTCTTGAAAACCTGGAAATGACGGTTTCCAATCACCTTTTATATCTACCCATCCAAATAATCTCCATATTGTTGTTGGGGATGCTTACTCCTCCCAGGCACCTGGTCCCATCTCTAGCTTACTCAAATCGATGCTCAATTTGATGGTCTATTGTGAGTTTTGTTGAGATTGTTGTCTGGATCTTCATTATCTCATTTGTGTCACACTTCAGCCCTTTGCCATGTGGAGCGCGTAAAAAAGTTCCCCACGAGGGGTTTGACAGTAAGTGTTTTAAATGCCTGACATGGTTGCCATAGCACTTTCCTTATAGACATAACCTCAGACAGTGTATGTTTTGTAGAAATTGTTTTCATTTTCATGCTTGAACATCGACAGCAGGTGCACCTAGCAAAACAGGGAATGCTTACTCCTAACAGGCACCTGGTCCCACCACTAGCTTGCTAGGGGTCTGTCGATGCTCAGTTTGGTGCTCTATTGTGAGTGTTGTTGAGATTGTCGATCATGGCTTGCGATTGGACTAGTGACCATGTTAGCAGACTGACTAGTGGCTCAAGTCTAATTGCAACGTTGTCATCCTTGCTGCTAAGGAATATATGTTTGTTTTGACTAAATTTCAGGGTATTCAATTGAATGAATTGCGACTAAACACAGGTATGATGGTAGTAGGCTGTAATCGTGAAGAAAAGTATCTTTAGGAAATACTGATTAAGAACTCCTCTCCAAAACTCTAGACAAATTTAATATTGAAATCTCTCCACCACGAAAAAGAGTTAAAGCTTATTTGATACTCCTCTCCTTTAGTATAGCTTTTTAAAGAAGTTTGTTCTGCAGGTCAGAATGATGGGTGGAGATGGGAATGAAAGTAAGTCCAGGAAGCAGACTGAGAGATTCCAATTTGGACCCTGGTTACTCTGTGCAACGAAAAGTCACATACTGAAATCTGAGGGCCAGGACAGAGAAAACTTTGAAGCTCAGCTGGAACTTCCACAGTTTCCAGAAATGATTTTTGCAGATAATATCTTAAGGATTGAGCACAATTCAGGATTTGGACTGGAGTTCAGTGCTCTTGATGCTTTGAAACTCGTGGATGCTCACACAGATCCCCTGAAAGTCGCTGTATCACAGGAATGGAAGGAGGCTAGGTAAAATCATTCAAATGTACATATTGATGACTAATCCATGACTCATACCCTCATACCCTCATTATTCATTGTCATCGTCCGTAGACATAACTTTAACCTGGGCTATATCTTGTGAACTATAAGGGTAGGGCTTTGATATTTCACATGTAGATACTAGATACCTTGTTATGAGACTTTTCATTTGTGACCATATTCTTTGATCTCATGACCTTGACCTTGGACTTTGACCTTCTTTTCAAAGCTGTATCTCTTCAACTACATGTATAAAGAGTAGGGCTTTAATATTTCACATGTAAATTCCTTGTGATGTGATCTTTCATTTGAGACCATGATCTTTGACCTCCTGTACTTGACCTTGAATGCTGACCTACTTTGAAAAATTAATTACTTAGCTTGATATTTCATGCATAAATTCATGATTACAAAGACTTTTCATTGGAGATGATGACCTAGCGACCTTGACCTTAAACGTTGACCAACTTTTCAAGAAGTAAGTTATGCCTTGGCTGTATCTTTGGCTCTCTAAGGTCAGTTTTTTTTTTTAAATTTTGTTTAACGGGAGCAATCAGTATTCAGAATAAAAATAAAAGTAAATTTTTATAAATTTGCCGCTGACTTGAAAAATTTGAGCGTCCAGAAAAATAATGGATTGCAATGATTAGAGCAGCACCAAGATGGTGTAACCCATGGAAAACGTCGTGTTTTGTGTTCATGGGGTAGCCAAAATTCCCACATATTAAATGAACACCTCCGGTCTGGGTCATCGTTTCAATTTTTTGCACAAGAAGCCAATGTCAATAGACGTACATTACCTGGTGTATTTATTCACTACTAATTAGATATCGGATTAACGCTGTGTGTCCGATGTAGCATCTTGCAGCTATTCATGCGTTCATTTATCCATCGGTACTCCGCAGAAATATCTGTAGATCAAATACATGTATATCTCTTAATTTTATATAGATTCATGAGTATTTGAAAAATCTTTACTTATTTACATCGTATTGGCTTGGTCCAAATACTTGTATTAAACTCACAATCTATTTTCAACATCATGAAAGTTTACATCCACATTACGCTCATATTCAATGAAACGCCTCAAACTCTTGTTCACTTTCGCTTGGTATACGATTGTAACGTCTGTTATATTTCGCTTTAAGGAATATGCCCAAATGCCAATTTTATTGAATTAAAACCAGCACTGGAAAATTGTCTAAATGCACCCATGTATTATGTAACTTCACACGGAATATACATTGTCTTATGAATACAATTACTGAGATAAAATTAATACAGTTGACTTGTATAGTTTACATCTAAGGGATACTTTGAAAAATAAAAGTCAGACTCAAATACTTTATCTCAATTTCGGCGAGAGGGGCAGATTTCATCATGTAGTTGAAAATTTTCACTAAAGGTCCTATTAAATGTCAGGACGGGAAAGGGGGGGGGATTTTTATGTATTGAGGAAGGTAAATAATTTATTCATTATTTTAAAATTATGAACTTTTTATTAGCAAACTGAGTAAGAGCCTTGGGATTATTGATTTTTATTTTGATACACAAAGACAAACTAGGTGAACATAAATGTATACTGGTATATTGAAAATGGTGCAAAAAGGTAAATTAAGGTCACACGAATATAAAGTCGTTTACAGTAATTAAGGTATTTAAAAATTTTAAATGGCAAGGGTTGATGGAACATACTCATTTAATTTAAGGTAACAAAGTATGTTTCTAGGTTTGATACTATTGAGGAAGATCAGTACTTAATCTTCTGTATGTCTATTTATAGATCAGACTGTGAACACATCAATGATGTGATCAAGCCATTTGATTGGTCCTACACTACAGACTATAAAGGTACACTACTTGGTAAACCAGGAGCCCAACTACAGGTAAACATATCTCCCCCATTGGTCCTGACAATTCACATTAAAATCGGGTGTATAAGTGTGCTAATCATTTTACTTCAAAATTTCATCAAATTTTACATGTAAGTTCCTCATGAAGAGAGGAGATAACTCTTACTGATTTTAAAGGTCAGGAGTCAAAGGCCAAGGTCTCAATTGGCAGTACTAGAACAGTGATTAGGAAGGACAGGGGCCATGTGCCATAGTCCCATCAATTCTAAAGATGGTCCATTGAAGTTTGTGTACTTTCTATAATTGAAGAAAAAATTGAAAATGGCCCATTCCCAATATTTCCTTCCAAATCACTGCTAGGATAACATATATTTTATTTATTTAAACAACTTAAACAAGACTTGAGATTTGTACCAATAATTATTATTGTTCTCGGATCTTGACTTATTGCTTAAATGCGGCTTGTTGCCACAATATTTAACATTTGGCAATTTAAAACTCAATTAAGTTTCATGCCTCTTAAGGGCTTAAATAGCTATTAAATTCAAAGATAAGGTAAGTTGTATACAGTACTAGATTTTACACATAAAGTCAGGAATAGTTTAGATTGATGATCTTTTCATAAATCAGGTCATTCCAACTGAAGAAAGGATAGATATAGAGAAACTGAAAGTACGGGAGAAAATTATGTTTTATGAAGATTTGCTGTTATTTGAGGATGAGTTAGCTGATAATGGTACATCCATGCTGAGTGTCAAAATTGTAAGTACTAATTTACTGTAAAATTATTGGTTTATATTAAAAAGTAAATATTGCAAATATGGGTATGTAGCATCTGCATTATCGATCTGCATGTATATTTTGTACATTCCTTGTGACAAGACGTTTCTTTTGTATCAAAGTTTGACATTGGGATCTTTTCCTTGACCTTTCTGGGAATTTGACTAGGCTACACACAAATTGAAAACATCATAGGTATCAATGGGGGCCATGTTTCACAAAACATCTTTTTTACATTTATTCCTATATACATGTTCATGTATAAAAAAAATGAGTATTTGTCAAAGTTTCTTCTTAAATGCACAGTTTTAATTTTAGCTTTTCATACCATTTATAGTCTTTTGATGACACTTAATGTCTATGGCTGCTTGAAGGTAACAGTCAGACTTTTTATGTCACCTAGATTAACATGGTCCTGCCTACAGGTCTCTGTGTAGTCTATTAGATCTTAGCGATTTACCACTACATTTTGTCAACGTGAAATGGACAGGTTTTGTTATTCTCTAAGAACAAATTCTTATGTGGATAAATAGATTGCTTTAAGGATTTAAAGCTTTTAAACTAATGAAGCTCTTAACAGGGTAACTTCTTCAATGTATACAGTGCATCAACATCTGCATTACATATACATGTAGTATAAATGTACTTGCGTTGCTTTGCATAACTTTAACAAAGCACAAATTAATCATGACAATTATTTATTAAGTGTTTATCCAATAACTTTGTAAATCAAAATGATGAAGACAGCCATGGTCATTGCATCATGTATCATTATGCATGTACTATATTTCCTCTTTTGGAAATTATTCTCTTTCCTATTGTACTTAAATTTTGGTATATTGAACTTACATTGATGTATTCCAGAGGTGTCAAATTTCACGAGCCTTCTTTCATAAATTTCCGAAGACATGTTTTAAGAAATCATTGTAATATTTTTTTGGTTGATCGAGGTATCAACACCAAAAGTTGAGGGAAAACTGCATCATGCACATAGCGCAAGATGCAGAAGTTTTCCCTCAATTTTTGGTGTTGATACCTCGATCAACCAAAAAAAATATTACCTTGATTACTTATCATTTCATTTCGTCGCTTTTCAACGTTTATTTGCAGCTTTGAAATCGTGTTGCTAACGATGTTGCTTATGACATTGCTAAGTGTGTACTTCCGTTTTATGTTGATACAGGTATCAACAAAATTTCTCAGCCAATCAGAATCGTCGTTTCTTAATAATAACAATGGAAATTAAATGATTAAAAAATAAACATTCATGACTTTGGTGACATAAAGAATATAGCTGACTGAAGTTCATAGTCAGATGTGTTATGATGTCACCTACATAAACGTGGTCCTGCCGACAGGTTTCTGTATAGAGCAGGGAATCTGTGCGATTGACCACAACATCTTCATCTTAAATGTATTAAATACACATTTATCAAAACCATAAGAGTTATTTGTACTTTATCTGGAATTCCCTGGGTTTGACTCAGGGAAATTAACAGCCCAGACAAAATACATGTATATATTACAATATATATGCACAACCAATGTAATTCCCTGAGATGTTACTATTGAAAGGAACGTGCTGCAATTCGTGTATTAACACTCGTGACGTCACAATGCATAAGATCTAAAGAAACATGCCGCGACGGCTGTTCTAACCTGCAAACTGAACCCGCGGTGAGATGAATTTTGACGTCACTCTTTTACCTAGAAAAGGCAATTTCAGAAATAAAGAATGAAATAGACAACTAAAGTGCATATATATAGAATAAATGTCATAATTTGTGTTTTGTTACGGGTATACAACACACAGCAAGTGCATTTATCGCATGAAATGCGCTGACGCGCATTACATGTGCGATAAATGCACTTGCTGTGTGTTGTATACCCGTAACAAAACTCAAATTAAGACACTTATTCTCTATATATTACCTTATCAATGTACAATATAAAGTACAAAGAATATGCCCTAAAAGATGGTATTCAAACATTTCTTTACAGAGAGTGATGCCTACCAGTTTTTTCATACTGATGCGATTTTTCCTACGAGTAGACAATGTCCTGGTAAGGGTAAATGATACAAGAATCTATCACGAGGTAAGTACAATCATTTAAAAACTACACTCCTCCCACATTAAACTGCTACCTTTGTGGGAAGTGAAATGGGTATGATTGGTGGTATAATGGGTTTGATGGTTTAAGGTGTACTGAATACAAGATTCAGTTATCAACTTTTTGGATCCAATGATCATATGTTGAAGTGTTATTGATAAAATGTCATTTATATTCATAAACATGAATTTAAAAGACATAAATAAAATGAAGGTGTTGAAATATTCAAAGTGGTCAAAGTACAGTAAAAGTACACACATACACACAAATAAGAATGAAAATGTCCGTGGTGATTACTAGGAATCCCTTTTTAAAAACATCTGTGATTATTTTAAACTAAAATATATGTAATGGGAGCTTAAATTGCCCTCTTGAAAAACATTTTTGATGCATCATCTCTAAAAAGCTAATTGATAATACATGTAATTAATAATTATAAACTCTTGTTTTTCAGGCTTCAAAGGATTATATTTTGAGGGAGTATACCAGTAGAGATGACAGTGTTAAAGATATCAAAGTAAGTTGAAGTTTCTTTGGTAACCTTATTTACCTTTCTTTAACGAGATATCACACGCGTTTCAGTAGCCTCCCTTAGACGAGAATTTTAAAGAAATCTCCACGCTGAAGATTTCAGATTTTCGTAACTTAAAATGTCTTGATGTTCTGGCTTTGTTATAACCACTCAATCGACAAGTCGACCCAATAGCTCAGAGGTAGAGCTCTTGCCCACCAAGCGAGAAGACTGCGGTTCGAGCCTGAGCGCTGGGATAATAAATAGGTTGTTACTCGTATATAAATACGAATGTTTTTTTTTTCTTTACAAAGTAATGGTAAGCCTAGAGTGACCAACATTAATCAATTTTTTGCTGAAATTGAACTTACAAATGTATTTGAAAATTTTGTTAATACTTTTTTACCTACATACATATGTCGTATCTATTCAGAAATAAGTCAGGTGTCAGTAAAGTGTTTGAATGCATGTAGAGAAACTTATAATATAGTTACTCATATGGTACATGTAATATCATTACACATGTGCACATACTGTCGTGTTACATGTATCTCACAAAATCTGTATTCGGCTCTATTTATTTACATATTGACATCTTTGTGAGTGAAGGAACACTGCTGTGATATTTCAAAAAGATGATTATATAAATTTGGATGCTTTTGTCTTTGGTCACATAGTAAAGAAAGATAACTCGAATTGCAATTTTAATTTTTTACATGATAATTTACACATTCAGTCAGATTTTGCAACATATGGCGTGGTCATCGAATGATTTCTTTCTGTAAGAATTTGCACAATATGTTGAGGGAATCATATGTAAAGTTTCATTTGAAAATTATGGGCTGAAAAAATAATATAGCCAAAAAATGAGCATTTCCATTACAATCAATGGATGGCTAAAAGTCTTATCAATTTCAAATTCTCAAAATTTTGGATGGTGACCTCCTAATATTGTCCCTTACATCTGAATTAAATTAGGAAATCAGAATTATGCTTTTTCTCTGAAAATAAATGTTGTATAACACGAAACGTGTGATATCACCTTAAGTAGATATATTATGGTCTGGTATTGTCATTTAAGTTAAAGACTTAGTTCACAACTTTCAAATACATATAGTCCGATAACAAATGCAAGCAACTAATAATCTTGCACAAAAGGCATCCTTTAACTTGATTTTGATCATTTAGAGATTTAGTTCTACAGTTTTAATACAGTATATGAATAGGATTGGTGACCAGTTAAAGCCAAATAAAGCTTTGAATTTACACATATTGTGGAACATGCAATTTTGTGCTGTATTGAGTACTTCCTTTTGACAGGCACCTTCACACCTTCTCAGGGAACCTAATGAAATAGTGAATCATCTATCAGTAAGGACAGAAATATGTGAAAAACTTCAGTTTCCAAAAGACAGTGTGGAATCCTCATCAGACAATGTACAAGACTCCACAAAAACCTGAGGAAAATAATACTGTGATAGGAAGAATTCAAAATTCAAATGTGATATATACATTGTACATGGATATGAAAGTGAAAATAAGTTTGTTTAAATCTGTTGCCATGGAAATCTGGATGTGTTAACCAAGTAGTGGACATCTCATCTCACAAATCCATTATGACGCAAAGGCCCCATCATTATCAGTATGTTACAAAGGTTGCTCATTGGGAATGCTCCCAAATGAAATGCATTTAAAACTGAGTATTCTTTTGCTCGCAGATAAAATGCCAAATAAAGCTGATCATTATTTTTGAGTATTTATTGTATCACGTAGTTATTCTCTTGCAATTCGGTCTTTTCGAAATACAGAGTTACTCCCCATTTGTGCAGGTATCTGACGTCAACGCATTGTGACGTCATCAAATTCTATGGAAACAAGTGTGAAATTCAGGGAAATAGTGTCACATATATGACGTTTTCAAAGGAATTTAATGACGTCACAATGCTTTTACGTCAGATACCTGCACAAATCGAACGTAGGATTATAAAATCGAAAACACGGAATTAACCCTACCTACACTGTTATCTCTGTCAAGGGCAGAAAAGTAGTCGGATGTTACAAGTTGCTCCAGACTCTGTCTGTTTGTTTTCAAAGTTACATTTTTCTATGTTCACATTGGACATGGACTGCAACAGGTCTAATAGAAAGTGCATAAGCAACCCTCACATTTTAGTCTTAAAAAAATGTTTTGAATGATTTAAAGTGGACATAAGTTCTACTCTAACCAAAACACTTCAAAATACATTGTATGATTACATATATTTTGTTTTCATTTTGACAAAATTGATTGTATAAAGGTTTGCAAAATTTCTGCTAAGTAAGAATTGACAGTCACTCTGAGGTATAAGGCTATTTTCACGGAACTCTGGGTAGAGAAGGTATCCTAGCCATCACTATGGTACTGAAGGTCGCCTAGCCATCACTATGGTACTGAAGGTCACCTAGCCATAAATTTGGTACTGAAGGTCACCTAGCCATCACTATGGTAGCGAAGGTCACCTAGCCATCACTATGGTACTGAAGGATTATATACTTCCTCCTGGGTAGAGAAGGTCACCTAGCCATCACGGAACTCTGGGTAGAGAAGGTCACCTAGCCATCACTATGGTACAAAAGGATTTATATACTTCCTCCTGGGTAGAGAAGGTCACCTAGCCATCACGGAACTCTGGGTAGAGGTCACCTAGCCATCACTATGGTAGCGAAGGTCACCTAGCCATCACTATGGTACTGAAGGATTTATATACTTCCTCCTGGGTAGAGAAGGTCACCTAGCCATCACTATGGTACTGAAGGATTTATATACTTCCTCCTGGGTAGAGAAGGTCACCTAGCCATCACGGAACTCTGGGTAGAGAAGGTCACCTAGCCATCACTATGGTACTGAAGGATTTATATACTTCCTCCTGGGTAGAGAAGGTCACCTAGCCATCACGGAACTCTGGGTAGAGAAGGTCACCTAGTCATCACTATGGTACTGAAGGATTTATATACTTCCTCCTGGGTAGAGAAGGTCACCTAGCCATCACGGAACTCTGGGTAGAGAAGGTCACCTAGCCATCACTATGGTACTGAAGGATTTATATACTTCCTCCTGGGTAGAGAAGGTCACCTAGCCATCACGGAACTCTGGGTAGAGAAGGTCACCTAGTCATCACTATGGTACTGAAGGATTTATATACTTCCTCCTGGGTAGAGAAGGTCACCTAGCCATCACGGAACTCTGGGTAGAGATGGTCACCTAGCCATCACTATGGTACTGAAGGATTTATATATACTTCCTCCTGGGTAGAGAAGGTCACCTAGCCATCTCTAAGTCCCATAACTTTGTAACGACAAATCGGATGAACCTGAAAATCGAAAGGCGGCTTCTTCTCCACAGTTTAAACATAATGTGTGAATTTCGTGAAAATCCGTTGACGCATAATCAAGTTATTGCGTTCCATAGGCGGACGGACATACGACCCGTCAAATGACGGGCGTATAAAAACTGCAAGGGGATTCACATTTCACTTCAGTTTTTTTTTTTTGCTTTGACATCATGCATTGCTAGGGCAACATCATTAAAAGCAGGCGTTTTCTAGCTTCTTACTGATCTAAGCACTAGAATAGGATTACCTTACTGATGTTTTACAAAAACTGACAGGGTATCAATTTTTGTAAAACACACGCATGGTAATCCCTAAACGGCAGTACTACCCGATAAGAAACTAGGAAGCTCTTCGTAAGGTCTGTCAATGTTAATTGAGACAAACAACCTCACGACCGCAACATTTCTAAGCAAAGAGGAATATTGAAATGTTTTTATTTATTTCAATTCAGTTTCCATCCAGAAAAGGAAGGATGACCATGTAAATTACTGTGTATATTTCCATCCCCAGCATACACTGAATGCGTCCTAACGAACACTTCATCTCCCTGAGACAGGTGTACCACCACTGTACCTGTGACGGATCCATCATCTCCGTTTTTTGAGCGTAAGAATGTGGCTCCGTATACATCCTGATTAACAACGAGCTCTGTGGAATGCTCTGCAGAAGACATTCTTATCTTCCAGATGAACACGTAGACCCCATCTCTTGGTGCTCTGAAAATTCCTGTGTTGGGACTATAAGCGCCTCCTTCGTTGGTTTTGGCATCATCAAATACAAGGGTGTGGTGTGCACCTGGGTTTACTTCTGGCAGAGACATGATGGCATAAAAGGCAACAACGTCATTGTCCGATATACTGGCACGAGGTAGTGATGGGGAATCTGTCAAGAACCTTTCTAATGAAAAAGAAAACCATGTCACCACACAAAAGAATGAGAGAAATATCTCTTGAAATAATCCACATCGGGGGAAAATATTTCAAATGTCCATTGTAAACAAATTTTCAGTCCTTCGGCCTTTATGAATTTTAGGCACCAAAGTAGAAGTATAAACAAATTGCCAAGAAAATTTTAGGTCAAGGTAGTCATTCTCAAACTAGTTTTAAAAAACTTTCTGGAAATTTTACGAAAATTACTTGCAGCCTTTTTTCACATTCTGATCAATTGTACCTGCAATAGAGCGTATTACTTGAGGAATTTCACAATCTGCCTTTTATAGTGACTTAACCATTATAAGGAAGATCAAAGACAGAATTTAAATCGAAAGTGGGTAAAGAATCATCAATGGCGTTATTTACCGGGGTTTCACCATAAGGACACTACTTTGAACTAGACCAAATCTTCACTCTTGTTCCAGCGATTTGTTATGAGTTGTGCTCTGATGACTGACGACGGGACTCCATGACGGGGTCCTGTCCAAACTTTGTTAGACACAGTCCATTTGATATTCGGGGAGGGGGGGAGGGACTTTGTAATTTTGCTCTGAATTTTGATGAAAAAAAAATTGCTTATGGTGTGTCAGAAAAAAATCTTGCTCTCACAAGTAATCTGAATTCCAACGATTTTTGGCCATTTTTTTCACTTAAATACGCTTCTGAATAAACCCTACACAAAATTTGGAAAATTCACTTGGCATTATTTAAACTGTTTGACATGAAGTACAACTGACGAGGATTAGAATATCCGGAAAACGTGTCTACAACAAAATTGGTACTATAGAACATATATTTCAATATTGACAATTTGAAGTATTACCATAAAATTATTAAAAATTCCTGAAAATTTACTGGCTCGCCAATTTTCAATTTATAATACAGTTTTTTTTTGGCTCGCTTGGCTCTATCAAAACATTGATTTTAAATGGAAAAGTTCATATTTGAAAATATCAAAATAAGGCATGTTAACGAAAAAAGGCTACTTTAGAGGCTTAAATAAACATTATCAATATTAATACATTACTATTAATAGATACATGTATCACCATATTAGAGTCTAATTTCACATACAAGCTTTGAAGGAAAACTTAAGATTTTCCCAATTTACAATTCTTAATTCGAATTCCTCTTACTTGTGCCTTATATATATATATAGAGAGAGAGAGAGAGAGAGAGAGAGAGAGAGAGAGAGAGAGAGAGAGAGGGGGGGGGGGATTATATTGTAAAATACTTCTATCTCTCTGTTTAGAAGTGAGTTGTTTTTTTTATCATTGCTCTAACTTAAATTAATTCTGCTCCGGACCGGGGCGAAAAAAATAATCTTGCTCCGACAAAAAAAAAACAACCCCAAACCCCCATGAATATCAAATGAACCGTGCCTTACATGTCCTCTCCGAAAGTGGGTTGATCATATTAGATGATTGCATGCATAAGCTCGTTCCAGCCGGCAGAGCACAAACTGTTTTTATGCGCCCTTATGCTTTTAAATTTGATACTCATTTACATTAGTCATATGTTCGTCCATGCGTAAGCCGTCATGCTAATGTCGTCATCTTGCAGTGAGGAGGCTATTACGCACAGCAATTGTGAGTTCTTCGAGACCACTTGGTAACTGGACAAGTTTTAGGGTTATGCGCATGCAATAAATTAATCGGATAATAAAATCATTTGCTGTACTAATGTTGAAGATGATATTGCTAAGTCGGCACCAGTTGCCCATCGATATCGTTGGTAAATGTGTCATGTTTATTTGTAAAGGGTTTTATCTCGTTCGCCCTTTAACCTTGTCCATAACTTTTGAATGGTAAGCGATAGGGCTTTCATATTTCACACGTGTATTTTTCGTGACAAGACCTTTCCATGGATACCAAAACTGTTGACCTTGTGACCTTGACCTAGGAGTTTGACCTACTTTTGAAAAAAACTTTAACCTTGGCCTTAACCTTTGAATGGTAAGCGAAAGGGTTTTCATATTTCACATGCGTATTGATTGTGACAAGACCTTTCCAGGGATAACGAAATTTTTGACCTTGACCTTGGAGTTTGACCTACTTTCGAGATCTAAACTTTATTCTAACTTTTGAATGCAAAGTGATAGGGCTTTCATATTTCACATATGAATTTCTCGTAGCAAGTCCTCTCCATGGATACCAAATTTGGCCTTGATCTCAAAATGTGAAATACTTTTCAGCTGTTTTACCATCAAAGATGCCAACGGGGTCATTCGTGTTTCACAAACACATGTTAATTATTTATTCATTTTTTTTTTCTCGTTTAATTCGTGTTTCGATGTTTTGCTAGTGCTGCAACCGAGTGTTATTCTGTTAGAGATCCACTCCTTTTATTTATGAGCTTGATATTCCAGTTTAGCCTGCGTTTGAGAAAAATTACATTGGTCATACGGTAGGTTTTGAAAAGTAAATGATGCGGTTTTCATATTTCACAGGTGTATGCTTTGTTACGAATAAGACAGTACAATATATTATACACACCTGATCTATTGACTGTCAGTAGACCATTTGAGCTATTCCTCCTTGGCTGGTTTTGCACATTTTGACATGTCTCCTGTAGAGAGGATATCTTGTTTTCCTGATTCCGCAGTCGTTCTTCTTTCAGTCTGTCTGTCTCATGGAATCGATTAATTTGATTCTGTTGATATACAACAGTTTCTTGCAGTTTATTAACAACAGTCTTGAGAATTTCAATGTCTTGTAAAATCCCAATAGAATCAAATCCAATGCCGAATGAAAGTTCAATACACAAAAAAGTAAAGAAGTAAACTGGATTCATATCTTGTAGATTTTAAAACCTAATATATTGACAGAAATTTTATAGAACTATATTTCTACAATGGGTCCATGTGTACACTGCATGACAATATAATCTTGTCCAACACCATCCCAGTAATTCACAGTCAAAGATAAGATGTCATAAATTTCTCTCATTCAACGTGGTAAAAATTTAGGTTAATTCAGTTATTGACTTTGACCTTTTTTTCTTTTTATTCATTGTGGTTAAATATATTTTACTTTGGTACATGTCCGTGAATAGCACTGTTTCTAAATCTGACTAAAATATGATATTTTCTAGATTCATAGATATTGGAATGTGTCCTGCTATGATTATAAGGTTAGTGCATTATATGCGCAATTTAACAAATATATTATTATCAGTGATGCTCGAAGAATTGAGGGGTGTGACTGTACATAACTGCATATAAACGTCTCCTGTACTGTTCGCTGGGATGAACTTAGACGATCATAGCGTAGTGAATCTCTAATGTTGTTGCTACTGTGTATTGAAACATTGCTGCTGAGGCAGCGCGGCGGAACTTGTTATGGCGGTGATGACGAGGGGGTCATCAGTGGTTGCTTGAAGGTTATTAACTTTTCAGTCAGTGTAGGGGGTCAAATATGAACTGGGCCTTATGACATCACTGCATCACATGGTCGTTTTGGTGCTATGGGGTGGTACGTGCCATAGTATATAATTTGTCGTAACAAGGGTATTTTACAGCACTATATGTGGCCTATTAAAAAGCTACATAAGACCAAATTGGAGATGGATTTTTTTTCAATTCGGATTCTCCAGAAAAGGACGGATGACCATGTATATTTAAGTGTATGTTTCCATCCCCTGCGTACGCTGAGTGCGTTCTAACGAACACATCATCTCCCTGAGACAGGTGTACCACCACTGTACCTGTGACAGACCCGTCATCTCAGTTCTTAGAGCGTAAGAATGTGGCTCCGTATACATCCTGGTTGACAATGAGCTCTGTGGAGTGCTCTGCAGAAGCCATTCTTATGTTCCAAATGAACAGTGTGATGCAGTGATGTCATAAGGCCCAGTTCATATTTGACCCCCTATTGGCACAAAACTTGGTAGAGGACCTTCACTTGCTTCTAGTAAAGGAGGAGTCGAAAATGCATCAGCTAATCAGGTCCCAGGATGTCATATTGACCGATCGGCACGAAAAACAAACTTGGTGGAGGACCTTGAGAACTTGCTTCCTGTGAGGTTTCGCGAAATTCTGTGCAGCGGTTGCAGAGGAGAAGTCGAAAATGAGTCAGCCAATCAGAGCCCTCGGCAGCTACATTTTTTCATCGATCGGCACGAAAAACAAACATGGTAGAGGACCTTCAGTACTTGCCTCCTGTTAAGTTTCGTGAAATTCTGTGCCGCTGTAACTGAGGAGAAGTTGAAAATGTGCCAGTCAATCGGAGTCTTCGGCGGCCATATTTGTTGACCAATCGACACGAAAAAAAAAAACAAAACAAAACAAAACAAATCAAAAAAAAAAAAAAAACAACAAAAAAAAAAACAAAACAAAACAAAACAAAAAACAAAACAAAACAAAACAAAACAAAAACCAAACAAACAAACAAACAAAACCTTGGTAGAGGACCTTGATTATTTGAAAAGTTTTGTCAAATTCTGTGCAGCGGTTGCAGAAGAGAAGTCGAAATTGCTTCAGCTAATCGTAGCCCTCGGCGGTCATATTTTTTTTGCAGATCGGCACGAAAAATCACAAACTTGGTAGAGGATCATGAGTACTTGCTTACTTTAAAGTTTCTGAAATTCTGTACAGCGGTTGCAGAGGAGAAGTCGATAATGTAAAATGTTTAGGCCGGACGGAAGGACGCCAGACGGCGCGCTATTACAATAGCTCAATTGGTTTTCGCTCAGGTGAGCTAAAAAATACAAAGTAGTAAATCTCCTGGTTAAAATGGATTCATGACGGAATTTTGGAATTACATTAATCAAAATATCGTGAGTTCATTGAAATAGTGTTTCTTTGGTGTTCTATTGTGAGTGCTGTTGAGATTATAGTCAGGATCTTCTATAACTCATTTGGTATGTCATCATCAGAATTATCAATAGTGACACATGTTGCATTGTACATGTATTTCACCAAGAGGTCAATGTTGAAAAATTAAAATCTGTATATCATGTAATCTACAAAATTGAAATATTGAAGGACTTAAAACATATATCAGCAAAATGTGTTTCAATGCATAAGCATGTCCAATTTGAAAAATGAATAGTCTGAAACAGAATAATCCAATTTTGCTGCTATAGAGTAGTCCCTTGGACAAACATTGCCTATGACCGTGAACCAGACATGAATGTTTAGTATATTCAATTCCATCGGTTGTACTTTGTACCTGAACAATTCACTGTCGCTATACCTACTAATACTCATAATTTTAACTATGATGCTGAATCGATCCTACACAAAATTTATAAGTACCACTGATGAGGCTTTGTTATCCGAAGCACGTGTCTGGTGCATTAGATTTAGCTTGAAGTTTTCTTCAAGAAGGTTGGAACACTCCGGTATCATTATTAAAAACACTCATTTCCTTTTAAAGTGTGGAGCAGTTAAACTTGTTCTCCATGACTAACTGCTTTAAAGTAATAATTACTTTCCAGCTCTGTCGCCTGAAAGAAGCTTTGTTTTGACTCTTTATCAATTTGACATCATATATATAATTCTGTTACTTCGGAAACTTATCATTTCCTCCAAAATTATTATCGAAATTAAAGACGGTTTACATGTTAGCAATATCCCTCCAATGCAGTTTTGTCATATATTTCATATGACTATAATACTAAATCGACCCTACACAAAATTTTGAGCTATACAGACTCTCTGAAAAGTAAATACACAGATTTAAATTCAAAAATGAAACCAGAGGGCGATACTGAAATACATTTGGCTCCGTCAGAAAATCACTTAATTTTTCAAGAAGGTAAATAGTTGGAACACTTCCGTATTATCATAAAAGAAAGGAGGGGATAAAGTCTCTTAAAGTCAATTGATGTAAACAACCTCTTATTGTAATTACCTTAACATTTCTAAGCAGAAAGGAAGTCTATATGGGAATATTGAGATGGATTTTATTTCAATTCAGTTTCCATCCAGAAAAGGAAGGTTGACCATGTATATTGCTGAGTATGTCTCCGTCCCCTGCATACGCTGAGTGCGTTCTAACGAACACATCATCTCCCTGAGACAGGTGTACCACCACTGTACCTGTGACAGATCCATCATCTCCGTTCTTAGAGCGTAAGAATGTGGCTCCGTATACATCCTTATTGACAATGAGCTCTGTGGAGTGCTCTGCAGTGAACATTCTAATATTCCAAATAAATACGTAGAACCCGTTTCTTGGTGCTATGAAAATTCCTGTGTTGGGACTGTAAGCGCCTCCTTCATTTGTCTTGGCGTCGTCAAATATAAGGGTGTGGTGTGCACCTGGGTTCACTTCTGACTGAGACATGATGGCATAAAAGGCAATTACATCACTGTCCGATCTATTAGTACGAGGCAGTGAAGGGGATTCTGTCAAGAACCTTTCTGATGAAAAAGAAAACCGTGTTACCTAGTGCTTTATATTAAAAAGACTTTTCAATACAGTACAATACTTTTTGCTTCAATACTCAATATTTCAATGTAATATGCTTTTTTTTTTTACTTTTTCTCAAATAAATCATAATAATGACTAAATATATGGAGTTTTTATATCTTAATCAATGAAAACTCTATATAACAGAACAAAAATAAACAACAAATGGATGTTTTCAATTATTTCAAAAACAACAACAACAAAAGAATAAAATGATAACAATGGAAAGTGGAAAGTTTGTCTACCACTAAGAATTCTGGTTGGTCACGTGCTAATTCCGTGAAACGTGAATTATACATCCATGACCAAAACTAATACACTCATTACTTACATTATATTTACATAATGCTAAATATTAGCATTAGGACACATTTTTCACAGATTTTGATCATATCAAATTGTTTAGATTGAGGATCACTGACGCTGGTTTATTACCCGAAACGTGCATGTCTTGTCCATGCTGCAAATTTATCTGCTCTAAAATGATGCTAATGAATTTGAAGACGTTAAACATTTGTACCACTTGGTGAGTGTCACTGCTGGTGGACCAAGAGTCCCCAAGGGCACATGTAGCCAAGTTCGATCAGTTTCGGTTGGTTGTTTCTTCAAAAGCATTTGAAAATTTCTGTTCACAAAATTTTCTCAAATTTCTAGAACCTGGGTCATGTAGCATCATATCCCAGCCATTTTGCCATGTCTTTCGGTATATTTAGGACATATTTTTCACAGATTTTGGTCATATTACATTGTTTAGATTGAGGATCACTGACGAGGGTTTATTACCCGAAACGTGCATGTCTTGTCCATGCTGTAAATTTATCTGCTCTAAAATGATGCTAATGAATTTGAAGACGTTAAATATTTGTACCACTTGGTGAGTGTCACTGCTGGTGGACCAAGAGTCCCCGAAGGCACATGTAGCCAAGCTCGATCAATTTCGATTGGTCGTTTCTTCAAAAGCATTTGAAAATTTCTGTTCACAAAATTTTCACAAATTTCTAGAACCTTAGTCCTGTAGCATCATATCCCAGCCATTTTGCCATGTCTTGCGGTATATTTAGGACATCTTTTTCACAGATATTGGTCATATTACATTGTTAAGATTTGAGGATCACTGACGGGGGTTTATTACCCGAAACGTGCATGTCTGGTCCATGCTGAAATTTATCTGCTCTAAAATGATGCTAATGAATTTGAAGACGTTAAACATTTGTACCACTTGGTGAGTGTCACTGCTGGTGGACCAAGAGTACCCGAGAGCACATGTAGCCAAGTTCGATCAATTTCGGTTGGTCGTATCTTTGAACGCATTTGAAAATTTCTGTTCACAAAATTTTCTCAAATTTCTTAAACCTTGGTCCTGTAGCATTATATCCCTGCCATTTTGTCATGAAACGTGCATGTCTTGTCCATGCTGTAAATTTATCTACTCTAAAATGATGCTAATGAATTTGAAGACGTTAAACATTTGTACCACTTAATGAGTGTCACTGCTGGTGGACCAAGAGTCCCCAAGGGCACGTGTAGCCAAGTTCGATCAGTTTCGGTTGGTTGTTTCTTCAAAAGCATTTGAAAATTTCTGTTCACAAAATTTTCTCAAATTTCTAGAACCTGGGTCCTGTAGCATCATATCCCAGCCATTTTGCCATGTCTTTCGGTATATTTAGGACATATTTTTCACAGATTTTGGTCATATTACATTGTTTAGATTGAGGATCACTGACGAGGGTTTATTACCCGAAACGTGCATGTCTTGTCCATGCTGTAAATTTATCTGCTCTAAAATGATGCTAATGAATTTGAAGACGTTAAATATTTGTACCACTTGGTGAGTGTCACTGCTGGTGGACCAAGAGTCCCCGAAGGCACATGTAGCCAAGCTCGATTAATTTCGATTGGTCGTTTCTTCAAAAGCATTTGAAAATTTCTGTTCACAAAATTTTCTCAAATTTCTAGAACCTTAGTCCTGTAGCATCATATCCCAGCCATTTTGCCATGTCTTGCGGTATATTTAGGACATATTTTTCACAGATATTGGTCATATTACATTGTTAAGATTTGAGGATCACTGACGGGGGTTTATTACCCGAAACGTGCATGTCTGGTCCATGCTGAAATTTATCTGCTCTAAAATGATGCTAATGAATTTGAAGACGTTAAACATTTGTACCACTTGGTGAGTGTCACTGCTGGTGGACCAAGAGTACCCGAGAGCACATGTAGCCAAGTTCGATCAATTTCGGTTGGTCGTATCTTCGAACGCATTTGAAAATTTCTGTTCACAAAATTTTCTCAAATTTCTTAAACCTGGGTACTGTAGCATCATATCCCTGCCATTTTGTCATGAAACGTGCATGTCTTGTCCATGCTGTAAATTTATCTACTCTAAAATGATGCTAATGAATTTGAAGACGTTAAACATTTGTACCACTTAATGAGTGTCACTGCTGGTGGACCAAGAGTCCCCAAAGGGCACATGTAGCCAAGTTCGATCAATTTCGGTTGGTCGTTTCTTCAAAAGCATTTGAAAATTTCTGTTCACAAAATTTTCTCAAATTTCTAGAACCTGGGTCATGTAGCATCATATTCCAGCCATTTTGCCATGTCTTTCGGTATATTTAGGACATATTTTCCACAGATTTTGGTCATGTTACATTGTTTAGATTGAGGATCACTGACGAGGGTTTATTACCCGAAACGTGCATGTCTTGTCCATGCTGTAAATTTATCTGCTCTAAAATGATGCTAATGAATTTGAAGACGTTTAACATTAGACACCCTATTTTTGCACGAACATCGCAAACACAGCGAAATACAGCATCAAAATTCATCTATCATTGGCAAGTTCTCCGTACGTTCAAAACTTTGACGTGACGTTGAGTCACAATGTCAATGGCAACTCAGTATTTATTATAGAAGCCTTATTTCAACTCATTTGTCTAAATGTTCAATTGATCAGAGAAGCTAGATTCAGAAGAAATATAAAAATAAGACCCAAAACGAATTAAAGCTGATCTTATTTTTTTTATCAAATGTATTGAAAGTATCGATACCCCACACTTGTGTATCGATACGTATTGAAAATCTCTAAATATCGATACTCTTCAATATTCCAACATCAATATACAGCACCAGTTAGTGTTACCACATTACTGAGTAAGAGGAGAAAATTGTACACTTTGGGAAAATATAAAAAAAATGTTCATTGTCGACAAATTTTCAGTCCTTCGGCCTTTATCAATTTTAGGCACAAAAGTAGATATATAAACAAATTACCCATGCAAAATATTGAGGTCATGGTACTTTTTCATAAACTAGTGAAGACATGGAAATTTTGCGAAAATGACTCTCAGCTTCTTTTCACATTCGGATCAATAATACATGTACCTTACTTTGGAAACTTCACAATCTGCCTTTTATGGGACTTAATGAACAAAGGTAGACAACATGTCTATCGAAAGTGCATCAGAATCATCTATTGCCTTGTATACCGTTGGTATGATCTTATTGACACTAAGGAGACACTCTGCCTGAGTGGGCAGCTTAGCTCTTCGGGACCACTTGGTGACCGGAAAATTGGGAGGGTTGTGTGCATGTAATAATCGAGCATAAATTATATGGTTTTCATATTTCACTTGTACATGTATATTCTTTGTTTCAAATAAGACGGTACAGTGTATTATACACACCTAATCTGTTGACTGTCAGTGGACCATTTGAGCTATTCCTCCTTGGCTGGTTATGTACATTTTTACATGTCTCCTGTAAAGAGGATATCTTGTTTTCCAGACTACGCAGTCGTTCTTCTTTCAGTCTGTCTGTCTCTTGGAATCGATTAAGTCGATTCTGTTGGTCTACAACCATTTCTTGCAGTTTATTAATGACATCTTTTAAACTGTCATTGTCTTGTAAAATTCCAAAAGAATCAGGACCTACGCTGAATGAAATTTGAATACACAAAAAAGTAAAGAAGTAAATTGAATTCATTGCAAATAGATTTGAAAAAATCCTATATATTGACAGAATATCTATAGCAGCTATTTCCATAATGGGCCAAGGAGTGTAATACATAACAATATATTCATGTCTGACACCATCCCAGTAGTTCGCAATCCAAGATAAGTCATACATAATTGCTCTCACTTAACACAGCTTTTAATCGGTTGTTGACTTCTTATTCATCTTAATTTTGCATTTTTTCAAACTACATTTTGATGGTTCGGGTATCGGGCCCGGTTAGCTTAGTCGGTAAGATTGTCTGTCCAGATAGCAGGAAGTCTCGGTCCGCCTAGCTGTCACAATATTTTGTGACATTAGAGTAAATCTCATGAGTTGCCTGTGATCCTTGGCAACTGTGAGGAGAACTATAGGGATTTATTTGTCTTTCTTTGTGAGGTTTCCGCTCACACGTTTTGGAATCCTCCAAATTTGGCGGGGTGGTATTCGGGTATCGTGCCAGTTTAGCTCAGTCGGTAAGGGCGTCTGACTAAATAGCAGTAGGTCTCGGGCTCGATTCATTACAGGCCACATTCATATGCATTTTCCATTCCGACTGTCACAGTATTTAGTGCCATGAGAGTGCAATTGCACACCCTGAGTTGCTTGTGGTTTAAGGCATCTATGGGAAAGAATCAAGGATTTATTTTTCTTTATTTGGGAGGTTTCCGTGTTAGCTCAGTCAGTAAGAGCTTGTGCCCAGATAACAGAAGGTCTCGGATTCGATTCCAAACGCGACGACAATTTTTCCATTCCCCCTGCACCAATTTATAGAAATATACCCGGTATGTATTTCAGTTCAAGACTTTAGGAAACGGCGAGTTAACAAATAGTGCGAAAAGAGGGATTTATCTTGTTTATCTTGTTACATGATGCCCTCCGAGCTTGACGTATCTGTTAGTTATCTAACAGAATGACATATTTTCTGAAATCATTAAATTTGCAAGAAGTGTCCAGCTATGATAATAATTACAAATATGGATAATGACCATATCCCTGTATACAACACAAAATCGATCAGAAACCGAAGGCATACAAAATCAGGATAAAACAGGAACCAAAGTAAACAAACAAACACTTCCACCATATGAAAAGAAGGGAACTCTTGATATGGGAGTGAGACAAGGTGCCCAGGAAGAGTAAGCATCTCCTGCTTGCATGCATCACCCACCGCTTCAATTCGGTAGAACTGTCACATCCGGTTACTTCCATTTCGGAAGACATAGAGTACAATCTTTGGTTGGATGGTTCAAATGGTCTATGACAGAATAGCAGTGGGACATCATAGTGTACGACGAGTTCCCCATATCGACCGTAGAACTTCAGTTAGTCGGTCACAAACATATCCCTGACTGAGAAGCTTATCTGAAAGACGCCTAGCTTTCAGAACAAAATCCGTATATTTAGTATTTGCTCTGACATAGCGTATCAACTGAGATATGAACACGCCATAAGCAGGCGATGAAGGGATGTTGCTACTCAGAAAAGGAAAGTTTGTACTGCTGAAATTGAAGTCGTCACGTTTGTCATAGAATGAGGTGTTCATGTGACCATCAGTGTCGTAGGACAACATTATGTCCAAATAGGATGCTGAATTATTTGTCTCTGTAGTTTCTTTGACTTGAAGCTCCGAAGGATGGAAACTGCTGATGTAATCCGCGAATTTTGGATTATTGATGGGCAACACATCGTCTATCTGTAAGTGAAGTTGAAGTCAGCTTCCTCTAATATACTTTTGTAAAAAAAAAAGTGATGAGAATAAAGTATTGATTATTGAGAAGCTAGGTATCTTTTCCCCTCAGAGACCAAAGATTGAATGAATTCAGCTTTGTACGAGTAAAGGAAAATGTCGGCAAGGAGTGGGACACAATTGGTCCCCATTGGAATTCCGACAATTTGCTGGAAGACCTTTCTTCCGAACACGTTCGGGACATCATAATTGTGCGCAATTAAACAAATAATTAATCATCGAAGAAGCTGTGCAATTGTGCATCATTGATTTAGATCATTAATGCAATTACATGTATGTAGTTTGTTCTTTGAGAGACACTTAGTTTAATTAGAGAGCTCAAGGAAAATGAGAATCATGTTGTACACGTCTTCAAATCCAAAGCATCATGTAATTATTATTATAATTGGGACAGCGTTGTGAGGTTTTCGTTTAAAACCTTTTTGAAATCTCAAAATTTGGCGGGGTACTGGGAGACAAATCTGTCCTACCAATAAGGACAGATTAAATGTATTGTTGATGAGAAATACAGTTTGTCCGACCAAAAATGACCATTATTCCTTGGGTCTTTCAGACATAACTTTGGCTCAAGGACATAAATGAGATAAAGATGATTTTGTCGACAATCTCAACAGCACTCACAATAGGGCATAGACAGGCAACTAGCAAGCATAAAAGTTATGAAAAGAGCGTAAGGTATGTCATTTCTGAACTAAGGAATTTCAACGATTTTATGAAAACCATGTTGGATCATAGGATTCATGTAAATTTATCATTTTATGAAGAAAAATTCATAGGTCAGTGATGAAAATCAAGACTTTTGCTTATTTTGGAATACATGGTAAAAATCGCTGGAAATTTGTTTATAGAAATAGCACATTTGTAACGAAAATACAAAAAGTGTTAAAATTCAAATAAATAGATCATTAAAATTTTACTCAAAAATTACGAAAATCATCTAAAGTTAGGTCAAAATATCAAAAATACTTTACATCGACAACATGTTTTTCAAACATACTGTAAACTGTGTTCCTGAGAAAGACTTTTCAAATTATTGCAGAAAAAGTATATGTCCGTGTTGAAAATAAGAGAGTACAAACGCTCAATAAAAGTGCCATTATATGGTTTCTTGGAGCGCGGTGAAATTTGCCTTAAGTCAGGTGGAATTTAAACAATTCATTTGGTATCAATCAGATCAACCTTATAAAACAGTTTTTAAAAGTCAATAATATTCCATTCGTAAATCGAAATTGATGGGTTATTACTTAGGTAAGAGAAATCCGAACTGTTCAAAATAGTAGCTCCAGATCAATTTTCAAAGAAACTACCGCAAAGCATTATCTTACGGAAATTTCCAAACGAATAAAAGTCTTCAATAGAGTCAGAAATGATACGTTGGCCAAAAAACATTGAAATATCTACATAATTTAAGCTCAATGAGTGCTAAAACAGGACATGCGCAATCTTGGATTGTCCTAAATCGTGACCAATGACGAACCTTACGGGATAAAGAACAAAAATTTAGACAAGATTTGCATGTATTTTAGCCTTTATCCATCATTTCTAGTTGCTAGGGTATTACTTTAAATAGTAAAAGTTTATCCCTAGAAACATAAAATAAACATCAAAAAAGTAATTATTACTTATTCAGTCTCAATGTCGAGAAGGAAAGGCAAAATAATGGGAATTCCCATTGGAATGGTTGCAAACCTCGGAATGAACAACATTCCGAAGCGATACGAAAAGTTAAATGCCATCAATGTATCCTAATTTATGAAAGGGGAGGGAATAAATAAAGTTAAAACAAAGGAGGGGATCTCCAACAACACCCGGTTGTAGCACCCACAGCAAAACCCCAAAACACCCAATGCAAAAAACACAAAGCAGACAAGCACGGAAAGAGACGCATAAGGGACAAGGAACGTCAACGCACAACACAGAAACATCAAACACAAAGGACTACACATAAACCAACGAGGCCAATGGGCAACCGGTGCCGACTTAGGACGGCCATCTGCCACGGAAATAGCAGAAGGTGTGGTTATCCTGGATTACGTGCGCACAACCCTCCCACTTTTCCGATAACCAAGAGGTCTCAAAGAACGTACAATTGTGGTGTAAAACAACCTCCTCACTCTCAGATGACCACACACAAACAAGACCGCAAAACGCAGGGGCCCAAGCAACACAGATGAATATGTAAATGGATATAAAAAGAGGGCGTACGTAATACAATCCGTGCTCTGCCGCCGCGAGCTCATGTATGTTATCACCCGAGGAGTCCGACTGACATTCGGAGAGGACAGGTGGTCGGGGCCCTGTCTTCTCTAAAGAGGTTTGGACAGGGCCCGTCATGGAGTCCCGTCGTCACAGTCAGTCAGAGTGCAAGTTTTAAGAATGCGCTTGTACAAGACTGTAGATTGGTCAAGTACCAAGCCTAGTGTCCGTCTGGTGACATTAGGATCATATCCACGGTACACAAGGCGTTTGATGATTCTGACGCATTTTCGATAGTGATGTTGTCTATCTTTGATCCTTCTTATCTTGTTAATAATGTCACCATAAAATGCAGGTTGTGAAATACCCAAAGTAATATACTCTGTTGCCTGTATTGGTCCGAATTTCAGAAGAAGTTGACAATAATTTTTGTAAAATTTCAAGAAAGTCTTTACTAGTTTGTGAAAGCGAAAACCTTGTCCTAAAAGTTTCTTGGTAATTTGTAAATTTCTACTATGATAATCCAAATCATCAGTACATGCTCTAGCATACCGGATGAGCTGTGAAATATAGATACCATAGGACGGTAATCTAGGAACATCACCGTCAAGCCAGGGGAAATTTACCATGTTAAATCCAAAATCATCTCTTTTGTCATACACACTTGTATGGATCTCTCCGTTAACAATTTTGATATTTAGGTCCAAAAATGGTGTTTCTGTGTTCGAAACGTTTGCATTGTTTAGAATCAATTCTTGTGGATAAATAACATTTTTATACTTTTCAAAAACAGGATTGTCGATAGTAAGAATATCATCCAGGTACCTAGAAGTACCAATGAAGCATTTCACATCATCATTTTTTCTTTGCTTTTGAAGATTTTGGATAAATTCCTTTTCATACGTGTATAAAAATAAATCTGCAACAAGAGGCGCACAATTAGTATCCATTGGAATCCCTACAACCTGCTCGTAGAGTTTCTCACCAAATCTTACATAAATATTGTCCAAAAGGAAGGACAAGGCAATTCACAGGTCACCACATGTCCATGATTTGTATGATTTGTAATCTGTGGCGGAAAAGAAACCCTTCGATTCAGAAGTACAAATATAAGTTTTCCCCTCTCGATCAAAACACCATTTAATGAGTTTTGACAGTCGAGCATTAATTTTGTCGTGAGGAAGCGTGGTGTACATATTAGAAAAGTCGTATGAAGATATCGTATATGCTTCAAAATTTCTTGATTTCATTTTGATAATCACATCCCCGGAATTTTTAATAGACCAAAAGAAGTTTACGCCATTCCTGTTCGTGACAGTTTCACAGTATTTTGCCACGTGCTCCTTTATAGCCGTGAGAGCTGACGTCAGATTTCTCGACTAAATTGTTGTTGAGCAGTTGCTAGAATTAGCAATGTATCGAAATTTGTAAGGAGACTTTTGAAGTTTTGGTATACAGTATATTGTAGGGAGATCCAATTTAGAAATAGGGATGTTAAAAGAAGAAATTTCACTGTTATATTTGTTCAAAATATTGGGAACACTTTCGTTGCTTTCGATATAAGTATTAGTAGAGGAAAGTTCCGAAACTGAAGTTGATATGTAGTAGCGTTTTCAAATAAAAATGGTGTTGTTGGCTGCTTTGTCTGCAGGCGCGAATACATTAAATGTCATCAATGTATTCTAGTGTATTAAAGTAAACATTACAGAAGTACCCATCACTTATTCAGTCTCTTAGTCTGTGAAGGGAATAAATAACCTCGTTACGAGTGTTTGGGGGCATATTTCAGGAAAGAATGTTATCCCTCTTCAAATGAGTCTTGTCCCCCCCTCTCCCATCCGAGTTTATATGATAACATTTTTCTTGATAAAGTTTTAAATATAACAGAATTGAACAGTCGCGTCTCATCAGTACTAGACTCCTCCCTGTTAAATAATATTTTGTCATCCGCCGATGAAGAGGATATTTATCTACTCCCCTCCACACGTAAATAAATGCAATCATGGCATTTATCACAACATTTATGATTTAAACATCAGCTTTGACTCTTTCAAGAAACCCTTTAGCCACAAGAACTGAATTAAAAGGCAAGAATACATGCAGATCTTTACTTTAAGTTGTTACCGTCTTCAAATTCAATAGCATCGTTTAAGAACAGATAAAATTGCAGCATGGATAAGACATGCACGTTATTCTTCCTCTCTATATATTTTTTTCCTCTTAGTTATTTAATATATATGCTTTGTTTCGTTTCGATTCGATTTTCCCGTTTCGTTTCGTTTCGTTTTTGTTTCGTTTCGCAATTTACAGGGACCCGCACTGTCTGAGGTTATGTATAGAAGATAGATGAAAGGAGGGGATCTCCAACAACATTCGGTTGTAGCACTCACAGCAAGACCACAAAACACCAAATGCAAAAACACAGAGCAGACACTAACAGAAAGAGAGACAAGGAACACCAATATTAATGAAACACAAAAGACCACACCTAAACCAACAAGACCAATGGGCAACCGTTGCCGACTTAGGACGGTAATCTGTCATGCAAGTAGCACACGGTGTGGTTATCCGGATTACGTGCGCGCAACCCTCCGACTTTCCGATTACCCAGAACTCTAGAAGAACGCACGATTGTGGTGTAAAATAAAGTGGTGTGGTGATCATGTCAGGGAAAACATAAGAAAGGAGGGGATCTCCAACAACACTTGCAGCACTAACCGGTGCCGAATTAGGACGACCATCTACCACGTCGGTAGCAGACGGTGTGGTTATCCTGGATTACGTGCACACAACCCTTCCACTTTTACGATTACCCAGAGGTCTCGAAGAATGCACAATTATGGTGTAAAATAACCTCACAGTAAGATGAACATACAAACAGACAGTATGACATAGGGGCCCCAAAAACACAGATGGATATGTAGATGGCTCTAAAAAACAGAAGGCATACGAAATACAGTCCGTACTCTCCCTTACAGTCCGTGCTCTGCTCTTAAAACACAAACCCTTTGACCATGGGCAACATTTGGAGAAACATTAACTTAATCGGTCAAGGGGTTAAAATGCTATGTCAAGAACTTGACTTTGACATTTCAATTCTCTTTGACCTTGAACTGTAGGTAACATGCACTTTAAAATTTGGTCTTAGTTTGGATCATGACACACCATTTGGCTCTTATATTATTATTTTTCAGTATCCAGTAATTTATTTTGTAAATAAGTTATTTTTTGTAATATAAGTTTGGCATTGCAATGGTATTTTACACCGCTACATGACCTTCTAAAAAGCAACATGAAAACAAATAGGAGATCAATTTAATTTCAATTCAGTTTCCATCCAGAAAAGGAAGGATGACCATGTAAATTACTGTGTATGTTTCCATCTCCTGCATACGCTGAATGGGTTCTAACGAACACTTCGTCCCCCTGAGACAGGTGTACCACCACTGTACCTGTGACAGACCCGTCATCTCCGTTCTTAGAGCGCAAAAATGTGGCTCCGTATACATCCTGGTTTACAACAAGCTCTGTGGAGTGTTCAGCCTGGTACATTCTGATCTTCCATATGAATACGTAGACCCCTTCTCTAGGCGCTGTGAATGTCCCTGTGTTTGGACTGTAAGCCCCGCCCTCGTTGGTCTTGGCGTCGTCAAATATAAGGGTGTGGTGTGCCCCTGGGCTGGTTTCTACTTGAGACATGATGGCATAGAAGGCGACTATATCACTACCCGAAGTACTGGGACCAGGTAGTGACTGGGAACCCGCCAACAATCTTGCTGGTGTAAATGAGAATAGGCAACAAAATATAAAAGAAATTGCAAAGATAAGAAAAACGATCATTTATTTTCTACAGATTTTGTGTCTTTCGATCGGTGTTTGAAATAGAATGAGTTAAAGAAGATCCTGATGGTAATTTCAACAGCACTCACAATAGAGCAACAAACTGAGCATCGACGGAACCCTAGCAAACCCTAGCAAGCTAGAGGTGGGACCAGGTGCCCGGGAGGAGTAAGCATCCCCTGTTTGGCTAGCCGCATCCGCCGTCGATGTTCACTCATGAAAATGAAAACAATTTATTTCATACATGTACTGTCTGAGGTTCTGTCTACTAGTATATAGAAAGTGCTATGGCGACAATGTCAGGGAAAAATATTCAAAAGAAACAGAATCACTCCAAGATATTTATAATACATTCAAATTTATCTGTTCTTGAAAGATATGCTTTGAATTAATGTTATTTGAAGACGTAACGTTTGTATTTTTCGGAATTGTTTTTGTTGAATATTTCATACTTGGAGTATAGAAGTTTGAGTATCATGCGAATTTTGTGCGTCTTCAGCAAACTTTGATTTATTAAAGTTGACACAGCAAACAATAGAAATGTCGTTTCAATACTGTTTTTGACGAAAATATACCTGATCTTTGAATTGTCTGTAGACCATTTGAGCTATTCCTGCTAGATTGGTGTTGCACATTTTGACATGTGTTCTGTAGATAGGATATTTTGTTTTCCAGACTCCGTAATCGTTCTTCTTTCAGACTCTCTGTCTCCTGGTATCGCGTCAGTTGATTTTGTTGATCAAGGTTAATCCTCTCCAGTAGATCTATACGACTATCCTGGTGTAGTATTGTATTCTCTAACTGATTCACGTCATTCTTAAGATCCTCAATGTCGTGTAAAAACAACAGAGAATAGTCCATTTTATCAGGCTCGGTCCCGATTGAAAGTCCAATACCCAAAAATACGTGTATTATGAAACAAACTAAAGACATTGCTAGTATATTTTTATTCTTTATGTATGTCTGATGCCTTCGCGGTGACTTATCTCCGCTAAGTTAATCTCGGTCCAAGATTAGATATCATATCTCTACTACAATTCGTTTTGATTGTTGTCAATCAGTATTTAAATCATATGCTTTGTTGTTGTCATATTTTTTCTTGTGTCATTTCTACGTTTGATCAAAAACTTGAACTGTTTGTTGTTCTGAAATAGTGGCGAATGCGTTTTCATTTCTGTTTGATGTTCATGCCACGTGTCTGGTGATTGTTTCACTCTTTTTGCAAATTTTTAGTATTGCTGCTGTGTCGAACCATTGCTTTCAAATTAACTAATGAATAAAATCAAGGGCCACATAAAATGATCGGTATGTCTTTGTGGCAAGAAGGCATGAATTCGCGGAAAACTTTCCTTTGAAACGCGTTCATCTCTTTTTACATATAAATACACTGACGTGAATATTCAGCATCATTTTTCCAAAATATGCATATATTAAAATGCTACAATTAAGAAATCGTTTCAAATATATATAATAGTAAAGCTAAGAAAGACGAAAACATATATTAACGAACACGTGTATATTCAATATAGATACCGTAATAAATATGAAAATGTTGCGTCGTTCAAAACGTTTATGGAGTCTTCCAAGAAAGTACAAGTATACAAATAAAATCAAAAGATCTAGGTTAAATCTTTTCAAGACAATTTCCATTTATAAAATCTTGTACTATTACTGATAGTGTCGGGACATGTTTATGGCCAGTAAGAAGCGAAATGTGGAACGACCTACTTCTACTCGTGGCTACGGTATGCCAAATAAACCAAGTGAATCTGCTGAATTCCAATAAACAACCTCTCTGGGACATAGCGGACTTGAAATCGAGGGTAAAGATTCTGCGAGGTAAAGTCCATAACCAGGATGAGCGTATTCAAGATGCCGGAAAGACGTTTTCTCGTTTTCAGCACAACATGGAAATGACAACCAGTTCTACCTTGCTGGGACGAATCCAGGATTTGGAGAGAAATTTTGAAAATTTTATCAGTGAAAGCAAAAATGAACGGAAGATCAATCGAGTAGGTAAGATTTTTTTACTGACGGGCATTGATATTCCAGAAACTAGAAAAGGTGAGATTCTTTCCAACACAAACTACACTTAAAAGGACAAATCTCTTTGACTACATACGAAACATTCTTTTTACAGCGAGACTGTCTTCACAAAGTTCACCAAGCACTGCTGGGGTTAATGACGTCATAGCATTCTACGCCTACATCTCTCAGATTCAGTCAAATTTAGCGGCAAATCAAACGCTAGTTTTTGATACAGCTTTAACAAATGAGGGCAAATCTTACAACCCTCAAACGGGGCTGTTCTTGGCACCGGAAGACGGAGTTTATGTTTTCATGTGGAAAATACGGATGCTATCCGCAGAACATTCGACGGAACTGGTGATTAATGGCGTCGTGTACGGCGCCACATTCCTGCGGGCGAAATCTGGCGACGACGGATCTGTGACCGGAACTGTGGTGGCAAGATTGTCGGCGGAAGATGTCGTCTTTGTACGGACACATTCCTTGTTTGCCGGTGACGGAATAATCCACAGTAACGAACACGGTCGGCCCTTCTTTGCTGGATGGAAACTGAAATAAGCTATTTCACGAATCTTTGGAAGAAGAGCATTTTGACAGAAATACTCTGAAAAAGCAATCTTCGACTTTAGATTTAGTCAAAAATATATATTTGTGTCCAAATATTCATTTATTCATTTTCTGATTTTGTTTCTTCTTTTATACATTTATCTATTGCCTTTTTTTTGTGGCGAGTCAGGAATTTAACCTCCCTCCACAGGTATTAGAGGGTATTTGTCAACGTGAACGGAGAGGCGTGTTCGAATGGTGTGATAATGCTCTTATCAGCGTTTATTTTCAAAGAAATTACAACTAGCAAGTCGTGGTTTATTATGCCAGTAATTCCCCGAGTCGCATGAACCAATCAAATTATCAACGAGCCGCGAAGCGGAGAGATGGGAATTACTGGACAACAAACCAGGGCAAGCTATAGTTGTTATTTCAGAAATTACAACTAGCTAGCCGTGGTTTGTTGTCAAGTAATTCCCCGAGTCGCATGAACCAACCAAGTTGTCACCGAGCCGCGAAGCGGCGAGGTGACAATTTGATTGGTTCATGCAACGAGACTAATAGAATCTATCATCCCTTTGAACAGAGACAGGGAAATCCCACCCGAGTATCAAAGATTTGCAGTCCACGACGAGGCTTGCCGAGTCGTGGACGTTGCAAATCTTTGATACCAGGGTGGGATTTCCCTGTCCCTGTACAAAGGGGTGATTGATTATTTTTCTCTCACCCATATATTTTCACACAATTCATGAATAAACATTGCTTGTTTTGCGTAAAATGTTGCTCCATGTGACGTCAAATACTGCTAAACCTACGTAAACGTCTATGACGTCACAATAGGGGGTTTGAGACAAACATCCGGGGGTGCGAGACAGAGTTGTCTCAGAACGGGTAAATATCTCTGTCCGGGGTGAGAGAAAACTGATTCTCCCACTTTGGACTGGGATATCCATGGAAACGCTGGGAAAAATATCCTTGTGGGGTAATTAACGAGGCCCTGGACAATAAGATAACTCAAAAACAGAAATAGAGATTTTGATTAAATTCATATCATAATGTCATTTACTTATATACAAGAGTTTGGTGAAAAATGAATCAATTTCACCGCTTAGTTTTTCGGGGGGACCATCTCAAAAATTTCCTTGTTTTCTCCATATGATTTCATAGAAAAACAAGATTTTTTGCATTATAATTGCAATTTATAAAAAAAACTGAAATAGAGAATTTGATAGGATTATCATATGTTGAAAAGAGAAACATAAGACAAAATATATCAGGTTCTGTGGAAGTTTGACCGCCTGTGCGAGCTTCAGGGAACATCTCAAAATCATATTTTTACATATCTGCCTTCTATTTTGAAATAAAGACATCATAAAGGATGAATATGTCCTTATAGTTCTTGTTTACGGCATTTAATATTTGTTAGTATATATTTCTCTAGAAAAAGACAACAAAATTCAATCCTGAAAATATATCAGGGGTGATCTCAAAGCATATTTTGCAATTTTACACATAACTTGTACTCTGTCTTTATCAGTACAATTGAAATTATAAAATAAACTGAAATAGAGAATTTGATGACATGTTCATACATTGAAAAGTGAAACATAAGCCAGAATATATCAAGTTCTGTACAACTTTGACCGCTTGGTTGAGCTTCAGGGAACATCTCAAAATCATATTTTTAGCATATTTGCCCTTTTTTTTAAAATAAAGACATCATAAAGGATGAATATGTCCTTATAGTTCTTGTTTACGGCATATAATGTTTGTTAGTATATATTTCTCTAGAAAAAGACAACAAAATTCAATCCTGAAAATATATCAGGGGTGATCTCAAAGCATATTTTGCAATTTTACACATAACTTGTACTCTGTCTTTATCAGTACAATTGAAATTATAAAAAAAACTGAAATAGAGAATTTGATGACATGTTCATACATTGAAAAGTGAAACATAAGCCAGAATATATCAAGTTCTGTACAACTTTGACCGCTTGGTTGAGCTTCAGGGAACATCTCAAAATCATATTTTTAGCATATTTGCCCTTTATTATGAAAGAAGGCCTCATAAAGTATGAACGTGCTCGTATATTTATTGTTTATGGCATATCATATTCGTTAGCATATATCTATCCAGAAAAAGACAGCCAAATGATATTGCCAAATATGTAAGGGACCATTTAAAAGCATATTTTTGCAATTTTACACATAACTTGTACTCGCAGATATAAAGTGAAATTTAAAAAAAAACTGAAACAGAGAATTTGATGGCATATTCTTATATATTATAAAGAGAAACATAAGACAGAATATATCAAGTTTTTTCAAGTTTGATATCCAGCCGTTTTGTGTGAGCTTCGGGGAACATCTCAAAATCATTTTTTTAACATATCTTCCCTTAATTTTGAATGCAGAACGAATGTGCTCATATAGTTATAGGGTTTGTTCCTGTCATACTTCCTACTCAAGGTACTTTGAGTAGGAAGTGTGACAGGAACAAACCCTATAACGAATTTATCATACCGAGAACCATTTCGTAACATACTCTGTGTAATTCTAACGTTTGAAAATTTAGTGACCTAACTCGGCGTCAAGGTAGGACACAGTGTGACCATAATACTGCGACGTCATTGGCTGAAATTAGTTTGAGGCGTGATAATACGACGTATCATATCCCTCTCGGGAAAGACAGCCAAATGCTATCGCCAGAATTTACAAAATGTATGTAAGGGACAATCTCAAATCAAATTTGTGTAATTTTAACGTAGCTCGCGGGGAAGCTTTCAGGTATCACAGTACTAAATGGGGAATTCCCTTTGGGTACACGGCAAAACATGGCCGCTATTGAAATCTTGTTCCCGACTTTAAAAATAAAATTCTAAATAAGTATAAAGAATTTAAATAATTGAATCATATCACATAAAAGGTCAATCAATAAGAAATTGAAACATGGGTCATTTGTTGAATTATCAGCTGTAACTATGGATGAAAGGTTGATCTAAAAGGGGTCCCATGAATTCAAAAATCGTATTTTAGATTTAAGTGCAAAAAATGGACCTAAAACTTCAAGTGGCTAGATCTTTCTAGACTCTGTGGTCACTTTTTCTAGAGATAGCATTTTTAAGTATCACAAACCTTTGTGTACAAAACGTATATAGTGAAACTTCGGGGTGAATGTTGTGAGAGACGTGGGAAGCAATTTAACAGAGGTGGGTGCTCCATAGACTTCAATGGAAAAGGCTTTTAGTACTGTGATACCTGCAAGGATTCTACTTGAAAATGTTACAGAGGGATTTCAGAGCTCATAATGCTAAATCTTAATCTACATCATTGGGACATATATAACATAAATTCAAAACGGATGTTGAGTGCAGGAAACAGCGGCCACGGGTACATGTAGAAATAATGAATATTTCAATATGAAATTCAAGGAGGTGCCTTTTTTGAGAGAAAAAATATTTTTTCCTGCAAGGAATAAATACATCTTTTCATGATATATAGAAACGGGCTTTCCAAAATATTAAAAAGAAAAAAATTTTTTTAGCTCACCTGTAGTTTATGGTTTGTATACCGATTTTTACCTGCCCCCTCTATTTTTAGCATCAACCATTGGTCAATTTTCATAAAGAATATATGCGTTACGTCTAGGATGAAAACCAAAATTAATAAATTGTCATAAAACTGTGTATACATGTCCAATTCCTCTGCAACAGTGTTGTCCTCCATAGACAAATGCAGACTATAGTTGAATGGGAGGAGCTACATGGATTCTCGGTGAAATAATAAATATAGTCATCACAAAATGCATCCTTAAGTCATAATCCCTGCACTTCACGCAGATCATCTGCATGTTAATATGAAGAAAGAACCATTATGTATGTATTTTCATTCAAGTAAGTCATCAGAATAATGAGGTATGTCCGTTAGACAGCGCTACATCGCACGGGGGTCATAAGTAGCTGATCTAAGCTTTGATGACCAGTGTGACCAATTCTTTCGCCATGGCTGATTAAAATCTCATTCACTCATCATGATGGCGATTCTTTAAAGAGGAGATAATAGACTTCAAGAAAACAAAAAGACTTTGTAGAAATGAAATAGTCAAAGTACTTAAAATTTCCATTTTTATCCAAAATAAGTGCAAAATTCACACATTTTTTCGCAAAGAGCAATATTGCATATTACATAATTTCAGCAAAGATTTTTAAAAATGAAATAAGTTCATTAGATAGACAAATAGTGTATTTATGCGATGATACATCAAAGTATATCAATCTTTTATTCGTAGAGATTTTGTATTTCTCTGAAAAATATGATCATGCATCTCTTTACTATGAAAATGGAAAGGGGGTACACGTGTATAGATGGTCATAATTTCTTTCATAAAACGATTTCTGAATTTTGCTAAATCATCTTATGAAGTTTAAGGTCTATAGTATATAAGAAAATAATATTGTAAAAAAAGGAGGTCCTTCAAGGTATCACAGTACTAAATGGGGAATTCCCTTTGGGTACACGGCAAAACATGGCCGCTATTGAAATCTTGTTCCCGACTTTAAAAATAAAATTCTAAATAAGTATAAAGAATTTAAATAATTGAATCATATCACATAAAAGGTCAATCAATAAGAAATTGAAACATGGGTCACTTGTTGAATTATCAGCTGTAACTATGGATGAAAGGTTGATCTAAAAGGGGTCCCATGAATTCAAAAATCGTATTTTAGATTTAAGTGCAAAAAATGGACCTAAAACTTCAAGTGGCTAGATCTTTCTAGACTCTGTGGTCACTTTTTCTAGAGATAGCATTTTTAAGTATCACAAACCTTTGTGTACAAAACGTATATAGTGAAACTTCGGGGTGAATGTTGTGAGAGACGTGGGAAGCAATTTAACAGAGGTGGGTGCTCCATAGACTTCAATGGAAAAGGCTTTTAGTACTGTGATACCTGCAAATCACAATCGAATGTGTACGCAGGTTTCACCCTCGAATTTTTTTATGTGCACATCTACGCTATGACGTCATAAACCTTACTTGATCGTAACGTCACGTTACGTTGCGCGACATATATCGTTAGGGCGCAAATAATGGCTTTTTTTTTAAATACTTATATTTTCTAGTAAGCGTAGCGAGCCGAAATTTTTAAACATAAACTTTACATTGTGTCTAAATTCAGTCAATGTATTTAGACACGCTTGCACTGAGAACCGGAAACTTTGAGGGATGTTTGATTATATTTTGACAATTTCTAGGGAATGATATATGAATGCCATTTTTTCTTCAAATATTACGTTGGAAATTAATGTTCATCTCATTAGGATAATACAAGAGTATAATTATCCTTAATATTTCTATCGTGATAAAAAATTATTGAAATTCAAAAGCTGTCGTGATTAGTTTTCAAAAATCAAATTTAAACTTTCCCATCTGCTTTTAATTAAGGATTCCGACTATTCCGTCGGAATCCTTTCTGTTATTGCAATGTCTTTTCTTTATTAAGGATTCCGACTTCCGTCGGAATCCTTTCTGTTATTGTATTGTCTTTTCTTTATTCTTCTTATTCTTATTAAGGATTCCGACTATTCCGTCGGAATCCTTTCTGTTATTGCAATGTCTTTTCTTTATTCTTATTATTATTCTTCTTATTATTATTATTATTATTATTTTTATTCTTACCCCCTCATCATTTCCAGACACTTTATTCAAAGGTCTTTTAACACAGAGCAAAAGGGATAGTACCATCAGAAAGAGCATAACAAGATCTTCTTTAACCTTTTTTTGTTTGTCGATAAGTCCACCAATGCCCCCGCTGGAGGTCATCAAAGGTCAAATCTTTAAACACTTATAACTCCTAAACTAACCGTACGATTTGAACGAAATTTCTTTTAAAATGTTCTTTGAGAAAATTGTAAAACTATATACGCTTACATGCTCGATAAAATATTTACGGTTTTCGCGCTATCCCAAGTTTAAAATGGACCTTTAAATTGGCACAGTGCCAATTTCTACAGTTTTTGAGATTTTGAGTTGAAACTTTGATAGCAGGTTACTTATAGGTGGTCATTTAATGTTGACCTACTTTCCAGGTCAAATTTTCATTCTCAAGGTCACAACAAACTTTTGCCTATAGAACAAAAAGTATTTGACCTTCAAAGTTCAAACTTAATACATATTATCGCTAAACCAAGCTCTTTCACCTTGACCTTGACCCAAGGTCAAATTGAGATTCTCAAGGTCACAACAAACTTTAGTCTATAAAACAAAGATTATTTGACCTTGTGAGTTCAAACATTACACAAATATTCCTTGCAACAAACCCTCTCACCATGACCTTGACTCAAGGTCATTTGTTCGATTTCAAGGTCACAACCGACTTTGGTTGATTAGATATTGAGCTTTGCTCATATTAAGATCAATCATGATGAGAATGATCACAATACTTATATTTCATTTATGACATTGGTTCAAGGTCAAATAATCATTTTCAAGGTCATAACAATCATTTACTCTTGTAGAATTCACACACTTTGTCCTATACTATTTATTCTTCACACAAGTAATCCTTCTTGTTTGAATTCAACATAGTATAAGAAAGATAACTCTTTTATTTTTGTTCTCTGTTTCCTATTTTTTTTCTTAGTAGCATTACATATCTGTACTTTCATGTTGTTGTCATTTTCTTTTAATAGAAATGATCTCATTGCAAAATCATTGTGCAATTCTGTTTTGAGATAGTAATTATAAAGGATTTTGATATTGATAGAACATGGAGTTTAAAGCTTTCGTAAAACTGAAAGGTATTTATTATTCTTTTCTTCTATTTTGTTGATAAATGAATAAGAGTCCCAAGTTAGACATAAGCTCTTTTGACTCATTTGCTGAAGTGAATAAGGTACTAAAGCAACTATTCTTTTTTCCATCTTCTTTATTCGGATTTTAACACTTCAGTTCCGAGGAAGGTCTAATAAAGGAGGAATCCGTCTGTTGCTTGCAACAGTAGCCATCTAGTTATTATTATTATTATTATTCTTACCCCCAAGCCAATCCAGAGACTTTACAACAAAGTACCGCATCATATGATAAAATGGAAAGTATCATGTGAAAGAGCAGATAAAGATCTTCATATATATTTTTTTTCTTGTCGAAAAGTTTACATATGCCCCCGCTAGAGGTCATCAAAGGTAAAATCTTTAAAACCTTATTACTCCTAAACTAACCGTGCGATTTGAATGAAATTTGTTTTATATTGTTCTTTGGGAAACTTGCAAACTTTTATACGCTTACATGCTCGATAAAATATTTACGGTTTTCGCGCTATTTTGAGTTGAAATTGGAACTTTAAATTGGCACAGTGCCAATTTCTACAGTTTTTGAGATTTTGAGTTGAAACTTGGATGGTAGGTTACTTATAGGTAGTCATTGATGATGACCTAGTTTCAAGGTCAAATTTTGATTCTCAAGGTCACAACAAACTTTTGCCTATAGAACAAAGACTGTTTGACCTTGACAGTTCAAACTTCATAAATACAATCATTGATCCAAGCCCCATCACCTTGACCTTGACCCAAGGTCAAATTCTCATTCTCAAGGTCACAACAAAAATTTTCCCATAGAACAAAGACCATTTGACCTTGAGAGTTCAAACTTTGCGCAAATGTTCCTTACATCAAGTCCTTTCTCCTTGACCTTGACCCAAGGTCATTTGTTCGATTTCAAGGTCATAACAGACTTTTGTTGATAAAATTTTGAGCTTTGAATAGATGAAAAGGAATTTTGATGAGAATAAACTAAAATGCTTATCTTTCATCCATGACCTTGGTTCAAGGTCAAATAAACTTTTTCAAGGTCATAACAAACATTTACTCTTGTAGGATTGAGAGAATTTTGTTCTTAAATATTTATTCTTCACACAAGTAGTACTTCTTATTTGAACTTTACATAGTAAGATAGATAACTCTTTTATTCTTGTTCTATGTTTCCTTTTTTTATCTTAGTAGCATTACTTGTATGTACTTTCATGCTGTTGTCATTCTCTATTTATAGAAATTTTCTCATTGCTAATTCATTGTGCAATTCTTTTTGGGATAGTAATTTCAAAGGAATCAAAATGGATAGAATAGATCTAGGAGTTTAAAGCCTTCCTAAACTTGAAAGGTATTTATCATCTTTTTCTTCTATTTTGTCGATAAATAAATAAGAGTCCCAAATTAGACATAAGCTCCTTTGCCTCATTTGCTGAAGTGAATTAGGTACAAAAGCAACTATTCTTTTTTCCATCTTCTTTATTGGGATTTTAACACTTCAGTTCCGAGGAAGGTCTAATAAAGGAGGAATCCGTCTGTTGCTTGCAACAGTAGCCATCTAGTTCTTATTAAGGATTCCGACTATTCCGTCGGAATCCTTTCTGTTATTGCAATGTCTTTTCTTTATTCTTATTATTATTATTCTTATTATTCTTACCCCTTTTCATTTCCAGACACTTTATTCAAAGGTCTTTCAACACAGAGCAAAAAGGATGGTACCATTAGAAAGAGCAGACAAAGATCTTCTTAAACTATTTTTTGTTTGTCGATAAGTTCACCAATGCCCCCGCTAGATGTCATCAAAGGTCAAATCTTTAAACTCTTATAACTTCTACATTAATCACACAATTTGAACGAAATTTGTTTTTTATCATTCCTTGGAAAATTTGCAAACTTTTATACGCTGACATGCTTGATGAAATATTTACGGTTTTCGCGCTATTTTGAGTTGAAAATGGAACTTTAAATTGGCACAGTGCCAATTCCTACAGTTTTCGAGATTTTGAGTTGAAACTTGGATGGTAGGCTACTTATAGGTAGTCATTGATGATGACCTAGTTTCAAGGTCAAATTATGATTCTCAAGGTCACAACAAACTTTTGCCTATAGAACAAAGACTATTTGACCTTGACAGTTCAAACTTCATAAATACAATCATTGAGCCAAGCCCTTTCACCTTGACCTTGACCCAAGGTCAAATTTGTATTCTCAATGTCACAATAAATTTTTGCCTATAGAACAAAGACCATTTGTCCTTGACAGTTCAAACTTGGCGCAAATATTCCTTGCATCAAGTCCTTTCACCTTGACCTTGACCCAAGGTCATTTGTTCGATTTCAAGGTCACACCAGACTTTTGTTGATAAAATATTGAGCTTTGATTAGATGAAGAGGAATCTTGATGAGAATAAACTTAAATGCTTATCTTTTATCCGTGACCTTGGTTCAAGGTCAAATAAACTTTTTCAAGGTCATAACAAACATTTACTCTTGTAGAATTCACAGGCTTTTGTCCTTAACTATTTATTCTTCATACAAGTAGTACATCTTATTTGAACTTTACATAGCAAGATAGATAACTCTTTTATTCTTGTTCTCTTTTTCCTATTTTGTCTTAGTTGCATTACTTGTCTGTACTTTCATGTTGTTGTCATTTTCTATTTATAGAAATTTTCTCATTGCAAACTCATTGTGCAATTCTTTTTGGGATAGTAATTTTAAAGGATTCAAAATGGATAGAATAGATCAAGGAGTTTAAAAGTTTCCTAAACTTGAAAGGTATTTATCATCTTTTTCTTCTATTTTGTCAATAATTAAATAAGAGTCCCAAGTTAGACATAAGCTCTTTTGACTCATTTGCTGAAGTGAATAAGGTTCTAAAGCAACTATTCTATTTTCGATCTTTTTTATTCGGATTTTAACACTTCAGTTACGAGGAAGGTCTAATAAAGGAGGAATCCGTCTGTTGCTTGCAACAGTAGCCATCTAGTTCGTTTACTATTTTGTTCTGACATAAGGTACAATGAATATAATTCCAAATTTCTATAGGATCTGGCGAAGGCTTTACTTTTGATCAGTCTTTTTCTCGCTCTCCTTCTTGCTTGTTTCTCAGTGTGCACAATCGGGGAAAGTGGGGTAGGGGGGGGGGGTTGTCCGACAGAAAAGGAGGAGGGGCTGCCTTATAAAATAAAATTAATCTTCTCAATACTTTTTAAATTATATGCAAAGCGGTGATTTACTTTAAGAATTTAGGAATACATAGTGTCTGAAAGTTCGATTATGACGTAAGACAAAGATTTGTATATATATCAGAAAGCAGAGCGAACTGGAATTGTTTTGTATGGGTACGACCAATTTGATCCTGAGGGGGAGGGGGGCTGGCAAATTTTATTGGGTCAGATTATTTATTTTCAACGCAGGGCCGGCCGGAATATTTATTTTCCAGTAACTAAAGATCAGAATATTTATTTTTAACCTGTAACAATCCTGACAAGCCAAAAAAAAAAAAAAGAGAAAGGTCATACTTAGGAGTCAAGGTCAGTGTTAAAAATTTGCCAAAGAGACTACATATGTGCAAGTTGTTTGTTTGTTTGGATTTTCATTTTATTTGTTTATTCATTTATTTATTTATTTATTTATTTATTTATTTATTTGATATTGGAAAAAAAGATAACGTACTGCCTTCTTGAGCTGCCTGAACTCGGAGAAATGGAAATTTCATTTTAATAATATATATAACGACAATCGAGGCGGCTGAACGTAATGATAGAAAACGAGCATGAAATGAAAATCACAATGTATATCTTATATGGACCGCCCCTCCCCAACCCTTTTCCGATATTATAAAGTATATGTACATATAAACAAGAGGGAATTTTTTGTATACCCCGCCAAAAGATATCGGATTAAATAGTAATGAGCATGTCCGTCCGTCTGTTCCGTATAATGTTTTCAAATATTTGAAGAAAAAAATGTCATGTACGGAGAATTTTATTTTTACATTAAGATATAAGGTCTAGTTCGAATACAGCCCATGAAGTTGTTGATTAATTATCTTTAAAAAAAAAGGGGGGGGGGGGGGGTTCTGGATGTTTTAAAGAAGTCAAATATTCCGCATACTCTCCTTGACGTCATGTTGACATATACGATCTGAACACGCTGTGACTCTGACGTTGCGAGTAAAATTGACGCCGAAGCCACGCAAAACAAATTTTCAATCTTAAATTGCAAAAAATCTGCCGAGAAGACCTATCCATGTTTTTATATATTCGAATTCAGCTCATTCTCTACTTTTACGTGTAAGAAGGGCTTTAAGGACCTCCACAACTTAATGAAGAAAATGATAATGAAGCAAGCCGTGTTTTGCCTTTTGAATGAGTGCGGATTTTTGAATAATAAGTTGCAAAATGGCGATAAAAATTGCAAATTTCCCCTTAGAGACACAATAATCCGTAGAAATACAATACTCAACATGGCAACAATATTTTTGATCTCCCTTTTCACCCTCCTTGGTCAATTTTCTAGATTAAAATTATTTTAGTTCAGAAAATGCATATTTTCGAATTAGAACGTCAATGCCGTCTTTGAGGCTTAAAATCTCGAAAAACTTCGTGAAATAGTTACATGAAAATTATATCAAAGATTGATCAAATCTTATATTTCATGTAGACAAATTTTCAGGCTATGTCTTCTCGCAAAATTTTCCGTGCCGTAACGCCGCGATGTACCTTAAAACATATAACTTGTACTTGCAAGTCTCGAAGATAAAATGAGCAAAGCGTTTTTCTCTTATTGCCTTATCTTTTGTCCAATTTGATTCAGCAATATCGCTATCTATATCACTATTCTAAAACTTTAATACATCGTATTTTGGGGGAAACGTCTGAAAAGTTACATGGATTACTCACATATCACACATTAATCTTTAAACTTTGCATACTCCCCTTGCAGAATCGCGTACTCGACAGGTCTCGGATCTATATAAGCGTTTCTATAGGCGTTTTAACTATACTATAAAGACGGCCGAACCCAAAACCATACTCTCCCGTAAACGACCCCCTCCCTAGTATCAGTGACCCTCCCCCTTCCGAGGGAGGAATTGATGTACTTAATTCATCCTTCTCTAGACGTCCACAAAGAAATCACCCTACTGGCTACGCCACTGTCAAGATTAAGTATAGTATTGCATGCTCACGCGAAATTGCAAAAATAATTCGAATACGATAAAAGATCATGGATGGATACATGTACCAAATGTAAAGTAAAATTCAAAAGAATAAAGAAAGTGGAAAGGGGCTACCCCCCATGCGCGGGAATAGATTGGGTCGAGTTGTTTATGAGCGACTCCTATTTCCCCTTTTCCCGATTATTGCGCATAATATTTTTAAATTCATAAAATGGACCAAATGAGTTGAAATGACCGAGCTGGACCACCTCTCACCCTCTCTGATATATTTCTATTCCATGCGATTTTATCCGACCGCTGAGCTAAAATGTACGTTGAAGACAATGATACGTCCATCATCGTGGTAATAATCATTTATGGAATGGAGTATGCTGTAGGACAAAGTATTCTCTGGTTGAACCGCACTATATATTGGTAAGAGTTATCTCAGGGGCGGATACAAGATTTGGATTTAGGGGGGCGTCATGAATATAAAAGAGGCAAAGGGTCTGGGGACCGCTTCCTCCCTCCCCCAGTGGGTCCAGGACGAAGTCATGATTTGGGTTCCTTTGACCACCAGAATGGAAAATGTATAATTCATACAAAAACGTTGAAACTATGTATTACTGAATATATCTGGCGAGCGAAGCGAACCAGCGAACTTTCTAAAATTGTTTTAGAGAGGGTTGGGGTACACAACCCAAATGACATCCCCTTTGCTGCAAGAGCATATGTTTGTTGACTAATATCTTAGTACATATGTCAGAAAAAGACCGTCCAAATAGTCAGGTATGGAGGGCGTAGTATCACTTTATAATTCTGGCTATTTTAGCATGAAATGGTCATGCTTAGCAAATGGTGTGAAGTTAATCTAAATTGAGTTAGGTGGCGAGCGGCAGCGAACCAGCGAAAATTTTCCGACATTCGACTCAAAACAGCCTGAAAATGAGTATACACATAAAGGTTAAGCCCCCAAAATACCTTACTTCGACGATTTCAGAGGGGGGGGGGGGGGCGTGCGCCCTTTGCGCCCCCTTCAAAATTTGCTCATGTATCTGTACTGAAATTAACCCCCAAAAATGAAGAATCGGAAAATGTATATATCTCGGAAACTTCTAAAACTTATAAGTAAATGTGAATTTTCGCTCCGGCTCAATTTCAGAGAATGAAACCCTGAAAATAAAATGCATACTATATATTTATACAGATACTTTCTCTGATTGCAGGACCGGAGCGCCTCGTTTCAATGAATTAATGTACTTTATTTGATATGTTATATTTATAAATTGCTCGTGAAACCTTGAGAAAAAAAATTCATGTAGCGACTTTAATCTGAGTACTTCCCCCTTTTTTCCCCTGAAAAAAAAGAAAATGACATAAATCTATGTAAAATACATTTGCTTACCTTCATACGTATTACGAGGATATATTTGAAATATACTTTAAATAATTCAATATAAAACTTTAATAATTGAATATGTTCTACTCGATCATAAGAGGTATGCAGGTCCCTCGCAAAATTTTCTAGTTTAACAATGCCATCCGACCTCATGAGAGCAAAAAAAAAAAAAAAAAAAAAAAAAAAAAAAAAAAAAAGGAAAAAAAAGGGGAAAATTAAAGAAAAGAAATTAAAGTATAATGAAGAATCGTCAGCGTTGTTGATTATAAAATTTGCGAGCAAGGTGAGACGATTTACTTGCTGCAATTTGGCTGATAATTCTCCCGATGAGACGAAAAGGAACATCAAGCCATTTCTGAACAAAAAAAATAATGATGAGAAAACATGTGCTTCCGTGCCTTGCATATGACTAGCTAGCAACCCCCCCTCCCCCAAAGCATTGGGATTATGATACGATGATTTATGATGCAAAAAAATATGTGTACATAGTATCAGGAAAGTACATGTTGTTGTTGTTGTTGGTGGTGGTTTTTTTTTTTTTTTTTTGGTTGTTTGTTTGTTTGTTGTTTTTTTTTTTTTTTTGTTTTTTACAAAATTAATGAATTAAAAATTGTTTTGATCGATGAAGTTCTATTTATTTTTCTATTTGTTTCTCATTTTTTTCTGAAGGCCCCCGTTATAGAATAAAATAACTATTTAGTGAGAGGAGGTGCACCAAATAATGATAATATTAAAAACCTTGAGTCCATCCTAGTCTGACGATCTCATCATCTAACCATGCTTTGCATTAATCTTCGTTTATTACGAACATACACAGATTACTAGCCTATTGATTTTTAGCGCGGCGTTAAATGCTTTGTCGCGTCATTTGATTGTGACGTCATAGTATGACAGTGCGTTAGGTGCGATGTAGAGATAAAAGATTGAACCGGTTACGGGGATGCGCGAAACGATGCGCACTCGTTTTGTCCAGGGCCTCGTTAAGATAACATTTTCACGTGCCTTTTGACTGCAACGTCAATTGTGACGTCATACATGATAGCTACGTTAGCAGATCAAAATATAGAAAACAATACATAAAATCTCATTTTTGAGCGCTTTTAGACAATGGGAGAAAAATAATCAATCACCAGATGTGATCAGGGACAGGGAAATCCAACCCTCGTGTCCAGGATTTGCTTATGTCCACGACTCGGCAAGCCTCGTCGTGGTACAAGCAAATCCTGGACACTCGGGTTGGATTAATAGAATCTAGCACCACTTTGAGTTCCGGATAGAAAAATATCAGTCGAGGGTGGGATTGATCAAGTCCCAACCGAGGCGTTAGCCGAGGTTGGGACGTTGATCATCCCACCCGAGACTGATATTTTTCTATCCGGAATTCAAATGTGGTGCTTGATTATTTTTCTCGCACACTGAAACCTTCAAAGTCCTCTTGTTTACGCATCAGAACGACTGAATGTCAAGCTAAATGTATGTGCACGTGAAATAACGCACGTGAGTTTGTCTGTGACGTCATAAAGGAACAATCAACAGTGCACCGCTGAAAAGGGGAATCAGCCTATCCAATGAGCGAGAATTCCTTGTCCCTGATCACATCTGGGGATAGATTCTATTAGTCTGTGTGTTAGGCACGGTCCATTTGATATTCTGAGGGGGGGGGGGGGGGGGGGGGGGGGGGGGGGGGGCTTGGGTTTTTTGTCGGAGCAAGATTATTTTTTTCGCCCCGGACCGGGGCAAAATTATTTCTTTCTTGCAAAGTTGGAGCAAGGAAATTTTTTAAATTTTTTTTTATAACAATTGAAGTGAATATTAAGTATGTTTGTGTTTTTTCAATAGAAATTGTTTATTTTTACTTAAATTACTCCAAACATTATGTTTATGTAAAACTTTTATTCACTTCTAAACTGAGAGAGATGAAAGATTTTTACAATATGCGATATATATATTTTTTATTTAACAAAATGTATATAAGGTCATGTAACATGTAAGAGGGCCTGATGTAAGTTTTTACATGTAGAAATGAAAACTAGTGAAAAACTTATTTAAATTCTTCTTCCATGGTTGTATATAAAACTAGACACTTTGGTGATACTATTAGTTACACGGTTAGTTAGTGACCTGATACGGAAAAACCGTGTAACGAATTTATCACGTCGAAGACCTCTTACTGTATGTGTGGGGGTCTCTGTATCATACAATTCACGACGTCATAATAAACTATTCGCCCGATACGGATTTCCAAGCCTGATACGGCTTTTTTCACGGCGTCATGTGACCATGATCTGACCGATCAGATTCCAACATTTTTTTCTGAGGCGTGATCAATGTATCTATTAATAGTACATGTAATAAATTAAATTGATAATGTATTTAAGCACACCATAAGCAAATTAATTTTTTTCATCAAAATTCAGAGCAAAATTATTTTTTTCGAAAAAAAAAAACCAAGCCCCCAAGAATATCAAATGGACCTTGCCTTATTTAATAGCATACATGCGGGTGCTTGGGTTGCACCTATGTTTAATACCTTTAACAGACAGATATTCTCAAACCCTTCACTGTCCGTTAAACACAGGTTTTCCTGTTCACTGAAGTCTACCGAGGTCACAAAACTTCCGAAATGTTCGAAACCACAGACTTTAATTGCGATTTGAATGAAATATTAAACCAGAAGTCTCTGATGAGACTGAAGCTCTACTGGCTAATTTGTTAAATTCACTAAATTGACATCCATTTTCCAACCCTGGGGGACAAGGGCTCACACAAAATATCAGATGCACATCTACATCACAGACACATAATAATGCAAAAAGAATTTACTCTCAATGAATTATACTTTCTGAGATCTGGTGTTAACAAGATTACAAAGACTTATATAGGAGGAAATGACCACACCCATTTTCAAAGACAGGTCAGTCGTAAACAGCATCTCAAGCACACAGTTAGACCACAGACTCATGGAAATGGAAAAAGATATATCTCTCTGCAGTATCAATTATAGTTTCTGAGAAATGGTGTTCACTAGATTACATGGAGTTTTATAGGAGAAAATGACCACACCCATTTCAAAGACTCTGGGGGTCAGAGGCTGAAACAAAATAGCAGGCACACACATAGACAAGATACAAAAAGAATTATCTCTCTATCAATTATACATTCTGAGAATTGAAGTTCACTAGATAACATAGACTTATATTTGAGACAATGACCACACCCATTTTTGAAAACCCTGGGGTCAGAGGCTCAAACAAAGTATCAGGTGCACAACTAGACCAAAGACTGATTATATTGCAAACAGAATTATTTCTCTATCAATTATACTTTCGGAGAAATGGTGTTCACTAGATTACATAGACTAGTATAGGAGTAAATGGCCACACCCATTTTTGAAGACCCTGGGGGTCAGAGGCTCAAACAAAATATCAGGTACACAGTTGGGCCAGAGACTGATTATATTGCAAAAACAATTATTACTCTATCAATTATACTTTCTGAGAATTGGTGCTCACAAGATTACATAGAGTTATATAGGGGAAAATGACCACACCCATTTTCCAAGTCCCTGGGGATCAGAGCCCAAAACAAAATATCAGGTACACAACTAGACCACAGACTGAGAATAAAGCAAAATCAATTATCTTTCTATCAATTATACTTTCTGAGAATAGGTGCTCACAAGATTACATAGAGTTATATAGGAGAAAATGACCACACCCATTTTCCAAGACCCTTGGGGTCAGGGGCTCAAACATAATATCAGGTGCACAACTAGACCACAGACTGAGAATAAAGCAAAAAAACAATTATCTTTCTATCAATTATACTTTCTGAGAATTGGTGCTCACAAGATTACATAGAGTTATATAGGAGAAAATGACCACACCCATATTTCAAGACCCTGGGGGTCAGGGACCAAACAAAATATCAGGTGCACATCTAGACCACAGACTGAGAATAAAGCAAAAACAATTATCTTTCTATCAATTATACTTTCTGAGAGTAGGTGTTCACAAGATTACATAGAGTTATATAGGAGAAAATGACCACACCCATTTTCGAAGACCCTGGGGGTCAGAGGCTCAAACAAAATATCAGGTGCACAACTAGACCGTGGACCAAACTAAACGCAAAAAGAATTAGCTTTCTATCATTTATGGTTTCAGAGGAGTTGCGCTCACAAAAAATTGTTAACAGACAGACAGACGGACGGACGGACGCCGGACAACATGGTATCGCATAAGCTCGACTGGTCTTTGACCAGTAGAGCTAAAAAATGGACGAATACGATATGATACAACAAATACCGGTATAGCGGTACATATACATGTATGTTGAATTATATAAAACGACCACATTTTCAACTTTACTAGTATTGCTATTAAACACCTAATACCTTAAGCTGGATGCCCTCAAGTTGTTTTATACATGTATCATGCTATCATGATATCATGATGTTATCATGTAACATGCTGTTGTTTTGTGTATTTCGTTTTTATTAATGTTGTAAACCCATAACAGCCAACTTTCGCTCAAAATTACGCTTTTTGTTGATGACTAATGATATGCTAATGGTATGCTGATATTCGGCAACAATCGGTAAATCTTTGATGTAACATCAAACTCTGCTGTAAAATACAAATTGTTTATTTCAACTTTTTTTGCATTTTTTAAAGAATCCTCAAAATATCATATTTTACAAGGACACCGGCTATGAAAAGATAACATTAAATCAAAACCATCATCACAGTACCTGTTACCTGTTTTCTTTCCTCCAAATAAGCGGTATGCCTCGATCCATTTTGTGTTCGTGGTTTCACATTGGATGTGTTGTTGGAGATCCCCTCCTTTGTTGGATAGATCCTTGATCTGTATCCATATTCGGTCTTTTCGAAATACAGAGTTACTTCCCATTTGTGCAGGTATCTGACGTCAACGCATTGTGACGTCATCAAAATCTATGGAAACCAGCATGAAATTCAGGGAAATAGGGTTACATATATGACGTTTTCAAAGGAATTTAATGACGTCACAATGCTTTTACGTCAGATACCTGCACAAATCGAACCGAAGACTATAAAATCGAAAAGACGGAATTCTAGCTCTATGTCTTGAATAATTGATGTCACCTTGGTAAGGCCTGAAGCAGATTGGCGATTTAATGCCCATGTTTAGCTGCCTTTCGAAGGAGTCCACACTATTGGCGTTGCTCCTATAGCTGCCTTTTGAAGGAGTTCACACTATTGGCATTGCTCCTAAAGAGCTCTGCCTTTTGAAGACGTTCACACTATTGGCGTTGCTCCTAAAGAGCTCTGCCTTTTGAAGCAGTTCACACTATTGGCGTTGCCCCTATAGCTGCCTTTTGAAGGAGTTTACACTATTGGCATGGCTCCAATAGACCTCTGCCTTTTGAAGGAGTTCACACTATTGGCGTTGCTCCTATAGAGCTCTGCCTTTTGAAGGAGTTTACACTATTGGTGTTGCTCCTATAGAGCTCTGCCTTTTGAAGGAGTTTACACTATTGGCGTTGCTCCTATAGCTGCCTTTTGAAGGAGTTTACACTATTGGCGTTGCTCCTATAGTTGCCTTTTGAAGGAGTTCACACTATTGGCGTTGCTCCTATAGCTGCCTTTTGAAGGAGTTTACACTATTGGCGTTGCTCCTATAGTTGCCTTTTGAAGGAGTTCACACTATTGGCGTTGCTCCTATAGCTGCCTTTTGAAGGAGTCCACACTATTGGCGTTGCTCCTATAGTTGCCTTTTGAAGGAGTTCACACTATTGGCGTTGCTCCTATAGCTGCCTTTTGAAGGAGTCCACACTATTGGCGTTGCTCCTCTAGCTGCCTTTTGAAGGAGTCCACACTATTGGCGTTGCTCCTCTAGCTGCCTTTTGAAGGAGTTCACACTATTGGCGTTGCTCCTCTAGCTGCCTTTTGAAGGAGTCCACACTATTGGCGTTGCTCCTATAGCTGCCTTTTGAAGGAGTTCACACTATTGGCGTTGCTCCTCTAGCTGCCTTTTGAAGGAGTTCACACTATTTGCGTTGCTCCTCTAGCTGCCTTTTGAAGGAGTCCACACTATTGGCGTTGCTCCTATAGCTGCCTTTTGAAGGAGTCCACACTATTGGCGTTGCTCCTCTAGCTGCCTTTTGAAGGAGTCCACACTATTGGCGTTGCTCCTCTAGCTGCCTTTTGAAGGAGTTCACACTATTTGCGTTGCTCCTCTAGCTGCCTTTTGAAGGAGTCCACACTATTGGCGTTGCTCCTCTAGCTGCCTTTTGAAGGAGTCCACACTATTGGCGTTGCTCCTCTAGCTGCCTTTTGAAGGAGTCCACACTATTGGCGTTGCTCCTCTAGCTGCCTTTTGAAGGAGTTCACACTATTGGCGTTGCTCCTCTAGCTGCCTTTTGAAGGAGTTCACTCTATTGGCGTTGCTCCTATAGCTGCCTTTTGAAGGAGTCCACACTATTGGCGTTGCTCCTCTAGCTGCCTTTTGAAGGAGTCCACACTATTGGCGTTGCTCCTATAGCTGCCTTTTGAAGGAGTCCACACCATTGGCGTTGCTCCTATAGCTGCCTTTTGAGGGAGTTCACACTATTGGCGTTGCTCCTATAGTTGCCTTTTGAGGGAGTTCACACTATTGGTGTTGCTCCTATAGCTGCCTTTTGAAGGAGTTTACACTATTGGTGTTGCTCCTATAGAGCTCTGCCTTTTGAAGGAGTTTACACTATTGGCGTTGCTCCTATAGCTGCCTTTTGAAGGAGTTTACACTATTGGCGTTGCTCCTATAGTTGCCTTTTGAAGGAGTTCACACTATTGGCGTTGCTCCTATAGCTGCCTTTTGAAGGAGTTTACACTATTGGCGTTGCTCCTATAGTTGCCTTTTGCAGGAGTTCACACTATTGGCGTTGCTCCTATAGCTGCCTTTTGAAGGAGTTTACACTATTGGCGTTGCTCCTATAGTTGCCTTTTGAAGGAGTTCACACTATTGGCGTTGCTCCTATAGCTGCCTTTTGAAGGAGTCCACACTATTGGCGTTGCTCCTCTAGCTGCCTTTTGAAGGAGTCTACACTATTGGCGTTGCTCCTATAGCTGCCTTTTGAAGGAGTTCACACTATTGGCGTTGCTCCTCTAGCTGCCTTTTGAAGGAGTCCACACTATTGGCGTTGCTCCTATAGCTGCCTTTTGAAGGAGTTCACACTATTTGCGTTGCTCCTCTAGCTGCCTCTTGAAGGAGTCCACACTATTGGCGTTGCTCCTATAGCTGCCTTTTGAAGGAGTCCACACTATTGGCGTTGCTCCTCTAGCTGCCTTTTGAAGGAGTCCACACTATTGGCGTTGCTCCTCTAGCTGCATTTTGAAGGAGTTCACACTATTGGCGTTGCTCCTCTAGCTGCCTTTTGAAGGAGTCCACACTATTGGCGTTGCTCCTCTAGCTGCCTTTTGAAGGAGTCCACACTATTGGCGTTGCTCCTATAGTTGCCTTTTGAAGGAGTTTACACTATTGGCGTTGATCCTATAGTTGCCTTTTGAAGGAGTTCACACTATTGGCGTTGCTCCTATAGCTGCCTTTTGAAGGAGTCCACACTATTGGCGTTGCTCCTCTAGCTGCCTTTTGAAGGAGTCCACACTATTGGCGTTGCTCCTATAGCTGCCTTTTGAAGGAGTTCACACTATTGGCGTTGCTCCTCTAGCTGCCTTTTGAAGGAGTCCACACTATTGGCGTTGCTCCTCTAGCTGCCTTTTGAAGGAGTCCACACTATTGGCGTTGCTCCTATAGCTGCCTTTTGAAGGAGTTCACACTATTGGCGTTGCTCCTATAGCTGCCTTTTGAAGGAGTTCACTCTATTGGCGTTGCTCCTATAGCTGCCTTTTGAAGGAGTCCACACTATTGGCGTTGCTCCTCTAGTTGCCTTTTGAAGGAGTCCACACTATTGGCGTTGCTCCTATAGCTGCCTTTTGAAGGAGTCCACACCATTGGCGTTGCTCCTATAGCTGCCTTTTGAGGGAGTTCACACTATTGGCGTTGCTCCTATAGTTGCCTTTTGAGGGAGTTCACACTATTGGTGTTGCTCCTATAGCTGCCTTTTGAAGGAGTTTACACTATTGGTGTTGCTCCTATAGAGCTCTGCCTTTTGAAGGAGTTTACACTATTGGCGTTGCTCCTATAGCTGCCTTTTGAAGGAGTTTACACTATTGGCGTTGCTCCTATAGTTGCCTTTTGAGGGAGTTCACACTATTGGTGTTGCTCCTATAGCTGCCTTTTGAAGGAGTTTACACTATTGGTGTTGCTCCTATAGAGCTCTGCCTTTTGAAGGAGTTTACACTATTGGCGTTGCTCCTATAGCTGCCTTTTGAAGGAGTTTACACTATTGGTGTTGCTCCTATAGCTGCCTTTTGAAGGAGTTTACACTATTGGTGTTGCTCCTATAGAGCTCTGCCTTTTGAAGGAGTTTACACTATTGGCGTTGCTCCTATTGCTGCCTTTTGAAGGAGTTTACACTATTGGCGTTGCTCCTATAGTTGCCTTTTGAGGGAGTTCACACTATTGGTGTTGCTCCTATAGCTGCCTTTTGAAGGAGTTTACACTATTGGTGTTGCTCCTATAGAGCTCTGCCTTTTGAAGGAGTTTACACTATTGGCGTTGCTCCTATAGCTGCCTTTTGAAGGAGTTTACACTATTGGCGTTGCTCCTATAGTTGCCTTTTGAGGGAGTTCACACTATTGGTGTTGCTCCTATAGCTGCCTTTTGAAGGAGTTTACACTATTGGTGTTGCTCCTATAGAGCTCTGCCTTTTGAAGGAGTTTACACAATTGACGTTGCTCCTATAGCTGCCTTTTGAAGGAGTTTTCACTATTGGCGTTGCTCCTATAGTTGCCTTTTGAAGGAGTTCACACTATTGGCGTTGCTCCTATAGCTGCCTTTTGAAGGAGTTTACACTATTGGCGTTGCTCCTATAGTTGCCTTTTGAAGGAGTTCACACTATTGGTGTTGCTCCTATAGCTGCCTTTTGGGGGAGTTCACACTATTGGCGTTGCTCCTATAGCTGCCTTTTGAAGGAGTTCACACTATTGGCGTTGCTGCTATATTTTAGCGATCTTTTAACTGAGGTTGTTACCTCTTGTTACACTGTTGGTGTTCATCTCTAAAACAAAATCACTTTTCATTTTATCATGTCCTTTTAGAAATCTATATAGTTGTTCCATGTCGCTATGCAGGCGTTGATATTCCTATGTGCTTAGATTCAAGAACTAGAGGTGGGCTCGATTTTAAAATACAAAAGTACATTTAAAATTCTTGCGAGATGCATAAATTAAAAGAGTGTATTGGAGACTTGTAGTCAGTTTTTTTTTAAGTTTATAAAAAAAACATAAAAAGAGTTTTTGCCAAAATATGACTTATGGAAATGACTGACGTGCCCTATTGTACATGTTTAAACAAGACATCAAGTTCGTAAAAAAAAAAAAAAGTATTTTCTGACATAAATTTCTAAAACTAAGGGGTAGATGGCGCCAGGAAAATTCACTTTGGCTTTATTTAAACTGTTTGACATGAAGTACTACTGAATAGGATTCAGTATCCGAAACACGTGTCTAGTACAATAAAATTGGTACTATATAGAACATATATTTCAATATTGACAACTGTACAATATTCTAAAGGAAAAGATAATTCCGCGTCTTTAATATTGAATTTATTCGAAGAAAGAAAGAATTGACCATAATAAAAGTTATACATTTTAAAAGTTACATTTGCATTAAGTAGAACCTTAAAGAAAACATTTTAGTAAATAAGGCCATACCAAATTAGGGGATAAACGTACTGTGTTTTGTGGTTCCGACAGGTATATGTTGGATATACTGTTGGAAACGCAGTTATACCGTCGGGGCTTGCCCCCGACGGTATAACGTATGTTTCCAACAGTATATCTGTCGGAACCACAAAACACAGTACGTTTATCTCTTTTCTAATTTATGTGACATATTTCAACTCTTTATACCCCTCAGAGGGTCTCATTTATCGCTTTAGAGGCGACGTTGCTACGAAGGACTAACAACGACCAACAGAAATTATTGCGCTGCAGAATATGAAATACAACTGCTTCGTATTTATAGACCCTTTCACATTATCTGCGGTACTAAATTTGAGTGCCAGTTCCGGGGGACAACGAATAGATTAAAAATTATGGGTCTATTACAATGGCGAAAAATCAAAGTGTTATCAATAATAAACTTACTTGCTCTGTTGTTTACATGCGGAGAATGCCATTTCCAAGCTCTAACCTTGTAGTTTTACGTCACAGTATGACGTCACAGGAGCGAAGAACAAGGGGAAGCATGATGCTAAAGCTTGTAACGTTCAGATTGACGTAGGAATACCAATCTCCTACGCATGCGTCCGATTTCAGTTCCGCTTTTCTTCACTTTGAAATCTACCTGTGCCGCCTATGACCTTGTTGCAAGTTGGTAGGAATACATCTTAAGGTTCAAGGATACACCATCCGAACAACATATCACTTCGGAGTCTCTCTCGTCGCCAAAATCGACGTCACGTTATCTATGACGTCACGAAAAACGCGCCAAAATTGCATCGGCGCACTTATTATTTGACGCTGACTTACCTACGTCCTGAAACATGAACTAGTATTTTAGGGATTGTGCTAAATAAAACTGCTGAATTTTGATAAGATTGCGACTTCTATCGTTTTCCTTTGAATCTTGATTAAAAATTGACGTAAAAAATTCTTTGGTGGGTATGTTCATTCAGAGAAATGGCTGACAGCACATTCTGCTGCTCGCCGTCATCTCTACGAGAAAATCACGATGCTTGTTTTATTTGTAAACAACCATTTGTTAAAATAAGCCAAATCTAATCAAAATGTGCGTGATGTTTTTTTACAAGCGTGGTTTACATGAGCTACATCTCACAAAATTGTACATTTTATTAGGAACCAATTCCTTAGTTTACATGCGGGATTTGGGTAAAACATACGTATGGACATTTCTCGCACAAGTTCTATATATCTATGAGTAGTGATATTTAGAACAGCAAACAGCACGATAAGGGCGATTGGGGGGGGGGGGGGTATTGCTGTTACGTCGCAATTTCTCTCCGCTATGTGTACAATTCGCCATTTATTATAAGCGATCCATAATAATTTTATTTTGAACATATCGAACAGAAGAATTTTCATGACAAATGACATAGTACTGTAAAAGTGAATCCTCCTTTTGAAAAAGTTTCCCTTTTTACATTATTTGTTTTTCTCCTTTTCTTACAATGCGAACATTCATGGACCTGTCATAAATCAATGATTTCAGGATTATTGCCTAAACCCTCTCCCCGGCGGTGAATTATTATTACCGGTATACGGTTAATATAGGGATGGAAAGTACATACATATTTTAAAATTGCCTAAAGGATATCTGATCCTGAACAAGTCACTCTGACCTTGAGGAGGACCTTGACCCACGTTGGGTACCATAATGCTGAATATCCCAGCATGTTTGATGAAAAAATACGTATGCCGACTTACCTGCAAATATATGATCTCCATAAATCCGTAAATGCTAGGAATAGTTTTTATCGTCTTACATTGTACACTAAAATTATTTGCAGTCAGGAAAGAATTTGTCATCTAACGACTGTAATGAAATATGTGCAAGTGGACCTGTAAAAAAAAAAAGGGGGGGGGGGGGGGGGGTATGGACAGTTTATAAAATTAATCGAAGATAGAACTCAGTTGCAGCATTGTTTTACTGATATGAATCAATTAGTTGCATTTTACATTGTCTATATGGATTATACGTTTGGTTTCTTTTTTTTTTTTGTTAAAATATTTTTAACAAAATCCTTTTAAATGTTTTCTGTTTTGAAACCCATATTCTATATAATTATGAAAAATAGGTTTCAAAACGCCGAGAAATTATAAGGCGACGTCCTGGTTCAAAACGACGTTGTTCGTGCTATATTGTTTACCCTTTCTTAGAAGAAAACAGATGTCATGCGGAAATAAATATGATTTTTCATAAATATAGGAATTCAAAAAAAAAAAAAATCATTTCAAGAAGATATTCTGTCACAAGGCCGATTTCAGCCCTTCCCGGCTTTTCTCCTCATCCAAAACCAATGGATAGCAACGTACATGTACTAAGCCTGTATATTATACATAACGTGCGATTGAACTTACACTCAAGTATCATTAATTTTCTTTGCGTATTCATTTGTCTGAATACATTCTATTCATTTATAATTCTATTCATAAGATAAACATCTTGTATTCATCGTCCCATTTCATTCGGAACCTTTTTTTTTCTTTGTCAACTTGTTTTGACGTTTTTAAAAATGGTCAAATGTATCATGTGACGTCATTTGCTTAACACTGTTGCAGGCGTTAATATTAGTGATATAATGGGTAAATATTATAAAATGGGTTAACTTACAGAATTCACTTTTTGATCAGTTCTATTTCAAATTTATATATGGATGAAAAATATAGTAATTTAGATGAACGGTTCAGGAGATATAAATCCAAATAGAGCACGGAGGGGATCTCTTGCCAGCATTTTGTAACAAAATCTGGAGGGGGGTAAGGTCATAATTTTGCATCAAACTTAAAATTTTGTGCGATGATTGCTGCATCTATTTTTATTTTTGAAAGATATGTTAACTTAGATTAAGATAGCAATTTTTCCGCTCATTGGCATGTTAACTAAGTACCTAAACCCGTCATTTACTTGTTGGACTCTAAAAATAATGACGTCAAGAATAGAGCCTAAAATGGTATGATATTTACTATTTCATAGAATTTGACGTACCAGCATTGATGTATTTTCTATTTTTTATTTGTTTTAGACCTTCTTTCGTTATTAAAAGAATGACCATATACATTCATGCATCAGGTTTAAAATAACAGGGGTATATTGATTATATGATGCAAATTTGGGGAAAATTCAAGAGAAAATGGACATGTACTTCTTTGGAAGGTCATAAATCCATTGGAAGCTCGTTGACATATACTTTTCTCATTGAAATACAATACATTACATTGTTCTCTACCAGTAAAATCAATAAAACTTAACCTGTGATGTTTAACACTGTTTTGGGGTGTTTTGGAAAAGGTGTAACTATGAACCTTAAAGTATGTCAAGTGAGTCAGTTTGTGGCATGTATACCGTCATTATGTTCTAATTCGCCCTGCTCAAACGAACATAAAGTATTTATCAAATAAAACAAAACTCTCATATGGGAGGTGCCACTTGCCACACAGCTGATTTATTCAGAGAATGTACAAAGCATAAAACGCGTTCTTTGTCCGTAGGTTGACGATGCGACTAGGCTGCCATCTGAAAATTGTATGTCCTACAACAGAACCAAAGACGATCCAACAGGAAAATGCGATTCTGAAATTAGAAAACAGGCATTAGAGCTGGAAAAATTAATAAATATGTAGAGTTTCAACTGTGGCAATGGCTCGAATAGCCTTACTATCTTTCACGCCACATTATATATACTATGCTCATGATAAACTCATGTTATGCAAATGACTTCAGAATACAACTCACTGATCGATACTGTTCGAACACACATCTGTTCAAATCGAACACTCTCATAAAATCGAACACTCTTATAAAATCGAACACTCTTTAAGTAAAACGAACACTCGTATCTCTACTATAATTACTGACCCATATGTCGATCATTTATACCTTTGATAAATATATTTATACATGCTTGTAGAAATCCTGTGAACCAATTGATCAGAATGCGTGAAACAAACAGAATGAATTAGAATATTAATTAAATGTTCGCCGGATTTAAAAAAAAAATGGTGCGGGCGAGCGAAAATATAATTATTTTATTTTCTAAGTATTGACGTTTTTAAGGTGCACGCGAGTGAAATATTTTTTTTCTATAATTGAGAGGATCCCCCCTTTCTGGACATTCATTGGCCCATCTTTGTCATGTATGGGACGACAAATTTGCTCCAAACAATTTTTCTCAAACAAAAAGTATCATTTTCTTGGAGATTTGCACAATCTGGGTCTTCTATAACCTTTAAAGGCCGGGTATCTCAATATCATCCGTTTTAAGTCGTCGACCAAAATTTGAGTGTGGAATAAGGAATAAATCGGACCAATATTAATGACCCGATGGTTACCAACGTCGGCCTACAGAGGTGAACTCGTGAGGAAATGACAGAAAATTTACCTGTCTTCTTTTTTAGTCCCCACCCGGCTTTTAAGCAAAAAACAGAACCGATCCCCCCCCCTCCCCAAAAATATGCGACAGAAATTTAGTGGTGCGGGCGAGCAAATTATCTTTAATTCTAAGATAACTGGAGACCCTCCTTGTGAAAAATCTCCAACAAACTTCCAGTCGCTATAGTTCCGCCCATTCACGCGCCTAGCTGGTGTAAAATCGCCACAAACTTCCAGTCCACTAAGTTCCGCCCATTGTCGTCTGCAGAGCAAACTTAGAATAGAAATAGCAACTAGCTAACCGTGGTTAATTTATAGTCCAGTAATTCGCCGAGTCGCATGAACCAATCAAGTTGATTGGATCATGCTACGAGGTTCATGAATGTAATAACAAAGTAATCAGTGGCGGATCCAGCGCCCCCTTTGCCAGGGGGTCAAGGGGCGAAATTTGCCGATTTTTACTGAAAATGGGCCAAAATACCTGTTTTTGGAAAATTTTGGGTCAGTGCCCGGGGGCGGACGCCCCCTCCGCACCCCCTGAATCCGTCACCGGTAATGATACTTCTACGCTTTGTTGATCACAGACACAGTTGACTCGTTGCATAAACCAATCAAATTATCACCTGGCCGCTTCGCGCTTAGGTGATCTAATACAAATTCTTTATTGCATTAAACTCATCATAAAAGTCATGCAGTTCAGTACATAGACACACACAAGAAATCACAAATAACGAAAAAATATTATAAATATGAATAGATCGATAAACATATGCATGCGCCAGTAACACATATCTTAGCATTATCAAGACAATGTACATTGGTCTGGATTCAGAAATCAAACAACAATAATATTATTGTACTTATTAAAACTGGGACTTTAAGACCTTCCCGGGTTTGATCGCGTACAAAATATATGTCTTAAAAGGTCGATACAAAATTTCAGAATATCATCGTTGCAATTCATAATGAAATTAAATCCATTTCGGCTAATTCAGAAAATCGTGGACACGTATTAGTAATAAGAGTAAATACTTCGTTTCTTTTCATTTCATAACGTTCACATTTCATCATAACGTGGAACTCATCTTCGATCTCTGATGATGAGCAGAAATGACATATTCGTCTGTCCAAAGGTGTTATAGGTCTTTTATGTCTTCCTGTCTCCACATGAAGGTCATGGGCACTTATTCTAAATTTCGTAAGAAGACGTCTGTCTTTAAAGTTCAACTGATCACAATAATCTTCGTATCGTAAATTATTATTTAACTTTACAGTAGGTTCTTAATTTTGAATTGTTATTGATCGAATCCAACCAAATTGAATGGAATTTCCCTCTCAATTCAGATTCGAGAATATTAGTATTTATACTGATTAATATGATTGGTTCATGCGACTCGGGGAATCACTGGACAATAAACCACGACTAGCAAGTTGTTGTTTCTTAATTTATTTATTTTTTTGATTTTGAAAAATATGGTGCGGGAAATCCGACGAACATCTAATTAATTCTGGTATGGCACAACAAAGCGCCATCAGGTTAAAAGTGATTGATTTGGTACGAACTTGTAAGGTGCGAGTTTTCTCCGGGCGAGTATGACCGTATAAATATCACAAGTCACGTCAACGTTTACAGTCGTCCAGATGCTTGTGAGAAGGAAAAATGTCAACAGTACGTTATTCTTAAAGATGATTTAACTTTAAAACATTAATCAACTTTTTCATGTTGTTATCTTAGTTTCAATCACGTTATATGACAAATTGATGATAGATGAGATAGAAAATATTTGCAATTGTCCCGAATTTCCTCCGATGCCTTACTTCGAAGAAATGTCCCCCTCCACTATGAAATTTCATGTCTCCTGGTTCTTTTAAAAAATTGAAGGATTTTGAGGTGTTTTTTGTAAATCTCTCTTTAATGGCTAAACATATTATCACCATTATAATTTTTTGAGATAGTACATATATAAACCTACAAAATGGTATATATTTGGTGTAAAAAAAATTAATTTGAAGATGGGGACATGACGTTTGAAGATCATTGGGGTTTTTACTAAGGATTATATAGGGAAAACAAAAATGTCAAAAATTGCATATTTTAGATTCAAAATTTTTATAAGATAACTTTGTTTGATGTTTCTTAAAATAATTTTCCTTTAAAGTTCATTTAATTTCCTATAAATTGATACATAAAACATGAAAATCCATCAACATTTAGATGGGGGACATGACATTTGAAATTTAGGCCTACGAAGAGACAGGTTATATAGAGTAAATTTGGTAGTGCCCTCTGAACCGAACAAGGGAAGGACAGAAACATCTACTCTAGCAACCCACGCAGCAAGTGCATTTATCGCACATGTAATGCGTGGAAGCACATTTCATTGATAAATGCACTTGTACTAAGCCTACTGTCTGCGTAGCTCACTTCAGAAATCAGAAAATTTAAGTTTTCTCTACTTTGCCTGCAATTTTTGCGATTAAAATTTATTTAGAGGGATAGATCTTGAACTCGCAATAACTAATGGTGTAATATGAATCAAGGCAAGGCCTTTTTTGTGCGAGCGGAGAGAAAATAAATATGTGTTGATTTATGTGTTTTATTTTCAAGAACATACAAAGTAATATTGTACTAGATTCAACAAAGTCAGAGACTAATATCAACACTACTTCTATGATAACATAGTAAATGCAAAATATTCAGTAAGTTGGAATTCAATGGCAGTACTGAGTAAGCGATGAGTTCAACTAGACCAACTCAATCATCTCTTGATCATTTATTCAATGTAGCTTGAAAGTGGTCCCCTTATATAATCTTTGCTTGATGTGAAAAAAAATGTTGACCTGATTTATTAAGGTCGGTGTAGCGGACCCCCCCCCCCCCCCCCCAAAAAAAAATAAAAGGTCTCAACGTACATGTAACTTATCTAGATGAATATTTCTCATATAGATACATAAGCTATTTGTGGTTTGTTTTCGTAATCACAAAGGCCTAGAAATAAAATAAGTATTTTTTTCTTGTTCAATTCTTCGTCGCCGACTCTACATGTAGATTGACGCCCAGCTATGACGCAAAATTAAAAGAAAGTAGAGGGGGTGCTATTGTGGGTCCACGGCGTCGAGCTTGTATGCTTTTATCCTGAATACAAAGATCTCAAAACCTCGATTTAGATGCTATTGAAGGCTTATTTTTGATAGTTTTATCGTCAGAACTTGCAGACGTTTTAAAAACGAACGGCGTCTATTTTGCTATTTTGTTTTCCGATACGGAATCGGACATTTTAAAGTTACGTTTCCCAATTTTAAAATCTAAATTATATAATACTTCTTTTGGGGGAGAAACAAAGAATTGAAAAATAAAATAATTATGGCATACTCGTGATGATCTAAACTTTTCAGTGACATCGAAAGATATAAAGTTTGCCGTCCGCCGTAACAAAGTTTAAATACCTTTTCAAATTAGGAATACTAACGTTGGACATCTTATCTTCATACATGTAATCCATTTATCTAATTAGCAGTGGCTCTTGTGCTGCTGGGGCTACCTAATTACCAGAGTATTTCACACCTTTTACGGTCACCCGCTTACCTACTCACACCTGAACTCTTCAACTGCACTTTGGATTACTTAGAATCGATCTATCAATGCTGAATTCGCATGTTTGTTCGTACTTGAAAACTCATTATTAGAAAATTCCCCTTTGTCTCAAATCGCGATTTTCTGTCGCAAATTAAAAATTTTTGTCGCAAAATGCAACATTTGCGAAGCCCAGCGCGAGCCCTGATAAAATCCAAAAACAAAAAAAAGGGGTAGGGCCACGAGACCCCTAAATCGGCCCTTGATTTTTCTCTTAAAATAAATTTCATGAGGAATACTTGATATCTCTCATGAAAATACAAGAATGTTTACCGCTTTTCATGAAAAGAATAATATCACCAAACAATGTGCCATTTAAGTGTAATGACGTCATGAAGTGACGTCATTTTGACGTTATTGACAAAATATGGCGAAAAATGGCTAGGAATTTTGTCTTTTGTCGTAGAATTCAATGTGGCCGCATGCGTTAACTGAGATAAAACTTTTATGACAAGAGGATATAATGATAATCTTTCACATATAAATTTTCGATCATAGTTAATGCATGCGGCCATTGCTAATTTAATAGAAATATTGAGTTTTTGCATCAATTTCGCCGAATATGACCTATTTTGGTGTTTTCAAAGGGCTAAAAGGTGTTGATAAAAGCAATGTTTACTAAAAGTAGATTCGTGATTCAGTAGAGAACATTTCAAAATGTCAAATAACATTTAAAAATTCTATGAAGTACATTGTTCAAAATTTATCAAAATTAGGGCCAATATCGGGCTTCGTGGCCCTACCCCTTTCTTGCGTTTTATTTTTAGACTATGACGTTTTATCTTATCTTACAATATTTGTGAAAATTTCTGTTTGATGATTGCCAAAAAAGGTAGTTAGGGCGAGTGGAAACACAGAAGTATTTGTTCTTTTGGTATAGACCAGCAGATGAAATTTTTTAGGGGGAGGGGGCTAAAATATGATTAAAACCTTAAACATCTTTCTTTTTTATAATTGTATTCGGCATCTTAAACTAAATGATAGTTTATCATATACTTGGTGTTAGAGAAAAAAAAATGGGTAGCCGGTTAGGTAAGTGGAAACAAAAATATTTGTTCTTTTGGCCTAGACCGGCAGATATCAGATTGGGTGTAGGTGGGGGGGGGGGGGGGGGGGGGGGGGGGGGGGGTCAGCCGGTCAGATTTACGAATAACCTACGAGTAAAAAGAAAGGTTTCTGATTTTGAAAACTTATAGCAACGATCTAGTTTCAAAGAACTCAGTAGACCGTACTCATGCAGCTAGAAGTCAGCTTTGCTTTCAAGAACTGGTCAGACCAAGGACTTATAAATAAACAGACCGGGTTAAAAAGCTCATATATTTCCTATATGTGAATTTTTTATTTCAAGCCAATTTAATTTTGTAAGGAAAAGGTTAAAGGAAAATAAATTATACTCATTGCATATCGAACAAAAGAAAACAAAAAATGTTCCGATTTCTGACAGTACGAAACCACCCGAGACGAGAAAAGCAATCAGAGCAAAACGTCTTGCTTAAAACTGGAAATGTCGGATTTCAAAGATCCCGTGGTTACGCCGTCTTGTTGATGCTTTATTGTTACCTGATTTACGAAAAATGTTTTCAATAAATTTAACTTATAAACAAAAATTGAGTATAGTATATACGTCTACTTGGAGTCGAAAAAAAAAATTAAATGGCAATATCCAACATCTCCGCAGCAACTCTGTCTGCGAGGGGACGAAAGTTTTTGAAAGCATAGTAGTACATTATCATTCTTTAATTCAGCATATTTTCTCAAAAAGGTAAGTGTATACGCGTTACCATAAGGGCCTTTGCAGCGAGCTCCACTCGCTATGATATATGTCTGTACAACCAATACTATGCTCACAGTGAAAGAAAATAGTTTTAGATAGGGAGTTTTCTATGTTAATTTTAGCGCGACGTCGCCAATGTTTAACACTGAGTCTATGGAGAACGTCGACAACGTCACGCTAAAATTAACATAGAAAACTCCCTATCGAAAACTATTTTTTTCATTGTGAGCGTAGTATTGGTCGTACAGACATATATCATACACTGTTAGTTATGAGAGTTTGAGATCTATCCCCCTATATAAATTTTAATCGGAAAATATGCCGACGAAGAAGAGAAAACTTCAATCTGATTTCTGAAGTGAGCTGCGCGGACAGTAATTCACATACTGGTCGAGGACCAGTATACACCTATTTTTTGGATTTTTTTGCTTATAAAATTTGTAGTTGATGAAATCTTTGAATGAAACTTTGGATGGACAATGGTGTAACCTTATCACTCTGGATTATATACAATTTTCTCTGAAAAAAATTGATTATTTTGCTTATATAATGTCTTAAAGTGTAACTGAAATTTTCTTTTTGCAAGAATGCAGTACCAGTTATGGCCTATTTGGCTCCTATTTCTGTAAACTGAAATATTTTGTTCCAGTGCTTTCACAGTAATGATAGTAATCTTTACTTGATTGTATGGTGCCTTTTTTATGAAAAAAATCCCAAAGCAAACAACCACATTGATAGATTGAATACACCTACCCTCTCCCCAACCCCAGAATTCATGTTAATAATCCTCATTCCTCTTCTTGTTATTTTAATAAATCTAGCGACCGGATAAAATTATTTTTTTCAAAATCAGGAAAATATACATGTAAAAGCCTTCTGACAAATTTTCATGGCATTATTAGGCAGTAACTGGTCCTGGGCGGCCACTGGTCCTCGACCAGTACTTTCACTTTCAAATCTTTTTCGATAAGATAAGATAAGATAAGCTTTATTCAAAGTCGGCATGTCAGATAAACAATATAACACAAGCTCTGATGAGCTTTTAGACCGACATCAACATATTTACAAGTAATAATTTGTGTCTCCTACAAAGAGCGGTAACTCTTTCATATTCAGCACTGTAGTACAAACTTTGAAAAAATATTTTGACATGTCTCCTTTCTATTTGATCAATAAAAATGCATGAGTTTGATTCAGTTATTCATATTTTGCATCAAAAAATTATATTAACCTTAAAGTATAGATGTTTCACTATTTTCTACTATTTCAAATGTTCAGGAAGTGTGATGCACCTGTTAATGTCCTTGTCGCAAGACCAAAATAAAACTACACATGCTTCCCAGTTTCAAAGTCATGGAAAAAATTCAGCTCCATCAACAAAAAATTACCTAATTTAGAAAAAAAAAATAAGAAAGTCACAAAGTGAACAATGATGTTGCATTAAAAGTGAACAATGATGTTGCATTTAAAAAATCCACTTCCATGTGAAAAAAATACGTCCGAAAGATTGATTACTTCATCCACCAAGGAGGAACTATATTTCATTTGGTAGCTTAAAAAATAGTCCTTTGTTGTGATTTCACTTCTCAAGGATATTTTGACACCATTCTATTTGTCAGTACTCTTATCAAAAACCTTAACCATGGCCATAATGGTTGGTACTAGTGCTTTCATATTTCACACATGTATTTCTTGTGACAAGACCTTTCTGTTGGTAATAACATTCTGACCTTGTGACCTAGTCCTTGGAGCTTCATCCACATTTAAAAGCTTCAACCGCGACCATAACTTTTGGATGGTAAATGATACGACTTTCGTATTTCACATGTTGATTCCTTTTCACAAGACATTTCACTTGGTAACAAAAGTTTGGACCTTTTGACCTTTTCTTTGAGTTGAATCTGTTGATAGTTAGAATTTTGGTAATACACGAGATATATTATGAAGACTTAAGAATAGGGGGTGTTTATGAGCATTTCCCAAAAGTGGGAGACCACAATTCCTTGAATTTGATTTTATTAACTGTATTGCGATATGTTGTCTCTTATCATTTTTATCATTTTTGATGTAAAGTTATGTTTCTCTCAGTACATTGTGTTGTATGTATTTCCGTACTGTTAATATTTTCTGATAACATTTCACATTCACATGTATATTTCGTCCGTTAAACACAGGTTTTTGCTGTATTCTAATTTCGTATTTCAGGAAGCACAACCATCATGTAGCTCTGGTACAGGCAGTGCCAAGGCCAAATTTGACAGAATAAACAGACTGAGGGATTTACAGCTTCGAATGGTATATATTTTGTAGTACAAGTATCGCTGAAGAGTAAAGCTGCATAATTATATTTAGCTTTTATTGTCAAAAAATATTGTAATTTTGCACATGTATGGAATATTTCAGTACTACAAATGTATCTTTTTATGGTGCAGCAATGTAGGGGTGACAATTGAATTAACATTGATTGAAACAAAATTGAGGAAACTGATTAATCCCTAATAAGTTGTGTATTCTCCGACTGATAGTTCAGCCTACTTTTGGCAATAGTTGTCGCTACTCAAATTTGCAACCGATGCATTGTACATGTAATGACATGGAAATCTGAGTTTCTTTGCCTTCTCGCCATTCTTGCATACTTTATTATTACATTAAAAAAAAATTGTCAACTTCTTGAAAGCAAATTTTAATAAGTAATGATATCAAGGGTGGTTGGTTGTTAAAGCTCTACTGACTACAGAGCTTATTGTCTGTAGAAAATAATACATTAAAATGTACAGATATTAGTCACAACATGTTCTTAATACACAATTGATTTCCAAAAGGCATCAATATATATTACATGTATATTTCATTGTAGAATGAAGCTCGAAAGTTGAATCACCAAGAGGTAGTGGAAGAAGACAAGAGGAATAAATTACCTGCCAACTTTGAACAGAAAAGGAAACGTGTAGAGTATGAGGAGGAACAGGATAGAAAGAGAAAGGTAAAGGCAGATAAATGTAAAATGAAGATATATATGTATTTCACTCTTTTTCTCTCACCCTAATTCCCATTCCCATCATCTGGCTCTCAGATACACGTTAACATAACAAGCAGATTGATTTATAGTACATGTATGAGACTATATTAGTTACCTAGTCATCTAGTGACCTGGTATGGGATGATACCAAATCACAGTATTACACCAGGCAAGTGTTGTGGGTCATGTATTATTTTAGTTTTACTTTATGTGTAGGTACACATGTACTTAATCATGTTATTTAATGATTTCATAATAATTCTTTCTAGATTTTACTATGTCATGTTTATTTCATTAGAGAATATTCCAGTATGTTCTTTGTTACATCATTATCATCACATGACTGTGATTTCTAGAATTTACTCTATTGTTAATCATTTGTAATGAGTCATTGTTCTAGAAGCTTCTGGTTAATTCATTGTTATTAAGTATAAATACCTCTGAGGAACTGTGTTAAGAGAGGCATTCGTACACATTCGTAGACACGATTCATTCATCTATTCTGATATACTGGGACACTTTATTTGTTGAGACTTTAATCCATTTAACAACGTTTGGACACCGATCTTTCGAGAACGTTTGTGATTACCGGAAACCATACATTCGATAGACGTTGTGGACCGTAACGGACACTTTGATCCGGACATTGTATTGTAAGTTGTAATCATTTGAAATATATATATTTTGTACATAATTAAACTTGTAAATTTATATTCTGTCTTTGTCTGATTTTTGCTGGCGTTTTGGGGTATTCTGACCCATAACAGAATTGGGGGCTCGTCCGGGATAGTAATCTCTGCAAATTTGCATTTTTACGTAAAGATCGTTTTTGAAAAAAAAGGGAAATTTTTTTTAGTAAAACTTTTGCCAGCAGAAATCAATCATGGTATTTTCGGTCACTGAATTTTTGAAATCGCCGACTGTAGGTGAGTTCGAATCATTGAAAAAAGATGATTTGATTGGTTTAGGTCTTCACTTGAAGTTAGATGTAAAATCTTCTATGAGAAAACAAGAAATTAGAAATATTGTGGCTAAAGAGCTTTTAGCTAAGGAAATCTTTTCGTCATACGATTTTCCTGTTGAACCTGTTTCAAGCGAAACCAAAATGTCAAAATATGAGTTTGAATTAGAGAAAATGAAAATACAATTACAATTTGAAAAAGAAGAAAAAGAAAGACAATTTGAAAAAGAAGAAAAAGAAAGACATTTACAATTTGAAAGAGAAAAAGAAGAAAGAGAGAAACAGGAACGTATGCACGAGAAAGAACTCCAGTTTGAGTTAGAAAAGTTGAAGTTAGAGAAAAGCGCTAAGGAAAATCCTGTTCCTTCGCTTGTCAAGTCTGAATTCGACGCCGCCAAAAACATCAGATTAGTACCAAAATTTCAAGAAAAGTCCGTGGACAAATATTTTCCACATTTTGAGAAAATCGCGGCCAATCTGAAGTGGCCACGCGACTTTTGGCCAACTTTATTACAAAGCGTACTTATTGGCAAAGCGGCTGAAGTGTACTCGGCGCTCAGTATTGCTGAGAGTTCAGACTATGACAAGGTCAAGGACACGATTTTGAGAGCATATCAGTTAGTACCTGAGGCGTACAGACAAAAGTTTAGAAAGTACAAAAAGTTTGAAAATCAAACATATGTTGAATTCGCTCGAGAAAAAGAAGATTTATTTGATCAGTGGTTTCGATCTAAGAAAATTCCCAATTCATTTGACAATTTGCGACAAATAATTCTGATAGAAGAGTTCAAAGAGTGTGTACATCAAGATTTAAGAACTCATTTGGAAGACAAAAATGTTAAAACTCTTGAAGAAGCCGCTGTTTTGTCTGATACGTATGCTCTCACTCATAAGAAAAATTTTGTGTCAAAAACTCAATCTAGCGATAGTGCTAAAACGTCAGATTTTCCAAAGAAAAATTTACAAGAGTCTCAGTCGTCCATTAGTTCCCAGTCACCATCTCAAGGTGGTTCTACGTCCGGACCTAGGTCCGAGCGTTCTGAGGCATCCCCAGGGGTGGGGTCGCTTCCTACATGCAATTATTGTAAGAAAAAAGGTCATGTTATTGGTGAGTGTTTGAAGCTTAAGAAGAAAAAAGAACTTAAGTCACAGGCCTGTGCGTCTGTTAGAAATGACAGGAAAGCCTTAGATTCGATTTGTTCTGACACTCCTGAGATTCAGGGTTCTAAGTCCAGTTCTGATGATTTTGTGGAGGATCATTATAAGCCCTTTTTGTCACAGGGATTTGTTTCACTCAGTGATTCTAGCGAAGCGTTGCCTGTTCAGATTTTGAGAGATACTGGTGCTGCCCAGACTTTATTGTTAGAGGGTTCATTGCCTTTGTCTGAGCACACTTTTACTGGTAGGTCAGTTTTATTACAGGGTGTGGAGCTAGGCGTCATTGATGTTCCCCTTCATGAAATTTATTTGAAGTCAGACTTAATTACTGGACCTGTTATCGTAGGTGTTCGACCTACTCTTCCCGTTCAAGGCGTTTCCTTGTTGCTTGGCAACGATTTAGCTAGCGGCAAAGTTGTAGCCGATCCGATTGTTTGTGAGAAAATCACGTCCGATGTCGTGTCCGATGATGAAGACGACGACTTGTACCCAGCTTGCGCTGTTACCAGGGCGATGGCCAGGAACAGACTAAAAGAGGCTGAGAGTACTTCTGCACTTAACGAGGACCATCCCTCCAAAAATATAGACCTTTCTGACACATTCATGTATTTACTGACCACAACCCTCTCACATTTTTGCACAAAATGTCAAACAAGAATCAAAGACTTACAAGGTGGAGTTTATTGTTGCAAGAGTACAATATCATTATTAACCATATCAAGGGCAAAGACAATGTGATTGCAGATGCACTATCGAGAGTTTCATGAGTGTTTTTTGCAGAATTTACCACCTAAGTTTTCATTGACATTCAAACTTTTTTTAAGGGGGGAGGTGTTGTGGGTCATGTATTATTTTAGTTTTACTTTATGTGTAGGTACACATGTACTTAATCATGTTATTTAATGATTTCATAATAATTCTTTCTAGATTTTACTATGTCATGTTTATTTCATTAGAGAATATTCCAGTATGTTCTTTGTTACATCATTATCATCACATGACTGTGATTTCTAGAATTTACTCTATTGTTAATCATTTGTAATGAGTCATTGTTCTAGAAGCTTCTGGTTAATTCATTGTTATTAAGTATAAATACCTCTGAGGAACTGTGTTAAGAGAGGCATTCGTACACATTCGTAGACACGATTCATTCATCTATTCTGATATACTGGGACACTTTATTTGTTGAGACTTTAATCCATTTAACAACGTTTGGACACCGATCTTTCGAGAACGTTTGTGATTACCGGAAACCATACATTCGATAGACGTTGTGGACCGTAACGGACACTTTGATCCGGACATTGTATTGTAAGTTGTAATCATTTGAAATATATATATTTTGTACATAATTAAACTTGTAAATTTATATTCTGTCTTTGTCTGATTTTTGCTGGCGTTTTGGGGTATTCTGACCCATAACACAAGGCAAAGTCAAATATGGTATAAAACGTAGTAACCTGGTATCATCCTGTACCAGGTCACTAGCCAATCACTATGATGACTAGGTAACAAATTTACCTTACTGCTGACCTATTTCATAATATTTGTGAAGCACTTGGAAGTTGTTGTTGTGTGCGTTGCAATGTCAACGCGAAAGATAACATTGTGACGCCATTAAGGGCCTGGTATGAAAATCTAGGCACCCTGTATACATGTAAGATATTCCCTATCTTCACGTGACTGTTATTAGCCAATCACTATTAGGGATTCCCCAGCTAACTCATCAGAAGTGGGGTAAAATGAAATATATATGTAGAAATCAACTATAAATTTTGTATGACTGTTCAATATTTTTGCCCTGCTGAAGTACATGAAATTAGTGGATTTTCTTTTTGTTGACTGTAGCTGCAGCATTGAACAGAATTGTTGCATCTGAACCATAACTGTAATATATACTGAGTATAACATGTAAGACTTGGCAATAACTCTTGTTATTTATAATAGGAAGCTGAGGATAAGGGTGAGGATTATGATCGTGTTAAGTTACTAGAGGTAGGAGCTGATGAAGCGGAAAGATGGGAGAAGAAAAAGAAGAAGAAAAATGCAGATCCTGGATTCTCAGGTTTGTACATGTTTTATATCTTGATGCCCTGAATTTATAGTACCAATGTACAGCAGCGGAGGTGTTAAGCATATTTGTTGACCAATTCGAACAAAATTTCAAATAATCAAGAAATTAAAAGAAAATCATAGACAATATTGACACAAGTCCCATAATGTCCTCAGTGACGTGTCATTAGCAAAGCTGTTACATGTATTGAGTAAAAAGAATGAAAACAAAATCATTGAATTCCAAATCCCTCTGAGCTGTTAAGGTATCCGATGTACAACTGGGCATTTTTCAATGCCTGGTAAGGTACTTTAAACTATATATTTTCTGAAAGGTTGTAATGCCCACTGCTCAGAAATAGTAATTTTTTGGCCAGAAAAACAAAGGGGAATAACTGATAAAGCATTTAAATTGTCTATTTTCCCTTTTTAGCTCACCTCGACGAAGTTGAGTGAGCTTATGCTATAACCCTACGCGTCCGCGTCCGCGTCCGCTTCCGCGTCCGCGTCCGTGTCCGCGTCCGTGTCCGCGTCCGGTTAAGAAGTTTGGGGTAGCTCAGTATCTGACAAAGTACTAATGCTACAGTAACTAAACTGGCACAAGTGATTCATCTTTGGATGCTGAGGTGAACCTATGCATCGTATGCAGCATCTGACCTACATTTTCCGCTTGAGTGACTTGGTTAAGAAGTTTGGGGTAGCTCAGTATCTGACAAAGTACTGATGCTACAGTAACCAAACTTGCACAAGTGATTCATCTTTGGATGCTGAGGTGAACCCATGCATCGGATGCAGCATCTGACCTACATTTTCCGCTTGAGTGACTTGGTTATGAAGTTTGGGGTACCTCAGTATCTGACAAAGTACTGATGCTACAGTAACCAAACTTGCACAAGTGATTCATCTTTGGATGCGGAGGTGAACCCATGCATTGGATGCAGCATCTGACCTACATTTTCCGCTTGAGTGATTTGGATAAGAAGTTTGGGGTAGCTCAGTATCTGACAAAGTACTAATGCTACAGTAACCAAACTTGCACAAGTGATTCATCTTTGGATGCCGAGATGGACCCATGCATCGGATGCAGCATCTGACCAACTTTTTCCACTTGAGTGATTTCGCTTTTAAAAGCCAATATTGAGCAGAGTATAAGTGCTACATGTACCAAACTTGCATATTGGATGTATCTTTGATCAAACTTTCATAAAATGACCTTGACCTACTTTTTCCGCTTGAGTGATTTTGCCTTTAAAAGCCAATATTGAGCAAAGTATAAGTGCTAGATGTTCCAAACTTGCATATTAGATGTATCTTTGATCAAACTTTCATAAAATGACCTCGACCTACTTTTTCCGCTTGAGTGATTTTGCCTTTAAAAGCCAATATTGAGCAAAGTATAAGTGCTACATGTACCAAACTTGCATATTGGATGTATCTTTGATCAAACTTTCATAAAATGACCTTGACCTACTTTTTCCGCTTGAGTGATTTTGCCTTTAAAAGCCATTATTGAGCAAAGTATAAGTTCTACATGTACCAGACTTGCTTATTGGATGTATCATTGATCAAACTTTCATGTAATGACCTTGACCTACTTTTTCTGCTTGAGTGATTTTGCCTTTAAAAGCCAATATTGAGCAAAGTATAAGTGCTTCATGTACCAAACTTGCATATTAGATGTATCTTTGATCAAACTTTCATAAAATGAAATTGACCTACTTTTTCCGCTTGAATGATTTTGCCTTTAAAAGCCAATATACATGTACTAAGAAATATGTTTGAATTGAATTTTGCTGTCACGAGGTGAGCTTCGTAATCTGTGATTACCTATGTTTAATATATGCAAAAAAAAAAAAAAATAATGTTGTACAAGAGTTTTTTTCCCCTTTGATTTTTAAGACCCGGGAGTCTTATATCTGTACTCGGGGCATCATTACCTTTCAGAAAATATATAGTTTATAGTACCTTACCAGGCATAAAATTTACCATACTTTACAATGGAGATTATTAAAATGCTATGTAAAATGACTCTATTGTACAACGGATACCTTAATCCCTTGTTACATGTACAACTGAATATATATCCTAGCCAATATTTTCTTAAGTTTTATTTATTTATTTATTTATTATTAGGTCTTCCGACTTCCGTCGGAAGACCTATTGTTTTCGTAACCGTGGAAAATTGGATCAGCGATTTCTCAAGAACCCTGTAAGCTAGGACAATGAAAGTTCTCCAACGTTACGTTTGGAGTAAAAGCTAGATTGGTCTTTTTTATTTTTGGTCTCTGTTATTTTTTTAGCTCACCTCGACAAAGTTGAGTGAGCTTATGCTATAACCCCATGCGTCCGCGTCCGTGTCCGTGTCCGCGTCCGTGTCCGCGTCCGCATCCGGTTAAGAAGTTTGGGGTAGCTCAGTATCTGACAAAGTACTAATGCTACAGTAACCAAACTTGCACAAGTGATTCTTTGGATGCTGAGGTGAACCCATGCATCGGATGCAGCATCTGACCTACATTTTCCGCTTGAGTGACTTGGTTAAGAAGTTTGGGGTAGCTCAGTATCTGACAAAGTACTAATGCTACAGTAACCAAACTGGCACAAGTGATTCATCTTTGGATGCTGAGGTGAACCCATGCATCGTATGCAGCATCTGACCCACATTTTCCGCTTGAGTGACTTGGTTAAGAAGTTTGGGGTAGCTCAGTATCTGACAAAGTACTGATGCTACAGTAACCAAACTTGCACAAGTGATTCATCTTTGGATGCTGAGGTGAACCCATGCATCGGATGCAGCATCTGACCTACATGTTCCGCTTGAGTGACTTGGTTAAGAAGCTTGGGGTAGCTCAATATCTGACAAAGTACTGATGCTACAGTAACCAAACTTGCACAAGTGATTCATCTTTGGATGCTGAGGTGAACCCATGCATCAGATGCAGCATCTGACCTACATTTTCCGCTTGAGTGATTTGGATAAGAAGTTTGGGGTAGCTCAGTATCTGACAAAGTACTAATACTACAGTAACCAAACTTGCACAAGTGATTCATCTTTGGATGCCAAGATGGATCCATGCATCGGATGCAGCATCTGACCTACTTTTTCCACTTGAGTAATTTCACTTTTAAAAGCCAATATTGAGCAAAGTATAAGTGCTACATGTACCAAACTTGCATATTGGATGTATCTTTGATCAAACTTTCATAAAATGACCTTGACCTACTTTTTCTGCTTGAGTGATTTTGCCTTTAAAAGCCAATATTGAGCAAAGTTTAAGTGCTAGATGTTCCAAACTTGCATATTAGATGTATCTTTGATCAAACTTTCATAAAATGACCTCGACCTACTTTTTCCGCTTGAGTGATTTTGCCTTTAAAAGCCAATATTGAGCAAAGTATAAGTGATACATGTACCAAACTTGCATATTGGATATATCTTTGATCAATCTTTCATAAAATGACCTTGACCTACTTTTTCCGCTTGAGTGATTTTGCTCTATAAAGCCAATATTGAGCAAAGTATAACTGCTAGATGTTCCAAACTTGCATATTAGATGTATCTTTGATCAAACTTTCATAAAATGACCTCGACCTACTTTTTCTGCTTGAGTGGTTTTGCCTTTAAAAGCCAATATACATGTACTAAGAAATATGTTTGAATTGAATTTTGCTGTCACGAGGTGAGCTTCGTAATCTGTGATTACCTATGTTTTATCATGTTTTTTAGTAGATTCAAATATTTGACGGGAGTGTCGAATTACTCAAAAGGACCGAAAATTTCATGTTTTGCTATTTGTAAGCTTAAATATCTCGTATTTTGCTATCTACAATTTCCATTCTTTTTGAAAGTCGACAGCCATGCAAGATATGAAATGCTAGATGCACACTGTAACGATTTATTACGATGACGGCCTTCACCGTCCTTCATATTTCCAAATTCAGAAGTTCATAGGAGGAAGACACTTTTTTGCTTATAATAGTAAACAAAAATTAAGCTTATGAAGTTTCCTAAAAATTTCAATATTATTATTTTTTATCCATATATCTGTCTTATTTAGTCTTTCTGATTTTTCCTATCTCTTACTGTTGAAAAGATATGAGCATCGAAATTTTGAGTTGGGTATTTCGATACACCTTCACGCCAACAGATCGGGCGCACACTAAAATTGGTAGTCCGAGTCCGACTCGAGAAAAGCAGTGTTGAGATTTTCAAATTCCGATTTCACGGCAATGTTGAATATGCATTTCATAAATACATTTCGATATACACAATTTGATTTTAAAACAGTTGATTAATTTAGAAGAGATCAGCTACAAACCAGAATTTACACACAAAAAGTGGTAGTTTGATTCCGATTTCTAACCTACAAACCTGTTTCTAAACTTCAATAACTATATTTTGAACATCAAGTTTAATTTCTAATTCTAGCAAACGTTCGAACATAATTTTCGGTTGGTTTATTTACAAATTGATGAACAATTTCTCCAACATTCTTCCCTCCCCTCGTTTTTCGAAAACAGTTCTGTTTATATTGAACGATGTCGCCATGATGGAAATTCAAAATAAACTTTGAAAAAAGGGAAGGGGTGGGGGGTCCAAATTTGAACCTGCACAGCGAGAACCTCATGGTATTTATACATGTATATATATATTGAACGTAACTTGTTATTACCATTTCTCTTCTCAAGAAAATTGGTTCTACAGCTACGAGCTCGCCTTTTTTATGGGGGAAGGGGGCAGGAAGAATTTGCAAAAAAAAATCCCGGCTCTGAAAAATGCTGAAAAAAATATTCCGGCCCAAAGGGCAGGCAATTTTTTTTCCCAGACCATGCAAAAGTAAGGATACATTGCATGATATGGAAATTTTTGCTGGCCCTTTGTGCCAGACAGTTTAAAGTCAAAAAATTAATTAATATAAATACGAACTGTTCACATAGCTGTATCTACCAGAGACCTAATACGCATAGGCACAAAAATCTAGAAAAGGTTCTATTTAAACATCATAAAATCTGTCTGAAATTCGCTAATTGCAAAGAGACATCTGAAGGAACGGTTATTAACTCATACTCTGTAACAGCGGGGAGTTTAACTTACACAGACATTCACAACATTTGACAATTTGTTTAAATCCGGCCCGAAGAACCGGCGAAATTTTTCTCCGACTCTGGTAATGGCTGAAAAAAAATGGCCTGCTCAGAAAATTGCTGAAAAAATTTTACCGGCTGGCAATAGAATTCCTGCCCCCCCCCCCCCCCCCCCCCCCCAATCAAATGGTTGCTCACCAACAATTATCGGTTTGAAAATTTAATGTTACTGCTATTTGAAAACTTAAATATATAATATAAATACATGTAATGTGACGTCCTTCATATTTCCAAACCAAAAATTGTATAGGAGGAAGACACTCTTGTTGCAACCGCAACAAGAAACCTTTCTAGTTTGTTTTGTTTTACAGATTACGAATCAGCCACTCAACGTCAGTATCAGAGATTGACCAAACAGATGAAACCCGATCATGATAATTATAAACGACAAAGAGATAAAATGTATGTTTTTACTTTATATTTGTCTTTTCTCTGTTTTTGAGTCTGCAAATTATAATTTGCTCTATTTACACATGATTCAAGTCCAAATAGTGATATTTTGCTTTTGTGACAAGATGTACTGTACATGGTTACAATGCCAAAATGTATGGTATCTAAATGATCATTTATTTTCATTCCATTTTAAAAAGCAGAGAAGTCACAATGTAATGTCCTCATAATTTCAACCAGAGTAATAGAACAATAATCCTTTGTACAGTAGGTGTTAAACATAGGATGTACAAATGTAACTTGTAATTTAAATGTAAATCTATATCCTCTCAGAGATAACAATTATTATCACATGTATTCTTTTTTTAACAGGGGAGATGACTTTTATGCTACAGGCCACACCCTTGGATTATCACAGCACAAAGATACTCCAGAGGCTGTAGACAAGATGGTACAAGACTTAGAAAAACAGTAAGTTCTGAATACTATTTCTTCACTAGTTATGTCTCCCCCCAACGGAGAGGAGACATATTGGTTTTGCCTTCATCGTCCGTCTGTCCGTCTGTCACACATCGTGTCCGGGCTATATCTCCTGAACCGTTTGCCCGATCACTTTCATATTTTAGTATGTTGTTGCTTATGACCCGAAGGTTTCATATCACCTTGACCCAAGGTCATGTGACCAAGGTCAAGGTCACTTAGTGCATTTTTAATGAAATTATGCATACATTCCTGTCCGGGCTATATCTCTTGAACCGTTTGCTGGATCGCTTTCATATTTTAGTATGTTTTTGCTTATGACCCAAAGGTTTCACATCACCATGACCCAAGGTCATGTGACCAAGGTCAAGGTCACTAAGTGCATTTTTAATGAATTTATAAATACATTCCTGTACGAGCTATATCTCTTGAACCATTTGCTAGATCACTTTCATATCTAAGTATGTTGTTGCTTATGACCCGTAGGTTTCACATCACCTTGACCAAAGGTCATGTGACCAAGGTCAAGGTCACTTAGTGCATTTTTAATGATATTGTGCATACATTCTTGGCCGGGCTATATCTCTTGAACTGTTTGCCGGATCACTTTCATATTTTAGTATGTTTTTGCTTATGACCCGAAGGCTTCACATCACCTTGACCCAAGGTCAAGGTCACTTACTACATTTTTAATGAAATTGTAGATACATTCTTGTTTAGGCTTTATCCCTTGGACCGCATACTGGATTGCTTTCAAGTTTAAGAATGTATTTAGTCATGACCAAAAGGTTTCACCTTGACCCATGTTCATTTGATCAAGGTCAAAGTTACTAAGTACATTTTAATGAAATTGTACATGCTATCCCATTGGAGCTGTATCTCTTTTAACTATTTATCAGATCACCGTCATATTTTAGTATGTTGTTGCTTATCACGTAAATGTTTCACATCACGTTGACTCAAGGTCATGTGACCAAAGTCAAGGTCAATTAGTATATTTTAAATGAAATTGTATTTGTTACATGTATTATGTCCAGGCTTAATCTTTTGCACCGTGATCGGATCACGTCATATTTTAGTATGATGGTGCTGATGACCCAAAGGTTTCACACTTCCTTGATCCACGGTCATATGACTAAGGTCAAGTATTACATTTTTTAATGAAATTGTAAATGCTATTCAGTATTGAGTCTGGGCTACATCTGTGGAATCGTTTACTGGATCACTCTTATACTATAGTATGCTGTTGCTCAGGATTGGAGGGTTTCTTATCATCTTGACCCAAGGTCATGTGCCCAAGGTCAAGATCATTTAGTTCTTTTTAATGAAATTGTACGTACTAATATTGTCTGGGCTATATCTCCTGAACCCTTCTTACAATTGTTTTCATATTTTAGTATGTTGTTTCTAAGGACTAAATGTTTCTTATCACATTGTCCCAAGGTCACATGGTTAAGGTAGCTTCTTACTTTGGTAATGAAATTGTATATGCTAAGCATGTCCAGGCTGAAATTATCTATGCTAATAATGTTTAGGCTTTATATTTTGAACCGTGTATCCAATCACTAATTCAGTTTTTTGTTGTTCATTATCCATACAATGTTAAACGTCTTCAAATTCAATAGCATATTTTAAAAGCAGATAAGTTTGCAGTATGGACATGCATGTTTCGGGTATTTAACCCTCATCAGTGAGTGTAGGTTTCAGATCACCTATATCCAAGGTCATGTGACCAAAGTCAATTTCTTTTAAAAATATGCTTATAATGAAATTGTATATGTCAGTCATGTTTGGGCTTTACCTCAAACAATGTAATGAATCACTTTCATGTTTTAGTATGATGTTGCCCATGAGTCAAAGGTTTCAAATCATTTTGCATTTTGGCCTAAGGTCAAAGTAACTTAGATGGAGGGGGGAGACATCTGTTTTTTAGCTCACCTGAGCAAAGCTCAAGTGAGCTATTGTCATAGCGTACCGTCCGGCGTCCGTCGTCCGTCCGTCCGTCGTCCGTCCGTCGTCCGTCCGTCGTCCGTCGTAAACTTTTCACATTTTCGACTTCTTCTCCAGAACAGCTGAAGGGATTTTGATGAAACTTGGTGGGTATGAAGTACTAATGGTCCCCTACAAGTGTTGTTGTTTTTCGTCCGGATCCGTCAACAGGTGGCACCACCACAGCCAAAAGTAGGTCACGGGGGGTACCCTCCTTTGACAAACTTCTTCTTCAGATCCGAAGCAGGTATCGACAAACCGAAAGCATCAGGATGATCTAGAGAGATGTCTTAAGAAGTGTTGTTATTTTTGGTTCCACTTCGAAGTCAAATTTTTGACGCGTTTTTGACGTCTTTTTGGACTTAGTCAGAAATGCACATTTTTGCACTATTTCTTTAAATAACTCAATAAGTGTATGATTTTACACACTCATTTACTACATATTTATCATATTTAACTTACTTAATGCTTTGATATGTATTTTATGCTTACATTTTATTTTTTTTGATTTTTTATGAATTTTTTTCTTATGAAAAAAGGAAGGGGGGGGGGGTGATTTTCATACATTTTCTGCTTCTTTTCTATAACCACTCTTCAGATTGTCATGACAATTTGTAGGTATGAGGTACTCATGCATGGTACCCTACAAGTGAAAGAATTTGTCAAGATATCAACTTTTGCATTTTTAAGAAATATTTTTTAAGATTGTACATAGGTATAATGTATGTTTTCCATGCCCAATGGACCCATGGGGAGTGGCTTCAAACTCCTGCGGGACCCCAACAATTTTTAGCTCACCTGAGCATTGCTTTGATATGTATTTCATACTAAAATTTTTTTTTTTTGATTTTTTATGAATTTTTTATTCTTATGTGAAAAGGAAAGGGGGGGGGGGGGTGATTTTCATACATATTCAACTTCTTCTCCAGAACTGCTGAACAGAATTTTATCAGTATTTTTTCAATCATGAATAGATATGTTTACTGTGCACATGGACCCAAGGCTTGTGGGTTCAAGTTCTGGTACTTCTTTTATCTATATCAGGAATTTTAAACCCTGGTAACTTTAGTTTCGTATAAGAGGCAGCAGAACTCATGTATGCAAGAGTTGTCTTTCTTTAATATAGATATATGTATTCTTGGATTATCGATTCATTTGAATGTTATATATTTTAAATTATTAGATGAGTATGCAAAAGGAAATTAAATAATTCAAAAAAGATGAATAAGTATTTTCAAATTCATCTTGTGAAGACTAAGATATATAACTTTAAAATTAAAATATTGAGAGCAGCTCAAAATATTAATGTAAAAACAGAACTTCACATTTACATAACGTAGTAAAAGGAGGGGGAGAAGGCTGTAATTTATTACTCAAGAAGAAGGGGGGAGATGATTTTCATACATATTCAACTTCTTCCCCAGAACCGCTGAACAGATTTTCATGAGACTTGGTAGGAATGAAGTACTCATGGTCCCCTACAAGTATTGTTGTTTTTTGTCCAGATCTGTCAACAGGTGGCACCACCACGGGCAAAAATAGGTCATGGGAAGTACCGTCATTTGACAAACTTCTTCAGAACGGAAGCACGTATCGACATACCGAAAGCATCAGGATGATCTAGAGAGATGTCTTTAAGAAGTGTTGTTAATTTTTGTTCCACTCTGAAGTCTGGTTATTTTCCTCTTACAAACTTCTTTTTGTTTGATATGCTTAGTTTACGTAGCTTTCAGGTGAGCGTTGTGGCCCCTGGGCCTCTTGTTTATGAAAAACATTTTGTTTAATTATCTCTTCCTACTTCAGAATTCTGTCATCTAGTTCTATAAACATATGTTATCTGTTCTATTTTATCCATTATAACATTTTTTGTACATCATTAAATTTCTTGAGATACATTTTATTTAAGCTCTTGGATTCACTGTCCCTGTTTAAAATTATGTCAGATAATATCACAAATGGGAACTTATATAACTCTTTTATTGAATATATTGTACTACCTTTCTTATTATGATTTAATGTGGAAATGTTGTACTGGAGTTTGAAATTCGAAAGCAATTGCACTAGGAAAAGTTTTGATAAAGGAATTTCTACAAATTAAAGTCATTTGACTATAGTTTCTGTAGCATGAAGACACGAAAAACAAAAAGGAAATGGGTCGATACAGTATGTTATTGTCAATCTAATATATACATGTATTGTGATGTATAATGATTGTTTGTGTATTTTACATTCTGAATAACATGTGCATGTCGTACGTTTTTCACAGAATTGAGAAGAGGGAGAAGTACAGTCGTAGACGAACATTTGATGAGGATGCTGACATAGACTATATCAATGATCGTAATATGAAGTTCAACAAGAAGTTAGAACGTTTCTATGGACCGTACACAGCAGAAATCAAACAGAACTTAGAGAGAGGAACTGCCGTGTGATAACTCCTTTGTGTGTTACATTACATAGGATCTGTGTTTCATTGTCGCCTAAATGTATCATGTTTCTGTTTTATCTGCTAAATGCTATAATACATGTACAAATGTATATGTACGCTCACAAAATTTTAAAGAACTGTACATTATTTTGGTACTAGGTATGACATTGACAGGAAATTCATTTTTCTCTGTGTGTTGAAAAGCAGGCTATAATGCTCTAAGGGCAGCAATTACTTGTATTACAGGTATTGTTTTTAACAGTGATGTACAATTGCCCTGAAAAGTGAAAAACTTGAAACTATGTGAGTTTAAGCATAACAAAAGAAAATGAAGGTTTTGATAACACAATTTAAGATTTAATTTTATCTCATATACTACAGGAATGTATATTTTATTGACCATTGCAACATAAAATATAATCAAACAAGAAATTCTTTTCTTTCTTTAATCTCTATGTATCTTATACCGTGAAGCATCTTAAATAGATATAGAGTTCATAATGTAGTTTTTACTACTGTAATTTTGATGACAAGTTTATAATTGGATTCTCATCTGGCAGAAGATGACCTTCTAATGCAAGAAGAAGTTATACTCTGTTATCTTTAAATTATCATGTTCACAAATATGCATATAAAAGAGGAAGGCAAAGATTTCTTTGACATCTTTGCATGCGAGAACCAACAAGTACAAAAAGCAGATAAACTGACCATGCTGACCATGCTGACAGTCCACAAAAGACAATTTGAAAACTGAGAACTCAACTAGAATTTTCATTCTTTAAATCATGTCGCTATATCATCGATTATTGAGAGTCATAATAAGATATGGAAATCGAAAGCAATTATGGAGCGATAATCAATTATCAGCGATAATCGGTACATCACTAGTAGGGGGTTGCCCTCTTCATTCCGGCCCCTTTACTGGTCAGAGCTTAATTTGTCTGAGTCGCACTTTTAAAAGTATACGCAGTCCCTGTGTTTCCTCAAAATTTACTTCTAGTGATTTTTAGCTCGCCGGGACGAAAAAGTCCGGAGAGCTAATGCCATATCCTCGGCGTTGTTGTCGTCAGCCGTAGACAAAACTTTAACCTGGGCTATATCTCTTGAACTATAAGGGGTAGGGCTTTGATACTTTACATATAGATAACTTGTGAAGTGAACACAACTTGAAAAGTTTTGAAACGTTATTCACAAGTAATTGTATGGAATCTAAAGATCGCTGCAAGAAATTGGTTATCCCTTCCCTTTTTATGTTATCCAGGATACTCTCATGTGTATAATTTCATAATTAAGGCCTCAAAAGAATTTGTTTATTAATTTTATTTCATTTATTCAACCCTAAGGCAGCAACCATTTGATATGTACGAGGAAAAAAAAGGGGGTACCAGCCGGATAATTATCTTTATTCCCCTGTATCAAAGATTGGGGGTATTGTCCTTATCATGCCAAGAAATCCTTAGCGGTTTAGTTTCTACAGAGTAAACCGTTACAAATTATCATCTATTATGATACCTCTACTGTATCGGGACTACCGGCAGATTTGGACAAAATTTCTTGGCGTGCCTGTCTAATTTTCTGTCCAATTGGCGGATTGCATGTCAAGAACTTCAACCTTGATTATGGACCATATGAAATACAGCTTCGATATTTCACATGTACATGTGCATTGCTCGTAGCAATTTGATACCTTGACCTTGACGTACAATACGTACTTAAGGAAACACATTTTTGACAATATATCTTTCATCTTAATAATAGGATATTCATATATCACATGTACTTGCCTGTCTCACAACATGACAATTCCATTGATACCATGATCTTTGACCCCATGACCTTGACCTTCATGACTGACCTCAATTTTAGAATTTTAGTCAAAAATTTATCATAAATGTCATAACTTTGAAAACATGAAACGCAGCGCCGATATTTCACACGTCCATTTTTTTCATGGTTTTGGTCACAGCCCTTTAACATGTTTACATGTTTAATTCATGTACCTTTAATTTTGACCTCGTAACCTTCACCTTGGAGTTTGTCACCTATTACAGATAAAGACACTTTGTTTGGCAATCTCCCTAAAGGACCTGTAACATTAAAACATGACTATGACGTCATCCCATTGTCTAATCAGTTCTTTCTATGTGATATTATCATAATATGATTCTTTTTCGTCCCAAATTTTACCTGTAACTTCCATTAAGTTACATTTAAGGTGCGTCATTGGTCACGATTTAAGACCATTCTTGCGCATCTCCCATTTAAGCACTAATTGAGCTTGGATTATATAGATATTTCTATTAATGCCTCGTTTACACGGTTGCGCAAAAATTTATTTCGCAATAACTTAATTGCGCAACAAATCTGTTTCGCAATAAGCTTTTTTGCGTTCACATGAGAACGAAACTATTGCGAAATAAAATGCCAATGAACATGCACAAGAATCATGAATAAAAATGTACATGTACAACGGATACCGTAATCAAAAATTGTTCGAATAATTTTCTTTAAGTTTAAATTTAAGACTATTTAGAGTGTTAGTATTTTTAAACAAACATTCATTTATTTATCACTTCAGTCTTAAGCATGTTGACGTAATTCAATTGTGACGTCATTCTCTACAAGGCGTCCAGACTTATTCATAATATGTGTTCTTGTATACTACAATATAATCGGAATCTCTCAATAGAATCTTTTTTTTTTAAAAAATAAAGAAGTCAAATAGTTATATTTGTAAGTATAACACTCTCTTTCTCTTGTCATGATGCTGCGCATGCGACAGATTTATTGCACAATAGTTTCGCTTAGCGTTCACACGGCAGAATTTGTTGCGCAATAAAGTAATTGCGAAACAAATCGAAAACTTATTGCGCAATAAATTTTGTCGTGTGAACGCAAAACGTATTTATTGCGCAACAAATTTATGTTTATTGCGCAATAAACTCTCCGTGTAAACGAGACATTATTATGGAAAATGTATCATTTCTGACTCTATTGAAGACTTAAATTTATTACATACCTAAAAGAGGATAAGTTTGAAAATGTGTGAATGAAGTATCTGCAAGAAAATGTTTCTATAAAAATTGAGCTGGATCCGGAGGTACTCTTTCGAACAGTTCGGATTTCTCTTACGTAAGTAATAACCCCTGGATTTCGTTTTACGTGTGGAATATTATTGACTTTTAAAAACTGTTTTATAAGGTACAGCTGATGGATACTGAAAAATTATTAACTGTTTAAATTCCACCCAAATGAAGACAAATTTTACCGCGCTGATACTTTTTATAGAAAACCACAATTTTTTAGGTCCTGCTGGGATTTGAACCCACTACCCTTGGGTCCATGCATATACCTTTGCACAATCTAAAAAATATCCTTAAAAATCCAAAAGAGTCCATTGGGCATGCGAAACATATCATACACACAATTATTTTAAAAAAATCATTAAAAATTTAAAAGTTGTTCCTTTGAAAAAATTCTTTCACAGTTACATTTCTAACAAGAAGGGACAAAAGATTTTTTTAGATCTTGCCGGGATTTGAACCCACTACCCTTGGGTCCATACATATTACCTATGTACAATCTTTAAAAAAAATCCTTAAAAATCCAAAAGAGCATATTTTGACAAAATTCTCTCACAGTTGCATTTACTAGATATCAAAAAGTATATAAGCAATTTCAGGGGAAAAGTTGAAAATGGTAAAAATGACCATCCCCTTCCTTTTTTTGCATTCATAAGAAATTAAAAAAAAAAAGAATTACCAAATTCTTTCACATAAGCATTCCTCTAGTTTATGGCTAAAATGAACTAAATTAGGGCAGTAAATTTAGCCAAGAGAAAAAAGAATGAAAGAAATCTCAATTTTTGCATTAAAATAACTAACTCGAAAAAAGACGTCAAAAATTAGTTATCGGATTTTAACGAAATGAACTAACTTGAATAATACATCCTTCCTGATCACTCAGATGCAATTAGTTTTTCATTGCAGCGGTTCTAGAGAAGAATTTTTTCAGAGGGGTACCCTCTGGGCCTATTTGAACCCGCCCTGGATCCACCCCAGAAGGGATCCGGCCGAAATGAACAAACTTGGTTGAGGATCTTTGGTACTTCATGCATACTGGTCAAGTTTCATTAAAATAATCCAAGTGGTTCATGAGGAGAAGTCGAAAATGTTGCCGAAAATGTGAAAAGTTAACGGACTGACGGACGACGGACAAACCGGTCCCTATGACAATAGCTCACTTTGAGCCTTCGGCTAATGTGAGCTAAAAACAGTCTAAATCCAAAATATCTAATAATGATAGTATTATCTCCTTTTTTCAAAGTGTTTAAGATAAAAATAAATCCGAGTTCCAAACGAAAAAGACGTTGCATCTCACAGGTATACGTGGCTACATCGAAATGTTGACCTTGACATGAAAGTGTCTATTATTAAGACAAAAGACTGGCCAGGAATTCAAGCTACGTGCACCTGATCATCATCTCTTGACCGATGATGCGGTTCTTGATTTTGAGGTGTCCAAATTTCTGCAAAAGTATCTACCTGTGACTGTCCATGATTAAAACAAAAGATGTCATATTTAAAGTGGGAGAAAGGCCTCAAACTATCCATTATGTCCTTGCGGGCCTCGATCAGTACTTTCTATGACATAATGGATAGTTTTCAGCTTTACCCCCTTACTTAAGGGGGTTCGAGAATGTAAAAAATATTTGTGTGACCAGTGCAGGGCATTTTTAAGGTCTAATACTTGAACAAAGTTAGCGTTTTTGTTCAGAATCCTATTTTGCCGAAATTTAGTATCTAGCCAAAGAAAACCGAACAAAATGAATCTAAAGTTCATTTGTCTACACAATAAAGATGGTTAAGAATTGCATATGCACAGTATTAGCAAGGACTTATAAACGTATAAACAGATGGGTATTAGAATAGCAATAGAACCCAATACAACTATAACATTTTGAGAAATATCAACGAAATGGCACTACATTGTCAAAATTTGCCTGCTAATATAATAGCCAGTATTTAATGTAGAAATATATGTTTGATTTTTGTGATAATACTAGTATTTGATGTAGAAATATGTTTGATTATTGTTTTGTTTTGTTTATTTATTTATTTTTATTGTTATTTTTTTTTTGGCCGCTGGGGTGAAGTTGAGGAAGCAAATATATATGAAAAATACTGAAAAATGGATGTAGAGGAGGTTAAAAGTATCTCCCTCACCCGATAAAAACTTAAAAAGTTTAATTTTCTGAAGTCCACGTTTAGATTTTTTTTATTTCTCCTTTTTATTTCGTTTCCTTTTATTTATTTAATTCATTTTCATATTTCATGAATTTGCATTTTCAATTTTTGAAATAGTAATATTCTTTCAATGTTACCCTGCGTCCTCACTATGGTTTTGCCATAATTCATATTTAAGAGTTAGGAGAATAGAAAATAAAGTGTAAAAGGCCAAAGCTAGGTGAGCTAAACATTAATTTAATCTTATCACGAGTGAATGCCCTTGATAGAGCTCTTCAACGTAATAGAAATTTTCAGAGAAAAAAGAGAGAAGAAAAATGTCTCTGCCACCCCTGCCACCAAACTTGAAACCATTACAGCATTACATGAAAACTGCTACAGAACATGATAAAAGGGATCCTGTCGTCGCTTACTACTGTACGTTCACTATAGCTAACGTTTCCTCTGACCGTATGGTAATTTTCAAAATATCGGTGTATACTGTTGTTTTTTTTATTAGCATATCATATTCATTTGTATGTGGTAAGTTGTCATATATGTAAACAGTATATGAATAAAGGAATACCTGACTTAACACTGAGTAGCCGAAATGAAAATCACTTATGTGTGAAATATGTGATTTCGAAATTTGCCACTTGGATTCCGATAATGAGCACCATGCTAATCACAGGCACATGTAGAAAGAGTGTCGATATCCTGTATGGTCATAAAAGAATACTGGTATCTCTAGAAAGACAAGGCTTCCGACGAATTTTCAGCTAGAAGTAGCATTTCTGCAATTTTTTGCATTTGAAGGGCAAAATGGGGTATGACCATAAAGATTGATTTGTATACTTCCTAACATCAATACTTCACTTAAAAAAATCTCATAGCATAGCCTAATTGTCTACCAAAGTTGGACTGTTTTCTACTTTCTGTCTTGAAACTTCATTGCCAGATTAGCTACTGTCCTGTTCACTAATTCCAGAGCACCCTGTTTTCCCGGTTTTCTCTAAAATATATGATAATGTCATCTTCCAAAAAGATATCAATTTTATAGTACTCCTTTAGTCGTAACAGAAAATACCATTGATTTGGCTGTGCGTCAACTAAGTTAGAAATAGGATGGAAAATAAAAAGTCTATGGGGATTTTCTATAGTAAAATCGCTGAAAATGCGTGATGTTGGGAGCTTTGACGTCACTGTTTACCATTGTTGACACGGAGAACAATATGGCGGCGGCTTGAAATTAACATGGGAATTTCCCGTAGACATTTTATTTTTTCATTTTGCAGGTTGAAGGCAGCTGATAGGGTAAGTTGAAGTTAATTTCCAGTTACGACTAAAGGAGGTAAATTCTCAGAAACAATAATTTATAGCAAAATTCTTCAGACGACAGAATAAATCGCCCAAACAGGGTGCTCTGGAATTAGTGAACAGGACAGTAGACTGAATCATCCAGGTGTTTTACTCTGCTTACAGTATGCAGAGTAAAGCCTCTGAATGAATCAGTATTTGTCCAATCTGGCAATGGAGATTCTGGCAATGGCAATGGAATGCTAAAATCATCAAAATTTCCCTGTTCTAGTTTCTGCTAACATCCAATGCGCAAAGACCGGCTTACCAAAATGGCGGCGGCTACAAGACTCCGGTGCGTTAGCAGTATACCAGAGTCTTGTAAGCAGGACTAGCCTACAACGTTGATATCTGTTTTTTCCGTCTTTGGTCTGACTGCTATGCATAGGCAAAACTTGAGAGTTTTGGTGCGAATAAATTTCAGCAAGTCGTTATTTTTTTTGGACAAATTCCAATACCTTCAACCAAATAAGAACTCGCCCAGTCCTCCTGCCCCTTAAAAAAATTCCTTCTAGGCCTGGTTTCACCTCTTTTCGATTTTCCCTCTGATCATTCTAAAATTGCCTATATTTAGAATGGGGAAAAATCCATGGATGTAACGCGTGATTTCATTGGTCAATTGGTTCTCAGTATGACAAAAGTCGTCAATCTGAGAAAAAATCACATTGAATAGATTTTCAGTCTTTTGTTAATTGTTACAGGGATCGATCTGGGACGCTCTTTTGCGATTTTGATGCTATTTTCTTTAAAATTGGTGCAAATTAAATTTTTCATTGGTTCATGATTGATCAATATTCATTGATGCATATGATATGTATTTTTCAAAACCTACTTGCCACAGGCAACTCATGACATAAAATTTACTTGCCCGACCCCAAAAATTACTTGCCCATCAAAACTTATCTGTAGAGAAGGAAAGGTAAACTGCAACTTATTTTAAAGGTCATGTTGAAATGTGGCATACCTAGCTATAAATTGGGTGTTTAATTCTTCAAAATAAATCAAAACCCTGTCTTAAAAGTAGAAGATCTGAAAGAAATCTGAATGAAGAGAGAAAAATGTTAAGCTAACATAATTGCCAAAAGGCAAGTGAACACCTGCTTTGCAATCTCCCGACCTGGGCAACAGGAGATGGGAATTCTAGACCCCTGAATTAATTTCAAACATTTTTCTGTTTCATTAATTACAAAAATTTTTAAAATGCTAAAACCTGTAGCTTTTCAAAAGCCCTCCTGAACCCCCAACCAGGGCTTTGCCCTGGACCCAATGGGGGCCTAGGCGCCCCCAAACCCTCGGGCCATGATTTTAGGACTTGACCTTTTTCCAGATTTATCCTAGTTGTTATCCTATAAATATGCTTTATGTTGGTCTAAATATGTTGTATTTGTAACTTTTACATGTCCACTCTACGTTATGCTTATAGTCAGATTGATTGATCACTTGACCTTATTTATCGATCATAGTACAGTGTATTAGCCAATAGCCATATAAGGTATAATTACAGTCCATGCAACGTTATTTTTGTCAATTTAATCGTATCATATCCTGCGTTTATCGTATCGTATCATGCGTGTATCGTATGGTATCGTGCGTTTATAATTTTGTTTAACATGTATCATATCGTATCCTATCCTATCGTATCCTATCGTGTATCGTGTATCATGAATCCTATCGTATCATGCAACATGTAACATGTATCCTATCGTAGCAGGTAGTAAATGGTCGGAATTTCTTTTCCATTTATGTAGTTTATATTCGGATTGTTTTGATCTCGTTATGGATTCTTTACTGAAAGCATGCATTGTCGAGGAACAATAAATATACCTATTACATGTATATACCTTGTTATACTAAGTTTAACTGTAATGGAGGATAAAAAACTCAAAGGTAGGTGTAGAGTAGCCTGTAAAGTAACTTGACCGATCGAAGCCTTCAAATGTTACATGGTCAATGTACATATGATGTATCCTTCTGTCAAAATGACATCAGTACTATTGTATAAATGTACATGCAAATCAATTAAAATACATTTATTTTGTTTTTCTTCCATGCAGTCAATTCGCCTCGCTTGATTAATAATGTGCCCTGCCAATTAGATCACTGCTTGTTTTATTATTATTACTTTTTGGCGACATGGGTAGAGTAAATGAAAATAATAGATTCCAAATCACGGATTTGATATACGGAAAAAAATGTGTGTTTTTTTTTTTTACTAAAACGAATACTATTTATTATCATAAAAAAATTAACAATAAATGTACATAACTCACACATTTTATTTCCTATCGTATCGTGCACAGTTAATTTGTTTGCTTTATCGTGTTTATGCGCTGTACAATGCAAGCTAATGCACATTATTTAACGTTTATTCTTTCGTATCGTGCATCGTGTAACGTGTATCCTTTTGTATTGTGCATCGTGCAACGTGTATCCTTTCGTATCGTGTATCGTGTAACATGCATCGTATCGTGTCCATTCGTATCGTTTTCTATCGTGTATGAGGTATATCGTGTTCGTTCGTGTATCCTATCGTATCATGCATGTATCCTATCGTATCATGCGTGTATCCTATCGTATCATGCGTGTATCCTATCGTATCATGCGTGTATCCTATCGTATCATGTATCTTGTAAACAATAACGTTGTATGGTCTGTATGTCTTGTGATTACTATCGATTATACATTTCAACCGCTTTTTTAAACTTTCTAAATTTGAAGAGCTGCTTTTCGTATCCATGAGATGTCGATGTCTGTTGCGGAGTAAAATTAAAACCAGGTAAATTTTTTCGGAAAAAGCTGTATATGCATAGTCCAATACCACTCTTACAAATAATTAAAAGTACTTGGATTAAGATGTACATCCTGTATTTATAAAAGTCCTTCCATGCCAAATGAAATCGTATCATGACCTATTTGTATCATTTTCCATTACATTGAAGTTTCATGCACTTTAAGAATAGAATGATCACTCTTACAGGAGTAGCTACATCCATGAACGGGTACATGTACATGTAGCATGACCAGCTCATACCGATTTACACAAAATTATGAAATTGTACCAGCTGAGAATAGAACATGGTTCTCTAATAAAAAAGGAATTATTTTGTGTAGTACATGTAAAGGTATGAATTATGACTTGAACACAACTCCAATTACTTTCTCAGTAGACCTTAATTTTCACAGTAAGGTTATAACTCCAATCACTTTTGTCTTTTTGTGTGACGTTTTATCCACTCAGGACAATGAATGATGTCATACTGCTCTGCTGTGTGATGATGTCATTTCATCATTTTGAGTTGATAAAATACCATACGCAGAGACAGAAGTGATCTAAGCAAACCTTATCTTGAACAGGCCTCTATATTGTGCTGATGAACATAAATATGTACAAGAGGTACGGTATCTGTAAAAATATTTTCTACTTCTCTGTTTGCTCAGGTAGACTATATGCAATGCAGAAAGGGATGGAAATTGACAAGAAATCTCCTGATTGCAGAAACTTCCTTTTATCTCTCATGGATTATTTGGAAAAGGTATTAACTGATTAATTAGTACATGTACATGTATATATTTAGAAAATTTTTCTTATAATTTGTGAGTACAACCTTTAGATTATTGATACTATGTAAATGTATAGTGTAATATGTTAAGAACCTTGTACATGTAGATTTAATCTTTACACGTAGAGATGCATGTCCATTTAATTTCTTCTTTTTTTTTCAAATGTGAAAAATGAATTAATTGTTAGCTGCACATGCATTGTATATCAATGTACATAGTTTATAATATGACAGAACTCCGTTGTTATCATGGTTATGTCAATATTTTATGAATGTCCATGTACAGTAAACTTCACCTATAACGAACAGGCTTATAGCGAAATTCTGCTTGTAACGAAGTGAAAAGAAAGTCCCTGCAGAAGTCCTATTACCCTCCATTGATTTTTGTACGCCTGTAACGAATTTGTATAAAACGAATTATCGGCTTTTACGAAGCCATCTCATGGTCCCGTGGTCATATATTCTTCACTATTTTCACCTGATGTAACGAAATGATCTCCAGGTTTTCCCAATTAACACACCTTGTGGACAGATAATTACTAATTATTGAATAATTGCTCTCCCCGTCTGTTGTCCCCGCGTTAATTACCTATTAGGAGACGTGCTATATGCACATGAGGTAATTATTGCCCATCATTTAATACTCTGTCGGCATGTCAACTGTTAAGAATGCGTACTTAATAAATCACAACATAACTATTAAAAAACGGTCTTAACTTTTCATTCATTCAGAACGGCAACACCAAGGAAACATATTTAGCATCAAAATGCATGTAACGAAATATGGTTATAACGAATTTGGACCAATGGTCCCCTGGGCTTCGTTATAAACGAAGTTTACTGTACATGTATATGTATGTTATCTGACAATTTAGCTGAAGAGTACAACACCAGAGGAGGCTATATCTAATGAAGTTGTGGGACAAGCCCATTTAGAGAATTACGCACTCAAGGTTTTCCTATATGCTGATAATGAAGACAGAGCATCCAGATTTAACAAGTAATTTCTGTATTTGTAATAATAATTTTATTTGATCTCTGCTTAGAATTCAAGTTAAAGGAAGAAAGTGACACTTCTCATTTGTGCAAAATTCTTTTACCTTTCAACCATGATCTAGAAGTTTGACCCTGTTTAGCTTACCGGGACAAAGGTACCATAGTAATAAGAGAAAAAAAATGTGTGTTACGATTCATCAAGGTCAAAAGTCAGAGGGGAGTAGTAAAGTATCATTTGAATAACTCTTATTTTGTATTTTGTTATTTGTATGGTATTATCTTGTCAATAAGAATAGTCACTCAATATTCGTAAATATTTTACATTCTAGGAATGTTGTCAAGTCCTTTTATACAGCTGGTATGTTATTTGATGTAATGGGAGTATTTGGTGAAATAAGTGAAGAGGTGGGTGTCAATTTTTATCATTTTTTTCACAAATTTCTACAGGATTTTTATTTAAAACAATCTGTTGAAGCAATAAGAAAAAGTATTCAGGAAAACTCACTAGCTTGACGTCCTCGCCTACCAGAATTTCTTCTAGGCTAGTAGGATTTGTCTAACAAAATATACAATCCACCTGCAAAAATTGTCGTCAGGCTTGTGGTTCATTAGAATTTTTGTGAAAGCTGAAGAAAGTGTCTATATGGGATTCATAGCTCTATTGGTAAAGTGTACTAATGAAAGTGTCCATAGCATAGCTCATTAAATAGATGAAATGTTGATACATTTAAGAAATGACTGTCTTACTTTTGGTGTTCATGGGTGTGTAATTCTGATTGGTCACGTGCAAATTCTGTGAATCACAGAAGACAGTCAGTCATTTCTTATATTTTCATTTTTAGCTCACCTCGACGCAGTTGAGTGAGCTTATGCTATAACCCCACGCGTCCGCGTCCGGTTAAGAAGTTTGGGGTAGCTCAGTATCTGACAAAGTACTGATGCTACAGTAACCAAACTGGCACAAGTGATTCATCTTTGGATGCTGAGGTGAACTCATGCATCGGATGCAGCATCTGACCTACATTTTCCGCTTGAGTGACTTGGTTAAGAAGTTTGGGGTAGCTCAGTATCTGACCAAGTACTAATGCTACAGTAACCAAACTGGCACAAGTGATTCATCTTTGGATGCTGAGGTGAACCCATGCATCGTATGCAGCATCTGACCTACATTTTCCACTTGAGTGACTTGGTTAAGAAGTTTGGGGTAGCTCAGTATCTGACAAAGTACTGATGCTACAGTAACCAAACTGGCACAAGTGATTCATCTTTGGATGCTGAGGTGAACCCATGCATCAGATGCAGCATCTGGCCTACATTTTCCGCTTGAGTGACTTGGTTAAGAAGTTTGGGGTAGCTCAGTATCTGACAAAGTGCTGATGCTACAGTAACCAAACTGGCACAAGTGATTCATCTTTGGATGCTGAGATGGACCCATGCATCAGATGCAGCATCTGACCTACATTTTCCGCTTGAGTGATTTGGATAAGAAGTTTAGGGTAGCTCAGTATCTGACAAAGTACTAATGCTACAGTAACCAAACTTGCACAAGTGATTCATCTTTGGATGCCGAGATGGACCCATGCATTGGATGCAACATCTGACCTACTTTTTCCACATGAGTGATTTTGCTTTTAAAAGCCAATATTGAGCAGAGTATAAGTGCTACATGTACCAAACTTGCATATTGGATGTATCTTTGATCAAACTTTCATAAAATGACCTTGACCTACTTTTTCCGCTTGAGTGATTTTGCCTTTAAAAGCCAATATTGAGCGAAGTATAAGTGCTAGATGTTCCAAACTTGCATAATAGATGTATCTTTGATCAAACTTTCATAAAATGACCTCGACCTACTTTTTCCGCTTGAGTGATTTTGCCTTTAAAAGCCAATATTGAGCAAAGTATAAGTGATACATGTACCAAACTTGCATATTGGATGTATCTTTGATCAATCTTTCATAAAATGACCTTGACCTACTTTTTCCGCTTGAGTGATTTTGCTCTATAAAGCCAATATTGAGCAAAGTATAACTGCTACATGTACCAAACTTGCATATTGGATGTATCTTTGATCAAACTTTCATAAAATGACCATGACCTACTTTTTCTGCTTGAGTGGTTTTGCCTTTAAAAGCCAATATACATGTACTAAGAAATATGTTTGAATTAAATTTTGCTGTCACGAGGTGAGCTTCGTAATCTGTGATTACCTATGTTTATTTTCATGCACTTCGCATATTTTGCCTGTTTTAGTGTCAAATGTATTTGAACATTGGTAAATTCTCCCTACATGCAAAACTTGCAAGTGAGCAACCCAAGTTATTTGAATTTAATTCTAGTTGCCTAATGGGCGTTTAACATGGGGAATCTACTAGTAATGTAAATTTTCAGCTCACCTCGACGAAGTTGAGTGAGCTTATGCTATAACCCTATGCGTCCGCGTCCTCATCCGCGTCCGCGTCCGCGTCCGTGTCTGCGTCCGTGTCCGCGTCCGCGTCCGGTTAAGAAGTTTGGGGTAGCTCAGTATCTGACAAAGTACTAATGCTACAGTAACCAAACTTGCACAAGTGATTCATCTTTGGATGCTGAGGTGAACCCATGCATCGGATGCAGCATCTGACCTACATTTTCCGCTTGAGTGACTTGGTTAAGAAGTTTGGGGTAGCTCAGTATCTGACAAAGTGCTAATGCTACAGTTACCAAACTGGCACAAGTGATTCATCTTTGGATGCTGAGGTGAACCCATGCATCGTATGCAGCATCTGACCTACATTTTCCGCTTGAGTGACTTGGTTAAGAAGTTTGGGGTAGCTCAGTATCTGACAAAGTACTGATGCTACAGTAACCAAACTTGCACAAGTGATTCATCTTTGGATGCTGAGGTGAACCCATGCATCGGATGCAGCATCTGACCTACAATTTCGCATTGAGTGACTTGGTTAAGAAGTTTGGGGTAGCTCAGTATCTGACAAAGTGCTAATGCTACAGTTACCAAACTGGCACAAGTGATTCATCTTTGGATGCTGAGGTGAACCCATGCATTGGATGCAGCATCTGACCTACATTTTCCGCTTGAGTGACTTGGTTAAGAAGTTTGGGGTAGCTCAGTATCTGACAAAGTACTGATGCTACAGTAACCAAACTTGCACAAGTGATTCATCTTTGGATGCTGAGGTGAACCCATGCATCGGATGCAGCATCTGACCTACATTTTCCGCTTGAGTGATTTGGATAAGAAGTTTGGGGTAGCTCAGTATCTGACAAAGTACTAATGCTACAGTAACCAAACTTGCACAAGTGATTCATCTTTGGATGCCGAGATGGACCCATGCATCGGATGCAGCATCTGACCTACTTTTTCCACTTGAGTGATTTCGCTTTTAAAAGCCAATATTGAGCAAAGTATAAGTGATACATGTACCAAACTTGCATATTGGATGTATCTTTGATCAATCTTTCATAAAATGACCTTGACCTACTTTTTCCGCTTGAGTGATTTTGCTCTATAAAGCCAATATTGAGCAAAGTATAACTGCTACATGTACCAAACTTGCATATTGGATGTATCTTTGATCAAACTTTCATAAAATGACCTCGACCTACTTTTTCCGCTTGAATGATTTTGCCTTTAAAAGCCAATATTGAGCAAAGTATAAGTGATACATGTACCAAACTTGCATATTGGATGTATCTTTGATCAATCTTTCATAAAATGACCTTGACCTACTTTTTTCCGCTTGAGTGATTTTGCTCTATAAAGCCAATATTGAGCAAAGTATAACTGCTACATGTACCAAACTTGCATATTGGATGTATCTTTGATCAAACTTTCGTAAAATGACCTTGACCTACTTTTTCTGCTTGAGTGGTTTTGCCTTTAAAAGCCAATATACATGTACTAAGAAATATGTTTGAATTGAATTTTGCTGTCACGAGGTGAGCTTTGTAATCTATGTTTACTCTTGTTTGCTGTAAACAAGTGCTTTAACATCGCACATATTACAGCTTGCTAAGAATCTAAATGTTGGTGAAATCTACCTACATTCAAAACATGAATGTGAAGTGTCACAATAGTCAACCCAAGTTATTTAGTCCCCTACTGGTAAGGCCGAAGGGGACTCTAAGGTTTTGGAATATAATTGCAGTTGCCTAATGGGCTTTCAACATGGGGGAACTACTAGTAATATAACTATTGATAGCAGTAGCTCACAGTGCAACATCCCTGTATAGCTTGAAATTAGCAGTATTTGAAGTGAAGTTAACATACTAGCATGTAAAGTCTTATTATTATTCACATACCATGTTCATAGGTTCTCTTAAATTCTACAACTTTCAAGCATTGTTATAAATAACAAGAATGACAACACCAGCCTATGTAATACAATAATTATTATCTTGTTTTGGTTAATCATACTTTTTAGATTGAGAAAAACAGAAAGTATGCCAAGTGGAAGGCAGCGTATATACATAAATGTCTGAAGGCTGGAGAGACGCCTATACCAGGCCCCATGCAGGAAGAAGGAGACGGTCAGTTTACAAACTTTATGTTATCATTCTTAATGCCATCTACAGAAAAATCATTTGAGATGCTTCATTTTCTGCTTTTCTCTAGTAATCTATTTGAAATGTCAAAACTAATAATGATATATTCTTTATAAAACATTGTTAAAAAAATAAGTACATGTCAGTTGTTGAATATTTGATTGAGCAAATCAGTCTCATATCTACATGTATATTGCAAAAAAGTTTAAGGACTGGCCTTACACAAATATGAATACATTTGTACAGAATGATAAAAATAGTCTCATAATGTGTATGTATAATCTGTTAATCCGAGATCATTCTTATGAAATGGATCTATAGTTCTTTAATAGAAAATAATTTGACAATCATGTTTTGGACAAATATGATAGATCATGGAAGCTTGAGGAACTTGACTTTAGTCATGAAACATGTGAGAAGTCTGAATTTTTAGGTCTTGAAAAATTATGGAAATTTTGAAAGATCCTACCCCTAAGGTCTTAAAATCTTGCAATTCTCATCAAGTTTTGACGTCATTGTAATTTAAGAATCCCTAATATATGGATTTCCTGTAACAATAAATTCATCCTTCATATTGGTTTTGGAAAAGTCTAACCTTAGTTTGAATATAAACCTTAGATTGATTCAAAGAATAGATCAACCATTCTCTTGTTAGATGTACATGTATATAAGAGAAACATTGTATTTTCAGAGTTTCAAGGAGATGATGGCACAAGTGGTACGGCTGATTCGGCTTACCCATCGTCGTCAGCCAGTATGCCTCCGCCTCAGCCCGGACCCAGCACCTCTAACTGGCAGCCCTACGGTGGGGGAAATAGCCTCCCACCCCCTAACAACAGTATGTATCCAGCTGCAGGGGCACATGCCCCACCCTCTACACCCCAGGATCCAGGTCATAGGTCACCTCAACAACCCAAACCTGTACCCCAACAAGAAGTATGGCAGCCTCCAGAAAATCCCAGTAAGTGATGTGTTCGTGTTTAAAAAGCTCTATCACTTTTCAGTAGATACATTTGTATCTAATCCAAGTTTTAGTGATTTTGTTCAGACGGATTAGCAATAGCTTTCAGGATTGTTTGAAATGCCCATCAACATTGTTATTATTTCTGAACTTCATCAGACCAAAGCTATATCACTAGGTATGTCTGACTAGCCTTCAGAAATATTGTAACTGCTGATGTATCACTTCTTTAACTTATGCAACATGTGTCTGCTGTTACGTAGGGCTGTCACGATTCACCGCGGTTCTCGATTCACCGCGGTTCTTGACGACGGTTCGATACACGATACGAGAAGAGGCCGTATCGTTGATTTACGGTTCGTTTTCAGCATTAACTGATTAAGTTTTATCTTTAAAATATCAATATTGCGACGCCCGACGCCGGGTCGTCAAAGATACCTTTAAAAGACGCTCCTTTATATCATTTTATCAGCGATTGGGAAAGTCACGCGCCCTGCGACATAGTCCTATTCTGACGAAAAATGGCCCATAAAATCGGCAACTTGCTTCGCCCTGGTGCGCATTATTCTACAATGTCCATGTTTGGTTTCCAAATCAATCTAACGTACATGTAGATCTACACCAGTAGCAGTAACGTGTGGATCACAGCCAGTCACTTCTGCTCTGTTCATCCGAATTATGATACAATATTGATTTTTCTCTGACATTCTTTTTATGCCCCCCTTCGAAGAAGAGGGGACATATAGGTTTGCCGCTGTCGGTCGGTCTGTCGGTCGGTCTGTCGGTCTGTCGGTCGGTCCGCGACATCAGTTTCCGTTCAATATCTCTGGAATGGATTCACATATTGAAATGAAATTTTGTATACAGACACATCAAACAAAAATCTAGGTTAAGTTCATATTTGGGTCCGATCAACAAAATTTTGACAGAGTTATGCCCCTTGCATTTCGAAAAATACCAAAATTTCAGGGTTTCCGTTCAATATCTCTTGAATGGAGTTACATATTGAAATGAAATTTTGTATACAGACACATCAAATGAAAATCTAGGTCAAGTTCATATTTGGGTCCGATCAACAAAATTTTGACAGAGTTATGCCCCTTGCATTTCGAAAAATACCAAAATTTCAGGGTTTCCGTTCAATATCTCTTGAATGGAGTTACATATTGAAATGAAATTTTGTATACAGACACATCAAATGAAAATCCAGGTCAAGTTCGTATTAAGGTCCGATCGACAAAATTTTGACAGAGTTATGCCCCTTGCACTTCGAAAAATACCAAAATTTCAGGGTTTCCGTTCAATATCTCTTGAATGGATTCACATATTGAAATGAAATTTTGTATACAGACACATCAAACAAAAATCTAGGTCAAGTTCATATTTGGGTCCGATCAAAAAAATTTTGACAGAGTTATGCCCCTTGCACTTCGAAAAATACCAAAATTTCAGGGTTTCTGTTCAATATCTCTTGAATGGAGTTACATATTGAAATGAAATTTTGTATACAGACACATCAAATGAAAATCCAGGTCAAGTTCGTATTAAGGTCCGATCGAAAAAATTTTGACAGAGTTATGCCCCTTGCACTTCGAAAAAAAAACAAAATTTCAGGGTTTCCGTTCATTATCTCTTGAGTGGAGTTACATATTGAAATGAAATTTTGTATATGGATACATCAAATGACAATCTAGGTCAAGTTCTTATTTGGGTCCAATCAACAAATTTTGACAGAGTTATGCCCCTTGCACTTCGAAAAAAACCAAAATTTCAGGGTTTCTGTTCAATACATGTATCTCTTGAGTGGAGTTACATATTGAAATGAAATTTTGTATATGGATACATCAAATGACAATCTAGGTCAAGTTCTTATTTGGGTCCAATCAACAAAATTTTGACAGAGTTATGCCCCTTGCACTTCGAAAAATACCAAAATTTCAGGGTTTCCGTTCAATATCTCTGGAGTGGAGTTACATATAAAAATGAAATTTTGTATACAGACACATCAAATGAAATCTAGGTCAAGTTCATATTTAGGTCCGATCAAAAATATTTGGACAGAGTTATGCCCCTTGAGTGGAGTTACATATTGAAATGAAACTGTTACTTTATACCCCCATAGGTTGTATCAATGCAAGTATAAAGTTGTGACAGACTTTAATCACAGAAGGGGTAGGGGGGCATTAATGTTTTACAAACATGACTTTTAACTTGTTTAATCTCGTTCTGGGCCTGCGATTTAAATTTCCAACATCCACTTACGTATCTTATCGACGGAAAGGTTATTGTGTATGCATTCGTCCGTAAAATTATTATGTCATTTTAAGTCAATGGGTTCAAATTTAAGTAATAAAATTTGTACAGGAATGTCAATTGCAGTCATGCAACCCCTTTACTCTCTTCACAAAGCTAAAAAAGAAGCTGCCCATGCGTGGACACGAAAAATACAGGATAGGTGGCTGAAAGTTTCTGTGATATGCATGTCTGTAAATTATTCATTGGAAATGGTAAAATTGGGAATTTCACAACTAAAAATGTGCAAACACCTTATGTATAATGCATACATTGTAAGCAAAGCTTTTCGAAAATTGATCATTTTTGGAATGTATAGTAAAGTTTATAATGGCCCACTGATTTTGATAGTCCAATTGAGCAAGGTTGCCTTCCCGATCACTGTGATTTTGTTTTATATATTGCTGAGTTTTGTTCTTTTTCCCGGTTTTCTATAGTCTATACAATAATTCTCAAAGCATTCAAGTTATGATTTATCTTAATTTGTTGTTGTTAAACTTGTTCTATTAAAATATTTGACGAATTACAGAAATGCCTACATATCTACACAAAAGATGATGTATCGTGATACGAATCGTATTGTGAGTAAATATCGTGATACATATCGTATCGTGAGCTTAGCGTATCGTGACAGCCCTACTGTTACGTAAGTATTTTGATGCCTGGTTTTTTAGGGGTTACCATTTATATGCTCTACAAAAACTTACAGGGTATTGGTAAATCCCAAGTCAGAAATTGAATGAATTAGATAAATCTGACAGGGGAATCGATGATACATGTCAGTTTTTGTAAATCACTAATTTGGTAGTACTACTCTAATGCTTTGTTCAGTAATAGGCTAGAGAATCCATGACATAGCAAACTCTGCCGTAAAATGTGAATGCCCCTTGTAGATTTTTTCTTGCTCAACCAATCAGTATGCACATTGCAAACTGAGTACATTAGAATACACCTTAAGATTTACTTAATGGTCATTATGTATATAAATTTCAGGTGGTGTTCAGTTACATGCGGAGGACTATCAGAAAGCCATGAAGTATTGTAAATACGCCAGCAGTGCTCTACAATACGAAGATCCTTCTACGGCCATATCAAATCTCACCAAAGCCCTCAAACTACTGACGACGGGCAAAGAAACGTAATGTTATTATGTGTATACTATCAACTGTGATATGATCGTGTATTGTTTTAGTTAACTTTTTACTTATTGATTGTGAGGATGTACTGCAAGCGCTGTATTGTCATTGATATTTACTACATGTATCTGTACTATAGAATAGGTCTATGCTTCAAAGAAATGTAAAAATGGAAAGAATTTGAAATTCTTATATCATTTCTGGCATTTTTGAGAGTAAAAGATGGTTGATACATTTACATGTTGTCATAGTGATAGAAGTGTACATGTAGATATAAATGTTCATATTACTGATCTGAAAAAAAGAATCATTTTTCTTACAGAAATATAGAAAAACAACTTTTAATCTAATAAAACCAAATTATGGTTCTATGATTATCATGAAGTGAATCTGCAGTAAATGATTAAATGAATATACCAGCAGTATATGTATATGTTTACCGGCAGTTATGGATATTACGTAGAATTCTTTTGTATTCGTGCTTTTCCACTTGATAAAGGCTAAGTGGCTGAAAATTTGTGGATATAGAGTGTTCATTGTTATTTATTATAAATGAATATAGGTTATTTCTTAACCGTGTGTGGAAGAATATTTCAATGTTTTAATATCCATATGAACAAACTGAATAATACGTGCACATATAAGTAATATCATGTAATGTGGGTACATGTACATCTGTTTAAGGATACGTGTATTTTAAAAATAAAAATAGCATCAAGATCAAACAAAATTGTAGTATTGAAATATTTATTCTTTTTTGTTGAATATTTTAGTTGACTGACAAAGAAATATCCGAACCTTGATCTTTCTCAAATTTTAATTAATTGACTTTATTACTTTATGTAATGATTTTCTTTTCGTATATTTACTATTTTGTCTCCTTTTTCAACATAAGATATTCTCTTAATAATGCTAGGTTTTGGAAAACATTTGGTAAGACCTTTAAGAAATTGCATTCTGGCACCCTCAGATACCCTTGCCCTAATTAGTACAGTGACCAAGCCTAAAAAAGTGCTCTATTTTAGGAGTTTAATGTCCACTCCTAGTGCAAGGCTATATTTGGTATCAAATGAAAGGTTATGGTCTAAGGTTTACGATTTGACTTGTCGTCAAAACTTTTACGGGTGCCTACTACGTCAAATTTGACGTTGCAATGACGTAATAAAAATGGTGGAAAATTCTCATATTTTGAATGCTAAATGTAAGTCTTTTTTCAAATTTGCTGAAATGTGACAATTTCACCTGCACAATCGAAACATCCTATCGATTCCTAATTTAGAAGTCGTTAAAAGTAATTTTCATCCACACTCGAAGACAATTTCTGAACAATACTACGATTTTAACAAGCATCTTTTGACAGCACTTTACTTCTGAATTTTGATTCCGAATACTTTATGTTCTTAAGTTGTTTTAATATTTCTTTTTAATATTGATCTGTTTTGATGGTACATTAGAGCATTTTTATCAATATACCAACAAATATTTCTTCCAATAATGACAAAACGCTTAATTGGTCCTTTCATTCCACCTGCAATAGCGACTAATAGAGATAAGTAGTGTATGCTTGTCATGCGTTCTTTCGTTGTTAATACCTCTTCTTGCATAATGTCGATTTGTGCATACCTCTTGATCCTTCGAAACCTATCTCGTTTTAGCATAAATCGCCTTTCCAGACAAAAATCATGTTTCAAAGAAATTTCCATTGCAAAAATAAGGGTTTATTTTGTTGCATTAAACGCCTTTTGGGGTGAAAAACTTGGTTTTAAAGGAACTATCACAGAAAATAGGAAGCAATGAATATAACATTTGTATTCATCGTAAAATAAAAAAAAATTGAAAGACGCGATTTCAAAAAAAAAAAAAAAAAAAAAAAAAAAAAAAAAAAATTGAATACTCTACGAATAATATAAATTTTACATTCTAAATCCTAGGTAAAAGAAGGGAGGGGATCTCCAACAAGACCCTGTTGCAGCACCAACAGCAAAACGCCAAAACACCCGATGCAAAAACACAAAAGACGAGTATAGTATGAGACGAAAAAGAGACACACGACAAGTAAACATCAAACACAAAAAGACTACACATAAACCGACGAGACTAATGGGCAACTAATGCCGACTTTGGACGGCCATTTGCCACGCAAGTAGCAAATGGTGTGGTTATCCTGGATTACGTGCGCAAAACCCTCTTCACTTTTCCAATTACCCAGAGGTCTCGAAGAACGTACAATTGTGGTGTAAAACAACATGACCCACACAAACAAGACCGCAAAACATAGAGACCCCAGCAACACAGATGTGTATGTAAATGGATATAAAAAGAGAGTTGTAAAGTTGCAATTTGGTCTCAAAAAGTTTGACTTATGTGAAAAATTGGCAACGCATAAATCTGTGAAAAGGACAAGAACCATGAACGGCGAAATTGGCTTATTTTGCCATAACGCTTAATATCTTTTATTTATACTTTGATAATACTAATTTCTTAACCTTAGATGACTTTACGCCATGATAAAGCAAAATATATTCATGTGAAGTGGAGTATGGTTTATTGTTTGCGACGTCATTTTTGACGTATGACACGGCATTTTGCCGTTGCTTGTGTAAGAACAGTGCATTGATCAGTATCGATTTGCTAAAAAGAAATGAAAATATATATTGCTACATTGAGGAAGTGAGTGAAATATTTATTTGTTTGAAGAATTAAAGCATGTTTTAAAAATCTACATAGATGCAGAACTATATGCATTCACTTATGCACAGTCGACTTGACGTCTGTTACGTTGACATGGCGGCCGGCCTGTGAACGTATGTCGTATCAGATTTGATTCAAATCAGCCTGAAAGAGCACTATAAACCACTAGCAGCTGAAAGGATAAACAAATACATAAGGCGGATCCAGGATTTTTTCAAAGGTTGAAGAGGTGTTTAAAGACTTATGATATTTCAAGAAGAGGGAACTTCAAGATTATTTCATATTATAGGCAAAATGTATCAATTTGCCTTATATCGCAATAATATTGCATATTATTTCGGAAGCATTGCGTTATTTTGCAATAATATTCCGTTACTTTGCAACATAATTGCGTTATATCTTAATAATATTGCGTCATTTTGCTATAATGATGTGTCATCTCGCTAGGATTATGCGTTATTTCGCAATTCTGTTACGTTATTCCTCGGAGGTATTGCATTTTATCGCTATGTCACAATAGATATGCGTTTTAGTTATTCGTTTTATGAATGATTGTCATCATCAACAAACAGGAAATACTTACCTGATGTGTACATCAATATGTACATCGAGACAATTACCGAATTTGACAAGTTTCCATGGAGTTGTTGCGACAAGTGTTAATTGCATGCAATCAGGACGCTGACTCCCCCCGGGACCTGGTCGTTATTCATTCCGAATTTGCAACCGTTACTGTGGGAATTCTAATTATTTTGCCTTGCTTTCTCGACTTTGAGAATGAATATATGATAGGTAATTCTTCAATGTTTATTACAATTATATTGCGTGATATTGCAAGAATAACGCGTTATTTCGCAATATTGTTTCGATATTTTTCAGATGTATTGAATAAGATCACAATGTTTCGCAAATCTATAATATCCTTTTGTGATATCACGCAATATCATTGCTATATAACAATACTATTGTGAAATAACGCAATATTATTACTATATCACGCAATTTTATTGCGATATGACGCAATATCATTGCGATATATACAATATTATTGCAACTTTATTGCAATATGATACAATTTTGTTGTGATAAGATTGCGTTATTAGGCAGTAAAATTGCGCTCTTACGCATTTCCATCGCGTTAAATCTCAATATTTTTGCGTTACAACGCAATATTATTGCAATAAACTGCAATTTCATTGCAATAAAATTACGTTATTAAGCAATAAAATGGTGCTATAATGCAATTTAATTGCTGTATAACGCATTACCATTACAATATAACGCAATTCTATTGCGATATAAAGTAATACTTTTATCATGATTACATTTTTGATTCACCTAGGGGCTTAACCAAAATGTAATCATGATAACTAGTTATCATGATTACATTTTTGGTTAAGCCCCTAGGTGAATCAAAAATGTAATCATGATACTTTTGCGAAATAAAGCAACACGTTTGTGATATTACACTATATCATTTCAATTTGACTTAACACAGTTGCAAAATAACGCAAAACTATTGCGAAATAGCGCAAATTATTGCATTTTTTTTTTTGCAAAACAACGCAGTAAATAATTGTTATTTTCAATGAAGCAAACGGGCTTCGGTTAATTTAATTTGGTTTTCGAAAAAATGTTATTTTTTGCATGAAACGTCAACATTTTGTGTCCCCAAGAAATTTTATTTTGCGCTTTAATGTGCCAATATGAATCAACATATGATGCCCGAATAACATAAGAAATAAGTGTGAAATTTCAACAACATTTCACTTAGATTTGGTACATCTAAGATTTTAGATAAGTAGGTCGATCATATGTAAAGGGACGGGAGGGGAGAAACAGATATGATGGGAAGGTATTACCCGCCAAAGTAATGGCAGGAAATAACTCAATTTAACGTATAATCTATTTCCGGCTCCTTTCGCTCGCAAAAATATAAGATAAATCTCTGGTTTTCATTTCATTTTTTTTTCATCTCCTAGAGAAGGAATAAATTCTAGACACCATGTACTCCTAAATTCTTGAAAATCATCGGTTGTCTTCGCTCGCCAGCATATATACATGTATATATATATATATGTATGAAATGTAAAGAAGAAAACATACTATGATGTGTTAGCTTTTTTAATCCTCTAAATCTCATCCCCACCCATTTAAACATTCTGGATCCGCCTATGTTCACTGAGTTTTGAGCATGTGTTCATTGCTACAGGATGTCTACAGTCAACCTTTGTTTCCGGCGTAAAATTTGAAGAATAATTTTTTGCTCATTCGTTTAATTTTTTTTTCTTATTTCGAAAAAATATTTCTAAATATTCTAAAAATCTCCAGCCTCGCTTTGCCCGGCGGATCACTAGTATAGCATCAAATTTTGATTACTATTGTTCTACTAGAAATGACTGAATTATACCAAATGTATTGTACAAATGTACACTTCATTTCGTCAAAATTTCCTGCTTGCTGTTCCCATCCCCAGGAAGTATTCATAAAGAAAAAATTCTAAAAGTAAGTTGAAAAATAAAATAATACAATAGCCATTTCGACCCCCCCCCCTTTCTTAAAATATTTTTAAAGTCTTAAAATCCCTCCTTTTGAAAACTCTGTATTCGCCTACGACAACAAAATTAGGTCGGTGTTCAGAAAGTATTGTTTCAAGGAATATTAATATGAAATATGAAAGCTCTTTCACTTAGCAATCAATACTTATGTCTAATCATAGTTTTAAAGACACTGTTTAACACATGTCTATGGCAGATACAGTGGCAAATGGACAAAATAGGTTATCAACAGACCGGTAATTTATTTGCAAAGCTTCCAGATTTGTGCATTTATGTATTTTGCGTATACAGGGGTTTGTTTTTAGTACCTAAGTAACATATATATACAAGAAAATTGTGGAATTTTAATGAAAATTCATTGTAGAAATAGGACGCGTCTAAAAATAGATTTTATGACGTCATCGATACACTGAAAGCCATCAAATATTACAAAAATTAAGATTCTTTTATTTCATGCGAATTTTGTCCAAAAGAAAGTTTTTGCTTGCTTATTTCATTTGAATTACACAGTTTTTAAACCCTTAAGAGGCATAAAGTAAGATAAACGCAATTTGACCCCTATGACCTTTGACCTCTAAATAAACAATGAAGGCACCCCAAAATATTTTGACGACATCTCAATTTTGAAAGTTGAAACTCTATAGTTTCATTTGGTATACAATTTAGCCTTGCACTAAGAATGGAAATTAAATCTTATTTTTTAGGCTCTTGGTCACCCGACTAAATTAGAAAAACAGCTATGTTTGTTCACTTATTGCCTCAAAATATTTCAAGAATTGTTGACTGTTCTACCTTAATCATGATGTCTGACCTGCATTTAAAAATTAACAAAAGCATTAGCTGATCATGGGGTTAGAGTATATCACAAACACTTCTGAATTTTTTTAGGCATTTTGTTTCCTAGATATTTGTTGCTGTCATTTACAATGTTCAAATTTATTGGACATGTACCTGTGTATTAGTCTTTATGTACATATGATTTAAGCTTGAATAAACATGTAGTTTCTTCAATTTCTCATTATTAATTGTCTTCTTCTTATGCGATCTACTAGTATGTTGCAATCTTCATATTTCTCTTTCATGTGTTACATTGACTCCCTTTATAGTTAGATTCAATGGAAATTTTATAACATGTATTTATTGATAAATAAGAAACATCTTTGGACTTCTTTAATCTTATAATATTTGAAAGGTGTTGTCTCAGGGCTGGCTGCCATTAAAGCTTGGACTTCATGGCCTTAACTTTTACTTATTTTTAAAGACCTTAATGTTGGCTATTTTTGAGTGATGGGATTTCAGATTTCCATTTTCATTCTGAGTGAGAAAATCCTGTTACACATCACTAGTAGGTGATTTTCAAATTTCTCCAAGGAGAAGACTTAAGTCTGACATCACTTTGTTTTGATGGTATTTTTGTCAATGGCAATGTAAATACAGTTTTGACTATGTCATGATGATGCGTTGTACCCTTAACATTCTGTAATTTGTAGAAAGCCATCAAATTATTTCATGTGGGCATCTGGCCACCTTATTATGATGCTTAAATTTTGCAACTCTTCAAGGAATCATCTACAACACAGATTGTGTACTCCTTTTTATCCCAGGATTGTTGAATGAATCTAGCAACTTTAAGTATTCTATACATAGGACAAACTTTTCTGTGTTGAACCATCAAATTATGCACAAAGATGAAATTACATGAAGAATTCACAAACATTGAATATCCGTAGCAAATTGCTGTGAGGGATGACAGGTATAAAATGAAATTCTCTACTTCCTGTGCAAAAATCCGCAAGTGAAGAACATTTAATCAAACTTAACATTTGATTTGTCCTTTTGGAATTGATTTCCAAGGTCAGGGGTCAAAGGTCAAGTTCACAACAAGTAATACATGCATTAGAAAGACATTGTGCATACTTAAGAAGTTGCAGACTACTTTATATGTTCATTAACCTTTTTAGCTCACCTGAGCCAAAGGCTCTAGTGAGCTATTGTCATAGCGATCCGTCCGGCGTCCGGCGTCCGTCGTCCGTCGTCTGTCGTGTGTCGTGTGTCGTCTGTCGTCTGTCGTGTGTCGTCTGTCGTCTGTCTGTCGTAAACTTTTCACATTTTCGACTTCTTCTCAAGAATGGCTAAAGGGATTTTGATGAAACTTGGTAGGTATAAAGTACTAATGGTCCCCTACAAGTGTTGTTGTTTTTCGTCCGGATCCCTCAACAGGTGGCGCCACCACAGGCAAAAGTAGGTCACGGGGGGTACCCTCCTTTGACAAACTTCTTCTTCAGAACGGAAGCACGTATCGACAAACCGAAAGCATCAGGATGATCTAGAGAGATGTCTTAAGAAGTGTTGTTATTTTTGGTTCCACTCCGAACTCAAATTTTTGACGCTTTTTTGACGTCTCTTCGGACTTAGTCAGAAATGCTAATTTTTGCACTATTTCTTTAAATAACTCAATAAGTGTATGATTTTACACACTCATTTACTGCATATTTATCATATCTAACTTACTTTTTTTCTTAGATTGTCATGAAACTTGGTAGGTATGAGGTACTCATGGTTCCCTACAAGTGAAAGAATTTTGTCAAGATATCCTCATTTGGATTTTTACGGAAAAACATTCATAGATACAATGTAGGTTTTCCATGCCCAATGAACCCAAGAGTAGTGGTTCAAACCCCGGCAGGACCCCACTTTTGCAGGTTTTTTTTTCTCCTTTTTTTATATTTAACATTAGAATAGAAAGTGTGAAAGAATTCTGTCAAAATATCAACTTTTAGATTTAAACAGACAAGCTAGTTTGGCTTTGTGTACTTTAATTTTCGTACGTCGAAATAACTCAGGCACACATGCAATCAAATATATATAACTCTGAATTTATTTTTGAGATGTTGACTTTTTCCATACATGCATATTATATAACAATTTCCCTATATAATGATTATTTTCTCCGCTTTATTTTTGTATCTATGGTAAACAAAGTCGCCATATATCTTGTGTTACAGATTTGATTGGTTAATTCCTCCACGCCCATTTAATAGTCACGGGTAATCTCGCAACGCAGAACACTAGGTTTATCTATAATTTCGTGTATTACAAATTATTTTTCACAAAAAGGGGAATGTGATGCAGTGTAAGGATGCCTTAGATACGAGTTTTATCGAAAGTAAGAGAGGTAATATCCTTTTATAAAGCCGAAAAACTATCGGCATGATTGGTGTAGATGAAAGTGAAAGTAGAACGCCGATCGTGTTTGTGCATTATAAAAAGCTATAATATCCACCTTATTTTGGATACAACTCATAGTTAGGGCGTTGTTACACTGCATCACATTTCCCTTTTTGTAATAAATTATCTATTTTGCGCAAAAAATATTGAAAAATAAATTGTTCTGCGTTGCGAGATTACCCACCGTGTTAGTACTGTACACGTGATACATTTCAGGAGATTAATAGATGATCTATCGTGCAAACAAAATAGTACTGCCGGTATTTAATAGATTTTATTTAATGTGCATATACTGGGAACACTTTCATGCTTGTTATTATTCATGTACTTGGAACAATTCCATACTTGTCATCATTTATAAACTTAGCTCGAATTTCCTTTGTCTTAGACTCTCTTAGATGAATTGTATACGGACTGATTTCTTGAAGAAACATCTAATGAGTAATCCCTTCCCGAGGATTTTGAGAATGTATAGGACATTTGATATATCTGAAATTCTTGAAAACAAATGAGTAATTTCTTCCCGAGGATTTTGAGAATGTATAGGACATTTGATGTATCTGAAATTCTTGAAAACAAATAATTCAGTTCAGAGTTCTTGAAATCTTTCAATGAAATGTTGGACCACAGGAAGCTGTTGTTTTAAAAGAGGAAATAAATTATGATTCACAACCTTAAGCCACTGTGTTCGACATCTTGTATGTATACAACATTTCTAAAGACGAACACAAGAGGCTTTAAATTGAAGGTCGTGAATAATAAAACATTTTCTCTCATAAAACGACAGGTTCCTGTGGTCAGACATTTGGGAATTTTTATCTGTCCAAATAATAGATAGAACATGAGTTTTTATCGGACCAAATGATTTTTTATCAGCAAATCCGATGCAGCTGATACTTTTCATGAACTCTGTCAGCTAATAATTTGTCCATGTAACAGTCCTATCATGAGGCGAAACATAGTTAACAGTAAATAACGATGTGGTAGGTCTGCTAGTTGGACAAGCTTTACAGTATCATGGGCCTATTAATTTGTTCCCCTAAAAGCAGCATACACCAGAGTATTAAGTTTATTTCATTGTTCTATTCTTTTTGTCTGTTTCTGTCACTTGCTGCACATTAATGTGGAATTTTACAAAATGATTTTTTTGATGTTGAATAATTGAACTATACACTAGCTGGGCATATGACTTTGGATCACATTATCCGTCTATTCAAATCAGTAAAAAAGATAATGTTTTGAAATGTTACTATTTCTTCTTGTTTGTACTTTTAAAGGCTGTAAAAAAAAATCTTGTCTGCATCCGGCAAAAATCTTTTTAGAAAGAATGTAGGCTCAAATCGTGATACTGGCACTATCAATTTTACGTCTTATTCAATGTCAGTATGTCAATTAGAGCACCCATGGGTATCAGGTGAGCGTTGTGCCCTCCTGGGGCTCTTGTTTGTGTTGCTCATGATAAAAGGATAACACCTAACAAGTTCCAATGTCAGGGACCAAAGGTCACAGCAGACGATACTAGATTCGTACAAAAACCTTGTGGGTGCTATCAACTACATGACTACAGAAGGATTCTCAATGTTCATCATACTTTGGATTCTGTTGCCATGTAGGGAGAGTAAATACCTATTGATTTTCAAGGTTAAGGTCACAACTTACAATACAAGGAACACTATAAAGACATTCCAGAAGTTAAATATGTAACTGTATATCCATCAAAATTAGCACGTGAGTTCCTATGTGGAGATCAAGGTCACACATGAAAATACTGGAAAATCTATAAATGCTTAAAGGCTATGTGGACTTGTACAATGTATGTCATGATATATACAACATGTACATGTACTATATTAGTTTGATCTGCTTCCTGATGATCTGCAATTAAAAAAGAGAAAATTAACTGTTGATAGCGCATGACCTCAACTGAAGCTTGAATGACATATACATTTGTAATCAATATTGTGATAATGAACAAAATTTGTCTAATAGCAGGAAACATTCAATATCTGAAAAAAAAACAACAAAACAAAAAAAAAATAAAAAAAACATTGGAGCTCTTGGCCTAAGTACGTTAAGATTAGTCAGTTAATAAATTGAAATAGTAGCATTCTATTTAAATATGGTAGAGATATTATTAATGACAGTACTTTCCTGAAAGTAGGTCAAACTCAAAGGTCTAGGTCGTAGGGTCAAAGACTAAGGTGTCAAATGAAAGGCCATTTCACAGGCAATCCACATATCAATTATCTAAGCTGACTTTCCGATATGGTCAAAAGTTCTGGCAGAGGTTTCAGTTTTTCTTTATTTTAAAAATTCTAAAATTAAGTCAGTCAGTATTGACTCATTAAGATCAAGGTCATGGAATCAGAATAATCCTTTTTTTATGACACCTGAAATATATAAGTATCTTATCTTAAATATTAGGAGATATTGCTGTAAGCATTTGTTGCTAAAAGTAGGTGAAACTCCAATGTTGAGGTCACAGGGTCAAAGGTCAAGTATCAAAGATTCAAATGAAAGGTCTTGTGTTTACATCCAATAAAGACCAGATAAATGAAGCTGCTGTTATGGTGAAAATCCCTGAGAGTTTTTCATGGAATGTGGCAATGTCTCAGAAGGATCTAATTGATACTTCTACGAATAAAGAAAAAATTTCTTGACAAAATTTTTATTTATCAAAACAGGGATCTGTATCTTGTACGTTGCATTATCCAATGCTTGCTTTAACGCAACGGTGTTAAAGGGATATACTTCTATATATATGCACAACCAATGTAATTCCCTGAGATGATACTATTGAAAGGAACGTGCTGCAATTCGTGTATTAACACTCGTGACGTCACAATGCATAAGATCTAAAGAAACATGCCGTGACGGCTGTTCTAACCTGCAAACTGAACCCGCGTTGAGATGAATTTTGACGTCACTCTTTTACCTAGAAAAGGCAATTTCAGAAAACAAGAATGAAATAGACAATTATAGTGCATATATATAGAATAAATGTCATAATTTGTGTTTTGTTACGGGTATACAACACACAGCAAGTGCATTTATCGCACGAAATGCGCTAACGCGCATTACATGTACGATAAATGCACTTGCTGTGTGTTGTATACCCGTAACAAAACACAAATTAAGACACTTATTCTCTATATGTGCATGTCTAAAGGAAAAAATATTAACAAGAAAAGAATGTAAGACCGGAGGCAGGCTATGATGTAAGAATTTTGAGGCGGGTCAGAGAGGCACCGACCTCGAGAACAAGGTAACATGTTAAATGTAGATCGAGGTGACTAAGAAATCGACTGGAGCGAAGTAAACTTTGGTCGAAGTGATTTGTACTTCATTTGAAGAACGGATTGAATACAGGTCGAAATGTCGAATATGCAGTTTTGTGAAAAAAGAAATTTACCCGCTGTGTCTCATAGCCTTAGAGACAGTATAATGCCTCTTGTTGTAATGTAAATATCCCATTAGCTAATCTTAATCTTAAAGCTCTTTATCATATAAAACAGTGATTGGGAAGGACGTGCGCCATGCGCCATACGCGGTACATAGAATCACCGGAATTACCGCTATTTACCGGAATTACCATATAAATGACCGAAATTACCACCAAAGGGACCGGAATTACCATCAAAGGGACCAGAATTACCGTTTTATAAGTAGATAAGGATCCATTGTACCTAGAAAGTATAACTTTATTCTAAAAAATGTGCAATGAGGAATACCCTATGCCGGAGTTCATTTCTTGCAAACGCCGGGATCGAAACACGGGATATATGTGACATTATCTACTATAAATCAATAAAAAGTAATGAAAAAAATAATTCTGAAACTTCCATGAAATAGTAAAAAAAAAAAAGTTTAATTAAGCGTAAACTTAAAAAATAAATATTATTGGTGGATCTTGCAATTTAAATGACATTGGGCAGATCTTCGATGTCGACTTATTTTATCCGTTTCTTCTAATTTTAAAGTAACATCTTTCATATAACAATGTTTTTCCTTTCCTGTGAACAATATCCCTCCCTTAGACCTAACCAACCCCAAAATACGTCCTAACCAATCCCAAATCACCCCCTATATTAAAAAAAAAAAACGGGGTGGGGTGGGGGGTTGAAGAAACGATTCATTTCGATCCATATTTTATATTTTATTTAATTTTATTTAATTTTATTTAATTTTATTTAATTTTATTTAATTTTATTTAATTTTATTTAATTTTATTTATTTTATTTATTTTATTTTATTTTATTTCACGATTCTTGCTGGGTTTTTTTTACGGACTTTTTGAAAGTGTCTCAATGACTTTGTATGAAAGACTGACTTTATGTAAAGTGTATCAAACTCATTCATACTTCAAGACACTAAGACACTTATAGAATCGAAAGCGTTGATTATATAATCCAAATCAATTTAACAATATTTAATTACATTTTACGTTTTTCAGGGATAGAGATCCTTCTGAAAGAATCAATCCTACGAAGATGTCAGAATATGCACATTCCTTCAATTATGAACTTCTTTTTTTCATTATATTGAAATAATTAATATATCAATAAAAGAGCCTTGAATTAATAAAATATTCATTCTTTCATTCACTCATTCTGATTTTATTCATTCATTCATTCTGATTTCATAAAAGATAACACTTATATATAGTGTTATTATTAAATGAAAGCAGCATCACCTCAATTCATTTACTGGGAAGTTTCAATTCACCTATATTATAGAGATTACAAAAAAGAAAGACCAAAAAAAAAAAAAGAGAGAGAGAGAGAGAGAAACGCAAGTCGTTCCTCCTGATCAGATTATAAGAAATAGTCTACATACCAAGATATGATGATCAATTTTTTTTCTTATAAATTTTGTTTGTTTTTAGTTTATCTTAGTTTATTTATATATTTTGCTAATTAATGCATATATCTGATTTTATTCACGACGTCGCTGTGGTCATTTGCGTTACTTTCACACGCTATTAGGTCACTTTCGCTTAGTCTAAAGAAGCCACAAAAATAACAAATTGACAGCACCAACCTTACAACTGCAGAAGCCACAAAAGTTACTAGAGTTTGGTATATATACAACATGGACATGCCCTTGTCATTCATTACAATCTTTTCAAAATGGGTACACCGTACCCTTGCGTGTCCTGCGACAGAAACTGCACTACAGATACAATACAGTGTGAATCGTGCGAGAGATGGGTGCACCGGTGAGTATCAATATGTTATTATCTTTCAAAGATATTTTTTCAAAGAATCTTATCACGCATATAAATATATAATGCAGACCTAACCCCCCCCCCCCCCCCCCACAACTATGATAAATCTACCAAAAAAACGTTAGAATATGTGAAGACAAGTATCATCCTTTAGTATTCCTGAGAGTCAGAAATAAATAATTTATTTAAGTGTCATATATCAAATTTACATGTTATAATCACAATAAAATCAGTACATAAGTATTTAAAAATTTGATACCCAGCCACACTTGGTTTACGAGACACTATTCACGTGTATCACATTATATAAAAGTTCACATTTTAATTTATAATAATACTGACAATAATACTCTGTATTCTTTAACATCACCTTTTCACATGGTAATTCTCATTTCACATTTATAATAAAGTAATAATTATCTTTTCAAAGGACCTGTAACGATAAGGCGTAAAATCTGCCCAAAAATAACGAAATTTTGAAGTACTTCATTTCTTTAATCAAGTTGGTGAAATACTTTAAATGATAAAACCCCTTAAACATCTGAAGAATTTTTTTCATAAAATTGCTCTAGTAGAGAGATATTTGAGTATAAATGTGCTAATTTTGAATAGAAATTAATGAAAATCGGAAAAGTTTTCATAAAATATCGCCCCCCCCCCCCTTGGAACACAACACCACCTCTACCTAAGATGTATTTTCATAGTACAAATTTTCTGTAAAAGTGGAGTTGTGTTCCAAAGGGGGGAACAATAGTCAATTTACAAAAATGTGATTGGGCGGGTAGGGGTGAAGGAAAGATGCGAAATTAACAGAGAATTAGTAATTGGCATTTGATTCGCTTTCGGCAAATTATTAACTTCTTTATTAACAGTTTCGAATTAATCAATATTCAACAAAAAATATTCGTCGTTATTTACTTTTTCACTAACAAAGATAATTCAACAACCCCTCGCAAGTAAAAGTTGGGCAGATTTCGGCTCTTAACGTTACAGTCCCTTTTTCCATAGCAATACATAGCTTTCACATTTTTCCGTAGCAATAATTAGCTTTCACATTTTCTCATTATAATAATGTTTACAAATTTTCCTGTTATAATCATATACTATTTCAACTTTTCTCTCGAGATAAAAAAAATGAAAATTTACGCTGTTATAATCATTAACGAAGCGTGTAAATAAAAAGATATTAAACTATTTGACCCAGCTTACGTATGATTAAATATTGGCTGAAATTGAAAAAATCTGAAAACTGTATATTGAAAGCATGTCTTGAACAAAGAATTATGGATAATGATGAATGGATAATTAACATTAAGAATGAGATAAGCAATCTTGGATTGATGTATTTGTTTGACAGTGACTATGTATTGGAAAATAATAATCATGTTTTTCATATTATTAAGAACAGATTCTACGATGTCCATAAACAAAATATGTTAGCTAGAATCCAGAGTACTACTAGGGGTGAATTATATAAACATTTAGTGGATAACTTTACGCTACAATTTTATTTACAAAAGTCTTTGAGTCCTATATACAGAAAGTGTTTATCACGTTTCAGAATGTCGGCACATAATTTGAATATTGAAAAAGGTCGTTTTAACAATGTGAATAGGAGAGAACGTATTTGTACCCTATGTAATAGCTCTGATATAGAAGACGAATTCCATTTTATTCTGAAATGCCCAATTTATGCAGATTTAAGATTAAACTACATTAAGCCTTACTATTATAGAAGATCAAGCGTTTTTAAACTTGTGCAACTTTTAAGTGCTAATAATGTGAAAACAATTTGTAATCTTGGTAAATTTTCATATTTAGCTTTAAAAAGACGTGGTAACTTGCTCACATGATATATTATTACATGTAACTTTAAGACAGTTTGATTCATTTTCATATTTGGATTCTTATAGATGATTCCATAAGTAAATGTTTATAGACGATGTCACTTGCTCACAAAATTTTCAAATATTAGTGTATGTAATTGTATATATGTATATATGTTTCTGATGTGCCGTAGGGCATAAAAACAATAAAGAATCTGAATCTGAAATTGGTTTAAACAAATTTATATATTTTCAATAGTTCGAATTTGTCATAGGACATTACCTTCGAATGCTTAAAATAGTCGGCCTTTACCTATGTCTTTTATCTTCGTAATTCAATTCTTTATTTCTAGTTACATTATGATACATTGATGTGACATTTTATAAACATATGCAAATTCAGAATTACATATGAGACAAACCCTTTCATTTCTAGATATATTTTGGTGTCTACCAGATTTTATTGATTGTTGTTGTGATGACAATCTAAGATTGGGTATACGTTAACATAAATAATATTCAAGTGAAAGTGTCTACTAAGTGACGGTATAGTAATCATTTTTTTTTTAAACAGACGTAAGACTCTGAAAAGCATGTATGTAATTATCTATAATACCTTGTTTAATATGTGAAAATGAACCTTTAAAATTATATTACTTTGTCCATATATACCATGAGTCTGGCATACCCATACCTAGTTCACAAAGCTGCAATTTTTAAATTTTGCCCAATATTGAACAAATTCTGATTCTCATAAAGAAATGTCATTGTCATCATCTATGTGCTAAAGAAACCAATCATAGCAATTTCTAAAAAAAAAAAAAAAACAAATTTTGGTAATTAGTGATTTAAACCAAAACCTGTGACACATAAGAGGTAGTCTTCTAAATTCAAATTATATAAAGATATGTTCAATCTAAATCACGATAATGATTTAATTTTTAATATCTTTGTTCTTTCCAATCTTTTACCACCCCATTGTTTATTCGATTTGCTGACATTTATCCCCAAATGGTATGGTTTACGGGGTGAAATATTAGGCGTGAAAGAGGCCCCAACGGGGTAACGTGTAGTTACGTAATTTATAATATGCCATACAGGCATTCAATAATTATAAGTCACTTTCTCATCGATTTTTCTGTTATGTCGTAAAGATCTGGAGGATGAATACCATTTTGTTCTTATTTGTCACATTTATTCTGATTTGCGAAAAAGATTTATAAAGAGCTATTATTGGAAAAAACCTTCTGTGTTCAAATTTGTACAGCTTCTAAGTACTAACAATGTGAAGGACCTAAGTAATTTAGGGAAACTTATTAAGCATGCCTTTGACTTAAGGTCAAGCCTTATTTAGTTAAAATTATCGTGTGTGAGAATTGTCATAATGATTTATATTAAACAGTCTCATCTCAACTATGACCTATTTTCATATAATTGACTATGACCTAGATTCATATAATTGAATTATGTCATGTCATATCTGATAAAAAATATAATAAAAAATATCTATGTATTTTACATTGATCTAGTTTTAAGTTGACATTAGATCAATTGTACGTTGTTTCATGCTTAAGTCTCTGTTCATTCGCCACATTATTATGTGGTAGTGTTTCGGTATTTTATATCTGTCATTCGCACACAAAATGTTCCAAAGTATTTCTGCAGTTTATTGTTTACGGCGTTTCGTACGGAATTGAACCTTGTTTCTGTCATCCCTGGAGCCTCTTTAAAATTTCCACGGTGAATAATCTCGCAAACGAAAACTTTGCATGATGGTACTGCAAATTGGGTAGACTTGACGACACTGAGAATGTTTTGAAATATATCATTTGGCAAACAATCGTCTTTTACATCATTACCACCTAATACGACGAACACAAAGTCTGGTCTGAATACTAATAGTTCACGAATTTTTGTCCTTCCTTCATTGTCCTTTTTATTCTGATATTCGCGATAAATACCTCAAACTAATCCAGCAAAACCTCACTTGTAATCTTTTGTTATTTGGAGACGATAGAAAATCTATCGAAGATAATTGTCGAATTTACGAAAACGTTAAAAAATTTATCATTTTAAAAGTCTAAACGATTTGATCCTTAATTAATATAAATATTAACCAATACCCACAGTACCAGGTACCCTACTCATCTTCATCTGCACTAATCTCACAATTTGTTAACATTACTCTCCCATCACCTCCCCCGTCTTCCCCTACCCCATCTTTCTACTTCTTCTTTAGCCAAGTCAAATCTCTACTCATTATATTTGTAAAAAAATATCATTGTGATTTTCATTGAATTAACACAGTTTAAACAAAAATACATGTACACGTTTCGGAAACAACCTACTTTGAATCATGTTCATATATACAAGTCATAAAACACACATATTGCTTTACCACATCTTCGATATACAACCTTCTTTACAAACCTTCAAATGTGATTCTTTTGTTATTCATCGGTCATTTAAAACTTTTCTTGATCACGCCGATTGGTTGGACCTTGATCCACAATCAGGGTCATCGATATTTGTCATCTTTAGATACTTATTGTCTTATTGGATCACGATGCATATATTACTGAATAAATGATATTTGGACCCAAGCCGCAGTTTCTATTGTACATACATACAGAGAAAACTGTTACACATGTAGGTACCGCCTGGAATTTGCAAAAATTGCTGATTTCCCCCCTAGCTTTTATGTGAATCTATGGCTGGAATCCCCCTGCCCTTTTAAAACTTTTCTTGATCCGCCCTTTCCTTAGAAAATGATTCATGTGCCTAATTCAATTCAAATACTATATATATATATATATATATATAGACAGCACAAAAGAGGTGAAAACAACCACGTTCACTATTCAGACAATGTCGGATCAGCCCAACAAAGGGCGAATGCAGGTCGCTTGGAAAAAAAAATATAAAAGCACAAAAAAAAGGTACAAGCGACCACGACACTAAACGTGTTTAAACCGTACTGTCCCTTCCGCTGGGTTTAAACACGTTTAGTGTCGTGGTCGCTTGTACCTTTTTTTTTTTTTGTGCTTTTATATATATATATATATATATATATATATATATATATATATATATATATATATATATATATATATGTTACAGGGAATAAATGTTATCAGGGATTTCATGTAATTCCTGAAAGGTTCAGTGATTACGTGTAATTCCTGATCATTTTAGGGATTACATGAAATCCCCCAAATTTTAGGGATTACATGTAAGTCCTGAAATATTTTAGCATTTTTACACTTTTTTTCTGACGGTCAAAATCATATAAAATGATCTAATTGAGATATGATAGCTATTTTACATGTTCTCAAAAAGATTAAAAATAAAGACCAGACCTTTCATTTCGGACCGTGAGATTTCAACTAGTGACATTGACCTTGAAGTTTGACCCACTTTTATAAAACTTAAACATGGTCTATATCTCATGTACTACCATGGGTATGGCTTTGATATTTCACAAGTGGATACCTCATGACCAGGTCTTTCACATTTGATGCCTTGACCTTAGACATAGTGACCTTGACCTTTGAACTACTTTTAAATTATAAGAGGAAGGGCTTTGATATTTCACATATAGACTCTTTATGACCAAAGCTTTCATTTGATAAAATGATCTTTGACACAGCTACCTTGACATTTGACCTACTTTTAAACTATAAGAGGGTAGGGGTTTGATATAGATTCTTCATGATCAGAGCTTACATTTGATACCATGACTTTTGACCTTGGAAAATATTTATGTGAAAATGCCATTGATGCCAACATTTTTTTAAACCAGTGACACTGACCTTGACCTTTCTCATATTTAACAGAAAATGGTGTTTATCCTAACAAAAATGCCACCGTGGGCATTAGTGTTTCACCTGTAAACACAGGCTTTATTACTTTTATATCAGCTAAAAATCTTAAACAATAGATCTAATCATATTCAAAATTCCTCTCACGGTTTACAATTTGTTTTCAGAGAATGTGTTCCAATGACAAAGGGGCAGTTAGCTGCGTGGTCATCCCCCACCATGACCTTTCTCTGTCAGTCATGTTGCTTTGATGGTTCCACATTCGACTTTGAATCTTCACTAAACAGGTACATGATCTTACGGTATTTTTTTTATTAAGAATATAAGTGCATACTACATGGCAGGGATAAGAGAAACATTATACTGACGATGAAATTACATGTATAACATTATTAATTAGAACCAAAAAAAAAAAAAAAAACAAAACAAAACAAAACAAAAAAAAGCAAAAAACAATTATTTTTTTATGACCTTTAACGGTTCTTAATGCCATGTACTATGTGACTTCAAGTAAGACATGCAGGCTAAATGGAATGAAATACTACTATTACTACATATGGTATCAATTCAATTCAATCTCAAATAAAAAAAACCCACTGTAGTTAAATTTGATATTTTTGGCCGGATTGCAAAGCAAAATCCAGTCTATGAAATGGCGAAGTCCGTCTGTCCGTCAACATTTTGGTTAAAGTGATTGTTGCGTTTAAGTCAGTTGGAGTTTGACCTACTTTTGAAAAACTTTAACCTTGGTTATAACTTTTGAATGGTAAATGATAAGGCTTTTATATTTCACATATGTATTCCTTGTCACAAGACCTTACCATGGATATGCAGAATCTTTATGACCATACCTTTCATTTGATATCATGAGTTTTGACCTAGTGACCTTGACCTTGAAATTTGACCTACTTTTGAATCATAAGAGGTAGGGTTTTGATATTTCACATATAGAATCCTCATGTCCAGAACTTTCATTTGATATCATGACTTTTGACCTAGTGACCTTGATCTTGACATTTGACCCACTTTTGATACATAAGAGGTAGGGTTTTGATATTTCACATAGATTCCTCATGACCAGAACTTTCATTTGATATCATGACTTTTGACCTAGTGACCTTGACATTTGACCTACTTTTGAATCATAAGAGGTGGGGTTTTGATATTTCACATATAGAATCCTCATGTCCAGAACTTTCATTTGATATCATGACTTTTGACCTAGTGACCTTGATCTTGACATTTGACCCACTTTTGATACATAAGAGGTAGGGTTTTGATATTTCACATAGATTTTTCATGACCAGAACTTTCATTTGATATCATGACTTTTGACCTAGTGACCTTGACATTTGACCTACTTTTGAATCATAAGAGGTGGGGTTTTGATATTTCACATATAGAATCCTCATGTCCAGAACTTTCATTTGATATCATGACTTTTGACCTAGTGACCTTGATCTTGACAGTTGACCCACTTTTGATACATAAGAGGCAGGGTTTTGATATTTCACATAGATTCCTCATGACCAGAACTTTCATTTGATATCATGACTTTTGACCTAGTGACCTTGACATTTGACCTACTTTTGAATCATAAGAGGTGGGGTTTTGATATTTCACACATAGAATCCTCATGTCCAGAACTTTCATTTGATATCATGACTTTTGACCTAGTGACCTTGATCTTGACATCTGACCCACTTTTGATACATAAGAGGTAGGGTTTTGATATTTCACATAGATTTTTCATGACCAGAACTTTCATTTGATATGACTTTTGACCTAGTGACCTTGACATTTGACCTACTTTTGAATCATAAGAGGTGGGGGTTTGATATTTCACATATAGAATCCTCATGTCCAGAACTTTCATTTGATATCATGACTTTTGACCTAGTGACCTTGATCTTGACAGTTGACCCACTTTTGATACATAAGAGGCAGGGTTTTGATATTTCACATAGATTTTTCATGACCAGAACTTTCATTTGATATCATGACTTTTGACCTAGTGACCTTGACATTTGACCTACTTTTGAATCACAAGAGGTAGGGTTTTGATATTTCACATATAGATTCCTCATGACCAGAACTTTAATTTCATATCATGACTTTTGATCAAATGACCTTGACATTGACCTTTGACAAACTCTTGAACTATAAGGGGTAGGGCTTTGATACCGGTATTTCACATTTAGATTCCTTATGACCATAGCTTTTTTTCATCGCGCAAAAAATATTAATGACCTTTGACCTTTCTGTCTGCGCAAAAATGTACATACGTCATCTAATACAAAAACTTCACAATCCGGTCTTACCGCCTTTAGCGGTTTATGGTTTTTTATAAGTCCAATGAGTATAACTCTGTCATTGATTTTAGGCTCAGCAATGTGTTGTCGAGGCCAATACCAGACCAGAAAGCGGCAGCAAGATCAGAGCAGCTTCTACTGGAGACTTACTCCGTATCAGTGCCATCTTCTTCAAGTTCTCGTAACTGTGAGATGACTGTAGACAGGGTATCAAAAGACATTCTAACATTGCATCACCCTGCTACACTTTTGCAAATATATCCTGTGTTAACAGGTGCAGATGGTAACTGTTTGTACCGTGCAATGTCTCTTGCCCTCACACAGTCTGAGCGTCACCATGTGCATTTAAGATTATTGACTGCCATTGAAATTATATTGCACACCAATCACTATGACACATCTTCAAAGAAATATGTTGATTTGATATGCGATAATCGTATTGTAGTTTGCTCTTACGATCAGCTTGTAAAAGAAGCAGTTATTCTGAAATCTTTCAGTTCAATGTGTCACATGTATGCTCTTAGCGCTGCTATTGGTGAACCGGTTAGGTCATACTATCCTCCGCAGTTTAATGCTGAATTTGTGTCTGAGCCCCACACCAGGAAGGTTGTAGGTCGTGGTGTGAATAAGTCCTCTCCTCCTGTGGCGACCATTATGTGGTCTCAGACGTCATTTGGTGACACTTTCAATCCAAATCACTTTGTGCCACTTGTACAGCGCAATGCTCAAAACGATGCTGAAATAAGTGTTGTTAATGTTGATGATGATGATACATCTGCAGATGCTTTTGTTGATTTAAGTGATGATATTGATGTTCATAATGTTAGTGTACATGAAGTTGAGAGAGATAGGGAGTCAGATGGTAATGTGAATGATAGTAGAGAGGAGTCGAAGGCAAGGGGTGATATTGATGAATGTCAGATGAATGAGACAAAGGAAGGTGTAGTTGAAAATGTTGGTGATCATATTGACAAGCCTCATCCACTTGCATGTGGTATTTTGAATGGCAATTTCTTGTCAGTTGAAGAGTTAATATCAATTTTCGAGAACCCCAATGAATCAAAATCACTTAACCATATCCCCTCAGGCTTAAAGGAAAATGTTGTTTTTCTGCTAAAAAATGACCCTAAATCAGACTCTTCAAATGACTCTAAACGGTCCTTTCCAGATGACTGTGGAATTTGGGATACAAAAACGGGTACTTCCCCTAAATCTGTTTTTCTGAAAACTAATGACGGAAAACTAAAGCTCATTTTCTTGCGAAAGGGACACTATCACTTTCAAAAGAAAGTAAAGGGTAAAATGACCTATGAAAAAATAGAACCCCAACCCTCTCCATCAAATCTGGTAACGATTCAAAGATACTACACCACGCTAAAAAAGGATAAACAGTATAGAAAAAGAGTTACTTGCAAACTTGAAACCGATTCTCAATATTCAATATGTGAATATATTGGCAAATTTCCAGGTCTTTCTAGCCATGGGAACTCGAAATCGGGGGACTCAGAATATGTTCGCACACCATCAGCTGTAATGTCTGAGATGTCTGCCTTGCTCAAACAAAAAACACCCCTTCAAGTTTACAATGAAATGACCCTAAAACATGACGAACTCTCTGGTCCAAAAAACAAACAACAAGTAAGAGACAAAAAGAAAAATGATAAACTGAAAGACAATCCAACATCTGGAAATAAACAAAATCTTGCAGACCATATCGCTCAGATTGACAATTTAGTCACAAATAATGAAACTATTGTACAATCTGTGATAAGAAATCAAGGGAAGGCCCCGTGCCTTATTTTGTACACAGAAGAACAAATAAAAGACATGAAAAACATCTGTTGTACTGGGAAAAGTATTTTGGGGGTTGACAAAACATTCAACCTGAGCGATATGCATGTCACTGTCACTTGCTACAAGCAAGTATCCATTGTAGATGAAACGTCACATGACCACCCCATCTTTCTAGGACCAATTTTTATACATGACAACAGTGACTTTCAAACTTATTCAAACTTTTTCATGCATCTTAGCACCATTTTGGCAAGTACAGACTGCTCAAAGTTAGTAATTGGAAGTGATGAGGAGGCTGCCCTTGTAAACGCCATAACACATGCATTTCCGAATTCGACTCATATATTATGCTCACGTCACATACAACAAAATGCTAGGCAACGATTAACAGACGATGCTGTTAGTAAGTCTGATAGGGACACAATTTTAGACATGATTTTTGGCTCTGATGGTTTGGTCAATGCAAATGACAGCATCTGCTTCGACGAAAAGTCTGTAGAAATTGAAACAAAATGTGAAGACATATCAAACAAATTTTTAAGTTACTTTCAGAAACGGTTAAAAGAAACAATTCGCAAAAAAGTAAATGAACCCCAAATTGCTTGTGACTTAGAAAGCTGGACAAACAATAACTCCGAATCCATAAATAACGTTTTGAAGCACCTAGTACAATGGAAATCAAAACCACTTATGGATCTGATAAATGCAATTAGTACTTATGTAAATGCTCAATTTAAAGACATTCGTAGATCAATCGTCGGTGTTGGACAGTTCAGACTATCGAAAAGTCACAAGCACTTTGAGGTCAGCAAAACTGTGTGGGTGTCAAAAACAGACGAGGAACGATCTAGACTATACAAAAGATGTAGAAATTTTATCTCCAAAGACAGTAAGACAATAACATCTACAGATGGACAAACAACTGTTGTAGCTCCTAGGGCACATGGAAAAAAGTTAGGGCAAATAAAAAGAAAAATAAACGCAAAAACAACAACTATCACCAAAAAGGTTCGAACATGATCAAATAGATCTGATATCTGATCCAGTGTCTTATAAAAGTCTTATCCAGCTCCGTTTCTCGGTGTAGAGAAACCCATTCTATGGGTAGGTCTGGGTAAGAACTTCAGATGATAAAATAAATCTAATTGAAATTTCGCTCAACATAAAGATCAGTGTCTTTTAAAGTCTTATCCAGCTCCGTTTCTCGTGAAGATAAACCCATTCTACGGGTAGTCCTGGGTAAGAACTTCAGATTATGAAATAAATCTAATTGAAATTTAACTTAACTTTATACATGTCCAGTAGTTATACATTAAAAAATCAATGTCTGTCTTGTGTAGAGAAACCCATTCTTGGGGTAGGTCTGGTGAAGAATTTCAGATTTTGAAATAAATCTAATTGAAATTCAGCTCAACTTTTTTTTTAATGTTAAACATCCCTTGCCTCAATGTCTGTTAGAAGTCTTATCCAGCTCCGTTTCTCGGTGTAGAGAAACCCATTCTATGGGTAGGTCTGGGTAAGATTAACTTCTTTGAGATTACATCATAAAATAAATAAAATTCTTGTTTAAAAATCAACCTATCAATAAAATTTAGAATCATATGTGTAGGGGCAGTAGATTTGACTCCTCTTCTAAATCTCTGCTGATTTTGTGTTTCATGTTGAATTATATGGTAACTTATGACATATTTTGGGTTAACTTTCAAACGTGTGGTCTTTTTTTTTTTAGAATGATACATAGTATTAAATATGCAGTGATTATTTATATGTTGTTATTTATATATGCTATTAAATGAATAAAATTAATTCAAAATACAGTTTTATTTGTCATTTCATGTATCTGAATGTTGGTACACACATATCAATATCTCATGTCTTAACCCTTTGACTAATGAATGTCATTGATCACCATGAACGACAGCATATTGCAGTATGTACAGCTCATTGCACTATACATTTGCGCAAGCACATACAAAAAGTCTCATTTGAATGCAGTATATTGTCACAACTTACTTAATTTATTTGGATGGAGGGGGTATTCAATTTCATTTAGTATGTCAGGGGACGGTCTATTGTGGAAAGTACATACATATACAACAATTAATCAGCAGAAAAGAGTATATCACATATATATACAGTCAAGACTTACATTTGGTATTTCCCTCATAGTTATAAGCAGCTTTATCAGCGAATAAAAAGTCAAAATCAATACACTACAACAATTGTTTTTCTCTCCCTTTTTTTATCCATTATTTGAGAAATAACAACTAGCTAGCCATGGTTTGTTGTCCAATAATTCCCCGAGTCAAATTATCACCGAGGTGATAATTTGATTGGTTCATGTGACGAGGGGAATTATTAGACAAGAAATCACAGCTAGCTCGTTGTTATTTCAATTCGAATATTGTTCTGCACGAGTTCTATAGAACGTGAATGGGCGGAGCTTAGTTAACTACAAGTTTGTTGGAGATTAACCAGGCTAGTTCTATAGTACACATAAAGGGAGAAAATCTAATGTCATGTTAGAATCCATGGTAAATGGCTGAGATCCGTCTTTACTACACGTTCATTTTCAACCATTTAAATGAGGGAATAATGAAGGAAAAAGTTGATCCAACAAACCTTTAAGCAGGAAATCCCGATACATTTTGACTGGAGTATGCATGTATTGCGCTGAATAGAAGGGTCACACCAATATAATATTGATAAAAAAATATTAAAAGTTAAAAATGTCCCTGTTGTCGAGAGCAATTGAGTTTTGAACCACTTCGATCATAGGCCAATGTATAGATCGACTTCAAACAGAGGGGTGATGTGAAATATTAAATTTGCGGGGAGGGGGGTGGGGTGGGGGTTGAGGTATGTATGAAAAACTCACCAATTTTTTCATACGTGTCATAAAAAATGTCATAATCTAACAAGACAAGATATATATATATATACAAGTGCAAACACCTGTAAACTGGCAAAGTAAAACCTCGATCCACTGAAATAGCCCAGTAGGATTTTATGAATTGAAAAATTTCAATAGAAACAGGTTTACAACAAATAAAGTTATACTTTCTTGACACAGTGGGTCATTATCTACCTAAAAAACGGTAATTCCGGTCCCTTTGATGGTAATTTCGGTCATTTACATGGTAATTTCGGTGAATAGCGGTAATTCCGGTGATTCTATGTACCCCGCCATACGCGCATCGGCGATGAAAATGTCCCATTGTTTTCGTAAACAGTGCGCCTTAAGCTATACAAATGGCGCAACGAAAATTCGTCCTTTGTGTTTACAAACCTTGTGTCAAAATAAAACGAAATTGAAAATAAAACTCCTCGGACTTTCGTGGCTATATTAAGTAAATGCTCGTTCTACCTTGCTGTTGGGTGATCAATAATATCGATAGCGGAGATTTTCAAACTACGGTTTTCGTCAAACAGACTGTTATGCCGCCGAAGAGGCGGCTTCGTCTCGAAAAGGGACGGCAAACGCTGTTCTTGGCGCTATCTGACAAGGGCAAGAAAGGGGCTTCTGATGAAGGGAATACCGAGACTGGCGAGAGCGCTACGTCCGCCCCGTCCCTTGACCCTTTGTCGGACCCTACCCCGAATTATCAAATCTTGAAAAGCTTAACAACTTAAATGAACAGTACGTGTATCAGTACATGTAGAATCTGGTTGAAAACAGTAGTGTTGACTTTACTAGAACAGTTTGAAGTGGTGAAATCAATATGTTGCATTCTCAAGAAGAGAATCCTATATTCTGTAATGGAACTACAAAAATAATGTGTTTACCTTGTTACCTTGTTACCTTGTCCTCGAGGTCTCTATATAGGCCTTGCCTCTCTGACCCGTCTTAAATATCTTCCATCATTGCCCGCCTCCGGTCCATAGCAGTCGGCTTCGAATTTTAATTTAAAATTTTTCCAGTGAACATTCAACCGGTTTTTAAAACTATTTACACTTGTGGCGTTTACCACTTTTTCAGGGAGATTATTCCAGCAGTCTACAACTCTTTGAGTGAAACTATATTTACGGATGTTAGTTCGGCAGTGTTGTTTATAAATTTTTTGGTTATGTCCCCGTGTTATTGTTGTGTTCCTTGGAAAGAGGCTATAACTGTCAACTTTATCTATGTTGTTCATAATTTTAAATGTTTCAACTAGGTCTGACCTTAACCTTCTGTATTGTAGTGTTGGAAGTCCTAAGTGCCTCAATCGATCTGTATATGTTAGATCGGAAATGGTTCGCACTAGTTTCGTGGCACGTCTTTGTACATTTTCAAGCAGAATGGCATCCTTTTTGTAAATTACGGACCATATGTTGTTTCCATACTCCAAGTGTGGTCTGACCAGGCTCTTATAAAGTGTTAGGAACATTTCTCTGTCCATATATGAAAATGTACGTTTTATGAGTCCTAGCTTTTGGTTTGCCTTCTTCACTTGAGTTGAAATATGTGTTTGGAATTTTAATTTGCTGTCAATATAGATTCCGAGGTCCTTTTCCGTGTTGCTTGATGTTATGTTTTCATTTTCCATTTTAAAAGTGGGCTCTGGTGCTGTTCCTAAATGAAGATGTTTACATTTGGATTTGTTAAACGATAGTAGCCACGTTTTGGACCAACTGGAAAGACTATCTATATCTTTTTGTAGACTTTCCATATCTTTGTCGTTGTTGACTGTTGAGTAAAGTTTTGTGTCGTCCGCAAAAAGTTTGACTGTGTTTTCTACTACATCTGGTAGGTCATTGATGTAGATTAAAAATAGGATAGGTCCCAGGACACTACCTTGTGGGATTCCACTTGTAACTTGCTGCCATGTTGACTCGGACCCATTTAGGACTACTTTTTGTTTTCGTTCCTTTAGGAAATTTTCTATCCAGTTATATAGTTTGCCCCTAATTCCGTATCCCTGAAGTTTTTTCATAAGTCTCGCATGGGGAACCTTATCAAAAGCTTTTTGGAAGTCTAAGTAAATAACATCTATGTTGTTGTGATTATCTAGTTGTTTGGTCCACTCGTCAATAACTTCAATTAGCTGGGTGACGCAAGAATAGCCTTGTCTAAATCCATGTTGATGTTTTGTGAACAAATTGTTATTTTCCATATGGTCTACAAGCTGATTACGTATAAGACGTTCCATGATTTTACATATAATTGATGTAAGGCTAATAGGCCTGTAGTTACTGGCTAGTTGCTTGGATCCTTTTTTATGTATTGGGGTTACGTTGGCAATTTTCCAAATTTTTGGTAATTTCCCTTCATCGAATGATTTTCTGTATATAATTTCTAATGCCACAGCCAGCTCAATTGAGGTTTCCTTTAAAAATTTTGGGTGTAGAGAATCTGGTCCTTTTGATTTTGTTTCTTGTAACTCCTGTAGATATTTGAGTATATCCTCTACATTAAGTGTTTGTATGCAGTTAACTTGTTTTGTTAACATCACTCATTAAAGATGTTTTGTTTTGATACATTTACGTTGTAAATCTCTGTCTTTTATTAAAATGTCCCATGAAAAAGTTTAAATGTCCCATTACAACAAAAAATGTCCCATTGATATCGAAAACTATGGGGCCATTGGCCCATCAACCCTTTCGTCCTTCCTAATCACTGATAAAATACTTCGGATTTTAGCAATTCATTTTCCCGAAGGAGCTGTTAAGATAAGGGCCGTATTTAGCCCTGAATCTCGTGACTTATTTCTTCCGCATTGCGAGTCGTACACAGAAAAACATGAATAATTATTGAAATATAATGTATTTGCAGACCTTTTACATGTTTTACATTATGTTAAGGAAATCTTAAGGTTGTAAAATTAAGGTCGAAAGAGGTAGGTGTGCTCGGATAGAAAATCCAATAATATCGACAAAAAACGTTTACATTTTTGAATATTTTATCTAAAATGGATAAATATAAGCTAAAAGACATCAAATATGTCTACATTGTGTATCAGAAAGAGATTTCGAACGTTCTACCTCCTTTAATCGGTAAATAATGAAATCCGGAACTTAAAATACGGTCTTATTCTTCATTCAATGGCTACAATGTAAGCCTTTTAGCGCGAAATACACATTCACGGAGAAATGAACATCATTCTTGCTTATTTCGTTTCTAATTCTTGTATCTTTCATTCAATCATATTGAGTACACAATGTTTGATGGATTAAAGAGGAAAAATAGTCATATGTGCTATATTTAATGGTCAAAAAGATCGATTCTTATAAAATGCACCCCCCTTTCCATTTTTAGTTTTTCGTCTCTGGGGCAGTGTTCCCCCCGGAGATACAGAACCCCACTTTGCCAAAACATTGGTATCATGGATACACATCTCCAGTAAAAGTGGCTTTCTGTATATCCGGGGGGAACAATGTTCAATAAAACTTTTCCGTTTTCTATTGATTTCTATGAGAAAAAGATAAGTTTTGACCTAAAAATTAGTAATTTTATGCAAAACAGATAAAAAATAACTTCATATTCTGATGGGATGCCGTAGAGGTATACATTTTACCAAAAAAGGTTCTTGGAATTTCAATTTTCAAAATTCCACTTTTCAGGGCTGATTTTATGCCTTATCTTAACAGCTCCTTTCCTCGTACACTGTGTAACTGCTTGATTGCTGAAGGCTCGTCAGCAGAAATATTTACAATAAGCAATGCAATACACAGTATTGAGTAATGTCAGTAATCTTAGAAAAGCAAAAAAATGCTGTACAGGTCAGGATGACACAGAAGTCTACTGTCCATGTGGCGTTGGGATTTTTCGTATGGATATTGTCTTTTCGTACTGTAAGAAAATTGTACCATTTGAGGATATACATGTAGAGTTATACTGACCATGTTTGCAAGATGTAAGCAGGGACCGCCGACAACTGCTGATGAATCCTTTGATCTACGGATAAAAGAAAGAACCAGAGTACATATAATTTGTTCAAGCATTGCTGTCTAAAATAGATTCCGCTTCATCTAGACTTGACCTCCAGAGATGAACACTACAGTATATGTCGGAATATTGATGAAAATTGTCCCGCATTTTCGACCAAAAAAAACCTGTGCCGGCCAGGACATGGAAAATCCCAATTTTTGGACGTTCCATCAAAACATTTTTTCAGTGTAATATTGATTAGTCTTGTCGATTTCAGTCATTCCATCTTTTCATAAACTTTTACTGTTTATATAAACGTTACTAATTATCTATGCTTTATACCCATGTCCCACATGCTTTTATGTCATCTGCAACGCAAGACCAACACAATATACATGTAGAGATTGTTCTGTCTGGCATCCATCTGTTTTTCCATCTGTCTGATAATAATTCACTGATATGCATTATACATGTACTTCCATCAAACTGACAAGGGTGGTCAAGCATACAATATACAATTAGATTCAAGGTCATCTGCAAGGTCCAGGTCACATATTATTTAGGGTAAAGCATGCCACAGGCAACATTCTGTATCTATTCTTGAATTTCTTCAACAGCATTTTTACAATTCTGTTTTATTAATTTACGTAGATATTTTATGTAAAGCAGTTCTTTGTTTATATTTTTGTTATGTCCATCATCCTAGGTGCTGACTAGACGAGACTACTGATCATCATGGAGCCTGAGGTACTGACAGAGGTTCCACAGACATTAAAACGTTTAATACGGCTCATAACGAGAGGATTCTATGGAATGGAACATGCCATCATCATTGACTTGTTAGTGCGGAATCCCTGTATGAAAGAAGATGACATGGTCGAAATTCTTCAGTTTGACCGAAAACAAATGAGAGCTATGATCAACACATTAAAGACGGAGAAGTTTCTAAAGACCAGAATGCGCGTGGAAACTGATGCCGAAGGGAAAGCAACAAGGCATAATTATTATTTCATTAACTATCTAGTGTTTGTGAATGTGGTGAGGTATAAATTGGATCATGTTCGGAGAAAGATCGAGTTAGAGGAGAGAGACAACACAAGCAGGGCATCGTTTCGCTGCCCAAGTTGTGAGAAAACTTTCACAGATTTGGAAGTGAATGATTTGTTTGATTTCATGAGTCAGACTTTCCGCTGTACACATTGTGAGTCCGAGGTGGAGGAGGATGAAAGTGCTTCGTCAGCTAAAGATTCTAGAACGTTATTAGCTAAATTCAATGAAAAGATGCAGCCTATATATGATCTCTTGAAAGAATGTGACGATATAAAACTAGCTCCGGAGTTGATGGAACCTGAACCTACAGACATTAGACACACATCAAGGTTAGAAACAATACCATTGTTTTAAATGATTTCTAGAAATGTTTGGTGACGGAAAACGTTTTACAAAGAAAAATTATACAGATTTTGATATTTAGGTACAAAATGTACACACTTGTCAGGTATTCAGATATACATGTAGATGTACAACTGAGAATCTTCTGAAATTTCATGTATTATTAAGTGTGCTTACATGAAGTCAGTATATACATCTAAATTATCCCAACAGTGAACTATTTCTGTTGTTGTAAAATATGAAAATGTTTTTCGATTGACTTTAGTCAGTTAGTTTTATGAGAATAAGGATGTGAACAATGAGATTTGATTCTACTGCATTATACTTGTGGTATCTTCAGTATTTTATGAAAATCAGGACTTTTAACTTTATTCTTGCCGTTGTAGATCTCATTCCAATAAGACGTCTAATGCTGAGAGAGAGGAAGCTTGGTCCAAGAAGAGAGGTGCTGAATACAACATGAAGGATACATCAATCACAATCTCCATGGATACAGAAGATACAAATAAAGCTGAGGATGTCAAAGAACAACCAATATGGATGCTAGAAAGTACCGTCGATGGTGCTGTAGATGATTCTAGGGTAAACAGGCTTTCTATCTGTCATCATTATCCCAGAGTTCATGAAAAAGTATCGGTTTTAGCGGATTTGCCCATGAAAAAATTATTTGGTCCGATAAAAGCTCACGTTGTGTCCATTATTTGGACCGAAAAAAAATTCAAAATATCCGACATTTCATTGGAAAATTTCACGAACTCTGTTATCCTGTGGCTGAACATTGTTGAGTTTCCAATGGTGAAGGTCACAAATTGCAGTAACAGAAAAATTTGAGGTCTATTTACCATTGGTTGTTAATCAAACTTTATATTCGAGTTACCCATTGTAAGAGGACAACAACTATTGATGATCAAGGTCATAGACATTTGATTTATATTGGGAAATAGGGGGGGGGGGAGACTTTTGTGGGCTGAAAAATAGTTTTTGCATTTTTTTCAGAGCCATTTTTTGGGGGGTGGGGGCTGATTAATATGAGCTGGATGTTTTATGTGTAGAAATTAAATTGTTGCAATATCTGCAAATTCTTTTGGGCTGGAATTTTATTTTTTTGCAAATTTTTCTGCAAAAAAAAGTCCTCCATCAAGGGGGTGCAGTTCTTTAGATTGACTAGCTTAACTATGTACATTTTTATTTTAAAATATGATTCATACATTTGTTATAGGAATTGCAGTCATTTGATCTTGGGTTGATTTAGATTCAACCATTGGAAATTTCAGTAATTGAACAAGTTGTGTTGAAATTTTTAACAGCCTGAATTTACTTTATACTATTACTTTTTTCCATGATTTTGTCATAAAATGAAAATAACATGGGAAACAATTAAGTGTTCACCAATTACCGGTAACCAAATTGATTTACATGTGCTGTAAAATAGTTTCTCAGATGATCTTCAGTCTATGGATTTGTTTTTTATCAGATGTCTGGGTTGTCAGAGTCCACAACTACATCTAAAGCAGAGACGTTCAGTAAAGCTGATGTAAACGAGATCTCGACATTGTTATATATTCATGAGAAGAAAGGTTCAGGTGCTGGAGCTATACCAGGGCAGAACGAGGAGGAATCCAGCAGTGACTCCGAGGATGAAACATCAAGAAAGAGTGCTACACTTGGCAGGGGTATGTTTTATTGTTATTGTGGAAAGATTGTACAAAGATATATCTTTCTCATTCATAAACTGACCCTTCCGATTGCGGGAAAATAATGCAAAATTTTGTGACTTCACAATGCTTTTACCTCAGACAAACAAGCTTCGAACCTCGGTCAAACATCGAAATTGCATTGTGACGTCATGGAATTTCTCAAATTTTTCCCGTGTTCCGTAGGGTAAATTTCTTGTCAGTCTTGACAATGAAGAAAAATAAAATCATGTACTTGACAGTGGGAGTGTTTGTTGTTTCAAGTTTCACATGGAGTGTGATACTTAATATTGTGATGTCAAATTCTCAAAATACTTACAATAACTCTAAAATATTGCATGATTAACTTTGATACACTTTAAAAAAATGTTTAAAAACATTTTAAATACAAAATATTGGAAAGGAGACGAAGGAATGTTGTTATTGTACAAAAGCTTTGCAGTGTACCCCTGTGAGCTGGCAAGCCTTATAATGGATATCAACTAGTTTGACATCAGTATAAGATTCCACTGTCTCAGTTGCAGTATCCTGAAATCTGATAAATTTGATTAGATTTACAATCTAGCACGAACTGTATTTTCATATGATATAAAACTACATGTACATGTATCCTGAAATCTGATAAATTTGATTAGATTTACAATCTAGCACGAACTGTATTTTCATATGATATAAAACTACATGTACATGTATCCTGAAATCTGATAAATTTGATTAGATTTACAATCTAGCACGAACTGTATTTTCATATGATATAAAACTACATGTACATGTATCCTGAAATCTGATAAATTTGATTAGATTTACAATCTAGCACGAACTGTATTTTCATATGATATAAAACTACATGTACATGTATCCTGAAATCTGATAAATTTGATTAGATTTACAATCTAGCACGAACTGTATTTTCATATGATATAAAACTACATGTACATGTATCCTGAAATCTGATAAATTTGATTAGATTTACAATCTAGCACAAACTGTATTTTCATATGATATAAAACTACATGTACATGCCAACCACTTCATATTTAGAAATACTTAATACATTTCAGATGTGGAAGAAATGGAGAGTGAAGATGAAGAAGATGCTGTTCCCATGGTAACGGTTAATGGCAAGAAACTTTCATATCATGATGTTACAAGTGATATGGTCTCCCAGATGACACCCAGAGAAAAAGATGAATACATAAGAATAGGACAGGAAATGTACCAGAATATGTATGAGTAGCAATTAAAGCTGGGAAATTAACTTGGAGCTGGTCTATCACTACACAGTGCATTTTCATTTAGAGAGAGAGAGAGAGAGAGAGACGGGGGGGGGGGGGGGGGGGGGGTATTTAATGTTTAAGCTAAATTAAATTCATGTAATACAGAGATTTGTATGTTATATCAAACAATTATTAAAAGAAAAAAAACAAAGTTTCAGTACATTTAGCACACGATGTTTAAGATTTACAACAATTTTTAGCTCATCTAATATAGAGACTGAACTATTTGACTTCTGTCTCTTTGTCCGTAAATCCATCTGCAAATCTCCTGAGAAACCACATGGAGGATTTTATGAAACTTGGTATGCACAGAGCTCTAGAGGCCATTTACTAAGCTGTTCTATTAATAAAGATCCTTTCAGAGGTAGATCCATGATCAAACAGGTCTCAGAGGATATCTCCCTTAAAATACATTTACATCAAAATACAGTTTTAAGAGTTATCTTTCTTTGTTTGTGTATCACCTATCTAGACAGTTATGCCATAGCTTACTACAAATACATGTAAGTAATATGATATAGTGATATGTGGTCATTATGATTAATAGGTCTAAAGTGGATTGAAATCCAGAATGGCTTCTTGATATGTCTATATACTGTGAAATCATTATATTCCTTGGGGGCTCAATTTTTGTGGTTTTTGTGGATAGCCTCGATCATCCATGAATTTACATCCCCAGTGAATGATTGTACATAAAGCTAGAAATTGGGACATCTTTTAAAGACCAACAAGGATGCATATTTTATAGGCAATCAAAATATAAAGATATTCCCATAGTGTGGACACATACATTAATTGCAATGTTTGTCAGCACTGTTTTTACAACTGTTTGTCACAATCAACTTTGTGAAACTAACTTTTAATTAGGTCATATTTCAGCAACATCTTGGCGTGAGTGGCAATAAGGTATTTGTGTTTTGAGAGTTTTTCTCTCAAAGAATCCGTTCAATGTGTGGTAAAAATAGATCAGTCGATTCTGTTCATGCAATGTAAATTGCCAAGTTCTACATACAGGCAATAATATTTCCCATTTAAGATTCAGTATTTTTGTGGGGACATAATTTTGTGGATACTTCGTATCCACAAAATTATGTCCCCACAAAAATACTGAATCTTACGAATCCATGAAAATTGGGCCCCACGAAAATAAATGATTTCACAGTATTGGAAACAATGTCTGTCAAATAATATCTTTTATAAAAAAAAAATCCACTAAAGCTAACTTGATGCTCCAGAAACACTGAGGGTTCCACAATGATTCTGGTCCAAATCACTACACATGAACTGTTTTCATTCCCTCCACAATGGTTCTGGCCTAAATCATTACTAACGAACTGTTTTAATTCCCTCCACAATGGTTTTGGCCTAAATCACCACTAATGAACTGTTTTCATTCCCTCCACAATGGTTCTGACCTAAATCACCACTAATGAACTGTTTTAAGGAGCTGTTAAGATAAGGCATAAAATCAGCCCTGAAAATTGGAATTTTGAAAATTGAAATTTCAAGAACTTTTTTATGTAAAATGTATACCTATACTGCATACCATCAGAATATGAAGTAAATTTTTATCTGTTTTGCATATTATTGCTAATTTATGGGTCAAAACTTCTCTTTTTCTCATAGAAATCAATAGAAAACGGAAAAGTTTTTTTGAACATTGTTCCCCCCGGATATACAGAAAGCCACTTTTACTGGAGATGTATATCAATGATACAATTTTTTTGGCAAAGTGGGATTCTGTATCTCCGGGGGGAACACAACCCCATAGACGAAAAACAACCGGATTGCATTATTTACCGATTAAAGGAGGTGGAACGTTCGAAATCTATTTCTGATACACAATGTAGACATATTTGATGTTTTTTAATTTATATTTATCCATTTTTGGTAAAATATTCTTCAATTTTTATGTTTTTTGTCGATATTATCGGTTTTTCTATCCGTGCACCCCTACCTCTTTCGACCTTAATTTTAGAATCTTAAGGTTTCTTTAACGAAATGTAAAACATGTGAAAGGTCTGCAAATACATTATATTTCAATAATGATTAATGTTTTTCTGTATACGATTCGACATGAAGAAGAAATAAGTCGCGAGATTGAGGGCTTAATATGGCCCTTAACTTAACAGGTCCTTCCCTCCACAATGCAGGTTCTGGCCTAAATCACCACTAATGAACTGTTTTCATTTCCTCCACAATGGTTCTGGCCTAAATCACCACCAATGAACTGTTTTCATTCCCTCCACAATGGTTCTGGCCAAATTACCACTAATGAACTGTTTTAATTTCCTCCACAATGGTTCTGGCCTAAATCACCACTAATGAACTGTTTTCGTTCCCTCCACAATGGTTCTGGCCAAATCACCACTAATGAACTGTTTTAATTCCCTCCACAATGATTCTGGCCTAAATCACCACTAATGAACTGTTTTCATTCCCTCCACAATGGTTCTGGCCAAATCACCACTAATGAACTGTTTTCATTCCCTCCACAATGGTTCTGGCCTAAATCACCACGTATGAACTGTTTTTGTTCCCTCCACAATGGTTCTGGCCAAATCACCACTAGCTAGCTGTTTTCATTCCCTCACAATGGTTCTGGCTCAAGTCACCACCAATGAACTTCGTGCGCGGATCCAGAGGGGGGACTGGGGGTCTGGAACCCCCCCCCCCCCCCCCGGCCTTTTTCGGAGTTGGGGTCCAGCTATGGCCCATTTCTAATTTTCTGCAAAATTCCTTAATTATGTATAATTGTTCATACTAAAGAATTTTATATAATTGTCTTAATTGGGTCTCGGGTAGACTAAATAATCCAGTCTCTCCGCTGCCGCTAATAGACTAAATAATCCAGTCTCTCCGCTGCCGCTAACGTTAGCGGCAGCGGAGAGACTGGATTATTTAGTCTAGGTCTCAGGAACTCATATTTTCAACAGTCCCTTACTTCATAGGATGTAACCTACTTCAATTTGTCATTTTAAGATGTCTGATTATTTGGGAAAATTACACATCTCTTATCTATTTATTCTGAGGCTCGTGAAATATAGACAAAATGTGAATTTATAAAAAAAAATGTGGCTGGCTCCGCTCGCCAATATAAGGAGTAAAACATTCAATGTTATAAATGATCATCTTGATCGAATCAAGACAAATTAAAATTTCATATCTAAAAAAAAATTCAGGCTCGCTACGGTCGCCAATTCTTCATAAAAATAAACATGAAAGGAAAGCTAACAATACCCCCCTCAGAATTGCGCCCTTCTCATCATGTGCACCGATATATATATGTACCTACATGATAGGTAGACTTCCTAAAATTTTGGACCCCTGACCTGACAAAAAATGCTGGATCCGCGCATTGTACACATACTGTGCGGACAGTAGCTACGCCCCTGCCTTGAATGATCTACTCAATCATCTGAGTAGGGGTATGTCTTTTTTATGATCATATTAAAAGGGGTCGACCTGTCTGATCAGGGGGGCGAAATTTCTGATGGCAGAAACAAGGGTCCATGTTGTCTTGAAACTAGCAGAGTGTTCCGGAATCCGAAATGTCTGCCTATTAGGCCTAACGAATTGACTTGGTTGTGAACATGGCGGAGTGTGCACACTGCAGCTCACAGTTTCAGAAGAGAAGCGGTGGATACAAGAGATACTCGATAGAAAATGACTTGTCATGCGGGAAAAATGCAAGAGAAATTTACGAGGAAGAAAATGGAGTACCATTTCCTGTCACAGAAAGTAAACGGAAAGGTTATTTCCTCTGCGACAACTGTTGGACAGTTTTAAATCGAGTCGCCAAATATCGGGAATCTGTCAAGGAATTTTGGTCATTGTCATCTTCTAATTCATCCACTGGGGTAAAAAGAAGTCTGTCAGATGATGAAACTAGTGAAGAGAAATACACAGAAAAGGGAGTGGTGCATGTCGCAAAAAAACATAGATCTAGTGCTCCGATGTTAATTCCTAAGGCTATTCCAAAATCTGGGTGGTCCTAAATAAAGAACTCTAAAGAACTCTAGAAGAACCTTAAAGAACTCAAGGGGTTTTTTTTAATATGGGTGGGTGAAATTCAAAAATAATTCGATATTCAGCTATATGAAGGTCACACGAACCTAAAAATATATAGTTTATTGGGGTTTATTTAGTTGTAACAACATATTTTGTAGATTAAAAGTTAGATTTACGAATCGCGCGCGGTGCGCGTAGGGCTCCATATTGAAAACGTATGTATATGTACTGGATGTTTAAAGTACTCAAAGCTTTTATCTGCATGTACTCGTATATTCATCTATTTGAAGGTCACACGAACATAAAAAAATGTGGTATACTGGGGTTTATTCATTCAAAACATTTTTATTGTACGGTTAAAGTTAAATTTACGAATTATGCGCGGCACGCGTAAGACGCAATATTGGAAACGTAAATATGATCCATATTTTATCTTTTTATTCCTTTTTTTTCGACTTTTTTTTTTGTATTTTTTTCCATCTTTCTGTTTCATTCTTTTAATGTACATGTAAAGAACTATTAATCTTTTCAAGTCTCCATACTTTTTATTTACGGGTTTCTGTAATTTATACAGTACTTTTGGTGGGATGGACTGAGTACGGGCCTTGGTTGGTACATCGACTGCGCTAGTTGGACTTGATCTGAAAAACAATGTGCGTGTGATCTGTCTTTGGTTGTACACTACTGACAATGTTTTCCTACAGAAGAAAATTTAGTTCATCACTCTTGCACACACTTTGTCACACATACATTTTATACCCATTTTTAAAAAGCCGTTGTAACCTATCTTTGAAGTTGTATGCCTGTGACAAGCTTGTGTTTATAAAAAAAATATTCACAAAAATTAATGCGAACTAGATTTATTGAGAAAGAAAACCACTTGAAATTTTTGATAGAATTGTCGAAATATGAATTAATTTTCAAACCAACGTTGAACTTTAATTTGATTAAATATGGTAATTGTCGAAATATAAAAATGAAATTAAATTATTAATACATAAATTTGATAACTTTGGATTATATTGTCGAAATTTGATTTAGAATCAAATTTTTTAATTATGAAATATGGATTTGGAAATAATGTTAAAATAAGGTATTTTTCTTGGAATTTGAAAACTTGTCACAGGCATTTATATTGATAAAGGTTAGAGGGGCCCTAACATGTTAGTCTCCTTTCGTGTAATACCCAGCCGGGAGTTAGGACAGTCATATGAGTTTTTCATCATATTGCAATCCCGCATAATGTCCTCCCGTAAGCCCCGAAGAACTCAGACGTAGGTATGAAAGGAGTGTAGGAGCCAGTTTTGTGTGAAAAGTAACGTAAACCGCGTACTTCAGTTGGCACCGTTAGGTTTCCGTACACGTAATACTATACCTGGCAATAAGATTCACTGTTCGTTATTAATTCTCTCTCTCTCTTTTTTTTTTTTTTTTTTTTTTTTTTTTTTAATCGATGGAATAATTTAAATAATCGAAAGCGAAAGAAAATTAAATTCTTAAGTTATTTTAATTGTAATGAATTTCTCTCTTTTTTAATGGAATAATTAAAATAAACGATAGCATAAAAAAATTCAGGTATTTCAATGAATTCTAATAAGAATTTAGAGAACAGTGTATCAAATTGCAACAATGCTGATGCCTGAAAAGAATAAATATCATATATTAATTACCATTTCATTTATTTATTCATAAACGTACCTATAAAAAGATCGATCTTAGGCGCGCAAGAAGAACAAATAAAACGAAGCTTGCCACGAAACATGCGCTTTTTGCAAGAAGTATTGCAAGCAACACATGGACGTGCAAGAACACCAGATTTACGTGCTTTTCCCATCGTGACGAGAAAGCGAATAACTGAAAAAGTCTAATCTGTCATATATATCTATGACGATAATTTTTTGCCGACTTTGATATTAACAAATTATATGACCTCTGACTTTACTGCACAAGCCAAATATTCATTATCGTAAATATAATTTATGTCTATCTAAACATAAATTCTATTTATCGAGACACGACCTTTGATAACAGCGAAAGATGCAATTATGAAAATTGCGTGTTATTTATTTGTTTAATGATTAACGAACTTGAAATAATTAAAATTGTAACAGGCAAACATGTTCAATATGTCGTCTTCCGCGCGCACCTATACGAAAATCCAACAGCTTTCAATCTAACACTCCTTCATTTTTTTCTTTTCTATCATTCTCTTTTTCTTAAAATCAAAAACCAACGAACTGTGAACAAAACATTAGTAGTTCTTTACCGATTTTTTTTTTTTTTATTAATCAACATTACCGTTATATTTTACATCCAGTACATTTACCATATGTACGTTTCAAATATGGAGTCCTACGCGCGCCGCGCGCGATTCGTAAATCTACCTTTTAATCTACAAAATATGTTGTTACAACTGAATAACCCCCAATAAACTATATATTTTTAGGTTCGTATGACCTTCATATAGCTGAATATTGAATTATAATTGCAGTTCACCCACCCATATTAAAAAAACCCCTTGAGTTCTTTAAGGTTCTTTTAGAGTTCTTTAGAGTTCTTTATTTAGTAGCGGCGCCAAAATCTGCATCTTGCAATAAGTATGAATCGGTTATTTCTAATATGCGAAGACATAAATATGCCAAGGTTGTAAGGGGTTTATGGAATACATCAGATGGATGGCGCAGAAATTTTTGCAGTGAATTTAAAAAAATCATTAGGAGAGAGGTTTCAAATCTAATTAAAGAAGAATCCAATTTCCCATTGTGCCAAAAAGCTACTTTGTTAAATATAGAAGCATTTTCATGGAGAAATACATTGTCCATGGTTGAAAAGCAAGCACCATTATTATTCACAGCTCTAGAAGGAATAGTTGTTAAAAATAAAGAGGATTGCATAATCTCAAACACCAGTTTAGAGCGGATAGTGGGAACTGCTTTATCTTGTCTATTAAAAGGTCGAGCACCTCAAAAGGCTACATTTATTCCAACTGTGAATTCGGTGCAGATTTACAAAGGAGGACTTGAGCAGGAAACTTTAAAGGAAATATCTCGCACTGGATTTTGTTTGAGTCATGATGCAACACTCAATGCAATAAACAGATTAGGAACTGAATTTGATAATGCAGCAAAAACTTATGAAGAGACATCAGACTTGGAAATTGTAGCCTCAATTCAGGACTCAGACTCCGAGTCAGAATCTGCTTTGTCGTGTCAAGAGGAAGATGAAACGGACCTAGCATGAATTTACCCAATAAAGTGGCTAATTGTGTTAATATCAGACTTTACATGTATGAGACTCAGACTTAGTTTAAAGAATATTACGTTTGATGTTTTCTTACCGTAAGAAAGAAGAAAGTTGAAGTTCTATTTTAACAGCTTGGCTTTGAAAAAAAAAATGAAAAATAACATACAGGTACAATAACAGTAACATGTATACAAAAATGTATCAGTGTTTTTGGTTTAGATCACCAGTGCTGTTAATTTGAACTTTCCATTTAATGATTTGATTTGAGCCTTTTCAAATTAGCTATTTTTGAAAATGATGATTTCAGAATAACATACAATTGTAAATTTAAAAAGATGTTTTATGATGTATGTGTTATGTTTTGATGTATTAATTTTCACTGTGTAGCATCACGTGACTTTAGTTGGTGAAACCACGAATGAATAAAAAGCTCAGTTGGAGGAAAGAAAACAGGACTGCAATATTTGCTTTGATTAAATTTTATCTTTTCATCATGTTCATAGCCTATATCCTTGTCTAAAACTGTACTTTTACTATCACAGAATCGTTGGTAAGTAAAACGCTGTTGTTTTTACAAACATTGTGACAAAAGCTGTAGATATTTTCCTGGAAACCACCACAACATTGTGATAACATATTTCGACCACGACATTCGTTTTGTTAGAATTTTTGTAAAATTTACAATGTTTTTTTTTGATTGACAAACAAAGAATCATCAAAATATCATCTTTTACAATGTACAAGGACATCGGCTATGAAAAGATAAAATTGAATCAACACAATCATCACAGTACCTGTTTTCTTTCCTTCAAACGAGCGGTTTGTCTCCATAATCCATTTTGTGTTCCTGGTTTCATCAACTTAAGTCACGTGATGCTACACAGTGATTTTATGAACCTGACGAAAGTACAATTACAAAATATACATGCAGTATCACTAGCATACATGTACCTGTAATTTCATTTCATTAATTTCAAAGATTTTATTTTTATGCCCCTGTCATGTATTGACAGAAAGCATTGAGAGTCTGATTGTCTGTGTTTTCGTCATTTTGTCCCACTTTCAGTTCTAGATGATAACCAAGAACCCTTTCACATGCCGAAATTAATTTTAGATATATGCTTATAAATATACTTATCCAGAGGGGAAGCAGCCTATTGATTTTAGGGTCAACAGGTCAGGGTGACTGATGGTTGAACTTAGAAAAATTAGCATGATCAGATGATTAGATAAAGATTTAAGTGAAAATCATGCTTTCCAGATTACCGGTAACTTATAAAAATGTAAGAAGTCAAGAACCCTTTCACATATCCACATTATATTTGGATATTAGTATACATGTTTTAATATATGCTAACTTACATGTATCACTATCATGAAACAAAAAAGCCTATTGATTTTGGGTAAGTGCATGGAGATCAAAGGTCAAGGTCACTGTTGGAAAACTTAAAACACTTAATCGATAAGATAAAACATAGTTTCCAGATTATACAATGTAACTCAAGAACCCTTTCTGTTTCACATTTCCACATCAAATTTGAATGTATGCTTACTTATTGCTTTCTTATCGGGAGAGGAGGAAGCCTGTTGATTTTATGGTCGATAGTGGAAGGCCAAAGGTCAAGGTCACTGTTAAGATAAAATTAAAATAAATACACAGACAATCTTGGTTTTCCAGATGATTTAAGAACCCCCTCACCTATCTACATGTACATAAAATCTGGCTATATGCTTATACTTATCAGGAGGGAAAGAAGCCTATTGATTTTAGGGTCCATAGGTCAAGGTCACTGTTAGGAAAAATTAACTGAAAAGGATTTGCCTAAGATAAGATCAGATTTATTTAAATTAGGCATATCATATAACTGGTTAAACATAATGGCCCTGTCACACCTTCACTTTTTTGGCCAACGCACGAGTAACGACCAAATAAATTTCCAACACGTCGAAGAACGTTGAGGTCGCTGGCTGATCGCTTGCTAGTCGTTGTGTGGTCGCTGGAGGACGTTGGCGTGCGCTGTGCACAAAACCGGCGACGACTGCTCAGCGTCCAATCGTTAGTTGTGAAGTCGATAGGAGGTCGTTGGGAGGTCGCCAGGCACACGCTGGGCATGCGTTCCTGTGCGCTGTGTAGTCGTTACGATAAAACGTTGCGAGGTCGCCGATAATTCCAACGACCGTGTAACGACAGTGGAGCGCATGTCTAACGCGTAAACAGCGACCCTCTGGTGATGGTCTAACGTCCTCAACGTGTGCCCAACGACAGCCTAAGGTCCTTTTGGCGTGTGCATAACGTCTTGACAGCGACCTTAACGACCTGTTCATGTTAAATGTATATTCATCTCAGTAATAAACCAAGTCTTGCTCTAGTCTAGATCTGAATATCATTTAGACAGTTACAGATAGCTCTTCTGAATCATCAGATTATCATCATGGACGTATTATTATACATGATGAGAAAAAAATGTAGTAAACGTCGAAGGTACTGGGTGAGAATGTGGACTGCCAGAAGACAAGAGTTTTGTATCTACGACCAATTCATGGTCGAACTAAGAACAGAAGGTCAAGCATCATTCATTAATTTTCTTCGGATGCCTCCATTGATGTTTGATGAACTTTTGAGGGTTGATATTTGGGCACTTGTCCTCGTCCCCCTCCCCTCTTTTTCCTCGTCGTAGTGGCATCTTTCTTCTTCAGGGTCTGTTTCAAAATGACTGAGTAAATAGAAAACAAAGAAGTTTTAAAGATATTTTGATTCAATATTTTGCACGTTGTGGGTCGTTAAAAGGTCGCTGGCAAGTCGTTAGACAAACGTTGCAAGGTCGTTGAGCACGCGTTACAGAACGTTAACAGGTAAATTGTAAACTAATTTTATGCGTTGGGAAGTCGCTGAGGTCGTTGGGGGAACGTTTCCCGTGCGCTAGAAGGTCGCTACGCGCGCGTTAAGAACGTTGCTCCATGATGAGTTTTCTGACCAAACCCCGACGTTCTTCAGCGTGTTGAAGGTCGTTACGCGTGCGTCGGCTAAAAAAGTGAAGGTGTGACAGGGCCATAAGCTCTTCATAGCTTTTAACCGACATAAAAACATATAAAGTAACATAAAATAACAAGGCTTGCAAAATGGCAAGTAAGCTAAAAAGGAGAGCGGTTGACACAAATACAAACTAGCACAATTAACATTAAAGATAAAGATTAAAAGGGTAAAAGACAGGAGGAGATTTCTAACAAGACTCGGTCCAGGCACCCACAGCAAAATTCCAAAACACCCTCAAGCGAAAACAGAGTAAACACACACAGCAATAGACGCAAAAGGGACAAGGTTACCTGGTACATAAACATGACATAAAAAGACCAAACACAAAAGACTACACATAAACCAAAGAGACCAATGGACAATCGGTGCCGACTTAGGACGACCGTCTCCTCGTTAGTATCTAATGGTGTGGTTATCCGGATTACGTGCGCGAACTGTTCCATGTTTAACGTCTTCAACTTCATTAGCATCATTTTAGAGCAGATAAATTTACAGCATGGATCAGACATGCACGTTTCGGGTATTTAACCCTCGTCAGTGATCCTCAATCTAAACAATGTAATATTGCCAAAATCTGTGAAAATTATGTCCTAAATATACCGAAAGACGTTGCAAGATGGCTGGGATATGATGCTACAGGACCCAGGTTTTCGAAATTTGAGACAATTTTGTAAACAGAAATTTTCAAATGCGTTTGAAGAAACGACCAACCGAAATTGATCGAACTTGGGCTATACTTGGCCCTCGGGGACTCCTGTAGACCTAGACTAAATGATCCAGTCTCTCCCGCAGCCGCTACGGCTACGGCTGCGGGAGACTGGATCATTTAGTCTACTGTAGACCGAGAACAGACCAAAATTTTATTCTTGAGTTGGTATTACTCAAGAATAAAATTTTGGCCGGTTCTCGGTCTATGACTCCTGGTCCACCATCAGTGACACTCACCAAGTGATACAAATGTTTAACGTCTTCAAATGTTACCTTGTGGTCTTGAAGAACACTGAACTGTTGCGTATAATAAACTCACTGTGAGCTAACCAAACAAGACAGCAATACACGTGTAAATGGACGTAAATAAAAACCCCACCAAAAGCAAAGGGCATACGGAGAAAACCCAAGTCCGTGCTCTACCGGCTGGAGCGGGCTTATGCATGTAATTACCCAATGAGTCAGTGCTAAACCGAGAAAGACATTCAGAGAGGACAGATGGTCGGGCCCTGTCCTCTCTAAGGAAGTTTGGACAGGGCCCGTCATGGAGTCAGTCCGAGTGCAATGCCGAGTGTCAATCTGGTGACTGCAGGATCATATCAACGGTACAAAAGGCGTTTGATGAAATTTACACATCTTCGATCGAAATCCTGTGCACCCGTTATCTTTCTTATTTTGTTTATGTCACCATGACATTCCTAAAGTGATATACTCTGCTGCTTGTACAGGTCCGCCGGAAAGATCGTCCGGGTAGTCGTATGCGCTAATACCAAATCTTTTTTTCAGAGACACATACGAATAATTGCCAGGCGATCTTTCGGCCTGTGGATCCGCCCTAGCTTAAAAAATAACATGTGAGATGGGCGAAATATTGAAGCTGAGATCCACCCGAATGATTCCATATGACATCTCGGTTATCCACCGCGTAAGATAATTTCCGTTGCAAAAAAAAGGGGGTGGGGGTGGGGTGGTTGTTCACCCCAGGACTTCACCCTGGATCCACTGTGATTGAGGACATATAGACGCTTCCAGACCCCTTTGGCTTTCCTTTTTTATATTGACCACACCGGATACATTCTTTGTCATTAACTGATGTTGCTTTTCATTTCAAATGGTTAAATTACATTTCAGTATTTTCTCCATAATAGTAATAATCAAACACGACACCTACACATGCAGTTGACAAGTTATTATAATAATAAAAATGGTCAACTGTGTAGGTTCACTCAATCGATTTTTCATCCGGGGACTTCACCCCAGTCAGTCCACCTCGCCATTACAGAATTTTGCTCTGGACCCGTGGGGGGGGGGGGGGGGGGGGGAAGGGGATAATATTAAAAGTGTAAAATCAAATTGCCATATTTCACGAGCTCCTGGGGGCTTCGCCTCCCCCAACCGCTATCTGTATCATGACTTTGCCCTGGACCCACTGGATGCGCCTTAAGAACCCCCTGCCTAGACTGACTTGAGTACACATCATTTCTACTCTGACTACGCGCCTGTTATTGTATGTATTATTCCACTATTAGCTTTGTAGAGCAATGAAGTGATATATATAGCGAAGTGAGCCCCCAATCTTTTTTATATATATGGCGAGCCTATATGGTTGATGTTTTTAAAAACTGAAAAGTGTGAATATATAGTATTTTTGATGCTCTTACAGATGAAATAAGTTGCAGGTTCCAATTCCTATTTTTACTGTGTGTTTTGAAAAAGTCGAATCTTTGCCAAAATTCACAGAAATTTGAGGAAATTTTGATTTATTCCTGCTTCTCAGCTCCTCAATATTGCATATGATCGTTCAATGATGATTTGAAAACATCTTTACAGTCTCCTCTTTCAAATGACATATATTTCATATTCTTATTTTTTTTTGCAAAATCCTCGAAATTAATTGTTTTATACAGAAACCTGTATTTTCAATCATAAATCTCAGATTTCTGTATATTTATTTAAAGAACCCTTATTTGTCATGAAAGCAATGATTGAAAGCTATTTTCTAGTGTAACTTTTCACACTCTATCAGATTATATATGTTTTACTAACATTTCATTCATAATCAAAGTGTTTTTGGGGGAAAAACGTATTTTTTCATTTAAAAATAGCTGATTTCAGGAGAAAATTTATTGAATCTATAGAAATTCTTGAAATGATAGCAGGAATGTATTTTGAACTGTAATTATTTAGGTTCACTCATAAATTACATGTATGAAACATAAAAGGTATATTTTCTACTTAATTTTGGGGCAAAATGCCTGTTTTTTTGTCTAAAAATTACAGATTTCTGGAAAAATTTTATTAATTCATTTTTTTTTGCCAAAACTATACATTTAAAGCTATTATCATTATAGAAAGTAATCGTCTTGTCAGAGGATTGTGAAATTAAATGTAATAATTAATTAAAACCACCAATTTTGGGTAAAATATGCATTTTTTATGCAAAAACCACTTATTTTGAGAAAATAAGTACTAGCTCTTTTAATTTGCCTAAATTGATATGTTTTAGCTTTGATATTATGCTGTTTCTTATTATAAATGGATAGGGATGTTATTTGATAACTGAAATTTAATTTATATCTTATTTTGGAGCAAAAACTTATTATGTGAAAAATTCACTTATTTCTGTGAATATGTTTTTTTTAAATATATATTTTTTATTTAATCAACACTGGAGAGGTTTCATATAATTTATTGCCCCAAAATACCAATTAAATTTACAGAGGATACTTCAAAAACATATGACGTACAAGGACAAACTATGATATACCCAGGAACACTTCAGAATACACGTATAAGTAATAACGACACATTTCATAGAAATAAGGATTTTCCAGAAATCAGCAGTTTTTAAATAAAAATTGAGATTTTCCACCCAAAATAGCAAGATTATCAAAGAAATCTCTTCTAACTAATTAAACTTGATCACTTTTATGCCATCCAATTATATGAAACCTCTCCAACTTTGATTGAATAAAAAATATAGATTTAAAACGATTTTCACAGAAATAAGTGAATTTTGCACATAAATTAGGTTTTTTGCCCCAAAATATCAATTAAATTAACAGAGGATATTTCAAATGCATATGACTTACAAGGACAAACTATGATATACCCAGGATCTCTTTTGAATATAAATAATAACGTCTGATTTCATAGTAATAAGGATTTTCCAGAAATAAGCGATTTTTAAATAAAAATCGAGATTTTCCACCCAAAATAGCAAGATAATCAAAGAAATCTCTTCTTACTCATTAAACTTGATCACATTTATGCCATCCAATTATATGAAACCTCTCCAGTGTTGATTAAATAAAAAATATAAATTTAAAAAAATATTCACAGAAATAAGTGAATTTTTCACATAAATAAGGTTTTTTGTCCCAAAATAAGATATAAATTAAATTTCAGTTATCAAATAACATTCCTATCCATTTATAATAAGAAACAGCATAATATCAAAGCTAAAACATATCAATTTAGGCAAATTAAAAGAGCTAGTACTTATATTCTCAAAATAAGTGTTTTTTGCATAAAAAATGCATATCTTACCCAAAATTGGTGGTTTTAATTGATAAAATTTTTCCAGAAATCTGTAATTAAGTAGAAAATATACCTTTTATGTTTCATACATGTAATTTATGAGTGAACCTAAATAATTACAGTTCAAAATACATTCCTGCTATCATTTCAAGAAATTCTATAGATTCAATAAATATTCTCCAGAAATCAGCTATTTCTAAATGAAAAAATACGTTTTTTCCCCAAAAACATTTTGATTGAGAATGAAATGTTAGTAAAACATATATAATCTGATAGAGTGTGAAAAGTTACACTAGAAAATAGCTTTCAATCATTGCTTTCATAACAAATAAGGGTTCTTTAAATAAATATACAGAAATCTGAGATTTATGATTGAAAATACAGGTTTCTGTATAAAACAATTAATTTCGAGGATTTTGCAAAAAAATAAGAATATAAAACATATGTCATTTGAAAGAGGAGACTTTAAAGCTGTTTTTTAAATCATCATTGAACGATCATATGCAATATTGAGGAGCTGAGAAGCAGGAATAAATTAAAATTTCCTCAAATTTCTGTGAATTTTGGCAAAAATTCGACTTTTTTACCCCAAAACACACAGTAAAAATAGGAATTGAAACCTGCAACTTATTTCATCTGCAAGAGCATCAAAAATACTATATATTCACGCTTTTCAATTTTTAAAAACATCAACCATATAAAAGTTATAATTTTTTTCCTATTTTCAGTGATTTTTGACTAAAAAACATGTTTTTCCCAAAAAAAACCCCACAACTTTCGCAATGGAAATTTCCATGAGACAAATTTTTGTCTGAAAGAGCGCAAAAAAATGCTACAAAGTTAGGCCGGTTTTGGAGGATCAAGGGGGAGGGGGGTGGTGGTGCACCCAACCCAGTGATACATCCCAGACTAAAGAGGGTAGACACGTACGGACCTGAGTGGACTTTGGATACGTGACTATTCAGTAAAATAGGACTGATTAAGATGAGCGATATAACCCCACATGGGCCTCTTGGATACTTCTTCGTAGTGTCTTGCAACATCTGCTGCATGCACTGAGATAACCCTCCCCCACTGTTATGCATCATGATATGTATGATTCAATCCCCCACCCCCTTAAAAACAAAGGAAAGCGTGAAGAAATAGAAAAGTCAAGAGCTTGTTTGATACTCATCCAAGGCAAAATTCATTAATCACCAAAAATTTAAACAGGCGTATAGCCATAAACATATATATATCCAAATATAGACATAATACGACAATGCTGAGTATTTGATCAGGGTAACATTGTTTACCCTACGTCATAGGCTTGAGTATTTTTATCAAGTGACGTCATTTGGAATAAGTATTAAAAATTCACATGGCAATATGACAAAATATTTTGACTTATACATGTTCCTTGCTTGAACATGACGTTTCTATTTACATATATCTTTGTACATCACATTTTAGGAAGTATCCCCCACCTTATAGCTCTACATTTTATCATGTTTTCTATCCTATCATATTTAATTTTGTAAGCAAGCCCCTCCACTTTATACAATTTTTAAAGCCCTTGTTGGGGAAAATTCTATACTTGTTTGGTCATTTTTTTTCCACTGAAACTATAAGCCAATTTATTTTTTTTTGTAAAAGTTTGACATGAGATATTGCATCTATTGCATCTTTTTTTTTTACCACTGAAACTATAAGCCAATTTTTTTTTGTAAAAGTTTGACATGAGATATTGCATCTATTGCATCTGGTTGGATGAGCTATATTACTTTAAACTGATTCTATTTCATATTATGTTTTTAAATTAAACTTAAATCCGGTACGTAAGTCTATTGAAATTTTAGTCATCTTTTAGTAAGTTCAGAGCGTAAACTTTTTCATCGTTCGATTTTAAGATTAAAAATTACATCAAAGAGATTGGAAACAAGTTATCCAACTTAACTGTATTCCTCTCCCATACAACATATAACATAAATTAACAATCACAAAGTTTTTCAACTAAACAAAAACAATCGTTCGATTGTACAAACTTTTTCATCGTTCGATTGTATTATCACTTACCTATAGTTAGTCGAATTGATCACAATTTCAAATCATCAATTAAAAACAAAAGAAATACAATAGAAAAATATTGTTTTCCAGCGCTCCACGTGATCTGTTTATTTATATCGATAGTCTCATAGCTATTTTTAGACAAACATATATATGTTAGGATACACATGGTGACGTCAGATTTAAACTGATCGAGTGACGAAGTAGTACATTATAGCAAGGTAAGGGAATTTTTAAAATAATCGAAATCAGTAACTTGCTAAATATTTTGACATTAATGTATATAAAGTTTAATTATTCTGTGATAATATATACAGTATGTAATATATACTATATAATAGAGAAGCTACCGACAGGCATGTTTATAAGGAATCCCCAGACTGTAATATTCCACTGAATATTCTAGAGAGATCTCGAAAGACCTTAATTATTATTGTAACGTTCTTGTTTCTGACTGGGACTTCCCTAAAAGGTAGGATTGTGCTCATGGATACCCCACATTTTCTTTTCATATTATTGCACATTTGGGAAAACTAATACAGGTTTCAAATATTTTTGGTTAGAAAATGTTTCTACAATGAAAAAAAAAAAAATTGTTGTTTAATCTCTGTACCAAAACATATTAGAGTTAATTGAGGTCATTCGATAAACGATAATAATGATATATCCCTACAATCTAGGAGACGTATTTTAAGAGACATGGGACATAGAAAAATAAAACACGACAGACTAATACATAAACCAACGAGACCAATGGGGAATCGGTGCCGACTTAGGACGGCCATCTGCCACGCAAGTAGCAAATGGTGTGGCTAACTTTTTCCGGATTACGTGCTCAATTATAAACCCTCCCACTTTTCCGGTAACCCAAAGGTCTCGAAGAATACACACATTGTGGTGTAAAATAACCTCCTTACTGTTAGATGACTGTTGAGAGTTGATCTAAACACATTTCAAATGAAAAAAAAAAGGTTTTGAACAGCCAATTCTGCCTGATCCTACTTTAGTAAAAAATTTCATATATGTAGTAATTAATGTGTCCTTATGGGTCGTGACAGTCCTGTATATGTCACACTTAACTTAGATTCTGCATTTTGACTTGCTGATTTGTCCTTTAGAAAATTGCCATCAGAAAGAAAGTGTCTGGAAGCATTACTTTCCTTCATACTCGTAAAATTTTTAAAATGTATGCAAAGCATATAAATTTACATTAAGACCAGTGAAGGAATAGGGACAGCTGCCAAACGTATCTACGTCTTGATTTATACTTGCCAAGCTAACAATTTATATGGTATTTCGTGGTTAATGTCGTACACAGACCTTTTTAATTCTTACAGAATAATTAAGATATTATATTAATACAGGAATCTGATACAAATATAGTCTTTCATTTCAGATCATACATAACAAGAACATAATGCATATTCTAATGCACTCTGTTTGTTACGTGTATTCTGATTGGCAGTCATTACTTATATTTACACTTGCACTGAATATAAGAAACACTCATTCTCATAAACACCGCTCAATTCTCCCAACTTCAAAACGTGCACGTGGCATCACGTCACAGTAGTCACCCAAGTTATTGCAATATAATTTTAGTTGCCTAATGGCAGTTCATCATGGTAAATCTACTAGTAATGTAAATATTGTTGATATAAAGGATGCATTTCTTTTGCAATTCGTGATGATTAGAATTAGACTGATATACATTCTCTAGATATATCTCTTGATTTCAGATTGATTAAAAATGCACAACGCAAACAAAGGTACCCAGGTGGTCATGATGGATAGACAAGAGGAAGAAAGAATCAATAATCATATTGACAAATATACACAAAGTGAACAAGAAAATCCTGATGTAAAAGAAAAAGGAACACAAATGGACCAACCTATCTCAAAACACGAGAAAGATGTCAGCAACACCGATCTGTCAATCCAAATTGCAGATTTACGAAATGAGATTTTGTCGATTAAACAGCGACTGTTTCAACATAATCAACCTTCGACCCAAAAGAAACAATCTCTGAAGTGGAAGACGAAGACAAAGAAATGTAAAAGGAAAATCAGGAAAAATATCAAACGAAAAACTCGTTGTCAGAACTCCTCAGTAAGGAGCACTTGGACATACGACGAAACATTTATGGATGACCTGTATCAGAAATACATACTCAGCAGGAAAGTAAAAGAGAGAAAAATCTCCATGAGTGAATCCTGTATGTTCCCCAAATCAGTCATGGGAGATTTTACAGTGCCATACAAGCGAATCGGCTTACTTGATAATGATATTCTAGGAATCAAGAATGCTCCGAAACAGACGCAGTCAAACAAAATGGACGTCTGGCCATCAGAAGTAAATGTCAACCCACCAAGAAGCCTAGATCAGTACTTTAGAAACTCTTCGCAACACGAAGCAGAGTCATCGGAACAAGCCTCAAGATCAATGAACCTAGAAATGTTGAGATTAGAAACTTTTAAGAACTTTCCACAGACTTCAAGCGCACGCCCTATTCGTCTTGCGAGATCCGGTTTCTTTTTCACTGGGAATGAAGACAGAGTTGAGTGTTACTCATGTGGTATAATATATAGAAACTGGAGAAATGACGAGGATCCAAGCGAGGTACACAGAAGAATATCTCCTATGTGTCAGCATGTCCAAAATCAAGATCGAAACAATGTACCAATACATGCCGGAAGTACAACATCACCCGCACAAACCAGTCATGCTGAGCAATCGACGATGCCATCAGAATCGAACAGCCACATTTCGACTGCAAATGCTAATCCTCAGATTAGCTCTTCCAGTGGAATGTCAAATACGAATGTCAACGACTTACCAGTGTCATCCTCCGATATACAAGGAGAAAGACAAGGAAACTCACAGAATACTGTCAATGGAAATTCAACGATCTCTACGTCAACAATGCATTCAACCGTTTCTGCAGCAATGGGCGCCTCCTCATCTCCAGTGTCTCATTTTGCCCTAAACCATGCTCAAAATCAAAATAATGGTACAATCACAACGTCATCAAATCACAATGAGCAGACATCACCAAGAAGCAATGACAGTGGTCAGGCATCCACCCGTGATGCTATGATACAAAAGTTGAATCCTCTTGGAATCACTTTTGATAAACCACGCTATCCAGCTTATGCAATCATAACAGTAAGAATCAGTTCCTTTCAAAACTGGCCCCCAAGAAAGACTCAGACTCCCAGGGCATTGGCATATGCAGGATTTCTGTATGCTGGGCACGCTGATTACGTCCGCTGCTTCTTTTGTGGGGGAGGGTTGAGAAACTGGGAGGATGGGGATGACCCCTGGGTGGAACATGCTAGGTGGTTTCCAAGGTGTGCATTCCTCAGGCAGAACAAAGGAGACGAATTTGTGACACTCGTGCAGGAGCAACACTTAAAAGAGGTATGTATGATGAGTAACTCAAACAGTGTATTTTTATCCCATGAAAAAATTTGGATGAGAAAGTAAAAACAACTACTAGAAAAAAAGAGAATATGGCATCATTTCGTATTTTATTCTTAGACAAAAATGTGTAGAAAAAGATCAATATGAATAGCATCCAATGTTTTTGTTTTCTATTTAGCAAAACCAAAGTACAGAGGGAAGAGGCAATGTAAGCTGTAATGAAGACAATGGCATGGGAGGCGGCGTTGGACGAATAAGAACCGCACAAGAAAGTGTCATGAACTCTGACGCTGTGAGAAGCGTCATGGAAATGGGATATACAGAAAAACAAGTTTCTGACGTATTGGAAAAGCGGAATTGGAACATCAATGGTGAGATTATTTTATATAGAACAGTCAGATTACATTCAAAATTTTGGATATAAAGGCTCCGACATAAAATATAATCATTAATCCGATCAAAATTTAAAAATAAGATTCAGCGCATCAGTAAAATATTTCGTGTTCAGAAGAAATCTAAACTTCTTTCAGATATCTGTACAATGATCTTTTTATGGAGGTATTTTAGAAATTGGATAAAAATACCTTTTAATTAAGACATTAGGTTCATGAACACTCTGTCGTCGTATCTTTGCTGTTAGATCTTTATGACAGGCCATCCCGTTTGCTTCTGGCCCTTACGTCGCATTGTTTAAGATATTTTTCTTGATTATCTTTTTGAAGTATACATTGTATTATGTTTTGTTTCAGGGAAACCAAGTTTGACGGCTCAAGGCATTTTGGATATCCTTCTAGATGAGGAATCAAGTGCAGAACGCAATACAGAGGCTAATGCTGGGGAGAAATCAGAATCTCTTACTGATCCTACCTATGGTAAGTTACCTTCCTGATACAATGGGTGTGATTGATTTTAACATTAATTTCTTAATTTCGTTTCTTCATGTCTAGGTTTGAAAGCAAAGGGATATTGAAAAAAAAGTCACACTGACGACATATTCAAAAGTTTGATTCATAATCATTTAAACATCAACAAAAACACATCCAATCTAAAAATATGAAGTTTCTCATACATGAAACATATACTTTTTTATTCAGAGACTAGATCCTTAATGGAGGAGAACCTTAGACTCAAAGACCAGAGACTGTGTAAGGTGTGTCTTGATAAGGAGGCTAACATCGCCATGCTACCATTGTGGACATCTTTGCTGCTGTCCTGAATGTGCCCCAGCTATGAGGAAGTGTCCAATTTGTAGGGCATTTGTCAAGGGCACAGTCAGGACATTGGCTTGCGTAAAAATAGAGGGAGCCGACCAATACCAAACCAAGATATATGGAAGAATAAGTGCCACAGCAGGCAGGAAATACGACATTAGAAGATAACAGATCAACTCAGATTTTATATAGGAGACGTCCCATCCTACTCCAGTGTGGGATAAGGAAAACTACTTTTATTCACTGGTTTACTTCATTTATGTTATCAAATGATTTTAGCTGACCTGACCAGAACCTCGGTGCTAGATTTGTTAAATTTGTTTACAATCTTTAATCCTATAACATGTCTTTCATAACATGTATTGTTATCTCATGATTCATGAGCAATCCGATAGTCAGATCTTTACCCCTGAAAAATAAAATGTACAAATATGTCATCCTAGATCTTTCAGATCTTCATTATCAGTATTACTTTTATAATGATTACAAATGGCAACAAAGTTAACCAATGCGCTTTATTTGTTAATATTTATACCATATTATATTTATACATTGACTTGACCTTTTATTCAACATTGATGTTTTGACATAATGAGTTACTTATCTTATTATGGTTGTTGTTACAAGCTGAAGCAATAGTTGTTGAAGTTGATTATTTTTATATTTCCATTTACACTTGCAAAGTTATATCTATACATATACACATCAACAGTTTGATGGCAGGTACATCAAGAAAGCATCTTTATATCTTATTTTATATTCTCTGTGATACCTTGTTTATCTATCATATATTACCCGTATGGTTTGGCTTGTTTTATTTTTTTGTTTTACATGTATTCGTTTTCCTTTTACATAAATTATTTCCATGCTTAAAAAAGTCTCGATTTATATGAGCACGTGTTCAAATTGTAACACAAATGGCAATTGTTATATATTACCTTAACACGAAAGATATTTATTGTATTACTTTTTGAAATGTATCAAACTTATGAAAATATGTATATGAGTAGATCTAATGTTTCCTGTAATCGATGATTGATTTTAAGATTACTTGTAGCTTTGTTCGTTTTCTAGAAAAAAAAACTGTTAGTATTATCTACGTATCACTTGAATGGCAATTTCCTTGTATTTCAAAAAATCAAAAGTACAGAACATATCAATCCGTAAGTTTTATAAAAAAATTGTTTTAGAGGTGCCAAGGACGCATGATATCTTTGAACATAAAATGCGTGTGCGACTCAAATGTATTACATTTTTTTAATGATTAATTGTTCTGAACTTTGAAAAAAAAGAAGGTTTTACTTAACACTCTTATTTCTTTCAGTAGATGCCACAGTAGAAAAGTAATTTTTTGGACTTAATGTCGATATGGATGTTCAGAATGTATACAGATGTATGCTTACATTTATTTGATGACACAACGATTATTTGCTTGGTTTTTATTTTTCTGTAGATACTGACAATTTATAAAGCTAGAATAGCGAATAGGTGCATCGAATGTTATGTATGTATTTTAGCTAGTTTTTATATATGTATTTTATAATGTTATCTATTTAAATAATGTCCTCATCTCATAAATGGCAGATTTATAAGTTTATCTTTTCAAATTGAAATCACGGATTTGTTGGTTTGAGTATATTCGATTGAAATTTTCAATATGTTTTAATAAGAAGTAATTACATCCGTTTCATATATTGCTATTGATTGTTGCTGTTGAATATAAACCGGTTTTCTATGACTTTGTTATTTGTTTCATTGTTCCCAATGCACTCTTTCAATGAGTTGAATAAATTTTGTTTTGTTTCAGAAATAGTTTCTCATTTCTATCGATAGGAGATAATGACTTTAATTAAATCACGCGTGTTTCCGCTATGAAGCATTTTAGAACGAAGATGACACTATCTTTGCAAGTAAACTACTCGTTCAGGGTTATATATACAACGATTGAAATTTCTTCGGTCGCTGCGGGGAGCATATGAGATCCCTCTTTCCAGAATAATCACTGAGTCATTCTGGATTGCGATTGAATGGCTGTCAACATCATTAAAAATACATCTTTACCTACATGATATGTACATTTTGTACATCGAGACAATTACTGAATTTTAATAAGTTTCATGGAACTGTTGTGACGGGTGTTGCATGCAAACAGGAGACGATTACTCTTCTCGGACACCTGTTCTCACTTCTGAATATTGTTTATTCCGGGGTTTACAACGATTCCCATGGAAATTATAATGGTTTTGCCATACCTTCTCGTCTTTGATACTGAATAACAGATGAGTACTTCTTCGATGTTGTTATTAATGTGTATCACGTGACTTTTATTGAACTGTATCGATTTACAGTGCAGTTCGAAAGCACATGTAACATGCTTTATTTATATACTATGTCGGATCCAGTAAAACTAAATGTGTTTTGTGAAACAAAACGTAAAATTAAAATTCAATGAATATATCGTATTTTAGACGGATTTTCTAGGATTGACCATTGACCCCCCGTTATACAGCATGCCGCTTGGATATTTTCATTATATCCTAAACAAAAGGAAACGCTGTATCGCTTGATCAGGGGGGGGGGGGGGGGTGACAAAGTCGTATAAAACTGTAAAATTTAACTATATAAAAAGGAAAAATCTATGACCTCGTTTTCCACTGCTCAGAATAATAAAATTTGTTAAAAGATACAATCCTTTTATGATAGTCTGAAGCAATATTTCAAACAAATCAAAAGATTTTCTGTTCTGTCAGAATTATATTTTTCAGATTTTAGATGGGCATTTTCATTCATGAAGTCCGACTTGTACCTTTCCATCGATGATGTAACGTTTCGATATTATTTCTCAATAAGAATATTACGAAAAACGTAATTGAGCTTTTGAAATATCCATGGTTCAAAAAACTATTTTTAGTTAATTTTGTTTACTTTGCGTCATAACAACTCGTGGGATATTGAATTCAGATCCATATCTTCATGACGTCATCATCTTTAAAAATAAAAGTAGACTTTGAGAGGCACAGATGGGAACTGAAATGTATATTATCGTGGATGGGTTATAATTCATTTTAGCCTGCAGACATATATACTAGTATATGTATATATATATATATATATATATAAAAGCACAAAAAAAGGTACAAGCGACCACGACACTAAACGTGTTTAAACCCAGCGGAAGGGACAGTACACCCCTTGAGCCCTCTGGATACACGAATATGTACTTGTATCCAGACGGAACAAGGGACGTACTGTCCCTTGTTCCGTCTGGATACAAGTACATATTCGTGTATCCAGAGGGCTCAAGGGGTGTACTGTCCCTTCCGCTGGGTTTAAACACGTTTAGTGTCGTGGTCGCTTGTACCTTTTTTTGTGCTTTTATATCTTTTTTTCCAAGCGACGTGCATTCGCCCTTTGTTGGGCTGATCCGACATTGTCTGAATAGTGAACGTGGTTGTTTTCACCTCTTTTGTGCTGTCTATATATATATATATATATATATATGTAATGTTTACAAATATTACTCTTATTGGGCAGTAACATAATAGTAATATAATATGTTCTAATAATAAAGTATTGTGGCAGAAAATAATGAAAATTAAAACGGACCCCCAATCACTTAATCTCCTATAGAAAGGAACATTTCATTTTTGTTCAGTTTCACCGCTCATACGGTTACAACGACTGATAATTCGCCAATATTCATCTAAATTGGACACCCACTGCACGTAAAATACATACACTAATGTATCGCATTTAGCTCTTAAAACATTGAACGTGATATATCAGTATGCATAAAAATGTTTCAATGTTTAAAATTCATTAGCACCATTTTAGAGCAGATAAATTTACAGCATGGACCAGACATGCACGTTTCGGGTATTTCAGTGATCCTCAATCTGAACAATGTTATATGGCCAAAATCTGAGAAAAGTATTTCCTAAATATATCGAAAGACGAAGCAAGATGGCTGGGATATGTTGCTACAGGACCCAGGTTTTCGAAATTTGAGAAAATTTGTAAATTTGTAAATTTTTAAATTTGTAAATTACGCTCCACTCGGGAAAAGACGAAATTTCTGTCACTCGTGTAAATTTTATGTCTCGCTCAGTAAATCGTGATAGAACCTATTATTCTCGCCCATTGGATAGGCTGATTCCCCTTTTCAGCGGATCTGGCACTTTTGAATGTTCCTTTCAATGCTCCACATTTGAGTTCCGGATGGTAAAGTCTCGGGTAGGATGATCAACGTCCTAACCTCGGCTAACGCCTCGGTTGGGACTTGATCAATCCCATCTTCGACTGATATTTTTCTATCCGGAACTCAAAGTGGTGCTAGATTCTATTAATCCGTCTCCTTTAGCCCGTCTTTGATAATTATATATAATATGAATGCCTTGTCTTCTGAATTTCAATTAAGATACAAAAATGGAGATAATTTGTTCCTGATCAACAACAGGTATAACACGAAGAGAATAAATGAACATGCGTTGAAATATGTTAAGTGTAACTAAACTACTAAAAGAATAGGTTAGTCAGAACTTCACAGCAATGACAAGGAAGTTAATTTTTGTTTTATTTATCTGATAAATATGTTGTCAATGTTTCCTTCGACGAGTTTATCTTTTCTTCCTCATTTATGTTCTATAAAATTCAGACTGAAAGTGGGTGCCAGAAATAGCTGTTTTCAGTTTTGGGAATAGATGAAAGTCTGATGGAGCAAGATCAGGTGAATAAGGCGGATGCTCAATTAAACTAAAGCCAAAATCATGAATGGCAGCCATGACAGTGGCAGACTTGAGAACAGGAGCATTGTCCCGATGGAACAACACACCTGAAGTGAGCTTTCCGTTTAATATTTTTCCTTGACTGTGTCAGAAGTGAAGCATAGTATGTGCCATTGATGTTAATCCTTTATGGAGATGATTTATGAGCAGAATACCTTCTGCATCCTAGAAAACCGAGGCTTCGCAACATATCAATCAGCCCTCGTATGTCTTTGTGTCAATTCTTTAAAGTTGTAGAACCTGTAATCGTCACAAAATGGATAGAATTAAATTTGTAGTAAACAAACTATACTTTTCTAGCATTGCCAAACTTATTAACTTTCCGTAAATTAAAAAAAAAAATCAGCACCAAAACCCTCCAAAATATCAAAATATAAAGATAATTTAATGTAAATATTTCTGGCTCAAAATATTTACAACGAAAATGGAAAACCCTGAAGTTAAGCATGCGCATTACCATGATTCCAAATTCGAAATAATAACGACATATATTATTCAACTTAATATAGGGTAATACGGGTAAATTTTCACAGATAATGTAGTAGGTAGTTAACAAACATTCAAACCTTTCAAGATTGATGACAAGAAAAGCTAACCTTTTACGACATGAGTTTGTTGATAAATATTGTGTTAGTAAACAATGTCAGTTCCCATGAATGAAATATGTTATCTTTATATACCTGGGACAAGTGAACGTTAAATGTATGTTTCTTTCCCCAATAAGACCAAAATGATAAAATTAGATAATATACTCAATTTTCTAGAAGATACAGGGTATACATCTTTAAACTCAATCCCAGCTACCCTTGTATGCACGGTTCAATGAAGAAATGACTGTCTTACTTTTGGTGTCCATGGGTGTATAATTCTGATTGGTCACGTGCATATTTCATGAATCGCGAAGCGATTCTCGGAAAATTTGCACGTGTCCTACCAGAATTATACACCCATGAACACCAAAAGTAAGACAGTCATTACTTATATTTACATTTATTCTATAATTATCGGTCATTTTTATTTGTATGCGCATCGTACATTTTGCCTGTAACAGCGTCAAATGTATTTTAACTTTGGAAAATTCTCCTTACACGCAAAACATGAACGTGACGTCACAATAGCAACCCAAATTCTAGTTGCCTAATGGGCGTTTAACATGGGGAATCTACTAGTAATGTAAATATTGGCTAGTATAAATGAAAACGTATGAAAACATAAAAAGCATATTGAAATGTTATTTTAGGACAAATGTTGTAACGTTTTACCTTTCTGTATTTTCATTTTAAATTATCATCAAAATCATAGTAGGTTAGCATTACCCCCATGGCACTTGGCCATATTTAAAAAAAAAATACGAAGCTATTCAGATCGAATCTACGATGTTTAAAGTAGAACAGTTGATTCAGTTGTTCCACCTACGCTTTTATGACGCACCATTGATAAGAGAGGATCGAGTTCGTACATCCCAGGATAGTGTTTATTCATGTTTTTTGATTGATGAGCTTGCCAGTTGATGACGAAAGTGAGTCAAGAAGTCCTAAATTTAGATCCAAAGAGGCTCTAGTGAGATGTGTCATCATATAACGTGGATTGATCTAGATTTATTTTCAATATGACGTCATTAAAACAGAGTGTGTAGGCTCTGAAAGGGATCTTGAAAAAGGTAAGGAGAATCACGAAATCTAATAGATTGCTGCTTTTGTGTTTTTGTTTCATTGTTATAGGGTTACTATATCTTACTTAACAACAGGTGTAGTAACACCTAGTTACTACACCTAAAATTAGATGTTCAAGGAATGTACAGTAGGACTAAAATGATATATGTTATCTCTTTCCCAAATCACCAAACTTGCTTTTTAGCAAATGTTTATCAAAACAATTCTATGACAAACTCGACAACTGCACCATCAGCAAAACGAAATAATAAGGTGAAGATATCTAAGACGACGTTGTTATGACCACAGCAGAACACAAATACTTACATGAAATCGCAACAAATAAAAAAAACATACAAAACTACCACTAACACATCAACAGCCCATCATATCATCACGTCCTATATAGCATCATATCCCATCCATCCTGCTACGTCTTTTGGTACATTGAGACATTATAACTTTCACACTCTTTTAAAAATTTTTTTCACACATTCTTAAAGTTAGACAGGACATTGAATGCAAATCCATATATAGTGTGAGAGTTTTTTTTTATAGGAAAGAAAGAAGAGAACTTTCTCAATATAAGAAAGGTAACTCTAACTTAATTTTGTTGTTATAAATTGCCCCTGTGTCAATAAAATCCAGTGAAACCAGCTAATATATTTCAAATCTGTTACATATCCAATCAAGATAATGTTTTAACAATTAAAATAATGTTTTATCAGAATCAATTGTGGTATTTTTCCCACTTTTCTTCGAATTTAGGGTTTCTTTTCCAATCTTCCATTGGTCTGAATTTTCTATTTGGACTTTCGCCTCCCATTTATATTCATGTTTAGGTTTTTTATATATATTGCTTATAAAATGTCATTTATTGATTTGGATCCCCTTTTCTGTTTACATATTATTTCAATAAATCTAGGTCTGTGTGGTCTTATAATATTATTTTCTAATTCAAGTAATTTTGGCCACTTTTTCAAAATAACTTGTTCTAATCCATAGAAAAGAGTAAATGCACAATTAATTGATTTTAACAGAAAGTTTCAAATTCAGGAAATTGCCATACTCATCAATTAAATCAGCTATGATGATTACCCCTTTATCTGCCCATAATTTATATTGTAAGCATTCATTATTAATTTTTATTTCAGAGTTATGCCAAAGCGGAACTTAAGTAGTTCATTTACATCATCATACTTCTTTAAAATATCTTGATATTCTACAAGGTGTTTGAGAACATCAATCCAGAACAGATTTGACGTTGTTTTTAAACATTTAACTGGATAATTATCTCCAAATTTCAGTAAGTATTCCAAGTCAATCTTCTGAGTATAAGCATAAGTTTATCCATTATGATTGATCATTCTTCTCACCCATGCGATTTTTAAGCTTTTAATGAAACATTCTATGTTAATCATTTTACAACCCCCTAATTCATATGGTTGCACTAAAAATTTACGTGAAATCCTGGCATTTTACTATCATTACGAAATTGATGCTACAAGACCTACGTTTTTGAAATTTCAAGAAATTTTGGTGAGTGAAATTTTCAAATGCTTCGAAGAAAGATCAATCGAAGTTGATCGAACTTGGCTGCAGGAGTAATCGGGGACTCCTGGTCCAACAGCAGTGACACTCACCAAGTGGTACAAATGTTCAATGTATTTTCGAAATTGAATATAGAAAGAGATGACATATTTATACATATAGTGTTAAACGTCTTCAAATCCAATAGCATCATTTAAGGACAGGATACGATACATTTGCAGCATGGACCAGACATGCACGTTTCGGGTACTTAACCCTCGCCAGTGATCCTTAATCTAAACAATGTAATATGGCCAAAGAGTGTAATACTAGTTTACCATGGAAACCATTGTCAAAACTATTTGGTATTAACAACTTATAATGTTTAAACCCTCTTTTTCTAGAAAATTGAATAATTTGTTTTACATTTCTTTCAACTAGTGAATTCATATCAAAGAAAAATCTGTCAAAAAATGTCATAGAAAAGAGTCAAAATTAAGGCCCATTTTTGTCCAATATTTACCATTTTTAAGATACCTGATAATACCATCACTGTTGTCAGATCAAATTATATCTTATATGATAAATAGAATCACTGAAAAAATCAGTGGGACCTTGTTTCGTTTTTCTTAAATTTTATGGTCAAAATTGGTTGCCATGGCAACTTTTCATTTGACACAAGAAGACTAAGTAAGTACGTTTTTATTCAGTAAAACAATGTCATAGTTAACAACGCATATATATAATATAAAATAATGAATATCACAGTCTAAAAGTCACTTTCATATGTAAAATAATCCAAACAGACCAATCAATATCTGAGAGTATTTCTTAAATTAGATTATCTTAATTTAAACTCAATTACACATAAAAGTGAAATACCTGAAGAATATATCACATATGTAGATTTAAAAGCACTTTTCAACAATATGGCTTTCAGATTTGAATTCAAAGATTTACTTTGATGAATGAAAAAATGAAAATGGACATTGTAATTACTAGGATAGCCCATTAAAGGCCTTACGGCTTATTTCCAATGGGGTCTACGTCTTATCAAATTGATTTTTAGTTGTATTTAAATTATACTTATACTGCTTTGTCTTTATGTAGGAACAATAATAAAAATTATTCTTTGTTTGAGAACACCCGAAAAATTTTTTAATGGTCATTGACTTAAGTTCAAGATCAAATTAAAATAAAGGTTTCAATTTCACTAAACTTTGTGCATTTTTTTGTTGTTACTTTTTGTTCTTTAATTAAACTTTGACTGTCATATATTTAGATCAGATATGTGTCTTTCATAACTCATTTTTGGTATGTGGATATATATATGATCTCAAATGAATTTTCATTTCATACGATGTATTATGAAACGAGATGTGTGTTTTTATATCCCCGAGCCTTGGCGAGGGGATATAAAACGGACAACGAGTCTCATAATACATCGTATGAAATGAAATTTCATTTGAGATTCTTTTTATCACATGATATTGCCTAAAAATGTGTATTTCTAACTTGAAATCAACGTTTCCGAGAAATATAGAGGCGAACCACGTCGTGATCTAAAGGTCGGCTGCTACGCCATGAGATCGTATAGATATTCTGTGCGTAAGAGAAAAGTATTTCAATTTTGAATAGTATTTTACGGAAGCCCGTTAGTGCCAAATATGAATAAATAAAAATGGAGGAAATGCGAAATATATTTAGGAAAATGCGAAATAAATTAAGGAAAATGAGAAATAAATTTAGAAAAACGAGAAATAAATTAAGGAAAATGAGAAATATATTTAGAAAAACGAGAAAAATATTTAGGAAAATGAGAAAAATATTTAGGAAAATGAGAAATATATTTAGAAAAACGAGAAAAATATTAAGGAAAATGAAAAATATATTTAGCAAAAACGAGAAATATATTTACAGAAGGTGTAAATATAAAAACAGGGAAACCACAACAAATAATTAAAGCTTGACCTTGCCACTCCCGAAACATTAATGAGTAATGAATTACAGTATCTATTTATCAAGATATAAAGACTTCCTTGTATTTATTCCACTTCCCCGCAACTCCCGCTGCTTTTACACGAGAAATGAATCCTATGTATACGGGCAAAGATGCATGTGTAATATTATCTGTCTGGTATTTGGCATTGCAGCTCTTGCAAACATCCATTTCGAAGACTGTTTAGTTTATGATGCGCCTTGACCAGTACCAATCGTTTATTTCTCTCGTAAAAGCAGCGGGGGTCGGGGAAGAAGTGGAAGAAATACAAGAAGGTCTTTATCTCCTGATAATCTCATTAATATTCTGGGATTGGTAAACGGAGAGTGTAGTGGGGGAATTTAATGTTTATATACATATCGTATTTCTTTTGTGGTTTCCATTTATATCTATGGGGAGTGAACAGTACCCCTTCCGCCCCTTCCTCTCCATCCCGCCCCTAAGCTTCCTGCTCCCATCCCCTGAATTCCTCCTCCCTCCCGCCACTCCCTTCTTCCAACCCCTGCCCTCCCTCCCACCTTCCGCCCCTGTCCCTCCCCTTCGTCCCCCCCATTTCACCATAACCACTCCCTCATTTATATTTCCACTTTCTGTAAATCTATTTCTCATTTTCCTAAATATATTTTTCATTTTTTCCTAAATATATTTCTCATTTTCCTAAATATATTTCTCATTTTCCTAAATATTTTTCTCTTTTTCCTAAATATTTTTCTCGTTTTTCTAAATATATTTCTCATTTTCCTTAATTTATTTCTCGTTTTTCTAAATATATTTCTCGTTTTCCTTAATTTATTTCTCGTTTTTCTAAATATATTTCTCATTTTCTTAATTTATTTCTCGTTTTTCTTAATTTATTTCTCATTTTCCTTAATTTATTTCGCATTTTCCTAAATATATTTCGCATTTCCTCTTTTTTTATTTATTCATATTTGGCACTAACGGGCTTCCGTAGTATTTTAATGCAAGAATTAATTCAACAACAACAATTTTAATCATTGATATTGACTCCGGGTCTGAATTTAACAGTTGACCGATATTTGAAAGGTCACATTTGTCAAAGTTTATGTGATTGTAGGTTCCAAACTTGACCAATCGCATTCAAGCAGAGCGATATGTAACGTGTTATCATATCATATATTTATGAAATGGCTTTATGAAAATGCATAACGGGTGTATCATGTGATAAATCTCAGTATGATACAGAGCAAAAATGTTCAATGATATGACTTAGTAAGTTTTTTCTGCGCCTGGTGGACCAACTATCAACAAGTTATGACCACTCATTCGCCTTTGATTGGGGAGTGGACAGGGGGTACCTCTCTCCTCTCTCCAACCCCTTATCTCCCCCCTCCCACCGCCACCTCCCTCCCCCTCCTTTTCACCCTTCCCTTACCTCCCCCCTCCCCCCCTCCCACCCCCTTCCTCCCTCCCATTTCCCCTCTTCCCTCCCTCCTCCATCCTCCTTTCTCCCTCCTCCCGCCTCCCGCCCCTTCCTCCCGCCTCCCTTTCACCTTTTCCACCCCCTCTTTGATACATGTTGTTCTGACATTCTGCACACAAGCAGCTATTTCCGATTACATACATATGTAGAATGCAGAGGTTACGTCGCTTGTGTCATTGCGTGCAAGAAGGTTGTTTTGATTGCCATGCATTTTTCCCGCACTTTGTCAATCTATCCTTCAGTCTGACGAGTTCTGATTGTTTGTTTACATCGGGGATTTCTAGTTCAACACGTCGAACATCGAAGGAAATGCAAGGTACCTTCGTGTGTTCAATACATATGCCATTTCTGTGCATGCATTCCATGTGCACAAAGTGCTGATTTTATTGATTGAATAGAGTCGGAGGAAGGAATGCACATACGTTAAAGTACATTTATCGATTTGTCATGTATCACGGTGACTTTGTACTTACCTAAATTTGAAAAGTTTTTTTTTTGATAATGGTAAAGGAAAGGAGGGGATCTCCAACAACACCTATAGTTGCAGCACCAACAGCAAACCCCACAAAACACCCACTGTAAAACACAAAGAAGACACGCACAGAAATTATGGTAATAATCGTTATGGATCTGATCGATTCAGTATGAAATATTTAGTTTATCCTCGTCTAAATAAATAAAACCAGTAGGGCACTACTTGTAATGAATTTGGGCTGTCGCTGAAAATCACTGATGTGAAATTACAAAAATGGAACCAGAGGGCGCTACTTAAATGAAATTGGGTTGTGTCTAAAATCATTTTGGCTGAAAGAATTCCTGATGAGGTGTGTAAATTAGTACTGCTTTGGGGGGTTCCCCTAGAGATTCAGAGAAAAAATGGTTGAACCAAATCGACAAGCAATGAATTAATTATGAAATTTACATATTATTATATGTTATTTAAGTACTAGCTTTTTAGTTTTAAACAGGGTATCCATAATTATTTCAACACGTACAAGTTTTAGATTTATTTAAGAAAGAGTACTCGGTTAAGTAAATATGAAGTTTATGACATTGTCCATGCCAAAAGGCACAATGACTACTTAAAGTAGCAGAATGTCAAAGGGCAATGTATGATCTTCTGAAAAAGTGACATGAAATTGATAGGGTAGATTCATAAGAGTTTGTGAATTTGTTACATGGATGAATGGAATTTAGCTAGAATATTTCTCAAATTGACTATGTGGTTTGATTTCTTTTTGTAGTGACCTAGTAGATAGGTTAGATTAGATAGATTAAATAGATTAGTAGATAGCAACTGTTTTGAGGAAATTCACAAAGATTTGTTAAGGACTATCTCTAATGCACTCTAACTTTCCCCCTCAAGTAATTTTTCAATATTAGATTATCGTTATACTGTATCAAACCTTGCAAGTACTTTTACAAACATGGCTGTTTTGGGCACTTAACATGAATTGGTTCATCCCCTCCTTTGATGTAAATGCATGGCTCTGCTATATTTCCTATACAGAAATCTTGTCAATTAGAAAATGTACCCATCATAGTATTACAAATTTACACAACGGCCCTTGTATTGATATATAATAAAGTCAAGTACACCACTCTCTACATTATTGTGTACGAAGACATGTATTTTTTAGTATTTCATTGAAATATCAATAATTAATATTTTGTTCGCTTCCAGGTGTGCAAACGTGTTTGATCTGATAATGACTCTATTTTCAATAGAAGAGATAAATGTGTCACAGACAATGGAAGGAAATATGGAAGATATATAACGCATAAGTTAAATTGAGATTTAAGACTTTGAAAGTTGTTTAAAGATGAAAATCAAGTTTTTACTTGTTGATGATTTGTACATTGTGCTTCTATGCATCATGAAGCTCTGTAGTGGGAAACTCTATAGACAGAATCTCAAGTTTAAAAATTCAATCAAAAGTTGTACGAGGATAAACTGTGTACAGAAGCATAAGTCAAAACTTAAAAAGTCGTTAACTTTCAGTGGAGGGATAAGAAATACATCATTTCAGAACGACATGGCAAGAAGGCGATGTAAAGTGAAAGAAGTAACAATGAAAAGACCAAGAATTTTCCTCACGAAAGGATCGCTTTCATTAAGCAAGAATCAATTATACAGTGCTTTAGGAATTCAAGATGTGCCAATACAATGCTCTTCACAAAGAATTGTAGTTTACCCATTAGAAGGCGAAGAAACGCCACCAAAAAGCATAGACCAGTTCTTTAATGAAAGACATTCGTTTTTAAGATCAATGAATATCGAGATGCTTAGGTTAGAAACATTCAAACAATTTCCTACTGATTTGGATGTAAGTGCAATAAAACTAGCTAGAACAGGCTTCTTTTATACCGGAAGCGGCGGAAGTGTTCAGTGTTTCTCCTGTGGGGTCAAGTATCAAGAATGGTCGATGGAGAATGAAGATCCAAGTGTAGTGCATAGGAATATATCCCCTTGTTGTATGCATGTTCTAAACCAAGATAAGACTAATGTACCAATAAATAGAAATAATTCTATTGACTCTGATATACGAAACCGAGATATTGGACACGCATCGACGTCAAATATGTGTGCATCAAATGTAAAAGTAAAAACAAATACGAATGACCGAATTTCAAGTGTGAATACAAGATCATCATCTCATCCATATCTAAGAACACAGAAGAAACGACCAGTTCAAGAATCATGCGCTTCGAGACACGGGAACAACAATGTACCTTCTTCAAATACGATTGTCTCAGATTCCTGTGTGGCTTCTATAGCATCATGTCATAATTCTCATCAAGATGAACATCTGAATGCCTCACGACTTAAACGAAGAACAAACAGAGCAATCAATCCGGAACGAAGAATGTCAGGTGAGCAGTGACCATAACAATGCCATGGTATCGTTGGTACATTCACTGAATCCTGCTGGAATAACATCCGCTATGCCACACTACCCGGCCTATGAAATCATAAGTGAAAGAATAAACTCTTTCAAAGATTGGCCATCCAATAAAAGCCAGACACCCATAGAACTTGCCAGTGCTGGATTCTTCATGCAGGATCTGGAGATTGTGTCCGCTGTTTCTATTGTGGAGGAGGTTTAAAAGAGTGGGAACCTGACGATGTCCCTTGGATGGAACATGCCAAGTGGTACCCTAGATGTACATTCCTCAGGCGGAAGAAAGGAGATGCATTTGTAAAACGCTGCACAGGAAATAAATAAGGTATCTTAGATAATCTTTATAATTGACAAAATCATGGAAGATAAAAGGCAAAGCTTCAATCTAATCGGAACACCGCGTTGGTATTTGTAGAATTTAAACGTATTGATATATAAAAATTAAGTCTCGTTTCTTATTAGTATCATGCGATGAATCATATATGTTTGCTTCGAGGATTCGGTAGGACTCTTTGTCAAATATTTTTAAAATCTTTTAAGTTAAATTCTTTTTATTTTTTTCTGAGAATAAAATTTGATTTAGGTCCCTTGTCACGTTTAAACATTTATCTTCCATGAATTCATTTGAATAAATAAAGAATTATACAAACATAACTCATGTGAGTACTTGATAATATACATATATACATGTCATAGTGGAAAGGAGGGGATCTCCAACAACACTCGTTTGCAGGACCAACAGCATGTATACATGTCATGTACAATCATATTTCCTCTGAATTTTTTAAAATTGCATGTATAGCAGGACATCTTGTCTCAATTTCAGTCATGAATCGACATAAATCAATCGTGAATGGATGATTTTCATACTTGGTCAGTTTGCTCAGTGAATCATTATGATATTTCCTGTCGCTCCAAAGAACCCAAAGAGGTAATAAAAAGAATTGAAGTGATCCAACCCGTTACCTTCTTGAATAAAATGTCAAACCAATTTCAGTGCAGCCGACTCGTGTTTCGGATAGTAAATCCTAATCAGTGGTACTGTATGACTCGTGCTTTGGATAGTAAATCCTAATCAGTGGTACTGTATGACAAATTGATGTTCAGACACAACCAAATATATCTTAATAGCGGTAAACAATTTTGTATTGAAGAAGATATTTTATGGGACAATTTTCAGTACACCGTATGCGATATTAGCTCTGGCGAAGAAGATGAAACCATTATGGATTCAACAGCTGTGAGAAGTGTAATGGAAATGGGTTATACTCAGGGAAAGATATTAGAAGCTTTAAGAAAAAACGGATTTCGGGAAAATGGTAAGTTTCCAGCTTCTTATCATCGTCTGTATGCAATAAGTGTTATTTCTGATCTTTTTGCATGTCGTATCAATCTAATTTATGACTGCAATCGATATTTAGATATGAAAAATCACATTATGATATTGTAAAAAATATGATGAAACACTCAACGGAAATCATAATCCAATGTCGCGATATTTGTATAAATAACGAAGATCTACCTATCAGTTATTCAGCCCCAAAGTCGAGGGAGGTATTCCGATGTAAGATATTCAAAGAGACGTGTATGAAAAAGACAGTTATTTAATTTATAAAGCGCATTTTATCTTTAATAGGAGATAATTTAGGCTTATGGGCTGTGGATATTCTAGATATTCTGATGGATGAAGAAGAAAAGCAAGGTACGAGTAGGATGGCCTCCGAATCCAGAAATGCTGAATCCTTTCAAGGTACCTCTTACGTTTGGTGATAAAATAGACATATTTTCCTTTCGTAACTGCTGTTGAGATTCTCGTCAGGATCTTCTTTAACTCATTTGTGTCACACTTATGCCCTTTGCCGTGTGGAGCTCGTAAAAAAGTTCCCCGCGAGGGGTTTGACAGTAAGTGTTTTGAATATTTTTCCCTGACATTGTCGCCATAGCACTTTCTATATAGACAGAACCATAGACAGGGCATGTATTTAATATATTTTCATTTTTGTGCGTGAACATCGACGGCGGGTGCGGCTAGCCAACAGGGGATGCTTACTCCTCCCGGGCACCTGATCCCACCTCTAGCTTAATTGCTAGAGGTCCGTCGATGCTCCATTTGGTGCTCTATTGTGAGTGCTGTTGAGATTCTCGTCAGGATCTTCTTTAACTCATTCTGATATGACAAATATAGATAATGACCATATCCCTATACATAGTACAAAATCGATAATTCAGATAAACATAAACCGAAGGCATACAAAATCAGGATAAAACAGGAACCAAAGCAAACAAACAAAAACCTCTACCATATGAAAAGAATCGAGAGACCAGGTGTCCAGGAAGAGTCAGCATCTCCTGCTTGCATGCAACACCTGTCGCTTCAATTCGGTAGAATTGTCACATCCGGTTACTTCCATTTCCAGTCCGATTCTGAAAATACACTGAAACAAATATTACTCGGATTTTAAACTCCCAAATCGACAACATTTTTGTTGGATTTAGAGGAAAAGTCTTCCAACAAATTGCCGGAATTCCAATGTTGACCAATTGTGCCCCACTCCTTGCCGACATTTTCTCTACTCGTACGAAGCTGAATCCATTCAATCATTGGTGTCTGAAGGGAAAAGATATATAGCTTCTGACTTTAACTTCACTCACAGAAAAATAGACGATGTGCTGTCCATCAACAATCCAAAAGTCGTTACCTTAGCCGAATCTATCAGTCGGAGCTTGAAGTCAAAGAAACTACAGATACAAATAATTCAGCATCGTATTTGAAAATAATGCTGTCCTATGACACTGATGGTCATATGAACACCTCCCTTTACGACAAACGTGACGACTTCAGCTTCAGCATCACAAACTTCCCTTTTCTGAGTAGCAGTATCCCTTCATCGCCTGCTTATGGCGTGTTCATTTCCCAATTGATATGTTATGCCAGAGCAAGTAGCAAATATACGGTTTTGTTCTCAGAGCTAGGTGTCTATCAGATAAGCTTCTAAGTCAGAGATACGTTTGTGATCGACTAACATCGTCATTAAGGAAGTTCTACGGTCGATTCGGGAACTCGTAAATCACTATGATGACCCATTGTCCAGAATGGTTAATGCTATTCTGTCATAGATCATTTGAACCATTCAACCACAGACATTACTTATATCTCCCGAAATGGAAGTAACAGGATGTGATATTTCTGCCGAATTGAAGCGACGGGTGTTGCATGCAAGCAGGAGATGCTGACTCTTCCTGAGCACCTGGTCTCACTACTAATTAGGAGTTCGCTTCTTTTCATGTGGTGGAGGTTTTTGTTTGTTTGCTTTAGTTCCTGTTTTATCCTGATTTCGTATGTCTTTGTTGTATGGTTTTCTGAATGATCGATTTTGTACTGTGTATTTGGATATGGTCATTGTCCATATTTGTCGTGTAGATATGTATGAAGAAAAGTTATTGCTGCCAAAAAAGTTCAGCTGGAGTTATGGCCCTTGGACTTAGATTTTTCATGCATTTTCAATGTCAACCATTATCCATTGTCATTGCAATTTATCCCCAACCAGTTGATGAATTTCAAGGACATTCACACAGTGAAAGATCATGATATGTAGATTTGCATGAAGAAAGGAAATTGCTGTCGAAGAAAAGCTACATCTGAGCTATGGTCCTTGGAATTTTCATGCATTTTCAATGTAAATCCTTGACATCGCAACTCCTCCCAAAGCAAAGGAGGAATTCTATGTCACTTTACACATTGAATGATTATGATATGTAGATGTGCATGAAGAAAGGGGATTTTAGCAGAAGAGTTTTTATCAGAGTAATGTCCCTTGAAATTGGAATTTTTATGCATTTTAAATGTTTAATCTTGTCATTGCAGCACCTCATAAGGCTAGTTTCATATATCATAAAACATTTAACAAACTAAGTATGTTATTGAATTTTGTAACCTTAACCCTGATGATGACCTTACATGAGTTAAAGAAGATCCTGACGATAATCTCAACAGCACTCACAATAGAGCACGAAACTAAACATGGACGGACCCCTAGCAAACTAGAGGTGGGACCAGGTGCCCGGGAGGAGTAAGCATCCCCTGTTGGCTAGCCGCACCCGCCGTCGATGTAATTGAAGCATGGATATGAAAATATATAAAATTCATGCACTGTCTGACGTTATGTCTGTATAGAAAGTGCTATGGCGACAATGTCAGGGAAGTATATTCAAAACACTTACTGTCAAACCCCTCGCGGGGAACTTTTTTACGAGCTCCACACGGCAAAGGGCACAAGTGTGACACAAATGAGTTAAAGAAGATCCTGACGATAATCTCAACAACAAGTTGAGATTATCTCTGAGAGAATATCCATGTGGAAAATTGAATAGAAACTCATAAAAGTGGATCTGCTTCGATAAACTTATTCCGCGGGGGGTATAATTCGTCCTTTAGGACAGTTTTCATTCAAAATTGGAATCACGAGGTCAATAGCAGCAAAGCCTTGTCTTTTCATTTCCATGGTCATGCCTGTATTAAACACAAAAATACCTGAATATACTTATTTAAGTTACCAACTTATTCACGACAGAGGTTGTTTACATGAAACAAAAGTAGATGGTCGCTCGAAAATACTGGATTTTCCTTCGAAAAATTGTTGGACTCTCCGAATTTCTGTCCATTGATTATGCCTATCTTGAGATTGATAGACTATAAATATCTATGAATTCCCTGCCTGTATGTCAACAAAGTTGCCCGTTTGTTAACACGCATCTGGTGCAAAATAAATTGGTTTGAAATTTTCATCAAGAAGGTTCAGAGTTGGAACACTTCTGTATTATTAAGTTCTCCTATGGAACTTCTCAGTTTGATCTCCCGAAGAAGCGATCCAACTCTGTTGAAGACATGTCCTTGAACACAACATTTTCGCATTTGATCCCCAAGTCCTGTCTGAACAATAACACTGCGGATGTGGTAACCTTTTTGTGCTAGCAGACTCAGAATTATCACATATTATTGACTTTCATTACACTATGCAAACTTCCTAATAGCTGTCGAAGTGGATGACATCGCTGACGCGATCGTCTATTCTGAAACAAGGCTCCAGCTGTTCAATATCATGAAATGAGGAACCGGTGGCTTACACGGATCACTTATATAATATGATATTTTTCAGAAATCATTCAAAACCACTAATTCAATAACAAAAGCTTTGAAAAATCCTGAAAAATTTTCGAAAAAATATTTTTGAAACTGGGAACTGACTAACAAGAGATCTCTATCATCAGAGCAACATCATATGAAAGTTGCCCTAGAATAATCGCTTGGCTCGCCCGTCCATTTGGTCCTGAATTGTTCAATGTTAGAGGTAGGTCTCTGATATTTTGAAAGTGTGTTCCTTTTGTCAAGGCCTTTGAGTTGGTTCCACATGATCATGTGACCTTTATTTTAGGTTAACCTTCCTTTAAAAAAATAAACATTTTCCATATTTACTGCACTATAAGTGGAAAGACTTTCGACAATAGAGTTGAAAGATATCAATAGATGGTATTTACCTTAAGAAATAGGTCTGTCCCTGGCGAATTATTAGAAATACATTTAAATTGGTCTTCCTCTATTTCGACCTGAAGCATCACTGATGAGACATTGCTTGTTGAAATACACAGATAAAAAGTTTACAATAGAACATATATTCCAATAATTATCAGAGAGTACAGGTAGTTGAAGCTCTGTTTTCCCTGATGAGGTCTGGACAGGAAATGTCGAAGAGTCGTCTCGTCATTGTCGGACAGTGTTTTATTATTTCGACTGCACATGGAAAAGGCTGTAGCTGGGTCAAATACCATTCAGAGTGACGTTATGGTGACTCTAGGATCGTATATATGCGATGCACATGGCGATGTATGATTCTGACGCATTTTCTTGTCAAGAGGGCATTCTAGTAGCAAAGTTGAAACACTGTGCATTTCTTTTTTTCACTAGAAGTATAATTATGGAGTATTTTCATCGACCGTTGCCTTTCGAAAACTTTTAACCATCCCCATAACTACTGTACTGTATGTGAGCCTTTCATCTTCTCGTGAGAATACGTTCCGTAGTTTTAACTGTTGTAGTTATCCGCAGGTGTTTTTTAATGCCCCCGTAATCAAATATTCGGGGGCATATAGTTTTTGGTCTGTCAGTCTGTCTGTCTGTTTGTCTGTCTGTTTGTCCGCAAAAAATTTAACCTTGGCCATAACTTTTGAATGGTAGGTGACAGGGCTTTCATATTTCACATGTGTATTCCTTGTGACAAGACCTTTCCATGGATACCAAAATGTTTGACCTTGTGACCTTGACCTTGGAGTTTGACCTACTTTTGAAAAAACTTTATCCTTGGGCATAACTTTTGAATGGTTAGTGATAGGGCTTTAATATTTCACATGTGCATTCCTTGTGACAAGACCTTTCCATGGATACCAAAATTTTTGACTTTGTGACCTTCGAGTTTGACCTTATATCGGAAAGTAGAACATTAACTTTCGAATGGTAAGTGATAGGGCTTTTATATTTCACATATGAATTCCTTGTGGCAAGACTTTTCCACGGACACTAAATTTGACCTTGTGACCTTGACCTCAAATGTGAAACTACTTTTCATCTGTTTTACTGACAAAGATGCCAACGGGGGCATTCGTGTTTCACAAACACAGGTTTTATTTTATTTTTATTTTTCAAATATTTGTATGTCTATTTTTGGATTCTGGCTTTGTTTTTATGTCATTCACTGATCTGATAGCTGTATGTGTTTTTCCCTTTTTCATCCAGTTCCTCTCTGATTCTTTAAGTGTAAGGATGTGTATATCATGTGAAGAAAGCACTTTTACCATTATTTAAATATTTTCTAAGTTTTAGGGGATTTTATTAGAGAGAGATTCCATATTGAATGCCACACTCAATACGTTTTTTTCTGTTTTTTTTTCAGAGAAGAAATCCGCGATGGAAGAAATCCAGCGACTAAAACACTTAACATTATGCAAAGTTTGCCTCGACAAGGAAGTAAGCTGTGTGATTTTACCTTGTGGTCATTTGTGTTGTTGTTTTGACTGTGGGTCAATCCTGAAAAAGTGTCCCGTATGTAGGCTTGTGATAAAGAAAACCGTCAGGACTTGGTTATCATGAGAAGGGCATAATAATGAACAATATTACCACCTGATTCCAATCAAAAAAGGAAGGAGCTTAGCGATGTGATTTTCAGCAAAACTCTATTTGAATGACAATACGAAAAAAATCCAAATGGAAAAGGCGAAGATACATAATATTAATGAATCTTTCCAAATGGAGTCTATTTCTGTTGCATATGATTTAAGGAAACATTGTAATATTTGTTTGGGTAATTGAGGTATCAAAACCAAAAATTGAGGGAAAATTTTTTTTCTCAGTGCTCAGTATTTTGTCTCTATTCATTAAAGTACGTTATACATTAGATTATTAGTTTTCTTTGAGCAATTTCATCATCGCACCTTTTTTCTCACTTTTAAAAAGAATTATTTTAATTCAATCTCCTTTACAAATGTTTGAAATAGATACAATGTATATTAAGTATAGTAAATATTCAAAGAATGTTTAATATGTTAGTATTAGTACCGTTTGGCAAGGAGTATGGTATTTGTTATCTACCACTTCAAGTACAATTCTTTTAAAAAAGTATACTTTTTCGAATTATTTTTAGATTGCATGTTTAAAAATATTTGATTTTTATGTAATGCAATATTCTATTTATCATTCTACTAGTATCGATTTGCTTGTTGATGAATTTAATATCATTTCTTTAAATCCATATCATCCATTTCAATGAAAATAAACATAAATTAAGAAATGTATTTATCGATTTAGGCTTTAACTCATTTGTGTATCCAAAGAGTACACAAATCTTATTAAACGTTATATTTGAGTTTGTCTCAGTGTTTCCTAGTTCAACAGAAATTTTATTTTCTAAAACCAATATCGCCTGTTTCACAATTTCACATTCATAAAAAAAGGTGTTCATTTGTTTCAATAGCATTTTTACAGAGATGATAAAGTCCATTCGAATTACCAAAAATCCTTATTGTGTCCTCTAGATAATTAGCGTTATTAATACATTTCCATTGAAAACACTGTACATTATTCGTTAATAAAGGATTAAAAGTATTTTCCCAAATAGTTTCCCAATCAATATCTAGATCCAATTTTCTTGCCCAAGCAATCTGTGATTTAGATTTTTCAGTTGATATTTCATTGATTTCAGACATTATTTCAAAAAGCTTTATCTTTCCTGGCATAAGAATTTTATTTTCTTTAGTTCTGAAAAAGAGATTTTCATCCACTCTTAGGTTCGTCGTTTTACCTCTATTTTCATACCCCCTCTTAAGATAGCTTCTAAATTTTTCTGGAATGGCCTTTTTTATCTTTTGTAATTCTGAAATACAATTTCTTTTATATTTTAACTTTCTATATAAGAAATTGTCTACTTTAAAATTATTTGTTTGTGTTTCCCATATATGTTCTATCAAGTAAAGACCATTTTTTGTAAATGACGGAAAAATTAGAGAATTATTTTTGAACAATATGTTTGTATTTCCAAATGAATGCTGTTTAAGTGTATTTGTTTTGGTCTTTAGATAACTTAATTTTAGAGCTATTTTCCAGCATTCTAGCAATTTTGTGTATTTTTGGATATATCAATCCCTTAGTCGATGATGGTTTACAGAGAAACCATTTTATCCTAAATTTATGATCTAAGCCGATCTTTGAGAATGAATAATCTTATAAATTGTCTAAATATGCATACTTGATATAAAGGAATCTAGGTCAATTATATTCATACCCCCTCTCTTAAACGAGTTTCTCATTATGCTGTGCTTCACTACTTCTCTTTTTTCATACTATACAAATAATGTCGAAGGGTTCCAACTCTCTACCTTCTTGAAAAAAAATTCCAAACCAATTTACATGCACAAGACACGTGTTTCGAATATTAAATTCTCATAAGTGATGCTTTCAGCGGAGCCACCAAAAATAATTTCAGTAGCGCCCTCTTTAATTTTTCGAAGTAAGATTTTTACATTAACATTACAGAGAGTGCGCGGCTCCAAATTTCCTGTAGGGTCGATTCAGTAGCATATCCAAATAAAATCTATGTTCAAAATAGCATTGGAGGGATGGTGCCAAGATGTTAAACTCCTTTAATTTCGATGATATTTATCGGTGAAATGGCTAGTTTCCGAAATAGCAAAAAAAAATAAAATATAAATATATATATGATGTCACATTGATAAAAGGCAAAAACAAAGCTTCTTTCAAGTGACAGAGCTGGAAAGAAGTAATTAATACACATGACAAACATCAGGCCATGGGGAACGATTTTAAAAGTCCACATTAATCTTTTTATTTCTTTCACATATTTTTCGGGAATTCCTCTAGTTTCTACTTCGAACCCTAATTTAGATATAATAAGACTATGTATGATCAAACTCTTTCCTTTAACGGAGAGGTTTCTCGTTTTCCAAACTTGTACACAATTTTTTATCCAATCATTTTTTCTTTCCAAATAAGACATAAAGTCTTGACACAATTTCTGGTCCATATAATATCAGTGAACTCAGGAGTCTTTTTTTCAGCAGCCTAAATATAATCCGATTGTTTTACACATATTCGTTTTGGATCCTGACGCATTTTCAAAAATTTGTACTGTTCTAAAACTTCTTAATATTGTGAATTTTTATCTTTAAGTAAGAGTTGAGTATCGTTTGCGAATAATGCGACCTTAATTTCTGTATCATTTGGAAGAGAAATGACCATTTATAAGCATTATAAATGTATTTCTGGCAACATATACTGTATTGCCTTACAAGATTTACGGTATTTTTTTACGATGCGCGCGCATACCTTGTACCGTCTTGATTCAGCTAGTCAGTCACTTATCTAACAGCGTGCGATGCAATAATTCTAATGGTTTCATCCACGTCTTAGTTTGATTATTTGGCTACGTCCAAACAAAGCACAACAAGGATTGATGGACATGAATGCCTTTTATATTTTATATTTTCATATTTTCTACTTGTACATGCTAGTGGTTCTATTGGTAAAATGTATAACAAACTTTAAGGTGAAATTGGGCATCCTTGACGAGTAGACCTTGTAATTTTAAAATATCGTGAAATAAAGTTATTTGTTTTAATACATGTTTTAGCATCCTTTAACAACATTTTAACCCGGCCCCGAAATTTTGCCGTCCCTATTCCAGTCTGTCAAATGATTTTTCTTGATCCAAAAAAAAAATCATAACACCTTGATCATTTTTCATATTAATATACTCTATAACATCTTGTAACATTCGGTTTGCCTCATTAATATTTCTCCCCGGTACAAATCCTTTTTGATCCAGGTGAACTGATATACCAAGTATCGAATTTATTCTAGTTGCAAGTATTTTAGCTATTAATTTGTAATCCACATTAAGCGATGTAAGCAGTCTCCAATTTCTTATATCCTCCCTCTCCCCCTTTTTGTGTCGCCTGCGAAGCATAGCGACACTTAGGGATCACTTTGTCCGTTGTCCGTCTGTCCGTCCGTCCGTCTGTCCGTCAGTCAGTCCGTCTGTCTGTCTGTCACACTTTGGGTGTCACAGCCCATAACTTTTGAATGGCAAGTGATAGGGCTTTGATATTTCACATGTGTATTCCATGTGACAAGACCTTTCTACACATACCATAATTTTTAACCTAGTGACCTTGACCTACATATTTGACCTACTTTTCAAAAATAATAAGATTGCTTATATCTTTTGATTGGTAAGGGATAGGGCTTTGATATTTCACACATGTATTCCTTGTGACTAGACCTTTGTACCATAATTTTTGACCTTGTGACCTTGACCTAGATATTTGACCTACTTTTCAAAAAAAGTTAAAATTTGCTATATCTTTTAAATGGTTAGTGATAGGGCTTTGATATTTCACATGTGTATTGGTTGTTACAAGACCTTTCTACACATACCATAATTTTGACCTAGTGACCTTGGCCTATATATTTGACCTACTTTAACAAAAAATTAAGATTGTATATATCTTTAGATTGGTAAGGGATAAGGGTTTGAAATTTCACTTGTGTATTCCTTGTAACAAGACCTTTCTGCACATACCATGATTTTTGACCTTGTGACCTTGACATAGATATTTGACCTATTCTTCAAAAAAGTTGGATTTCGCTATATCTTTTGATAGGTTAGTGATAGGTCTTTGATATTTCACATGTGTATTCTTTGTGACAAGACTTTTCTAAACCTACCATAATTTTTACCTAGTGACCTTGACCTACATATTTGACCTTTTTTCTAAGGATTGTGTATATCTTTTGATTGCTAAGTGATATAAGGCTTTGATACTTCACACATATATTTCTTATGATGTGACCTTTGTTTTGTTACCAAAAAAGTATTTAGGTAGTGACCTTGACCTAGTTGATTGACACTATTTTCTGAAAACTTGAGATTGACCATATCTTTCAATTGGTAAATAAGAGGTCTGATATTTCACATATGAATTTCATTAGACAAGACTTTTATAGTGATACCAGTAATTTTGAACCATGTGATTTACCTCCTAGAATAGGCCGCTTCGCAGGCGACACAAGCATTCCTTGGATTGCTATTTTTATATAATAATGTTAAGATGCCTTTGCTTTGAGATTCTGTCAAGTTTTCTGTTTGTAATATATTCTCAATTAATAGAAATTACTTCATATTTGATAATATACCAATTGGTAAAACTCGGAAATGATTCCGTCTTCCCCGGGCGACTTGTTTTATACATTTCCAGATTTCGTTCTCTGTGATAGATTTTTCTTTAGATTCTTTTTCAGTTTCAGTTAATTTTGTATTTACATTTACTTAAATTTCATTTGCTGCGGTATTATCCCATCCCTTGGAAGAAAATAAAGATTTATAAAATCTTACTTGCTCATCTATTATTGTATCAATGTCATTACTGAATTCACCATTGTCGAACTTTATTTTTTGCCATAATTTATTTTTTGCTTTTGTTTTCTTTCAAATTATAAAAACATTTCGTTGATTTTTCGTTTTCTTCAAAATGTAGTATCCGTGGCCGGATCCTGATCCCGTAAACTTCCTCTTTATGAACCCTCTCTATTTCATATTTCATTGAGTATATCTTTTCAGTATCTTCATTTTTGTGTCGCCTGCGAAGCATAGCGACACTTAGGGATCACTTTGTCCGTTGTCCGTCTGTCCGTCTGTCCGTCCGTCCGTCTGTCAGTCTGTCTGTCTGTCACACTTTGGGTGTCACAGCCCATAACTTTTGATTGGTAAGTGATAGGGCTTTGATATTTCACATGTATATTCCTTGTGACAAGACCTTCCTACGCATACCATAATTTTTGACCTAGTGACCTTGACCTACATATTTGACCTACTTTTCAAAAAAATTAAGAATGGATATATCTTTTGATTTGTAGGTGATAGGGCTTTGATATTTCACATGTGCAATCCTTGCGGCAAGACCTTTCAACACATACCATAATTTTTGACCTTGTGACCTTGACCTAGATATTTGACCTCCTTTTGAAAAAAGATAAGATTCGCTATATCTTTTGATTGGTAAGTGATAGGGCTTTGATATTTCACATGTGTATTCCTTGTGACAAGACCTTCCTACACAGACCTTTAAATTTGACCTTTTGACCTTGATCTAGTTATTTGACCTACTTTTCAAGAAAAGTAATATTGGCTATATCTTTTGATTGGTAGGTGATAGGACTTTGATATTTCACATGTATTTTCCTTGTAACAATGCCATTCTACAAATACCATAATTTTTTTACCTTTTGACCTTGACCTACATATTTGACCTACTTTTCAAAAAAATGAAGAATTGATATACCTTTTGATTGGCAAGTGATAGGGCTTTGGTATTTCACATGTGTATTCCTTGTGACAAGACCTTCCTACACGGACCATAAAATTTGACCTTTTGACCTTGATCTAGATATTTGACCTACTTTTCAAGAAAAGTAATATTGGCTATATCTTTTGATTGGTAGGTGATAGGGCTTTGATATTTCACATGTATTTTCCTTGTATTAATGCCATTCTACAAATACCATAATTTTTTTACCTTTTGACCTTGACCTAGCTATTTGACCTTCTTTTCTAAGGTTGTAAATTGGCAGGTGATAGGTTTTTAATATTTCTTATGATGAGACCTTTTTGTTACCAATTTTTACGTAGTGACCTTGACCTAGATGATTGACACTCTTTTCTGAAAATTTGAGAATGACCATATCTTTTTAATTTGTAATTAAGAGGTCTGATATTTCAAATGAATTTCATATGACAAGACTTTTCTACTGATACCAATAATTTTGATCCACTTTCTAGAATGATAATCAAACCGCTTCGCAGGCGACACAAGCATTCCTTGGATTGCTATTTTGTTTAATCATTGTCTCTAGTAATTTTCATTGTCTCTAGTAATTTTTCTTTTGTTATAATTTCAGCTTTCTGTTTACTTTCTATTTTTGCGATATTTGTATTTTGAGCTTTGCAATATCCCACCAATGTTAAACGTCTTCAAATTCATGAGCATCATTTAAAAGCAGATAAATTTACAGAATGGACCAGACATGCACGTTTCGGGTACTCAACCCTCGTCAGTGATCCTAAATCTAAACAATGGAATATGACCAAAATCTGTGAAATTATGTCCAAAATATACCAAAAGACGTAGCAAGATGGCTGGGATATGATGCTACTTGACCCAGATTTCAGAAATCTGAGAAACTTTGTAAACATAAATTTTGGAATGCGTTTGAAGAAACGACCAACCGAAATTGATCGAACTTGGCTACATGTGCCCTCGTGGATTCCTGGTCCACCAGCAGTGACACTCACCAAATGGTACAAATGTTAAACGTCTTCTTATTCATTAGCATCATTTAAAAGCAGATAAATTTACAGAATGGACCAGGTAAGTCTTAATATCATCAAAGTTTTGAATTTGTGTTTTCCAAAACGGCCAGAAAGCAATAAAAGTATTTTTAAATAGTTCTGTCTGAATAATCCTACTACTCATTTTCCAGATGCCAGGTCCTCTTTTAATCTTTTCAATGTTTAATGTGGCAGACACCAAACAATGATCACTATATAGACATGTAATTATATTTGTCCTTGATATATTACAGTCTAATTCAGCGGGAATTAGAATCATGTCGATTCTTGACTTCGAGTTACCTCGCCGGAATGTGTACTCGGTACTAACTATGCATCTATCCTCTGTAATTTGAATAGCAGATACGGCATGTTCTAAGTTCATATTTTTCAATGACTCCAACACATCATCATGAGATATCCCCCTCTATTGTTTATGGTAAAAGTGAACTGATTTGTCTCTCAGTATTTCACCCATGATGAACAAAAACGAGCAAAAATAGCTAATTTATGCACCTTTTGTTTAAACATAGGTCGGTACTGAACAGGTAAATTCAACACACAAATGGTCACGGTTGATATGACCGCATTAATTGTAATGTATGGCGATATACTCACTTCACTCAAGTGACACTGGAGAAAAACTGTATTTTCTGCTCCATTTCAATTCAGAAATATGAAATAATTGATCACTACTGACCATAAAGTTATCTTGGTAAACTCAGGCATTTTCACCGACAAAAAAGCTTAAAAGGATACAAAAATCTCAATTTTGTCGGAGCTCTCTTCAATACGTCCTAGTACCTAGTTGAGGGCAAACAACTGTCATTGAGGGAAAACTTAGACTCCATTTGGAAAGGTGCATTATGTATCTTTACCTTTTTCATTTGGATACCTCGATCAACCAAAAAAATATTACAATAATTCCTTATCATTTCATTTAGTCGAGTTTCAACGTTTATCTGCAGCTTTAAAACTGTGTTGTCAACGACGTTGCTTATGATGTTGCTTAGCGCGTACTTCCGATTTGGGTTGATGCAGGTATCAACACAATTTTTCGACCAATCAGAATCTTCGTTTCTTAAGAATGACAATGGAAATCAAATGATTAAAACACATTTGGTTTATCGTGTCTTTGGAACGGTACCCTACCGAAAAACTGAATTTCTTTTATCATGTATTATTCAGCAAATATATATTTAAAATGCATACTTGTGCAATGCAAGGAGTAGGTTAAGGATTGACTTGAAAATCTTGTTTTTGTTCATGCTTAAGTCACCGAATAGACCCTGCATAAATTTTGAAATCGCTAACTTTAAACGAGAAAAATTTTGGAATTGTTATAGGGGTACCAGGAATTTACTTTGTTTCGCAAACGAAATTTGGCTCGACGAACCACTGATGAGGATTCTTTTAAAACATCCATGTCTGGTGCAACGAATTAAACCGATGTCGCAATTTGAAATAAATGTAGCTTTCAACGAAAGTTTACTTTACAATGTCTTATTTGTCAGATTTCATTTGATTTACAAAGAAGTTCCTCAAATTTCTTTTATGTAAAGAATAAAAAAGAGACATTTGTTCAATTGCTATTCAGTTTATTGGAAATTTTGTCAAATTTAGAAGTGACAAAGTATGATTGCAGGATCTGAAAAATAAAGCATTTTAAAGCATTGAATATCAGATAAGCGATGAAAGTCAAACGCAAACCCAAAATAAGAATCCATAAAATAATAAACTTTGGGCTCACAAATTCTTGATAAAAAAATTAAAACAGAACATTCTCACGAGAAAAGAAAAAGCGGAGAAACAGATGGATTTAATAACATGGTGGACAAATTGTCCCCGAGTGCTCAATTTGTGGATTGATTTATGTGGGTGAAACCAAAGGTCAGATCCGAACCAGAATGTCAGGACATCGGTCAAAAATAAATGATAAAGGAAGTCATCTTCTTTATCGGCATTTTGACCACGCCGATCATTCTGTTTTATCTATGAGAGTCGGAATCCTGGATAAAATATATCACCCCACAAACAATCCCAATTTGAGCATACCTTTCCGTCGCAACAGAGAAGAGTTATGAATAACAAATCTTAACACTGCAGCGCCCTATGGGTGCAACGATAATATCAGCATCATAGGAAACTTAAAAACTCCCGGTTGTCAATCGGTAAACGTGACTAGCTTATTCAACAGACCACAAAGAAGACCTCGAAGTCATGGCATTCGTAAATATAATAGGCCTGAGACACATAGATTCTCCTTGAGCCTCTAGGCCTGCATTATATTCGTTCAAAATTATACTCTGTTCCTTTACGGAAGTTACACGAAATCTACGAATATACGAAGGACCTCACATTTACCGATACACGTTCCCCAGAATACAGACTACAAGGAGTCATCTTGGACATTTCTACTTTTCGTTTATTTCAAGGAGTTAGATCAGATAAATCAGAGGAGAAAACAAACCGTCCTTTCATTAAAGTAAGATTTGCAAACAAAGGTATTGATAAATTGAATCTTGGTCAAATTTTGAATCACAAAACTGTCACAGAAAAAATCTCACCATATTTCAAAAGAAAAGATACTCCTTGTATTTCCTATAGCTACACACCAACAGTTGCATATAAAATTTACAATTACAAACGATTCTTGCTGTGTATTGATTTAGGTAATCCCTCACTACTTCCACTTCCTTGCGGATGTTCTTCATCTGATTTCAACTACTCTCCTTGTGGACACGTTATTACTGGTGACCTTAGTATAGTCAAGAACGAGAAGATGAGAGAAATGTTAAAAAAGGTCCCAAATACAGAGAAAGCATGGAATCAAAATGTCAAAATTATCATGGACTCTTGTGAGGAATATGCAAGACGTTTGGCAAAAAAAGAGGATGTACAGCTCGACACCCTTTCCGAATGGATAAAATCCATCAGAGGGTTACTTTTATCTAGAATTAACCGATTAAAATCATCTGTGAACACCAGATTCGAGTCTATCTTTAAAGACCCTGACGTTATCAAAGAGCTTGCCTACCTCCAAGAACATAATGTCATCACACCAGCAGACAAAGCCTCAAATAATTACACATTTACTTACAAAAAGCACTATTTCGACAGTCTAGTTAAAGAGTTAGGTTTAAATTCGAAACCTGGAAATCCCACTTACGTCCCAATAAACCTTTCTGCCTCTGAAATAATAGATAACCACAAATTAGCTCTTGCTTCCTTTGGCTTCGACGCTAACAATTTAGATTTAGATTTACCATACTTCTTCTGCATACCTAAAATGCTAAGAATCCGTACAAACAACGTTTCATCGCTGGTTCCTCAAAATATTCTACCAAATCTCTATCGATCTTACTTACCAAAGTTTTACCTGAAATCAAATCTGGGCTTCAGAAATTTTGTTCGACAGTATATTCTCGCAGTGGTATCAACCAGATGTGGATTTTAAAGAATTCGAAGGAACTATTACAACATCTGAGATCCACTCATTTTAGTAGAGTCCATTCAATCAAAGCCTTTGATTTTTCGACACTTTACACTACAATCCCACATTCTAAATTGAAAGAAAGACTTGCAAGAATTATAAGTAATGCATTTACCAGTAAAAACAGCAATAACAAATACAAATTTATTGTTGTTAATTATGACAAAACCTACTTTGTAAAAGAAAAGTCCGATTCTGAAAATAAGTACACTGAAACAGATATTATTCAGAAGTTAAACTTTCTGATCGACAACATTTTTGTGGTGTTTGGAGGAAAGGTCTTTCAGCAAATTGTCGGTATTCCAATGGGGTCCAATTGTGCCCCATTCCTTGCCGACATTTCCCTTTACTCGTACGAAGCTGAATTCATTCAATCTTTGGTTTCTGAAGGGAAAAGATACTAAGCTTCTGACTTTAACTTCACTTACTGATACATAGACGATGTGTTGTCCATCAATAATCCAAAATTCGCAGATTACCTCTGCAGTATCTATCCGTCGGAGCTTGAAGTCAAAGAAACTACAGAGACAAATAATTCAGCATCATATTTGGATATATTGTTGTCCTACGACACTGATGGTCACATGAACACCTCACTCTATGACAAACGTGACGACTTCAATTTCAGCATTACAAACTTTACTTTTCTGAGTAGCAACATCCCTTCATCGCCAGCTTATGGCGTGTTCATATCTCAGTTGATACGCTATGCCAGAGCAAGTACCAAATATACGAATTTTGTTCTGAGAGCTAGGCGTCTTTCAGATAAGCTTCTCAGTCAGGGATATGTCGTATATGACCGGCTAACATCGTCACTGAGGAAGTTTTACGGTCGATATGGGGAACTCGTCGTGCACTATAATGTCCCACTTTCCAGAATAGTGGATGATATTCTGTCATAGACCATTTAAAACATCCAACCAAAGATTGTACTCTATGTCTTCCAAAATGGAAATAACCGGATGTGACAGTTCTACCGAATTGAAGCAGCGGATGTTGCAAGCAGGAGACGCTTTCTCTTCCTGGGCACCTGGTCTCACTCCCATATCGGGAGTTTGCTTCTTTTCATATGGTGGAGGTTTTTGTTTGTTTGTTTTGGTTCCTGTTTTATCCTGATTTTGTATGCCTTCGGTTTCTGATTTTCTGAATTATCGATTTTGTGATGTATACAGGGATATGGTCATTATCCATATTTGTCGTAGCACCATAGAAACACGAAGGATAACACTATCCGATGAACAATCTCCAGTGTCAAGACCTCCAACAAAACCCAGTTTGGTCCGTGTACTAAACCACAATTCAGTTTTCCATTTCGGAAACATAAATGAAAAATGGAAAATTGAGCCAATTTTTCATTTTCAATTTAGGAAATGAAAAATGGAAAAATGGTTCAATTTTCCATTTCTCATTTTAAAATTTCAAATTGAAAAATGACAATGGAAAATGGAAAATGAACTCAAATACGCTGTATCAAACACAGCAACATCTCAAGTGAAAACACAGAGAAGACATACACAGCAAGAGACGCAAAAGGGACGAGGTACACCAAATACGACATCAAAACACCAAACACAAAAGACCACACATAAACCAATGAGACCAATGGGCAATCGGTGCAGACTAAAGACGGTCATCTGCTACGTTGAAAGCAAATGGTGTGGTTATTCGGATTACATGCGCACAACTCTCTCACTTGTCCGGTTACCCAAAGGTCTCGAAGAAGAATTGTAGTGTAAAACTAACCTTCTCATTGTACGATTAACATACAAACAAGACAGCAAAACACAGGAGCCCAAGCAACACATATGAATAAGTAAATGGATATAACAACAAAGGGCGTACAGTCTGTGCTCTGCCGGTTTTTGCGAGCCCATGCATGTTATCAACCGAAGAGTCCTACCAACAATCAGAGAAGACAAGAGATAGGGACGCTGTCTTCTCTAAAGAGGTTTGGATAGGGCCCGTTATGGAGTCCCTTCTTCACAGTCAGTCAGAGTGCAAATCGTCCGAATGCGTTGGTACACGTCGGTAGATTGGTCAAGTACTTTTCTGAATGTCCGTCTGGTGACCTTTTGATAATAATCAACGGTATAAAAGGCGTTTGATGATTCTGACGCGATTTCGATGATAATTCTGTCTGTCTTTGATCCCTCTTATTGTATTTATTTATATAGTATCTAATTAAGTACGATTGGAAAGGAAAAAAATAAGTGTGACACAAATGAGATAAAGAAGATCCTGATGACAATCTCAACAGTACTCAATATAGATCACCAAATTGAGCATCGACGGACTCATGGTAAACAATAGTTTGGACCGGGTGCCCGGGGGGAGTAAGCATCCCCTATTTGGCTAGCCGCACCCACCGTCGATGTTCACGCACGAATGAAAACCATATCTACAAATCATACACTGTCAGAGGTTATATCTTTATCGAAAGTTCTATGCCGACCATGTCAGGGAAAACATTTAAAACACTTACTGTCGAACAACTCGCGGGGAACTTTTTCTACGATCTCCACACGGCAAAGGGCATAAGTGTGACAAAAATCGGATCAAGAATATCCTGACGATAATCTCAACTGCACTCACAATGAAGCACCAAATTGAGCATCAACGGACCCCTAGTAAGTAGTTTTTCGGTTAGTCTCCTTTGTCCTCAGTACGCAGTTGTTATAGTTTGAGCTTGCTTTGAAATAGCGTATCAAGATATGAATTCATACACAACAGGCAGGGGACAATGGAGTGCTACTTATCATGAAAGGGGAATTTGTCTTATTAAACGCTAAATATTCTGAATCTAGAAATAATTTTCTTCTTACTAGTTTTTGCATCCGACTATCAGTTTTCCAATTTTTGCATGGAACTCAGCTTCATTGATGACTCCGTCACCTACAATTATTCAACATATCTTTTCAAACGAATGATTAAATTCTCTCCTCTGTCAGTATTTTCAAATTCAATAATCATCACTCCATATTGGCCGAATTTAAGCACTAATGAGTTAATGAGTTTATGTAGTGAATTGAGTTGATTAAACAGCACATTTCTTAGGTAAGTTCCAATGATCTGGTTTTTTAAGTAAGGGAGAAAAGCCGAAAACTATCCATTATGTCAGAGAAAGTACTGATCGAGGCCCGTCTCCCACTTAAAACATGACATCTTTTGTTTTGATAATGGACAGTCATAGGTAGATCATTTTGCAGAAATTTGGACACATTTTTTTCGTTAGGAACTTGGTTTTATTTTTATCTAAAACAATTTGAAAATAAGGAGAAAATACTATCATTGTTAGATGTTTTGGATTTAGACTGTTTTTTTTTCTGTCTATATACTATTTTACGATTTTTTTAAGTTTAACAGACACCGAGAGAGAACTGATGTTTCGTCTTGGATTTCGACGGATTTCAACATTTTGTAGTTTTATTTACTTCATTTTATGTGTATTTCATTTATTTCTATTTCATTTTATATGCATTTTTGGACGTAAGATCTTGTAATGCCGCTCCGTTGAAATTACGATATCTGCGCTTCCGATGGATCGGATTATCGACGCAGATTATTTTGTTCATTAAAGGAAGATGTTTAATGTACAAAACGGAATGAAAGCTATGGAATTTGATATCGAAATAATCAAAGAAGCTCGGAAATATATTTTTGTTTGGATATATACAGTTGTTTCTATCTGATATCTTGTCATCATAATGAGATTCTTCTGTCCGGGAATTTACATGTGACTGTCCATTAAGTCACCTTTAACTGTCCATTATTAAAATAAAAGGGATCATATTGATCATATTGATCATATCATATCATATAAAACGAAAAGGGATCATATTGAGACAATATCGCATAGAAAGAACTGATAAGACAATGGGATGACGTCATAGTCATGTTTTAAATGGGTTTAAGTATTATCAAGTTTGATAGACGATTAGGTCTTTTACATTTTGACAATTTTAGCTATATGTTTAAAAGTTGTGTTAATAACATCATTGTCTTTATTTCAATTGTTTCTTTTGATCAATATCAAATAATTGTTGTGAAGAATATTTGAGAAGAAGTGATAAACGAAAAGAGACTAATGTCTAACATTTTACAACCTGATTGTTATTGTAAACGCAATGCATTTGCGTCACACGGATAACAAAGTTTCATTCAAACATTCAGGTTCAGATATAAATCGATAGCACCATTTACGAACAAATAAATTTTCAGCATGGACTAGACATGCACGTTTCGGATACTTAACGTTTTAAGAAATGTATATTATTATTTGAAAAGAACAGGAGCAGAAATGCATACACTGTAGATATCACATACATCAAAAATTATTACCCAGAGGAGTAAAAATGAAAATTACCGTCCTTATCAAACTTGGCGAACACTTCAGGTTCGACTCTCTTGTTCCCCAGGACTTTTGCAACAAGTTCCATCTCTTTTGATGAAATCATCTTGTCTTCATTCTGGTCGTAGAACGACATTTTACATTCTTGATCGGACATTGATCTCACCTGAATGGAAAAAATAAATGACGAATAATTCAAGTCATAGAAGATAAATTACAAACTCTTGACAGAAATATTTCAGTATTCTTTTGCCGTCAGATCACGGAATATTGATTGTTTGTTAAAATTTGTTTCTATGAAAGGTGAGTTTGATTTATGTTCGCCGATCTGATGGTAAACATATAAATCAAATAAGATTAAAAATCGGAATGAACAAAATGTCCTCTGTGCTGAAGGATTTATATCAATATAAACGCATAATGTAATTCCCTAAGATGAAACTATTTAGATATTGAAATCGAATCGCATGACAGCGCTTGCGACGTAACAATGTGCAAGATCTTTTAAAGAAACATGCCGCGACGGATGTTCTAAACTGCAAACTGAACCCGCGGTTACCTGAATGTTAATGTCACTTTTTACCTACAAAACACGATTTCAGAAAGCAAAAATGAAACAAACAACAATTGTGCATATATATGAAATAAATGTTATAATTTGTGTTTTGCTACGGGTATGCAACACACAGCAAGTGCATTTATCGCTAACGGGCATTGCATGTACGATAAATGCACTTGCTTTGTGTTGCATACCCGTAACAATATCAAACGTCTTCAAATTCAATAGTATCATTTAAGAACAGATATATTTGCAACGTGGACCAGACATGCACGTTTTGGATACTTAACCCTCGTCAAGACACTTATTCTCTATGGATGACAAATGAGTTAAAGAAGATCCTGACGATAATCTCAACAGCACTCACAATAGAACACCAACTTGAGCATCGAAGAAACACCATATATATTTCAACAAATAACTTGCATCCAAGCCTTTATCAGATAATACAAATTCTACGATATGTCAGTGTAACTGTTGACCGGTAAAAGATATTTTCTTCATTTTCGATTGAAGTTAATTCCTTGTTCTTCGGGTGTTTTGGTGTTCTTCTGTGGTTCTACAACCGAGCGTTGTTGGAGATCCCCTCCGTTCTTATGATGGATTGAAAAGAATTTGAAAAAGTAAAAAAACCTTTGTGTTCTTAAAGGATGGCATTATTTTTTAGAATTTGGTATGTTTTAAATGTTAATTTCATGAAGCAGGGATAATGTACGTTTTTAAAACATGTTTTCGTTAAATTGGAGGCAGATGAAGAAGTTACAGAAACATAACTTAATTGATTGAAGCTAAGTTATAAGATAAATGGGAGAGTTGTGCGCACATAATACGGATGACTACACAAATTTCAAGAAGAAAGGAATGAATCTCAAACAGGACTCGATTGCAGCACCAACAGTAAATATAGCAAAACAACAGATGACCATCTGCTATTAACGAGGCAGATGACCATCATAAGTCGTCAATGGTACAAAATGATACATGATTTCAAATTGATAGATGGTCAAACAAAAGCTTATTTCTTACAATACCAAAGAAGGGTAGTGTTTCGAAAAGTGAATTAATCCAAAAGCATAGAGGCAGTATCAGTTTTGCTAATGACATATCGCCAAACTTAATTTGGGAGAAATATATTTTATGTGATCGATGTTTTATCCTGGATTAGCTATTCCATTATATAATAATATTTGAAAATAAATCTATGCAGATGCTGCGGGATTCTCTTACCTCTATATCTCTTTTTCCGAGATAGCGAATAATTTTACGAATACGAAGTCTGATCCTCCAACGACGCCATGCTCCGCTGTCGTTTATATATAACATGCAGATGACCGCCAGGAACAGAACTAGATAACCTTTCATCTTCAAAGATATGATAACAACATACCCGTAAGAAAACCGTTGTGTTCCAACTCGTTACCTTCTTTATCAAAATTTCAAACCAGACACGTGTTTCGGATAGTAAATCCTCATCAGTCGTACTTTAATTCAAATTGATTTTCAGACACAGCTCATTATATTTTAGTAGCCCCCTCTATTTTTATTTGCTCCAAATTTCCTGTTGGGTTGATTCAGTATCATAGTATGTTAAAAACACCAACGAAGAAGTAAACAGCAGTTATGGTAAGCTAAATAAAATCTCGGACTAAAATAGCATTCGAGGGATGGTGCTAGGATGTTAATCTGCTATTGCAGATTTTCAAAAGATATGGCTTCAAAGTAGGCTTAAAGTCGTAAAATGCAGCAAAAACGTAAGAAATTGGCATAATTCTGGTCAAAATGTATGAAAATAAGTAGGGCGCCAGCCCTCACCCAAAATCAGTTTCTTATAAATAGTTAGATTTGCAATTTATCTTTCGATCTACATAAAATTTATGTTGGGTAAGGGTTGGCGCCTATACTAATTTCAATGATTTATGCACAAAATATGGCGATTTTCCTTCATTTTCCGTCATGCAGAGTAAATGACGCCAAAATGTGACGTCATAACGAACGCACGTGACGTTTTGACAATGAAAAATATTTACTTTCTATTTCGCCAGGTATTTGAGATGAATATAAGAGATGCTGAATCATTATTTTCATAAAATTATTTTTCGCAAAAAAATTAGGGCCGATTTTGGGTGTTCGCGAAAAGAAAAATCGGACAAACAGACGGAGACAATGACACTCCTACATAGAAACACGAAGGACAATTTCATCCAATAAACAATCTCCAGTCCGGTGCAAGTTCGGATTGCATTGTGGAATGCATTTAAGATGGCGCTATCAAAACGAGACGTGCTAATTTGCAAAGTAGAACATATTTAGATATCACATGAATAATGTTATAAATCTAATTCAAGTATAGTATCCTAGTAAATAGGACAAAAAAGGAAGCCAAAAGCTAATTACAATTTCTGTCTTCGTGTTACCAAGAAACTAGGGGAGTTTCGCTCATCAGCCACGGTGTTATGATGTTAAACGTCTTTAAGCTAGAACAAGAAACGTAACAAAAATGATTGTAATTAGCGCCATCCTTAATACATTCAATGAAGAAATTAGATTACACCATAATTGAAAAATGCAATTCCAAAGCCTGCCAAACATGATTTTTTCCTGCGGAATCTGCTATTACAGAATAGAAGCACAGCAAACACAGAAGAGCTAGAAACTTAGAAAATATTTCAACAACAAATTAAATAATCAACTTAAACATTCTATTTGTTGAAATATTTTTAAACTTAATACATGTACAAAATTTCAGACTAATCAGACGGCAGTGAGGTCTATAGCGGTTTACATGTGAACCAATTTTAACAGCGCCTTCTACAGTCAAATTTCATTTTACTTAAATTTCTATGGCCAATCAATTTATATAATAAATTAAAACATTCTGCAAAGAAGTAAAAGTGAATTCCAAATAGATATGAGATCAGGTGCCCCGGGAGAGCAAGTAACTCCCGTTTGCTAGCAATTAACGCCCGTCAATTAGACAGTGCCGGAAAAATCATATCCAGTAAATTGTTAAATTATGTGCTTTTGATAGTTCTAACCTAAGAAAAAAGCATTCAATAATTGTATAGGTATTAGAATTCGTCTTTACTTACGATTGCCTGAATGGTTTCAGCAAAGCAACATCCATCTCCTTTTTATAATAGAAATGTCCCCAATTAGTGTAACAGCTATGTTTGACTTAATCTTATAGTTAGTGTTTATTATCAAAAATGTATATATTCAATGTGGCAATACAGGATCTACTCGGTAAAAGTGGGCCATTCAAATAATTCACATCATATTAAATGATAAATGATTATGATGTGCAGCAGTTTAATGTTCTTTTGGCATTTCTGGTTTTAATAATCAAAATAAAGTTTATTGTTATATACCTCGACAGATTGGAAATCTAAAAGGGGGTGAAAATAGTATTTTGAACATAGAATGTTCATATTTGATGCATGTGTTGTAATTGTATGAATTAAATCATCTTTAAAGAAGTATAAACTTTTAGAGAAATCCATCTCCATCCTCTTTGTTGAAAATAACCAATTCTGTGAACCAAAAAGGTGAAGTCAATATTTTAACGTAGCTCGCGGGGAAGCTTTCATCACAATCAAATGTGTACGCAGGTTTCACCCTCGATTTTTTTTATGTGCACATCTACGCTATGACGTCATAAACCTTACTTGATCGTAACGTCACGTTACGTTGCGCGACATATATCGTTAGGGCGCAAATAATGGCTTTTTTTTAAATACTTATATTTTCTAGTAAAGCTAAGCGTAGCGAGCCGAAATTTTTAAACATAAACTTTATATTGTGTCTAAATTTAGTCAATGTATTTAGACACGCTTGCAATGAGAACCGGAAACTTTGAGGGATGTTTGGTTATATTTTGACTATTTCTAGGGAATGATATATGAATGCAATTTTTTCTTCAAATATTACGTTGGAAATTAATGTTCTTTCATCCATCCTCCTCCATCCTTATCTGATTTCTTTATTGTACCATATAGACAGACGGAGAAGGCTTTACTTTTTTATTGTTTTTATCCACCACAACTTGTATGCTGACATAAAAAATGCACATATCTTCTATAGATAATGATAACATAATATTGCATATACATCTAAGACATTGCATGAAATATACAAGGTTAAACGGTATTGTATATAATTTGGTTTCATCTCAGGATTATACAAGAGTATAATTATCCTTAATATTTCTATCGTGATAAAAAATATTGAAATTCAAAAGCTGTCGTGATTAGTTTTCAAAAATCAAATTTAAAGTTTCTCATCTGCTTTTTAATTCGTTTAATTCTCTTTTGTTCTGACACAAGGTACAATGAATATAATTCCAAATTTCTATAGGATCTGGTGAAGGCTTTACTTTTGATCAGTCTTTTTCTCGCTCTCCTTCTTGCTTGTTTCTCAGTGTGCACAATCGGGGAAAGCAAGGGTGGGGGGGTTGTCCGACAGAAAAGGAGGAGGGGCTGCCTTATAGAATAAAATTAATCTTCTCAATACTTTTTAAATTATATGCAAAGCGGTGATTTACTTTAAGAATTTAGGAATACATATTGTCTGAAAGTTCGATTATGACGTAAGACAAAGATTTGTATATATATCAGAAAGCAGAGCGAACCGGAATTGTTTTGTAAGGGGACAACCAATTTGATCCTGAGGGGGGAGGGGGGCTGGCAAATTTTTTCGGGTCAGATTATTTATTTTCAACGCACTGCCGGCCGGAATATTTATTTTCCAGTAACTAAAGATCAGAATATTTATTTTTAACCTGTAACAATCCTGACAAGCAAAAAAAAAAAAAAAAAAAAAGATAAAAAAAAAAGGTCATACTTAGGAGTCAAGGTCAGTGTTAAAAATTTGCCAAAGAGACTACATATGTGCAAGTTGTTTGTTTGTTTGGATTTTCATTTTATTTATTTATTCATTTATTTATTTATTTATTTATTTTTTTTGTTATCGGAAAAAAGATACCGTACTGCCTTCTTGAGGAATTCCTGAACTCGGAGAAATGGAAATTTCATTTTAATAATATATATCACGACAATCGAGGCGGCTGAACGTAATGATAGAAAACGAGCATGAAATGAAAATTACAATGTATATCTTATATGGACCGCCCCTCCCCAACCCTTATCCGATATTATAAAGTATATGTTCATATAAACAAGAGGGAATTTTTTGTATAACCCGCCAAAAGATATCGGATTGAATAGTAATAGAAAGTATTAACATGCCCATCCGTCTGTTCCGTATGATGTTTTCAAATATTTGAAGAAAAAAATGTCATGTACGGAGAATTTTATTTTTACATTAAGATATAAGGTCTAGTTCGAATACAGCCCATGTAATTGTTGATTAATTATCTTTAAAAAAAAAAAGGTTTCTGGATGTTTTAAAGAAGACCGTTACAGAGAATCAAATATTCCGCATACTCCTTGGCGTCATGTTGACATATGCGATCTGAACACGCTGTGACTTTGACGTTGCGAGTAAAATTGACGCCGAAGCCACGCAAAACAAATTTTCAATCTTAAATTGCAAAAAATCTGCCGAGAAGACCTATCCATGTTTTTATATATTCGAATTTAGCTCATTCTCTTCTTTTACGTGTAAGAAGGGCTTTAAGGACCTACACAACTTAATGGAGAAAATGATAATGAAGCAAGCCGTGTTTTGCCTTTTGAATGAGTGCGGATTTTTGAATAATAAGTTGCAAAATGGCGATAAAAAATTGCAAATTTCCCCTTAGAGACACAATAATCCGTAGAAATACAATACTCAACATGGCAACAATATTTTTGATCTCCCTTTTCACCCTCCTTGGTCAATTTTCTAGATTAAAATTAATTTAGTTCAGAAAATGCATATTTTCGAATTAGAACGTCAATGCCGTCTTTGAGGCTTAAAATCTCGAAAAACTTCGTGAAATAGTTACATGAAAATTATATCAAAGATTGATCAAATCTTATATTTCATGTAGACAAATTTTCAGGCTATGTCTTCTCGCAAAATTTTCCGTGCCGTAACGCCGCGATGTACCTTAAAGGACTATACAATTCCTAAAACTTACCGTTACGAATCGGACAAACATTATAAGCAATTCATGTCTGCCGATCTTCGATAAAAGGCATACAAATTAAGACAAAGTGATATACATATTCGAGGGAATTACTAGTTCCTTTAACCATTATACAATTTCATTGTATTACTGGAAAATATCGCTGATTGGCTGTAAACACGCCCCTTTGTCATGCTGTCTGTTTGTATGGTCATCTTACAGTGAGGTTATGAAAAATGTGGAAAAACCCATATCCCTATCAAGAAGTACAAAATCGTTAATCGAAAAATCATCTAACCAAGGGCATACAAAACCAGGATGATACCAGAACTAAAGCAAAGGAACAGAAATAAAAAGAGATCTACCATTTGAAGAGAAGTGAACTTCCTGCGAAGGAGTGAGATTAGGTGCCCAGGAAGAGTAAGCATCTCCTGCTTGCATGCAACATCCGACGCTTTCGGTAGAAAGGTCACGACTGGTAACTCCCAAAAAGGAAGACAAACATATAGGCACAAAAGGTCTACAGAATATCATTTATGACTCTTGACAAGGGGATGTCATAGTGTGCTACCGTTTCCCCATATTGACCATAGAACTTCCTCAGTGACGATTTTAGTCGGTCACAAATGTATCCTTGTCTGAGAAGCTTAACTGAAAGCCGTCTACCTCAATCTAACAAAATCTTAGTAAATGGAGCTTACCCGAGCATAACGTATTAACCGAGAAATGAAAACGCCATATGCTGGTGACGATTGGATGTTGCTACTCAGAAAAGAAAAATTTTACATCACAATTGTTTGTTCTTTGAGACTTCTGGGTAATCGGAAAAGTGGGAGGATTTTGCGTACGTATTTTCTGATAACCACACCGTCTGCTATTTATGTGGCAGATGGCCGTCCTAAGGCAGCAACGATTGCCCATTGGTCTCGTTGGTCATGTGTAGTCATTTGTGTTTGATGTTTCTATGTGATTTGGCGTTCCTTCTGTATTTTGCGTCTCTTTCTGTGCGTATCTTCTCTTTGATTTTGCATGCCGGGATGCTTTGGGGTTTTGCTGTAGGTACTGCAACAGAGTACATGTATTGTTGGAAATCCCCTCCTTTGTTTCATATCATTAAAAAATCCCACATTCAAAATTGAAGGACAGACTTTCAAATATATTTTTGTTTTTGTTTATCACCTTATGCCTGTATTTTATATTTTCATGAGTATGTGCCATGATGTGGAAGTCGGTGATCGTAACGATTACCACGTCGACCATCTTCTGCACGAGGAATCGGTCATCAACGAGAGAATTAAATCAGGAGATTAGATAAAAAGGTATATATATTAATCATAGTTGATTTTATTTTTTATTCGAGAGAATTAAATAAGAATTGACTGTTCAATTTTGACAGTTTATTTGGAGTATGAACTTTGGTTTGTCCCATCGCAAATTGTGCAAAACCGCGTAGCGTAGCGATCGAAGTACTACAGTCGATTCTTATCATTTCCAAACCCCAGTTTATCCCAAATTTCACAAATATACTAAAAAAAATTAGTAATTTAGTACATTGCGTACGAAAATAACAACAAAATTGATAACTATCAACACTTCTTCTCGGAATGCAAATTTGTTAATAAATTCCGTAAAACTATTTGATAGTGATCAATTTTGTCACACAACATACATAGTGGGCTGTTTGTGATTTTTCATTTATATGAAATGCTTGTATATTTAAGTATTTTATGCGCTAATTTCCATCTGAAAATCTTATACTTATTATCTAGTGGAACATAAAGTTAAAGCAGTGTTTATAACTTGGCATTATATTGTCTGATATGCTGTAAATTCATCTGCTTTTAAATGATGCTAATGAATTTGAAGACGTTTAACATGTGAGTGAAATCATGATTCCAATAGATTACTGCATTAGGTTGCTCATAGTATTTATTGTGTAGAATTTTACATAGATCTTTATTGGTCAGTTTTTTTAATTTTTATATCTAATTTCCCACATCTTATTGTCAGAATTTCAGCATTTTTGGTTTATTTTGTAAAGTTTCCAATCTAAATTATTTTGAAGACAGAGTATCCAATATTTTTGTATCGCATGTTTCAACACAATCATTTCAGTTATCCAGTCAGTTTTATTTTCCAACTTCCCTAAACCCAAATTTTCAGAGATTTTACCATACTCACCAACAATATCCTTAATAAAGCGAATATTTGATTTTATCCATTGATTGTTAAGAAGTTGTTTCCCTTTATGTTTGATAAAATGGTTACCCCATAGTAGTTGCACAAAATCTTTTTCTCCAAGTTTAGTCATGAAGCAAGAACGGAGTCTAGGCACATTATTGCATTAATTTGTCCTTGTTTAACGTGCTGTCTTTTCAACTCTGCACAACAATCTGAAGTTACATAGAGAGGGTAGTGACAAAGTTTGTGCCTTTGTTACCGTAATACGAGGGCTGTTTGATATGTTGTGAGCCTATACATTTTGCATTATTTTTCTACATAATCCCCTTCATTATCTATACACCTTTGCCATCGGTGTTTAAGGGCCTCAATACCACTTTTCAAGAACTCCTTATCTTTACTGGTCAGAAAGCCATCCACTGCAAGTATGACGTCATCATAGGGCTGAAAGTGGGGGCCAGAAATAGCTGCTTTCAGTTTTGGAAATAGATGAATGTTTGATGGAGCAAGATCAGGTGAATAAGGAGGATGTTCAATCAAATTAAAGCCGCAATCATGAATGGCAGCATAATGGTGAACAGGAGCATTGACCTGCTTTCCTGGGGCGCTTAAGTTTAATATTTTCCCGTAGCTGTGTTAGAAGTGAAGCATATTATGTGCCATTAATTGTTTGTCCTTTTTGGAGATAATCTATCAGCAGAATACATTCTGCAACCCTGAAACCGAGGCTCACAACATATCAATCAGTCCTCGTTTACCTCCAGCAAACGAAACTGAGTTTGGTTAATATAGTGAACATCTTGTACGTCAGTCTGTCCATCCATCCCTTTAGGACGTTTTTAAAGCAGAAAGCTCTTCAATTATAAGTGGTAGCTATGGCTTTCGCATTTTTGATACGAAGAATTTGGTAAGTGGACTTGACCATTGATCCCGACAACAATTTTTTGGCCAGGAAGTTCTGAAATCAGATTAGTGATAGGTTTTTATATTTCACACATACACTCACATTTTATTCTGACTCCATAATAATATTTTGGTAAAGAAGTTCTGAAAACAGATTTTACTTTAGAAAGTGGGTTTCACAAAATAGTACATATTCAACAGAAGAACACTATGTTTTCATACCAAAGCATTTGACCGAATGCTGACCTTGCATGGGAGTATTCAGTGTGAACACTTGAACATTAAGTCATAAATGGATCTGTTTTTTGGAGAAAAGGGGGAATCGGGCGTATAATTTGTCCGCTCATGTCAGTTCTAGTTTAATTTGGTATCATGCGGCTGTATACTGCTATGATCACTGCAATGCCGTCTTGTTGGATATCTCTCATTTTTGTAGACGGCTTAAAGGTTCATATTAAACTAGACATGCTGAATTATTGATCAATTACCCCTTGCATCATAAATCCCCAAAACTATTGAAATTTCAATCAGGATAATTTCAATACAAAGATTTCATTAAATTTTACCAAGAAAGGAGGGGATTTCCAACAACAGAAAAACAGCCCATGCAAAAACACAGAGTTTACATGCTGATCAGCAAGAGATGCAAAAGGGACAAGGAACACCAAAAACAACAAAAACATTTTTCAAAAACACAAAAGACCACACATAAACAAGATAAATTTGAAACCGGTGCCGACGTTAGACGGCCATCTGCTACATTAGCAAATGGGTAACAGATAAGTTTCAAAAGATATAACTCTGCACATAATTAAGCAACACGACCAAAATTCCAAGCTGCATATTTTGGTGAGACAGCTAGATCCAAGAAATGAATTTGACAACCTGAAACAGTTTTCCTTCAAATGTGTTGAAACCACAAATAATTGAATTTTCCCAACTTTCAAGGGGAATTAAACTGCAGATAACTGAGCCCAATATTCAAAATTGACTTGCATTTCTTGTTGTAAGAGTTATATTGAAGAGATGAATTGATTCTGCAATCGTTGATTTTCCTTTGAGTGTCTGGAAATCATAATAAACAGATTTTTCTGACTTTTGTGGGGGCCCATATTTGGTGGGACATGACCCATATTCGAACTTGACATGTATTTCTTAGTGTTACAAGACATGTGTTTGTGAAACACAGATACCCCTTGACAGCATGAAAGAGATATGGCTTAATTTACCAATAGTAGGTAAAATTCCAAAGTCAAGTTCACAGGCAACAAATTTTGTATAAAAATTTCTTTCTTGTCACATTGAATATACATGTACATCAGGTATAATGTGAAATATGAAACCAATATCCCTTACCATTCACAAGTTACATGTATGCCTAACATTTATATTTTTCGAAAAACATTTCCTTTTTCACAACTTTGATATCATTCTTTTGAAATAGAATATTTAACTTAACAATCTTTGTTACACCCTTGTCAGTATCTCTATATAAAATCCCCATGGGAAAAATGCCTATAAATTCGAATATTTGACAAAGCTGTCAATATTTACATCAATATTGGCCCTAGGGCAATATTTCAAAAAATATTGACTGATAAACAGTACATCGTTTGTGACGTCACGTCATTGATGACTCTATAAGCTCTACATATTTTTACGCGCTCTTTCTCTTATAGAAGAAAATGAGCGTAAACATATTGGGCTAATCGGTTTGTTGCTGCATAATTGATGTAAGGTATAACAAAACAATTATTGACTGGGAATTCGGGCAATATATGATTTGTTGGACCTTCAGACAAAATATAGCCTTAGGCCTTCGGCCTCGGCAATATCTTATCTTCAGGTCCAACAAATCATATATTGCCCTCATTCCCAGTCAATAACTGTATAATATTTCATGCATCATTTCATTCTGGGCTCAAACAGCTCTCCATGTATTATCATGTGGATCTCACTGGTTTATGGATTATACTGTGCACATACACTTGAAGATAATGCCGTATCAATATCTATTGACATGTATAACTCAAAACAATTTCTTTTGCATTCTTTATGTCATTTTAATTTAGGCCATGTAAAATTAATTCTATGTTTCTCAGATAATTGGGTCTAAAAAAGTGGCAAGGTAGGTAGGGTTTTTATTTTTTGTTTTTTTTTTTTCCATCAAGAATACTCTTGTTATTCATGCAAGGCAAAAAATTGTATGCGCTGTCTAAACCCCCCCCCCCCATTATTCATATAAGGTAAAAAAAAATCTTATGCTGTCCCCCCCCCCTCCCGTTTTTCTCCATAGAAAACTGTCTTTGAACCGTCAGTCAAAAAAAATTATGGCTTTCTCCTGTAAATAAGTTGATTTTTTTTAAAGTAAAATTGCCTATTCCTTCTGAGAACGTGGAGACGTAGCTCATCTGTCTGAATGGAAGAAGCTAATGGATACAAATATACGAATTATGACACATTTTGATTGCCGTGAGTTCATTAGTAGAATCACGTAAGAGACTCGACGGGTGTTATTTGCTCACACCTTTTTTAAACCCAGTTAAATAATACCCCTCACTTCCTCGGATGGACCCGTTCATTTGGTCAAAAATTTGGCCGATAGCGTATATCTTAGGAAGTCTAGTCTGGATGAATGAAGTGTTCAGCATTAACCACCATCTGATAAAATAATGTACACAGGTACAATATACATTGAATTCTTTTATTCATAGATTTAAGGATTTAACTACGTTTCTCTTGCGTTCGTCGACGGACCTTGCTTATACTTCTTACAACGTGAACGTCATTATTAATAGATTCCCAAGTATCACAATGGACACTTGCTATTGTTCGGCATAGGCATTTACATATGCTGTAGAGATCAATAAAGAAAACTATACAAACGTTCTAATACATGTAATACTCGATGTATTAAATGTCCGTGGCACGTTGTTAGTATATCCTATACAATTCCCTTTAAACGGCGCGTGGATAAAGTCTTCACTCGTAACGTAAATACGGAACGCGCCGTAATTTATACGGGCTTTTAAAAGTCTTTATTCATCAAGTACTGTTTGGACCATTTTACAGGACAATAAACATGTTCAATGAAACAAATGGATATTTCGATGAGACACGGCGGATATTTTTTTCTGAAGTTACAATAAAAACGTCTCATCGGCGGCAAATTATAGCGCGCGGCGGTGTCTGAGAAACATAGATTTTATTTTACATGGCCTTATATTTGTAAGCATTTGATTGCACAAAACCAAACCAAAACATTGGTTCCATCAGAGCTTGTCTATCACTATAGTCCATATAATCATACGGTCGTGTGTAAGATATGTTCACTTTATTTGGAGGCTGTACTGTGCCTTCCTCTACAATCTCATTATAAATGTCCATTTCAATATACATAGAGGTGAAAATAATCTGAAAATAAAGAAATGCATGTAAGTAAAATACCATTAGTTTCATATCACAATTTTCTCTCTATTGGCTAAGACACAGATTTAGTATTCATATCTCAAGATCAAAGGTCAAGGTAAAAATCTATCGCCATCTAAAGTAACAAGTTGCTACATGTTCTCAAAACAGTTTTCTCCAAATGAAGACAGACAGAATGAAAGACAGACAGCCATCACAACTTCATGGACTGGTTTTGCTTTGCAATCAGACCAAAAATACCATGGCAACACAAAGTCTACGTTGCATCCCCTTTAAATTTCATGTTTGACACTATATGCAGTCTTCTAGACAAGCGTATTTATTAAATATTTCCTATCATATAAGTTGCAGGCTTTCAGATGGATTATGCATTTTTTTTATGGCCTCCATCCTCCCCTACGGCCATCCAACTACACCATTTATTTAAATAAATTATTTTTTTTTAATTATGCTGCTATGTTAACCATAGTTTTGTATGTTCAACCAGGAAAATACTATGAGTTCATTTTGTTGACATTTGTCTAAAGTGATACTTTTATACCCATAGAACTTCATTTATTTCTAATAAATTGAATTAGCATTAATTTTAATATTACATTAGAATTTCTTTGATTTCAATCTGATTTAGATCAAGTTACATACGAATAAAAACTTTGATTATGATTTCAAAAATTACTTTTTTTGGTTGACAGATCAACAATTACATATATATCAGTAACAGGTGAAGTTTATAATGGTCCCTCGAGATGGCGTCATCTTTTTTGTTTTCTTGAAACTTGAGTACGTACTTGTAGAATTATGCATTTTTTAGTGAAAAGTAGGGCATTATAGGGCAAATCTAACATTATATAAGGAATTTTAAGGTTCTATTTAGTAATACATACTTTATCATTTTAAAAACTGAAAAGAGCATAATGTACAAACCTATTTGTGTATACAATTGTATGATCATTCCTTAGACATGGTCTATTTGATGTGTGTTTAGAGAAAACTGTAATGAGTGAAGTGAGCTGGAAAGTTTTTAAGATGTTCAGTAGTATTATAAAGTATACCATTGAGGGAGTTAGCATGATTCTGGTTTCCCAAGACTAGACCTATTTCACGAGGCTAAGACGAGGCAGGGAAATAGTCTCATCCGGCCGTTACAGCTAGTTTTAATGAGTATGTATTTATATAGGAAAAATCAAGTTAAGGTATGATAATTTGTATTAACTATTCAAATTCAAGGATAAAGTGTGAACCATCTTTTATGGGTATGATTTTTCCATCAATGAAATCTTCAATTATAGTATTGATAATATAGGAAAATGGTCCAATTTTTTTTAAACAAAATATAGGGCAAATCCAAAAATATAGGGATTTTATAGAAAATATAGGGCCTCTTGAATGTGTGCTTTTGTAACCTTGACCTGTGACCTTAATAATCCATAGGATTAATCCTCTCCCCATGGTCAACATATGAGGAATGTTTGATGATTCTACATATTTTAGTTTGTCTTCTGTTCAGTTCACTAGATTACAAACACATTTCCAAACAACATTACCAACAAACACACGGTCAACTGCTGCACTGCTTTTTATGTATCAAGGGGACAAAAATCAAGGACAGATAACTCAAGAGCCAAATAGCTTGCTGCAAATTATGAAAACTTGGTACTTCAGCACTTCAAAGAATAAAACCTGTGTTTGTGAAACACGAATGCCCCCGTTGGCATCTTTTTCAGTAAAACAGATGAAAACAAGTTTCATGTTTGAGGTCAAGGTCACAAGATAAAATTGAGTATCCATGGAGAAGTCTTGCCACATGGAATTCATATGTGATTTATGAAAGCCCTATCACTTACCACTCAAAAGTTATTGCTAATGTTTAAATTTTCGATAATAGGTCAAACTCCAAGGTCAAGGTCACAAGGTCAAAAATTTTGGTATCCAAGGAATGGTCTTGTCACAAGGAATACACATGTGAAATATGAAAGCCCTAGCACTTACCATTCAAAAGTTATGTCCAAGGTTAAAGTTTTTCAAAAGTAGGTCAAACTCCAAGGTCAAGGTCACAAGGTCAAAAATTTTGGTACCCATGGAAAGGTCTTGTCACAAGGAATACACATGTGAAATATGAAAGCCCTATCACTTACCATTCAAAAAATTATGGCGAAGGTTAAAGTTTTTGCTGACAAACAGACAGACAGACGGACAGACCAAAAACTATATGACCCTGAATCTTCGATTACAGGGGCATTAAAAGTCAGCTTCTATTGATGTTGAAACCTTGACACAAATCTTTTTTGAATGTACTTTTGCAAATGCTTTATGGAATGGACTATCTCAGGCCATACTGAGTGATATAAATGTGTCATGGACCTTTTCCCTTAAAAATGTGTTGTTTGGAGAAAAATACTACCAATCTAACAAACCAATCAATCTTATAATCTTACCGCTATGTACAAAACAATATTTGTATTAATGTTCAAAGTGGGACAAGAGTCCAAGTATTATAGAGTTTAGATATATTCTAAAAACATAGATTTGAGATAGAAAGATTTATTTTGTTCAAGAACCTAAAATATAACCAATTTAATAAAATATGGGGAACACGGATTCCCTTCTTTGAATATGATGCTTCTTCATTGCAAGATGCTTCACGCTGATAACTTTTAAATTATGAAGAATATGCATTTCATTTTGAAAAACTTTGAGTATTAACACACTAATAATTCTTTGTTATTTTGAGATTAGATGTTCCATGTCATATATATTCATTCACATGTATGAGCAAATTATTACATGTATACGTATATATAAATTATGTCTTTTGGTATGTTCTGTACCATATGTTGCTGTCAAACAATGCAAAAATGAATAAATTATTTAAAAAGTCAGCTTCTATGAACTGTAGAACAGAAAATAAATTTCTAGGAGATGTACAAGTAGGGCCCTGAGGAACAGACTTACTTTTGTTCCAATACACAATACACCCACTACATATGGGAAGAAGTAAGAATCTCGAGCTTCCAAAAGGAGTTCAATTCCATGCTGGCCTAAAACCTTTCTCGACACATTGTGATATGTGAAGGTATCTGGATTATATTCCCCTCTAATGGCGTCATACTGCTTCACCTAAAAATAAAAAAACCCAATAAATTTGAGAAGTTTCCAAAATATGCTAATAATAAATAAATGTGACTGTTACTATAAATATATCTTATATATTGTTTGTACATATCTATCATTGTATTTCTTTACTGTCTATGTTTTCATTAGACCATAACCATCTGTACAAATGTGTTCTATGCCAATAAACAATATGATTTGAATATTTAAACTCTGATATCAAGGCATGATATTTCTCAAATCTTACTCAAATCTTCTGGAATCTTATGAAAACTTTAATTACCTTTGTAACTATCATCAGTTTCAAAACCTTGTCAGCAAATGTAAGAAAGCGAATGTCCGGTATTCCAGTAACATTCATATCTCCTATGATAATACTTTCACTGTAAGCTCCACCTACTCTGTTAAAAACATGGAAAATGGAAAATATTGCTCACCTGTGTATAATACATACATATTAATGAAACATCCTTAACAAGGTTGCCTTTAGTATAATGTCATCATTTGTTTTCGCTTTTAACAACAAATGTGTTTTATATCCACTTGCATGAAGGGCTTTGTGTTCTATATCTATTTGCATGAAGGGCTTTGTGTTTTATATCTATTTGCATGAAGGGCTTTGTGTTTTATATCTATTTGTATGAAGGGCTTTGTGTTTTATATCTATTTGCATGAAGGGCTTTGTGTTTTATATCTATTTGCAAGAAGGGCTTTGTGTTTTATATCTATTTGTATGAAGGGCTTTGTGTTTTACATCTATTTGCATGAAGGGCTTTGTGTTTTATATCTATTTGCATGAAGGGCTTTGTGTTTTATATCTATTTGCATGAAGGGCTTTGTCAAGGATACTACATAAACCAGCTCAGTACACGGTACATGATACTACATAAACCAGCTCAGTAAACGGTACATGATACTACATAAACCAGCTCAGTACATTGTACATGATGCTACGTAAGTTTTCCCTCTGTTTTTATTTATCCACTTTATATTTGCTTTACTCATTTATAGAATTATCTAAGGAATGTAATATTTTTGGGTTGATAGAGCTATCAACATCCAAATTGAGGGATAAGCGTATCATGCCTAAAACTGATGGTGTATGTTGCACATGCTTTCACTTTACTTTTGGTGTCAAGTCATATTTAACAAAAGAACTATTTATTTATTTATGAAATTATTCTATGAAAGCTTCAATTTTCAAAAATGTTAATGAATAAGGCAAAAATGGAATTCAATGAAAATTCTTTTTTTTTTCTGCTTTAAATTTTTCTCTCTTCATGCCATGAACATGAACAAACATACTCTGGATAAAGCCGGAAGATCTTTGAAAAAGCTGTGAACAGTTGATTGTACTTTCCTTCTGTCTGTAATGGTTTGCTCCATCGTGTGAGTAACGTATGATAATACCACCAAAAGTCCAAAAGGTTCTTCCTCCAACTAAAATATAATCTGCAAAAGAAAAGAATACAAATGTATGTTACCGGTAATAGTTTCCTCTGATTCTTTGACATTGCAGTGTATCAATTTCAAGACTTTGAAGATGCTACATGTATGCAAATGGTCTGCTCTGATGTGTCAGTATAATAAATCAGCTCATTCCTTTCAAAGCAAAGGTATAAAAGTGTGACTGCAAGGTATATGTTGCTACGGCACAGCTGCTTTGACCTTGACTTTTGAAAAATTAACATGGCATTTATGTTTAATTCTGTGATGTATGATGCATTCAAGTATTGAGATTCGATTCTTAGTTTGTATCCTGACCAACCACGTTTTATACATGTAGTTGGACTTAATCTACCCTTTTGAAATTGTTTTCTTATCTGGTGGGAATCTTTGGTGATGTCCATCACATTACAAAACATCGTCAACATTGTCAAAAAGGGTTGATAAGTTGAAATACATGTTTCGCTGCTGAAATAATTAGACCATGTAAATGTTACTGTTGACTTTGACTGAGAGCATATTTCATCAATTTTTTTTTTTTTATTTGCACAACTTGTTCTTACAATTTTTTTGCAATTTCATGAATGACAAAACTTATTCACCCAAGTCTCCTGTCATTCAATATCAAGTCTGCATTTAACAAATAAAGGCAACACAAGCATACCGGTAGCATCCTCTCGAAATTGCATGTTCTTTGCAATTGGCAAAATAATTAGATTTTAAGTACAAGTCTACTGTGACCTTGACCTTTGACTTTGAAAATCAATAGGGTTCATCCTGAGCTTCCCCATGGCATGGGGAACATGAAATGACGTTACAGGTATACATTGTACCACTTTAAACCATACCTGTCAACTTTTTTCAGACAAAAGAGGATCAATGACCCTCTTTGGGAAATGAAAAAGAGGGCCATAGCACACGATCAAAATCGCTACCTTTTGCTTGTGTCATTATGAATAAAATCCCTCCCCCCCCCCCCCCCCCCGAAAAAAAATAAATAATTACAGGTCAATAAAGTTCATTTTTGTAAGACACGTAAAGCATCTATTTAAATTGTAATACTGCATAATCCTGATAATGTAGCACATGGGTAAAATTTTAGGGCTTACATGTATTAATCAATGCCTGAAGGTTCATAGTTGAATTTGCTAGGCTATATTTTTATTTAGTCATTGCTATACCATGATGTAGATTTTGTGTGAAATAAACTCTACATTTCACTGCTTCAATTAAAACATTTGTCCCTTTTCGTCTGCATAAATCTCCGTGTTTACGATCGTCTTTCCATAGACATTCTCATAATAATCGGCAAGCCCAGGTCGTTAAAACAACATGAAAGTGGCTAATTGCTTCCCATATCACTAAACAAACAACCCAATTTACCTGTAAATGCAGGTGTTTTAATCATGTTAATTGAAAAGTCACAGCTGGAAATTTAAAGTCCCAAGTAATAGACAGAACCAAATCGAAATCAGGTGATTCCCAGGTCAGCAACGAAAAATCGGGTGAAAGACTTGACCTGCGCGAGTGATAAAAAATAATCGGGTCAAAGGGTACAAAAGCGGGACTGACCCGCCGAAATCGGGTCAGTTGACAGCTATGCTCTAAACCGTGGTATGCACTGTTTAATGTCATTTCATTGTATTCAGTGGAAAAAGTACCATATGCAGAGACAAAAGTGCTCTGAGCAAACCTTATTGTGAAAGTCTATTATTCTCGCCATGTAATAAAATTTTGCAACTATGCTAAAAATAGTACATGCACAAAAATATCTAATCAATGATATTTCTCACTTTCTTCGTGAGGAATCAGAGCAAAAAATTTTCTCCATTTCATCCTCTATATCTTCAAATTCTTCAATAGCTTCTTCCGTCTTTTGTTTTGCACCAAGAATGCCATTGCCCTTCTCCTTATCAAATGCATAAGAAAAATGCCACATTTTGTTTGTCAGTTCGAGTAAGGAATGACCTATTTGTGGTATCTTGTCTAATTCATTACACACTACAATTTCCCGTGTCTTTAAAGTTGTCATGAATTTGTCTAAATCCATGGAGTGATCATCAAACTCTATTCCAATTTTACAAAGATGGTCCAGGGTCCAATCTGATGCTTGATTTGGACATTTCCTACCATGTCTACCAACATTGAATGTTTGTTTAGGAAAATGTCTACTCTTGCTTCTTGTGCTTGATAAAGAAATATCCGTTTCAGACGAGGAACTCGAGGAGTTGATCATGTTCACCGGTCCACACTGTGATAGTCTGAGCACCGAATAATTCTCCGTTCGAACATGTCTCAGAGTCAAGTTGTACAAAACACTCATTCGTCCCAAATGGGTCACGGGAGCCTATTCATTGGGATGGCATGTGAGGAGTTTCTATGTGAAATATGAAAGCCCTATCACTTAACATTCAAAAGTTATGGCTAAAGGGGTAGGGCCAAGAAGCCCCTAAATATTGGCCCTGTTTCTTAACATTTGAATTAATAAAATGTTATTTGTAATTTGATACTTTGTAATTATATGCTGAGATTTTGTAAATTATGCATTTATCAGTAGCTTTAAGCCCTTTGAAAACCCCAAAATCGGCAATTGCTGCAAGAAAACATGAAAAATTTAAAATTAGCATTGGCCACATGCATCGAGAAACATGAAAAATTTAACGAAAGATAATTATTATATCTTTAGTCATCAAAGTTTTGTTTCTCGACGCATGTGGCCACATCGAAATTTTCCACTAGAGACACATTTTCCAGCATTTTTGACCATGTTTTGTCAACAACATCAAAATGACCAACATGGGCGGATCCAGAAATTTTTTTCAGGGGGGGGGGGGGGTCCTAAAGTCCGAATTTTTTGAAGAGCAAAAAAAAAAAAAAAAAAAAAAGAAGAAGAAAAAAAAAAAAAACAGCAAACGCAAGAAAATAAAGATATTGATTGATGACTGTCAGTTCTGTCTCTAATTATTAATAAAACTGGTGACTAGCAAACAGCTTTAAATATTAAATTTTCACATCATATACATGTATATAGTAATCGTTTAAATTGATTGTTAGTTCTAATATGTATAAATACAACAAATGGCGAGCGTTAGCGAGCCAGCGAATTTTTTTTTCCAAGAATTGGAATAAAATCTAGTACTATTTGTGTCTTTTCAGTTTCTTTTCGTTTCCTTGGTGCCCTTGTTTATTGATCTAGGTGTAATGTATAGGAAAGCGCAGATGCATCATTTAAAAATAACGTACATGTATGTAATAAATTTTGGCGAGCGGAAGCGAGCCAGAGAAAATTTTTGAAATGCTGACGGCAAAATATTATCAAAATAAAAGATTTCTAATACAAATTCATGATATATTTTTCAAATATTATGACAACAAAAGGGGAATTGGGACTTAATCTTATGAAATATGTATATTAATAACAAAAATTTAGCAATGTTTCGAAAATTCCAGGGGGGGTCCGGACCCCCCCACCCCCCCTCTGGATCCGCGCTTGACCAACTTGCACACAACGACATAAGCGGCACAGGTTTGCGTGGAAGTTGCAAAATGACGTCACTTGATGACGTCATAATACTTCCTATGGCGCTTTGGTTGGTGATATGTTCCCTTCTTTTTAAAAAAGCGGGAAACATTCATTATATTTTATGTGAAATATCAAGTATTTCTCATTAACTTCTATACGTACTCGACTGTATCAACCTAGTGTTCGAGTTTATGACCTTATATAGCTCTACATTACAGTTTCTTGTTTGACCTACGGGTACACTCATAAATTTTAATCAACAAGGATTATTTATGAAATTACTGTCACTGTTCATTGTACCTACAGTACTACGTATTAGAAACAGTTATCGATTTGTTATTATTGTATTTATTCCATGTAACTTAGCATAGTTACCATCTTACTTCATCTCTTTATATATGTCCTACCTTACTTGTATATATGTTTTCATGTTACTCTTTGATCTATACCTATCCTTTCTTCCTTTTCATTGTACTTTATTATGTTATCCTTTGATCTCTCAATCACATGTACAAATGAACCCTTTTGAGTCTAGCACTACCTCGTGGATCCGCTCCACACGACCTACCATTGTCACCAAACGGACGATTTTCTTATTCCATAGCGCTATAACATGATAGGTAACGATATTAACCAGTACAGGGTGGCAATTGGTTTATATCATGCACGGTCAAATCCAGGGTTTTCTTCGAGGAAAATAAAAATATCTTTCCATGATTACCTTCATATGTTTTCCCCGTCTGGTCTCTCTAAAGAATTAATGTTTCATTTGAAATATTCCTTAATGATACTGATATTGTCATTCTTACAAGCTCAATCGGGAAATGTAATCATTAGGTCTTCCGACTTCCGTCGGAAGACCTATTGTTTTCGTAACCGTGGAAAATTGGATCAGCGATTTCTCAAGAACCCTGTAAGCTAGGACAATGAAAGTTCTCCAACGTTACGTTTGGAGTAAAAGCTAGATTGGTCTTTTTTATTTTTGGTCTCTGTTATTTTTTTTTATCATGTTTTTTAGTAGATTCAAATATTTGACGGGAGCGTCGAATTACTCAAAAGGACCGAAAATTTCATGTTTTGCTATTTGTAAGCTTAAATATCTCGTATTTTGCTATCTACAATTTCCATTCTTTTTGAAAGTCGACAGCCATGCAAGATATGAAATGCTAGATGAACACTGTAACGATTTATTACGATGACGTCCTTCACCGTCCTTCATATTTCCAAATTCAGAAGTTCATAGGAGGAAGACACTTTTTTGCTTATAATAGTAAACAAAAATTAAGCTTATGAAGTTTCCTAAAAATTTCAATATTATTATTTTTTATCCATATATCTGTCTTATTTAGTCTTTCTGATTTTTCCTATCTCTTACTGTTGAAGAGATATGAGCATCGAAATTTTGAGTTGGGTATTTCGATACACCTTCACGCCAACAGATGGAGCTCACACTAAAATTGGTAGTCCGAGTCCGACTCGAGAAAAGCAGTGTTGAGATTTTCAAATTCCGATTTCACGGCAATGATGAATATGCATTTCATAAATACATTTCGATATACACAATTTGATTTTAAAACAGTTGATTAATTTAGAAGAGATCAGCTACAAACCAGAATTTACACACAAAAAGTGGTAGTTTGATTCCGATTTCTAACCTACAAACCTGTTTCTAAACTTCAATAACTATATTTTGAACATCAAGTTTAATTTCTAATTCTAGCAAACGTTCGAACATAATTTTCGGTTGGTTTATTTACAAATTGATGAACAATTTCTCCAACATTCTTCCCTCCCCTCGTTTTTCGAAAACAGTTCTGTTTATATTGAACGATGTCGCCATGATGGAAATTCAAAATAAACTTTGAAAAAAGGGAAGGGGGGGGTCCAAATTTGAACCTGCACAGCGAGAACCTCATGGTATTTATATATATATATTGAACGTAACTTGTTATTACCATTTCTCTTCTCAAGAAAATTGGTTCTACAGCTACGAGCTCGCCTTTTTTATGGGGGAAGGGGGCAGGAAGAATTTGCAAAAAAAAAAAATCCCGGCTCTGAAAAATGCTGAAAAAAATATTCCGGCCCAAAGGGCCGGCAATTTTTTTTCCCAGACCATGCAAAAGTAAGGATACATTGCATGATATGGAAATTTTTGCTGGCCCTTTGTGCCAGACAATTTAAAGTCAAAAAATTAATTAATATAAATACAAACTGTTCACATAGCTGTATCTACCAGAGACCTAATACGCATAGGCACAAAAATCTAGAAAAGGTTCTATTTAAACATCATACAATCTGTCTGAAATTCGCTTATTGCAAAGAGACATATGAAGGAACGGTTATTAACTCATACTCTGTAACAGCGGGGAGTTTAACTTACACAGACATTCACAACATTTGACAATTTGTTTAAATCCGGCCCGAAGAACCGGCGAAAATTTTTCTCCGACTCTGGTAATGGCTGAAAAAAATGGCCTGCTCAGAAAATTGCTGAAAAAATTTTACCGGCTGGCAATAGAATTCCTGCCCCCCCCCCCCCCCCCAAATCAAATGGTTGCTCACCAACAATTATCGGTTTGAAAATTTAATGTTACTGCTATTTGAAAACTTAAATATATAATATAAATACATGTAATGTGACGTCCTTCATATTTCCAAACCAAAAATTGTATAGGAGGAAGACACTCTTGTTGCAACCGCAACAAGAAACCTTTCTAGTTTTGCTATACATTTATATGGGTACCTGTAAAATGCGAAACGAAAAGAAACGAAACGCAATGGAAACGAAACGAAACGAAATGAAAACGAAACGAAATGAAATGGAAACGAAACGAAATTGAACAAAACGAAACGAAATGAAACGAAACAAAATGAAAACGAAACGAAATGAAACAAAACTAAATGAAATGAAACGAAATGTGAACAAAATGAAACGAAATTTATTTACTGGTTAGTTTTTTTTTTGGTGGGGGTGGGTGCGGTGGGTTTGGGTGGGGGGTTGAAATATATGTTTTGAAAGTGAGAATGAAAGATCCAGAGGGAATCGGATGGTCAGGATACCCTTTTAATATAAATAATTAAGTCTGAAAAGGAAATTAGAGTATTAGTGAATATTCTATTTTCAAATCTTTTCTAAGAAAAGGGGTAAATTTTAAAGGGATGAAAGGATGAGGTTTATATATATGAGGCGAAAAATGGTTCGTTCAAGCACAAATACCACAGAGAAGAAAGGAAAAAGAATATCTTGCTATATTCAATATTGAACCAGTTTGACACTTTTTACAATTATTATGCATTTTTATTTCATCATTATTTCTGGGGTAAGGATTTGAAAATAAGATATTCACTATAATAATCTAATTCATTTTCATATTTAATTATTTATATTGAAAGGGTATCCTGACCATCCAATTACCTATGGATCGTTCATTCTCACTTTTAAAACAGATATTTCAACCCCCCTCCCCCCAACACACACCTCTCCCCCCTCCCTGTAGAAAAATTAACCAGTATATAAATTTGGTTTCTTTTTACATGTATATGTATTTCGTTTCATTTTGTTAGTATTTCGTTTCACTTTATTTCGTTTTGTTTCATTTCGTCTCGTTTTCATTTCGTTTCGTTTTCATTTCGTTTCGTTTCGTTTTGTTCAATTTCGTTTCGTTTTCATTTCGTTTCTTTTCGTTTCCATTTCGTTTCCATTTCGTTTCGTTTTGTTTCGTTTCTTTTCGTTTCGCATTTTACAGGTACCCCATTTATATGATGTTGTTAACATTAAGTATGGATATTCACCCAAACCCCGGTCCCGACGACCAAAATGATCATTCTGTTCTATCCGTTTTTCATATTAATATCCGCAGTTTAAGAAATAAATTATCTTATCTCAATGACATTGCCTCCGATTATGACATCATATGTGTATCTGAAACTCACCTTGATGAAAATATCAGCACCGATGATTTAGTTCTAGATGGGTACTACCCCTATCCACTTCGGAAAGACAGAAATGCTCATGGCGGGGGGCTAATTATTTATGTATCTGATAAACTGTTGGTTAAACGACATACTGACCTTGAAATGCCTGACATGGAGACAATTTGGTTTGAAATAAAATTTCCATCTTTTTCCTTCCTAGTATGTAGTGTCTATCGACCTCCAAACAGTTCGAATCAATTTTGGAACAACCTCCATATTTCTATTGAAAATGCTTCATCACTTCATGACCGCTTAATAATAATAGGAGATCTTAATGTTGACCTTATCACTGAGAATCAACATAAACTGATTGATATAATGAATTCCGAGGGCCTAGTTAACTGTATCACTTCTCCAACTCGACACGGACCAACGCGCTCGTCTTTACTTGATGTCATTCTATGTAAGGAGTGTTCGATTGTAAACTCCGAGGTAATTGACGTGGATATGTCTGTTTCTGATCATGATGGAGTTGTCGTTCTTTTAAACACTAATTCAAATTTTAGAAAAGTTTTCAAAAGGGAAATTTGGGACTATAAACATGGAAAGTTTGAAAAATTTAATAATGATATAAATTCAGTAAACTGGGAAAGGATTTTTAATGATTATGATACTGTTGATGAAGCATCAGAATATTTTGCTGATAAATATATTCAATTGGCAAAAGAAAGTATACCTGTTAGAAAAGTAACTATAAGGTCCAATGATAAACCATGGTTTAACAGTGAACTAAGAAGAGAAATAAGAAAAAGAGATCGGTTAAGGAAAAAAGCTTTAAAATCTAACTCTTTGGTTATCTACCAAAATTATAAAAAACAGAGAAATAAGGTTAATAATCTTAAGAAGTCAGTCAGGCAATCCTATTATATTAATCTTTATGGTCTATTAGATGTCTACTCTACAAATAACCATCAAGATTTCTGGAAATTGGCCAGAAAAATTACCAAATCTTCTAAATCTATCTCCATTCCCCCTTTGATAAACCCATATAATGGCAATATTGCAATAGAGGATTCAGAAAAATCATCCCTCTTGAATAATTATTTTGCAAGTATATCCACTATAGACGATATAAATGACGACAATGACGTACCTTTCCTTCCCAATAGAACAGGAAACATTCTTGACAACATAGACATAACTGAGACGGACGTGACTGACATTATTAATACTCTTAAATTGAATAAATCTTCTGGAATCGATGATATAAGTCACAGAATGTTGAAAAGCACAGTTCATTCCGTATATAAACCTCTTTTTCTCTTATTCAAAATGTCATTAGCGAGTTCTACTTTTCCTTCTGTTTGGAAACATGCTAGAATTATGCCGATCTTTAAAAAGGGTGATCCAAACTTACCATCCAATTACAGACCTATTTCTCTACTAAGTACTGTCGGAAAAATATTTGAGAGGATAATCCATAAATGCATTTATAATTTTCTACTAGATAATGATCTGTTTTATAAATACCAAAGCGGTTTCTTGCAGAATAATTCCACCGTTTATCAACTATTAGAAATTTACCACTCTATTGTACTGGACATGGAAGACAGACAGAATATATGTTTCATCTTTTGTGATATATCAAAAGCATTTGACAAGATGTGGCATAAAGGACTATATATTAAACTTAAATCTCACGGTATAAATGGCCCCCTACTCTCTTTTCTCGAAAACTATCTCTCTAATCGAAAACAGTCTGTCTTTGTAAAGCCCCTGTCACACTGTCGCGAGTTCGAGCTACGAGTTGTGGCGAGTTACAACTCGCCACAACTCGTCATTTGTCGCATGGAACTCGTACAGATGTCTTCACATGTCGAAGAAATGTCGCCTCATGTCGCCAGAACTCGGCGTGAGGCGGCGAGAATTTTAAACGGTTTAAAATTGTCGTGCGAGTTTTCATGTCGTGCGCATGTCGAAGAGATGTCGAACATAGGTCGAACAGATGTCGCATAAACTCGTACAGGCATCGTGTGCATGTCTCCACTTCTCGTCGCTTCTCGCCATGAATCAAACTCGTGCGAGAAGGGCCGAGTTTATATACGAGTTAAAACGACATGAGTACGATGTCTGCACGACATTATGCGAGTTGTACCGACCTCTTCTCGACATCTGCACGACTTTGTACGAGTTCTACTCGACACTGTCTCGACATTTTCTCGAGTTCTGCCGAGTTGAGTACTTTAATCCAGTCTTCCCCTGCAACATGCATAAATGTTTTCACTTTCATTGTATAGCAATGATAGAGAGTCCATAATCGGCTCTTGAATATAACCATTTTGAATATGCACCCTTCTTGGGCACTCAGATTCGTTACTTTTACTAATAGATCCTTTCTGTGATTGTAGAATATATTTTTTCAACAGAGTTTGCACCGTTCAGAAGAAGATAATTAAGTAATGAAGATGTATCGTGTTATTTACATTTTCTTGAAGCTTTCAGCAGTCTTGAGGAAGAAAATGTGAGTCGATACACGCCAATCATACAAAAGGAAGACATCTTGTCGACGATCGAAATGCTACAATAATGACAATACCAATCCCTGTCAAGGGCTTTCAGATCGGGTGAGCTAAAAAGACTTTTAAAAACACAAATATATACCAAATTTATAATGTGTTGACATAACTCGTACACTTCTCGTACTCAGCTCGTCATAACTCGTACTTATCTCGTGCTTAAGTCGTAGGCATGTCGCCAAATCTCGTATAAACTCGTTCGAAACTCGTACTTAACTCGTATCTTCTCGAACTAAAGTCTTTGTTTGTCGAGAAGATGTCGTGTACAAATCGTAGAGTGTCGCCACGTGTCGTACTGTTCTCGTAGAGATCTCGTGCAAATGTCGATTTCATGTCGTAATGACAAAAAATCAAGGCTAACTCGGGGAAATTTCGGCGAGTTATAACTCGCCAGCACTCGTACCAAACTCGTAGCTCCAATTCGCCACAGTGTGACAGGGGCTTAAACGATGCTACCTCCTCATTCTTATCAACAAATGCTGGTGTCCCCCAAGGTTCGGTACTTGGCCCATTAATGTTCTTGATCTATGTAAACGATATTGCCGACAATCTTGTAAATTTATCTAGACTCTTCGCAGACGATACATCTCTTTCCTCCTCCTCACGAAATACACTAGAATTAAGGGAAAGTCTGGAATCTGATCTCTCTAAAATTTATGATTGGTCCGTCAAATGGAAAGTTGCTTTTAATCCTTCAAAAACAGAACTATTATTCATAGGTAATTGTCCGATTGATTTCCAAATTCGTTTTAATGATACACTGATTTCACCTGTAAATAACCATAAACATCTTGGATTAACATTCAGCAATAATGCAAAATGGTCAGACCATATTGATAATATATGCAAGTCAACTTTAGCAAAACTGAATTTCTTGAAAAAATTTAAATATATCCTCTCACGAAATACTCTCGATAAAATCTACCGTTCTTTTATTCTTCCATTATTAGAGTATGGGTGTGAAGTTTGGGATGGGTGTTGTAAAAGGGATGAGGAAAAACTGGAAAATATACAATTAACTGCAGCGAGATTAGTTACAGGCTTACCTATATTTACAGCAAAAAATTTACTATACCTCGAAACTGGGTGGGAAACATTGAAAATTAGAAGGGAACGTAGGAAATTATTTTTATTCCACAAGATATATAATGGCAATTCTCCTTCTTACCTAAATGACATTTTAGAAAATTATAGAGTTAACCCTCATTATAATCTTCGAAGTAATTCTGACTTGTATCTTCCAAATTACAGACTTAACACTACGCGCAATTCATATTTTCCATCAACAATTAACTCTTGGAATGAACTTGACCAAAATATTAGACAAACACAATCACTGAATGAATTTAAATCAATTCTAAAATCTAAAAGAGAATCGAATAGTTTACCAAGTTATCTACTTACAGGGGAACGTAAATATAATATCCTTCACACAAGAATTCGTTGTTTCAGTAGCTGTCTTAATAGTGACCTTCATCGGGTTAATCTCACTCCTTCACCTTACTGCCAATGTGGATACTTCAATGAGGATGCTTTTCACTTTTTTCTTGAATGTAACAAATTTAGATCCCAAAGAGCAAAACTTTATCAAAATTTATCAAATTTCCGACCACTTACCATTCAAAAACTTCTTTTTGGAGATTCGGAACTTTCAGAAATTGAAAATGTAGGAATTGTTACCGCTGCTATGAATTTAATAAAAGACTCAAAAAGATTCAACGTATAAGATCTCTCTCTCTCTCTCTCTCTCTCTCTCTCTCTCTCTCTCTCAGAACCTTAATTCGCCATAATATATATAATTTTTTCTTGTATGTGTTAAATTGCCATCATCTTTGTTCATAAATTGTAGGGAAAGGGCTTTCATAATGTTTCTGTAACTTGTGCCCAATCCCATTTCATCTATTGAAATAAAATATGTTTAAACTAAAATTAACTTCTATTTTAAGGAAAATCGCAGGGCCGTTTTAGGGGCTTCGTGGCTCTACCCCATGCAACGTTTAAATTTTCGAAATTAGGTCAAACTCCAAGGTCAAGGTGAAGAGATAAATAATTTTGGTATAGTACCTCAAAGGTGCGATCTACCCCGGGGGTTCACACGATGTTTCGAACCATGCTCGAAAAAAGTATAAAGGGAGGGGGAGGTTCCTGCAAAATTTTAAGTACCCCCCCCCCCAAAAAAAAAGAATAAATAAGTAAGTAAATAAACAAATAAATAAATAAATAAATAAATAAATAATAAATAAATAAATAAATAAATAAATTCCTTTATATTCTTCCAAATGTTTCGGCCATTGGCCTTCATCAGTGGAATGTTTATAGAAATGAGTGTTCGCACTTGTGCTCCATGATCGAAAAATGATCTCTCGTCACAAGCACGAACACTCTATTCTATAAACATGAAGGCCAATGACCGAAACGTTTGGAAGAATAAAGGAATGAATTTAATGTTGCTTTACCTATAAAAGTGACTTTATTGTTGTAAGTAAATAAATAAATGAATAAATGAATAAATAAATAAATAAAATAAATAAATAAATAAATAAATAAAATAAATAAATAAATAAATAAATAAATAAATAAATAAATAAATAAATAAATAAATAAATAAATAAATAAATAAGAAACCAAGTGTATTATGCAGATAAATAAATAAATGGAAAGCAATCATATTGACAACATCCAAGGGATCTTATCTCATAGGAAAGTGAGGACTCCCTTAGCCTTACAACCCCCCCCCCCCCCCCCCCCCCCCCCCCCCCCGCTTTTGGCGCCAACATACGTCACAAGAAATATTGCATATATTAATCATATGGTATGAGTTTTAGCTAAACATAGTACATGTAAAGTTTTAAGGGTATTTTATTTGGGCTCTAATTGAGTGATTTGGAAAACTCACAAAATTTTGATGAAATTAGAACTTTACATTTTTGTTAAATCTGTTGCAAATGAAATTGATAATCGGAATCAAATTAATATAATCGGTCTCGAAAAATCAAGGTAGAAACGTTTTAAACTGTTTGTTTTCATCGGTAAGAAAATTAGGATATTATAAATAGACTTATAAATAGACGGAGAATTCCCATTTCAGGCACTCCTTGTAACATTACACAAGTCATCAAAACCAAGCAGACAGATCGAGGTATGTTAAATTGATGATTATAAGTGATTATTTTTTTCGAAATAAGCTTGCTGTTAATGGATGTTCTAACCGGCTTATATATATATATATATTATGATTTTCACAATGAAACCCCTATTCCCTGCAATTTTTCATTTTGTAAAAATTTGTGGAGTATGCAAAATATTGTCATTTCCTCATTTAATAAATTGCATACATCGGGGTTTCCTAGCCTGTAATGATATACGAATTCAAGTACAATCGTAGAAATGCACCTGACAGATTTCAAATGAAATTGGCAATTCATCTTGACGATCGATATTTTTGAGTATTGGGTTTCACTACTCTTTAGGCATGGTCCATTTGATATTCAGGGGGGGGGCTTGGGTTTTTTGTCGGAGCAAAATTATTTTTTTCGCCCCGGACCGGAGCAAAATTATTTTTTTCTGGCAAAGTTGGAGCAAGGAAATTTTTTTAAAAAAAAAGTGATGCGCATATTAAGAATGTTTGTGTTTTATCAATAGAAATTATTCATATTTTTACTCAAAACTCTAAATATTAATATATTTGTTTATTTTTATGCAAGTATTCAATTCACTTTTAAACAGAGAGATAAAAGATTTTTATGATACAATTCTCAATATTTTATATAAGGTACATGTATATAACATGCATAAGAGGGTCTGAGGGGAAGGTCTCCTAGACAATTTTTTATATGTTACTAAGAATTGTAAATTGGTGAATAACTGAAGTTCTCCTTCCAAGCTTACATGAACATGACTCTAGGGGATACATGCAACATGTATTAACAGCAATACATAAATATTGATAATATATTGAAGCTTTTAAGGAAGCCCTTTTTCATTCACATACATGTATAACTTTTGATATCTTCAAATATTTGAACTTAAAATGCTATTAGTGAATAATGTTTTGATAGAAAACTATGGCGAGCGAAGCGAGCCAAAAATTTTTGATATAATTTCGAAAACTGCGGCGAGCGAAGCGAGCCGGAAAATTTTCAAGAATTTTAGCGAAATTTCATGGTAATTCTTCAAATTCAGATTATTTGTAAGAGCAAGATAATTTTTTTCTGTCACACCATAAGCAAATTAATTTTTTTTCATCAAAATTGAGAGCAAAATTATTTTTTTCGAAAAAAACCCAAGCCCCCCCCAGAATATCAAATGGACCGTGCCTTAAATTTTTATTTTATAATTAACATGTACAATGAACAAGTCGGTTAACTAGTCTTTCATGTAAAGAAGAAGGGTTATATGTTACTTTTAAATCTCTCAAAATGATTGAATAATGTTTAAGAATAATATCATTATGATTCATCAGCAAATATTTCAATTCTAAATACTATAAATACGATTTGTATGAATATCTATAAATATGCATGTATTAATAGATCTTGGGAAGTTTTACCATCATGGTTAAATTTAGCAATTATATTCACTTACATACAGAAATGTGTACTATGAAGGCGTTACCGGGTACGATTGATTATAGGAATGTAGAAGAGAGAAGAAAGAGTTTTCAGAACTCAAGCTCAGCAATATTAAAAAGAAAAGCCGAGGACCTGGCAAAAGCTGGATTTATTTATTGTGGTGAGGACGAGAGAAATTTTTCAATCTTTATCTAGAGTTATGGTTCTTTGAAAATATTGCGCAATGAACTGTCCAGATTCTGAACTATGACTCTGTCTTTGATTTTATGTTTTTGGTTTTAGGAGTCAAAGATTATGTCCAGTGTGTGTACTGTAATTTGAGGCTCAGAAAGTGGGATGCAAAGGATAAACCCCTGGCTGAACACAAAATATGGAAACCGTCCTGTCCATATATCCTATCAAAAACCAAACAAGTAAGCTACGTTTCTATTCATGTACATGATGTTATAATTATAGAAATGAATTAAAGAAGATCCTGACGATAATCTCAACAGCACTCACAACAGAGCACAAAATTAAACATCGACGGATCCCTAGCAAGCTAGAGGTGGGACCAGGAGCCCGGGAGGAGTAAGCATCATCCCCTGTTGGCTAGCCGCACCCGCCGTCGATGTTTATGAAGCATGGAAATGAAAATGTATAAAATTCATGCACTGTCTGACGTTATGTCTATATAGAAAGTGCTATGGCGACAATGTCAGGGAAGTATATTCAAAACACTTACTGTCAAACCCCTCGCGGGGAACTTTTTTACGAGCTCCACACGGCAAAGGGCATAAGTGTGACACAAATGAGTTAAAGAAGATCCTGACGAAGAAATTATTTTATGATTTACAAGTTCGTGTTATCATGTTTATGTCTGTCTATTTTTTTCAAAACCTCCTTCAAAAAGCACTTATAAATTCAATCAGATGTGAAATCAGGACTTCTTAACCTTGCTGACATATCCATACCACGATATCAAGGTGGTACGTGGTACGGTCCGATCAAGTCTGATGTCGCCTATCTATGGCCTTAATTGTTAACAAGTTGCTAAAAACCAAATTTCCTAAATTGCGATTGCTATTAAGTTGCATCCACGTACAAGAACTGTAGCGTAGCCTTGAATGCGTAGTAATTTTGGTAGCACACTCTACTCTGGTATTTGCACGCACTGTTCTCACAAAATGCCAGAACCCTTTGTCAGTAATTTCGTACACTCGCACTAGAACTTTTTCACTCTCCATTTTTTTTTTCACAAATCGTCGAGTAACACAGATATAAGTCACGTAAATCACGCACTATAAATTGAACACAACACTCGGAAAATATATAAAATACATGACACTGATCACAACACAAAATATGTCGCGCACAAATAAACACTGAATATTCGCAAATTAACACAGAAAATAATCGCGCACTTCTTACATAAAATTTTCACTTCACACGTAAGTCACAAATTTAACACACGGAATATACACAAAACGCGCACTGCACACGGTATAAATTCCACAATGAATCGCGCACTACACACGGTATAAATTCCAAAATGAATCGCGCACTAATACACACTGTAAATCCCAAGGTAAAAACCTGAAATTTGAAAATACTGCAAAAGAAAATTCAGCGTTAGCAAATAATGAAATTATGTAAGCACTACACTTTACCGTTTGAGAATTCAATATCCACTTATAAAATTTTCACACACAGAAAAATAAATGCACAATAAAATCCAGTGAATTCTATCCCACCGCTGCCACCACTTGTAGCGTAGCCTTGAATGCGTAGTAATTTTGGTAGCGTGTCTTTCTTAGACAAATCTTTGGTAGCGTGTCTTTTTGCTAGACAAATCTTCGGTAGCGTGTCTTTCTTAGACAATCTGCAAACATGTCGTCCCAGACGACTAAGTCACTGTAAAGTATTGATACAACTCGTCCCAGACGAGAATTCCAGCCATCCCATACGACAAAGTATTAATCCACACTCGTCCCAGACGAGAATTATCCAAGTATTGTTGAAGTGAGACAAAGTAATAAAGTTGACATTTTATTTACACTATGTACAAAATCCAGTTTGAGAAAAGAAATCACATCACAACATCTCCCTTAGCATCACAAATCTGATATATTAATATGCAGAATCGGGGGTCCTATTTATACTCTCAGGCATGGATCGACCCGATGTAAACAAAGGTCGTGGCCTCTGATTGGTCAGTTGGAATGATCGGCCAATACATACATAATTAATTAGGGATCGACATTTCTATGAATACTAATTAGGTTATGAAACAGCGATGTAATTAAACTGATAAATAAAGCTATTAAAAGTACAAATATGGCAATTATTATGATTAAATATGAAAGTTAAGATATTAAAGATAATTAATACATACAAAGGTAAACAAATAATTATGTACAAACAACGTATAAAAAGAGATCGGCCGCTGTATCTCGCATGTAAACAAACATGTAAACAAATGCATTTTAATACTTTTCTACAGAACTATCGTTTATCATTCTTGATTGTTGTCTTAATTCATGTCTGTTCTAAGTGTTTTGCCATTTTCTGTCTTGTTGTGCATATGTCTTTCTCCCAACTTGGCCTTGTTTGAGATATGATTCATCTACGATATGATAGTTGCTCTGAAGAAGATGTCGATAATTTAAAAAGAACTTCCCCTTTTAAATTGATGAGTCCACATTCAATTGACCACCCCTGCCAATCGAAGAAAGAAAATGACCACCCTCTCTTATTAGAGGATCAAATCAAATCTAGATGGTTACTCATTCTGGACAACCGATGACAGTCCAATTATTTGGTTTCATTTTGTTTTGTAAACATATTTCGCTCCCTTATTCAAATTCATAGCATCATTTAAGAACAGATAAATTTGCAGCATGGATCAGACATGCACGTTTCGGGGACTTATCCCTCGTCAATGATCCTCAATCCAAACAATGAAATATGGCCAAAGAATGTGAAAGTTGTAATATATATGTCCAAAAATACCAAAATACGTGACAGGATTGGTGGGATATGATGCTACAAGGCCGATTTTTTAATAGAAATTTCGAGAAACATTTTTGAACAGAAATTTTCGAATGCGTTTGAAGAAACGATAAATCGAAGATGATCGACTTTGGCTACATGTGCCATTATTAAACTCTTGCATGCATAAAGCATTTGATTACATGTGATTCTGTAAATTTATCTGCTCTAAAATGATGCTAATGAATTTGAAGACGTCATGTACACATTTGTAACACCATGAGGTTCATGTGTTTTTATTCTTCCTCTTTTCACATACATCTATTCAAACCTTCACCCCATACTAATACAGTTTTATAAATGAAAGGTTTCTGTTGCAAGTTTATTTTTATAAGAGACAAATGAACGTTGTTCAGCAAAACTGAATAATATGCAATTCAGATACAGAGGAGTATGGTCCGTGTATGCAGCGACCAAACAAACGGAGCTGATTACACCGACTCTTCGGTGCGACAAAGGACCTTTACCAGAGCTAATATATGTGTGTCAGTCCAAACCATGGCAGAGGCAGGGTTCTACCTGTACAAAGGTAAGAAGAAACTTCTATATATCTAAGGACTGAATCAGGTTAATGATAATTGCGAAAAAGTAAATATATTTAATATTAATATGAATCGATAATTTAAAGATAGATATATCGAAGCATTTACTTTGATGGGAACAAAATAACACAGCAGTGACGTTTTACTTTCAGATGGGACAGATCACGTGAGATGTTTTAGTTGTGGAATACAGCTAGTTAATTGGAAAACAGGGGAGGATCCGTGGATGGAACACGCTAGAGCCTCAGCAGAGTGCCAGCATGTCAAAAGATGTAAAGGGACTCAGTTCATTGAAAGGGCTCGCCTGAAAAATATCCAGGTAAAATAATTTTCGTATTGTGTACGCAAGATCTGTTTAAAAAAAGAATAGTTTTTCAAAAATATGTTTTGAAAGTTTTGATGAATACTTTATGTACCTTAACTAAATCTTCTTCCTCACAGAAGAAAGAAGAGGAAACAGATGAGGTCATAGACGCAAGTCTTCAAGAGGACGGAGTCAAGGCCGGTAAGACATGTATATACCTAGCAGCTTATCTATATCATTGAATATTTACGAGTGAAATGAAAAGAATTCACGTTCACAATAAAATTCTCTTCTCTACCAAGGACTAGAAATAAAATTTTTAGGATTATATTTTTGTCAGATTAGAAGAACAACTATTTTAAAGAATAAATGTCTGTTAATATATGACAAGATTTGGAGATAGTGTTTTGTTTCTGTTTCTGTTTTTGATTTGTTTTTTGTTTGTTAGTTTGTGTTCTTTATTTCCATTATATATATAGCTAGTACTTGATCTTTGAAATATAATAATAATTGTTTTATATTAACAATCGTTAATCGTCAATCGTTACTAATTATACAGTACTAGACGCAGTCACTCTCTTAGATGATGACCAGAGCAAAGAGATTGAGTTAGAAGTGAAGGCCTCTCCAGGTACTGATTATCTTTCAACTTGTAGATAAAATGTTTTCAGCAAAGGCTAAAGTGATATCACCCTCAAGGTTTTTTTTTTCGATTATTCATGTTTGACATTGACATTTGACCCATGACCCCATAAATTGTTCGACTTAGGCTTTGTCTTAACATCATAGAAAGGAGGGGATCTCCAACAACACTAGGTTGCAGCATCCACAGCAAAACCCCAAAACACCCAATGCAAAAAACATAGGTTACGTATAGACTTCTAAAGTGTTTGATAGTTTGCACGGGCCAATATAACATAGTGGTAAATACATCACAAACAAGACAGTAGAACACAAAGGCTCTATCAGTGAATGAAAGTTTAACACAACTAACAATCAGAATCCAAAAAATCACTATCAACAGGAATACAAATTCTTGAAAAATATGAAATCGAACTTTATCACGAGAAACGAACAATCGGACAAACAGACAGAGACAATGATACAACACCATAGAAACTTAAAGGACAACACTTTGTAACGAACAATATCAACAGTCGAGTGCAAGAACAGAAGTTTTTGTAGGTGACACTGATAGTGCATTGATTATAATTTAGTTTAAAGATATTTATTCAAATATCACGTAAATCATATCTTATGAAATAGGATCGTAAAGGAAGCTTTATAAGCTTGTCTCAATTTCTCTCGTCGTATTAATTTGGAACAAGGGGGTCGTAACTTGGTGTTTCAATAAGATGTAAATGGATATCAAAATTATACGAGAAATGACAATCCAGCCTCTTTTTTATGTAGATGATGAAAGAGCCCTCCGACAAGAAGAAAATGAGCAACTGAACGAGAGAATGAAATGCAGAATCTGTAAGGAGAAGGAAGTCAAAGTCGTATTCCTGCCTTGTGGCCATCTTTGCTCTTGTGCTCAATGTGCTCCAGCGTTACGGACGTGTCCAGTGTGTAGTAACAAAGTATCAGGCACCCTGGGGGTTAGTATAGTAGGCTGAAGGTTACCAAACATCTACAATATAAGCAGTTAACTACAGCCTTTATAAATCCCTTCCCGTGAACTGCCAAAGCACATGTCAGCGGTGAGGGGAAAAGGGAGTTCACCAATATCTGAGATCAGACGATGGAAGTGTTTGACACTGAGCAGTTATGTCATATCTGCATTCAAAATAAATGAAAGTCACGCTATGTAAAACATATTATTTGTATGTACATAATGATTCATGCATGATGATGATTTTAATGATTTAAAAAAAAAAAAAAATAGCAGTAAAAGCAGAAGTCGAAATGACGGATTATATAAATGAAGCCAATCCAATGTTTTTGGTGTTGGTCCTTCATTTGAAGAAGTTGAATTTATGAAGAATCAACCATGTCAAATCTCGAAAGAGTAATTTACTTTGACATATGTATGTTTCAATTTTTTATTGTTGTAAAATATATAAAAATCTCTCGACATACATTTTTCTCGAATAAAAGTTTAAAAAGCTTTATCTCGAAGAAGGTTTGAATAATGTACATTTTCAAAATTCATTTCGTGTATATTTATACCAACGTTTACAAAGATTTTTAAAGAAAGGATTGTAGACACATCTTGTGAACTTCAGTGTTATCTTGATTTCAGATGTATATAGATACTCTTTAAAGCGGTCTATATTCATTAAGGTCAATAGAGAACACTATTTTGTATGTCAACATATTTATTTTTAAAGTTTGTCCCTTTGTATTTTAACATTCATTTATAATGATAGACATTCCATGTATTTTATCATTCACAAATGTATTACTTACCAAAAATTTATTTATACCTCCGACTTATGCAGCAAACACATATTTCCTAAGATTTACATACATTTGTATACCGTTTACTTCATTTTTCAATAATTGATTTGGATGTACACGTACATATATTTACAAAAAGATATTTTCAACGTATTCATTTTTGATAAAGTAACCACATTTATGTTGTGGATAGGTCACTGACACAAATAAGAAAATAGAAAGATTTACCAAATCTGTTTTATTATCAAACCCTTTATTCATGTTAACATTGATTTTTTTCATTTTAAGTCAGCGGCTGAACTACAATAAGACTTGGATCTTCATTATTTCTTAGTGTTTTTTGTTAAAAGACAATAAACATATTTAATGGCAATATTTTATATATTTGTTTAACCATGGTCATTGTAACCTAGTCTTGTTGGAGATTGGTCCCTATGTAAGATATTGTTATTTTAATTCATGTAAAGTCACTGAAATCGAAGAGTTGTCTATCTTTTGTTGCATTTTTGTATAATAAAGACCATAAGTTGACTTGAATATCAATTGAGTTACTAGTATACAATTTTAAATGGCACCTCTATCATAACAAATATATACCATCATACTTCACCAAAATATTTTTAACTGAACAAATCATGAGCTCAGTACTTTCAAAATGCATTTTATAAACTGATTTTCATGACATTTTCTTTAATGATATTTTTTACGTCTCGAGTTCTTATATTTATATACATGAAATATACAACAATTTTGTATATTGAAAATTTTTACAATAAATGAATTATCCTAACATAGTACTTTTTGTTTTATTTGTTCTGCGTGTTATTTCAAAATGATTCTTCACACATTAATCTTCATCGACCATCATTTCGTGAAAGCATAAAACTGAAAGCTTTCCGGTATTTGGGATAAATTTTATACTGGAAAATGGAGTACAAATGTAGTCCTCAAAGATGATTCGGCTACAGTAACTACAGTTAAATACAGAAACACGACTACGGGAAAACAATTACAAGACACACAAAAGGGCAAAAAACACAAAACATCAAAACACTAAATACAAAAAAGACGTTCTAGGACGCGACATTATTTGATTATGCTTCTGAAAATAATCATTCACAAAATTTGAAGAAACCCAGTCTTGTTAGAATTTCATATCTTAAAACAAAATATATATTATGAAAGGTATATGCGAACATTGAATATATGTTTGCTTTGTTTGCTTGAAGGAATTGGCACAGATCTCTTACATAACCACCTTACACTGGTAACTTGTAGAAGACCGAGACACACAACATCATCACAGGGTCGTTATGTAATTGTCACTTCGTCTGATGAAGTCAATTAGGGGATAAACGTACTGTGTACTGTGGATATAATGTTGGAAAAATACAATATACCACCGGGGGCAAGCCCCGACGGTATAACTGTGTTTCCAACAGTATTTCCAACATATACCTGTCGGAACCACAAAACACAGTACGTTTATTCCTATTCTAATTTATATAACATCTTATAATTACCTATTAATGCCCGTTTGTGTGGGTACTATTCTCTCATAGTGTTGCTTTTGGAAGGAATAGTGCCCGAGCGTCAGCGAGGGCACTATTTACCTTCTAAAAGCAACACTATGAGAGAATAGTACCCACACAAACGGGCATTAATGGGTTTAGTGCATCACATGACTGTAGAATCAATAAATTAATTAATCAATTGCAATTTACTCGAGATATCAAAGAAAAGTGTTCTTTATTGCCCCCCTACTTCGCTTATTGCTATTTACATTCATGCATTGTTCATGACGTCATAATACTTCCTAAGGGACGTAACTCTGTTAAGCAAAAAGCGTTAGTGCCCGGGTGCCGGGCACTATTCTCTCATAGTCCCCGCGTGCTAAACCAATGAAATTCCGAGGATTTATCATGTGATGCACTAACTCTTTATAACCCTTAGAGGGTCTCACGTATCGTTTTAGAGGTGACGTTGCTACGGAGGACCAACAACGACCAACAGAAATTATTGCGCTGCAAAATATAAAATGCAAATGCTTCGTGTACATTGAAATGGCGAAATATCAAAGATATATTTATAGAATAACTGTCTTTTGGAATGTGATTATACTGTGATAACCTACAATGGATCCAGGAATTATGTTCCATAATGCGCGTTAGCGCATTATGAGAAACATAATTCCTGGATCCATTGTAGGTTATCACAGTATAATCACATTCCAAAAGACAGTTATTATATATATTTACATTCCAGTTTTTGACGCTTAAATGACGTTGAAATACGAATAAAACTCCGTTGCTAAGGCTCTGTTACTACGTACTGTCAAAGTTCAAATCAAGCCAAGTTACTATGACGTCATAGATCAAACCACGCCACCGCGGTTATACTCCTATAATTACAGTGTAAATTCTATACAAATGAATGGGCATATGTAAATATCAAGAATTAACATACTTGTTCTGTTGTTCATAAGCAGAGAACGCCGTTTACAAGCTCACAACTTGTAGATTTACAACACAGTATGACGCCACTAGAGCAAACAGCACAAGGAATTGTGACGTCATACGTAGAAAAGTGCGCTAAAGCTTGTAACGTGCAAATTTACGTAGGAATACATTTTACAGTATGTCAAGTGAGTCGGTTTGCGGCATGTATATCGTCGTTATACATGCTTGTAAAAATCCTGTAAACCAATCAGAATGCATGAAATACCGTATATCGGGAATTTTTCGCGTATGTCTAATTTTCGCTAAGTTTGCGAGCATCATCAAATCGCGAAAAATGGACATAGCGAAAAAAAGACACAAACTTACGCTTCTAAAGATGTTCAGTTATACGTAACGGCCCGAAGTATTAGTGAGTACTCGTCTGATTAAGATAATTGTAATTATTATGATCGATGTTTACAGATAACGGGTAGTATTAATTAATTTAATTACCCAGTGCAAACATGGTAAATCAAACAATCACCGATATGAATGCATGTCGGCTTTTATTTTAAACTACCTGCTGTCGTTCTGTAATTATGACATTTAGCGTTTTGGTTATCGGTGTATTTCTCACAAGAAACTAAATCTAAACAATGATTTGGGGATTAAAGGCCTGTTTCGGACCACAATTGTCAAAACTATATGACTACAAATGTACTTGCATGGGAAACCAGGTATGATAAGCAATGGCTTTAATGAAGTCGGCATCGTTAGTGAACTGTATGATGTACATTCTTGTACATTTGTATTATTGTACACGTATACCTAAATCCAGCAGAAAAACGTTCACAGTTAGTATTCCTAATAAGACAAAAACATGTAATGTGATACTAAAATAAGTATAATAGTATTCCTATTTAGACAAAAGCAGGAAATATGATAATTACATAGGGATACTAGTATTTCCGTTTCAAATCTTTGTGCAAATTTAAATTTTTGGTATTTATAGTTCAGCGAAAATTAAACTCAGCGAAAAAAAGACACACCTTTTTATGGTCATTTTCGCGAAATTTACCCGACGCGAAAAATTCCCGATATACGGTAAACAGAATGAATTAGAATTAGTATTTACATTTTTCACTGGTAATGTAATCGCGTCATTTCCTTTATGTTATGGCAGATTCAGCATGAAATTATCATGTTTGACATACTAGTAGATAAATAAATTTGTATTTATCAATTTAAGTGAACATCTATAATTTCTTTATCGAATTTATTCAAGGTGGCGTTTCTTACAACAATGAATGAAACTGTGGGTAACACTAAGACAGAAATAGGGATGAGCTTTGGGCTTCTTTTTGGGATCTACCTGCTTTTTAGAAATACTATACTTACATTGGATATGTAACATGACTCATGACTCATGCTTTATGAAGAAATTAGTAATAATGCGGAAGGGTTCCAACTCTATACCTCCTTGAAGAAAATTTCAAACCAATTTTCATGTAAAACAAAGGAGGGGAACTCCAACAACACCAGGTGCAGCACCCACAGCAAAACTCCAAAACACCCAATGCAAAAACACAGACAAGCACAGAAAGAGACGGTAAAGGGATAAGGAACGTCAACGCATAACACATAAACATCAAACACAAAGGACTACACATAAACCAACGAGGCCACTGGACAACCGGTGCCGACTTAGGACGGCGCGTTTTAGCAGCGTCAATACAATATATTCTACAATGCCTTCCACGCTTGTACAGGAGATGGTTCATTAGATAAGTTATCCTTCGTGTTTCTGTAGAGCTTGTGTTATTATCTCTGTCTGTTTATCCTTTTTTTTTTCACGTGAGAAAGTTTTGTAGAATTCCCAAAATTCGTAAGCCTTTCGATTGTTGTTTTTAGATTCTGGTTTCGGCTTTTGTGTTTTACTTCTATTCACTCAATGAAAATTGTCTGCACATGACCTACAATCCATGCAAAAGAACAAGTAAAGGACACAGTTTTACATTAAGGCAGATATCCCTTAGTTTAAGAACATATATCAAATTTGGCGACTGTGAATTTATAGTTCTAGTGTCGAAACACCAAGAAAATGGCGAACGATATCCTCGGGGAATAATAGTCAACGAGAAGAGATACAAACCCTAAAGGCTTAAATCAACATTATTGAAATACATGTTCTATGCTAAGATTTAGTGCAACATATGCGCGTTTCAACAATAATGTCTCATCAGTGATGCTCGAGACAGAAAGAGAGGTAATCCGAATAGAGATTAATTTAGCGAAATTTTTAACATGAACTTAAGTAGAATGTTTACTTCTTTCAAGCTCTGTCGCCAGAACGAAACTGTGTTTTGATCCTTTATCAATTTGACATCATATATGATCTTGCTATTTCAGAAACTTCTCAATTCACCCCAAAATATCGTCGACATTAACGGAGGTTATGAACCTAGCAAAATCCGTCCAATGCTTTTTCATGAATTAGAGATCAAGGAAACAATCGAGAGCGACATTGTATAAAGTATAAAGTTCTTTTGACGCAAACGTCCATTTGAACACCTCAATGTATGACAAGCGTGATGATATCACCTTCCACATAACTAACATCCCTTTCGTGAGTAGCAACATTCCGTCTTTTTCTGCTTATGACGTATTTATTTATCAGCTAATTCGTTAATTACACCAGGGAATGTTCCAAATATGACGATTGTATCGTTAGAGCTAGATGTCTTGCAAGAAAACTATTCGATACTTAGATTTTATAAAAGCATATCAGATCCCTCTTTCAAGGATGAGTAGAGACATTCTGGATTGCGAATGAGTAGTTCTCAACATCGCCAAACAATACATCTTTGACGGATGTGTGCATCGATGTGTACATCAGGGCAATCAATGAGATTGACCCAATTTCATGGAAATCTAGCGACGGATGTTGCATGCAAGCAGAAGACGCTGTCTACCCCCAGGCGCCTGTCTGGCTTATGAATGCTGTTTATTCCGGGGTTTTCAACTGTTCCAATGAAAATTCTAATGATTTTGCCTTGATTTCTAGATTATGAGACTTAATAAATGTTAGGTACTGCTTCTATGTTTATTTGTCATAGATTTCATTGAACAATGCTACTGAATCCATCCCAAAAGAAAAGAGCCTCGTATTTTTGCTAAGTAGAGACACAAAAATGCAAAAAAATCAAATCAGAGTGTTTTATAAAATGAATTTGACTTTGTGTGAAACTCGCTTTGGCATTTAGTACCACTGATGAGGATTTATTTAAATTGGTATGAAATTTTCTTCAAGAAGATATCGGATGGGAACGCTTCCATGGTCTTCAAATTCATCAGCATCGTTTTAAAGCAGATGAAACAGCATGGACCAGACATGCAAGTTTAGGGCATTTAAACCTCGTCAGTGATCCTCAATCTAAACAATGAAATATCGCCAAAATCTTTGAAAATTTTGTCCGAAATATACCGAAAGACATAGCAAAATGGGTCGGATATATTGCTACATGACTCAGGTTTCAGAAATTTGAGAAAATTGTGTAAACAGAAATTTTCGAATGCATCTGAAGAAACGACCAACCGAAATTAATCGTACTTGGCTACATGTGCCCTGGGGGACTCCTGGTCCACCAGCAGTGACAGTCACCAAGAGGTACAAATTAATGTTAAACGTTTTCAAATTCAACAGCATCAATTCAAAGCAGATGAATTTACAGCATTGACCAGACATGCATGTTTTGGCATCTTACATGTACTAAAATGTATTTTGATACCTCTTTGTTTTAGAATAGGACAAAAATACAGAGGGTCCGAAATGCATGCTTCGGATATTCAAAATACCGAAGTGTGCATTTTGCAAGGAGTGCGCTGTTTCACGCTCCCTTTAGGGTCGATACGATAGCATAGTTAATAAAATCTATGTTAAAAAAGCATTGTCATTGGGGGGATGGTGCTTGGATGTTAACATCTTTAATATCAATGGTACTTTTGGAGGAAATGAAAAGTTTCCGAAATAGCTAATTAATATATAATTTTAAACCGATAAAAGGCCACAAATTAAGATTATGCCAAAAACATGTCTCATTAGTGGAACATTAGAAAAGCAGAATACCTAATACAGTGGCATCACTTGTTTTCATCACGACTGGTCAATAGCAAACTTTCAAATCCTCTATGGAACAACGTATATTAATCTATATACTATGAATTATGTTTGAACGGATAGCCAGAAACTTGAATGTAAGTCTTTGGCCAAGATAATAACTTGCTGTTCATTTTTCCTCGTGGGATCTTCTAATATATTTGAAAGCCATGGAGTCAAAGTGCTGGTTTTGTTTTTTAACACTAAATACTGCCAAGAGGTTTATTCTTGTTTGTTGTTTTGGTTATTGTTCAGTGTTCTTTGTTTTCCTTAATTTTCATTCCTTCTTGTCTACAAAACTATTGACCTCCTTTTTCTTGTATATATAAGCACGCTGTCAACATTTGACAAGTATGATTTGATAAGTGAGACTTGTTTTTTTTATATGGACCTTAAGCCACGTGGTTTTACTCGGAATTTTTTCTTACTTTTAAGTAATAACCGTTGTGACATTTTCTCGATTCTTTTCAATATAAGTAAGATACTTTAAGAATTAACACTTAACAAGGCAAACGTTACAAATAAAGAAACCCTTTTTGGACCTATATATCAAAGTTGTAAACGGAAAGATTCATACAAGTGTATATGACAGAAGAGATGATTTTGGATTCAACATCGTAAATTTCCCCTGGCTTGACGGTGATGTTCCAAGACTACCGTCATAGGCACTTACCTATCACAGCTTATCCGGTACGCTAGAGCATGTACTGATATTTTGGATTTTCACAGTATAAATTTACAAATTACCAAGAAACTTTTAGGTCAAGGTTTCCGCTTTCATAAACTAGTTAGGACTTTCTGGAAATTTTACAAAACTTACAGTCAACTTCTTTTAAAATTCGGATCTATACACGCAACATGTACATAGGTATTACACAACCTGCCTTTTATGGTGATATGATAAACAAATAAGAAGGATCAAAGATAGACAGCATAACCATCGAAAATGCGTCAGAATCATCAAACGCCTTTTATACCGTGGATATGATCCTAATGTCACCAGACGGACACTTGGCTTGGTACGTGACCAATCTACGGTCTTGTACCAGTGCATTCTTGAGACTTTCACTCTGACTGACTGTGACGACGGACTCCATTACGGGCCCTGTCCAAACCTCTTTAGATAAGACAGGGCTCCGACCACCTGTCCTCTCTGAATGTCAGTCGGACTCTTCGGGTGATAACATACATGAGCTCGCATCGGCAGAGCACGGATTGTATTACGTACGCCCTCTTTTTAGCTCACCTGAGCCATAGGCTCAAGTGAGCTATTGTCATAGTGTTGCGTCCGTCGTCCGTCGTCCGTCGTCGTCGTCGTCCGTCGTCCGTCGTCCGTCGTCCGTCGTCGTAAACTTTTCACATTTTAAACTTCTTCTCCAGAACGGCTGAAGGGATTTTGATGAAACTTGGTAGGTATGAAGTACTCATGGTCCCCTACAAGTGTTGTTGTTTTTCGTCCGGATCTGTCTACAGGTGGCGCCACCACAGCCAAAAGTAGGTCACGGGGGTACCCTCCTTTGACAAACTTCTTCTTCAGAACCGAAGCATGTATCGACAAACCGAAAGCATCAGGATGATCTAGAGAGATGTCTTAAGAAGTGTTGTTATTTTTTGTTCCACTTCGAAGTCAAATTTTTGACGCGTTTTTGACGTCTTTTCGGACTTTGTCAGAAATGCACATTTTTGCACTATTTCTTTAAAAAACTCAATAAGTGTATGATTTTACACACTCATTTACTACATATTTATCATATTTAACTTACTTAATGCTTTGATATGTATTTTATGCTTAAAATTTATTTTTTTGATTTTTTATGAATTTTTTTCTTATGTAAAAAGGAAGGGGGGGGGGGGTTGATTTTCATACATTTTCTGCTTCTTTTCTATAACCACTCTTCAGATTGTCATGACAATTTGTAGGTATGAGGTACTCATGCATGGTACCCCACAAGTGAAAGAATTTTATCAAGATATCCACTTTTGGATTTTTAAGGAATATTTTTTAAGATTGTACATAGGTATAATGTATGTTTTCCATGCCAAATGGACCCATGGGAGTAGCTTCAAACCCCGGCGGGACCCCAACAATTTTTTTTCCCTTTTTCAGTTTTTTTTTTTTCTCTTTTTATTTTTATATTTATCGCTAGAAATGAAACTGTGAAAGAATTTTGTCAAATTATCAACTTTTAGATTTTTAATGATTTTTTTAAATAAGACAAGCTATAGCTAGTTTGGCTTTGTGTACTTATTATGCCCCCGGAATCAAAGATTCGGGGGCATATAGTTTTTGGCCTGTCCGTCTGTTTGTCTGTTTGTCTGTTTGTCTGTTTATCTGTTTGTCTGTTTGTCTGTTTGTCTGTCTGTTTGTCCGAAAAACTTTAACATTGGGCATAACTTTTGAATGGGAAGTGATAGGGCTTTCATATTTCACATGTGTATTCCTTGTGACAAGACCTTTTCATTGATACCAAAATTTTTGACGTCGTGACCTTGACCTTGACCTTTGACCTACTTTTCAAAAACTTTAACATTGGGTATAACTTTTGAATGGGAAGTGATAGGGCTTTCATATTTCACATGTGTATTCCTTGTGACAAGACCTTTCCATTGATACCAAAATTTTTGACCTTTGACCTTTTAACCCAGTGACCTCACATACATGTACTTAACAGAAAATAGTGTTCATACTAACAAAGATGCCACCGGGGGCATTCGTGTTTCACAAACACAGGCTTTATTTTCATACTTCGAATTAACTTGGCCACATACGCTATCAAATATACGCTGAATTTATTTTTAAGATGTTGACTTTTTGTGTCGCCTGCGAAGCACAGCGACACTTAGGGATCACTTTGTCTGTTGTTCGTCTGTCCGTCCATCCGTCCCTCCGTCTGTCCGTCTGTCTGTCACACTTGGGTGTCACACCCCATAACTTTTGATTGGTAAGTGATAGGGCTTTGATATTTCACATGTGTATTCCTTGTGACAAGACCTTTATACACATATCATAATTTTTGACCTTTTGACCTTGACCTAGATATTTGACCTACTTTTCTAAAAATCTAATATTGGCTATATCTCTTGATTGATTAGTGATAGGGCTTTGATTTTTCACATGTGTATTCCTTGTGATTAGATCTTTCTACACATGTAATGTTTGACCTTGTGACCTTGATCTAGATATTTGACCTACTTTTCTAAAAATCTAATATTGGCTATATCTCTTGATTGGCAAGTGATAGGGCTTTGATATTTCACATGTGTAATCTTTGTGACAAGACCTTTCTACGCAAATCATATTTTTTGACCTCGTGACCTTGACCTAGATATTTGACCTACTTTTCAAAAAATCTAAGATTGACTATATCTTTTGATTGGTAAGTGATAGGGCTTTGATATTTCACATGTGTATTTCTTGTGACAAGCCCTTTTTTCACATACTATATTTTTTAATCTTATGACCTTGACCTAGATATTTGACCTACTTTTAAAAAAAACCAAGATTGGCTATATCTATTGATTGGCAAGTGATAGGGCTTTGATATTTCTCTTGTGTATTCCTTTTGACAATACCTTTCTACACATACCATAATTTTGACCTCATGACCTTGACCTAGATATTTGACCTACTTTTCAAAAAAATTAAGATTTGCTATATCTTTTGATTGGTAAGTGATAGAGCTTTGATATTTCATATGTGTATTCCTTCCTGTGACAAGGCCTTTCTACACATATCATAACTTTTGACCTCATGACCAAGACCTAGATATTTGACCTACTTTTCAAAAAATCTTAGATTGGCTATTTCTTTTGATTGCTGAGTGATAGGCTTTGATATTTCACATGTGCATTCCATGTGACAAGACCTTTCTTCACATACCATCATTTTTAGCTCACCTCGACGAAGTTGAGTGAGCTTATGCTATAACCACACGCGTCCGCGTCCGCGTCCGTGTCCGCGTCCGCGTCCGGTTAAGAAGTTTGGGGTAGCTCAGTATCTGACAAAGTACTAACGCTACAGTAACCAAACTGGCACAAGTGATTCATCTTTGGATGCTGAGGTGAACCCATGCATCGTATGCAGCATCTGACCTACATTTTCCGCTTGAGTGACTTGGTTAAGAAGTTTGGGGTAGCTCAGTATCTGACAAAGTACTGATGCTACAGTAACCAAACTGGCACAAGTGATTCATTTTTGGATGCTGAGGTAAACCCATGCATCGGATGCAGCATCTGACCTACATTTTCCGCTTGAGTGACTTGGTTAAGAAGTTTGGGGTAGCTCAGTATCTGACAAAGTACTGATGCTACAGTAACCAAACTTGCACAAGTGATTCATCTTTGGATGCTGAGGTGAACCCATGCATCGGATGCAGCATCTGACCTACATTTTCCGCTTGAGTGATTTGGATAAGAAGTTTGGGGTAGCTCAGTATCTGACAAAGTACTAATGCTACAGTAACCAAACTTGCACAAGTGATTCATCTTTGGATGCCGAGATGGACCCATGCATCGGATGCAGCATCTACTTTTTCCACTTGAGTGATTTCGCTTTTAAAAGCCAATATTGAGCAGAGTATAAGTGCTACATGTACCAAACTTGCATATTGGATGTATCTTTGATCAAACTTTCATAAAATGACCTTGACCTACTTTTTCCGCTTGAGTGATTTTGCCTTTAAAAGCCAATATTGAGCAAAGTATAAGTGCTAGATGTTCCAAACTTGCATATTAGATGTATCTTTGATCAAACTTTCATAAAATGACCTTGACCTACTTTTCCGCTTGAGTGATTTTGCCTTTAAAAGCCAATATTGAGCAAAGTATAACTGCTACATGTACCAAACTTGCATATTGGATGTATCTTTGATCAAAGCCAATATACATGTACTAAGAAATATGTTTGAATTGAATTTTGCTGTCATGAGGTGAGCTTCGTAATCTGTGATTACCTATGTTTTACCTCGTGCACTTGCCCTATATATTTGACCTACTTTTCAACAAATCTATGATTTGCTATATCTTTTGAGTGGTAAGTGATAGGGCTTTGATATTTCACATTTGTATTCCTTATGAAAAGACCTTTCTAAACATTCCATAATTTTTAACCTAGTGACCTTGCCCTTGATATTTGACCTAATTTCAATAAAAAAAAAATCCGCTACGCAGGCGACACAAGCATTCCTTGGATTGCTTTTTTTTCATACATGCATATTTCAGAACAATTTCCCTATTTAATGATTATTTTCTCTGTCTTATTTCTGTATCTATGGTAAACATAGTCGCCATATATCTTGTGTTACAGATTTGATTGATTCAATACCTCCTTGCCCCTTTAGTAGGGGTAACTACAGGAAATAAAAAGGTGCACACCAAAAATTTTGACTGACTTGAAATGCCCGGAAGTCTGTAAAATTGGTCTTTTTTGATTGCGAATCTTTGGCACGCATAAAAATGTAAAGAAAAAGGGGGGGGGGGGTCATGCATGTCCTTTTTTCGCAAATTTCACTTTTTTTACAGGAACTCTGCCTCCTCATCGAATATGTTCCAAATTTTGCATATTTTCAAACCTATCTGTAGATTGCATAAAAGACAAGATCAAGTTCGAAGTTTAATTTATCACGACTATTGATTCAATATGCTAAAAATACATTTCCAAGCACCGCATTTCAGCATATTTACCGAAAATAATTTGTCCAAGTGGCTTCACTGGGTCATGAGGTTTGATACACCGTGCACTGCTGTTTGGAAAATAAATTGGCTCAATTTCTGCACAACTCACTTGAATTGATATTGTCCGCTAACAACTTGTCTGTGTTAATTGGATTAACACGATTTTGACTGTACGTAACATGTATTAAGATGAAATCAATACTATTCAAAAGCTCTCATTCATAGATTTCTGTATAATTTAATATGAATAAAGGCAAAACCGAAAAGTCTTTGTTTTTTATGCTTCCGGAATCAAAGATACGGGGGCATATAGTTTTTGGCCTGTCCGTCTGTCTGTTTGTCCGAAAAACTTTACATTGGGCATAACTTTTGATAGGAAGGTGATAGAGCTTTCATATTTCACATGTGTATTCCTTGTGACAATACCTTTCCATTGATACCAAATTTGTTGACCTCCTGACCTTGACCTTGACCTTTGACCTACTTTTCAAAAACTTTAACATTGGGCATAACTTTTGAATGGTTAGTGATAGGGCTTTCATATTGTACATGTGTATTCTTTGTGACAAGATCTTTCCATTGATACCAACATTACTCTGACCCTGACCTCTCACATACTTAACAGAAAATGGTGTTTATACCAACAAAGATGCCACCGCGGGGCATTCGTGTTTCACAAACACAGGCTTTATTATTTTCTGGCGTACTAGCTATTAATAATGAAAGGTTTGGTGTTCAATTTTAAATAAACTTAATTTATGAAATCATTTCATTGTTTTATTCTGTTTCTGTTGCACATTAATGTGGAATTTTACAAAATGATTTTATTTTTGATGTTGCATAATCGAACTATACTAGCTGGGCATATGACTTTGGATCGCATAATCCATCTTTTCAAATCAGTAAAAAAGTTGTTGTTTTGAAATGTGACTATTTTCTCTTGTTTGTACTTTTAAAGGTTGTCTGAAAAAAAACTTGTCTGCATCCGGCAAAAATCTTGTTAGAAAGGTTGTGGGCTAAAATCCTGGTACTGGCACTATCAGTATTCAATGTCAGTATGTCAATTAGAGCGTGCATGGGTATCAGGTGAGCGTTGTGCCCCCTGGGGCTCTTGTTATATCCATTTACATATTCATCTGTGTTTCTTGGGGCCCCTGCACTTTGCGGTCTTGTTTGTGTGTGGTCATCAAATAGTGAGGAGGTTGTTTTTCGCCACAATTGTACGATCTTCGAGACCTCTGGGTACTTGGAGAAGTGAGGGGGTTCTGAGCACGTAATCCAGGATAACCACACCATTTGCTACTTGTGTGGCAAATGGCCGTCCAAAGTCGGCACCGGTTACCCATTGGTCTCGTTGGTTTTTGTGTCATCTTTTGTGTTTGTGTATGTCTCTTTTTCGTCTCTTAGTATGTTCGCCTTTGTGTTTTCGCATCGGGTGTTTTGCTGTTGGTGCTGCAACAGGGTGTTGCTGGAGATCACCTCCCTTCTTTCAAATGTTCACCTATTACATGTAATTAAAATTGTCCTCAAGTTCTCTTTCTCTATTTAACTCATATCAATAAACTCTGTCATACCAGAGCTATCAACAATTATCGTTTTCGATATATAGAGATATCATTCGCAGGGGGTATCAACCGTCTTTACACAAGTTTGTACTGAGAAGGCAACTTGTTTATACGCGAAACAAATTTAAATTTTTCATTAAACTATGATTACAAATGTACTTATGTAAAATATTTCACTGATCGTTCGAACGGAAGAATACAGTCCATACCAAATGCTATATTCAAAGTAAATAATCACATACCGCGGATAAATAAACGTCAACTTTAACATGTTGAAAGAAGGTATAGAATCCTATGGGAACATGCTAGATATGAATGAAAAAGGCATTCGTAATCCATATCACCGAATTAAAAAAAATTCTGACTTACGTAGCATAATAAATGCAAAGTAAATCAGTCGGGTGTATTGTAGTGATCGATCTGACAACAGAAACTAAATGAACAAATTATTTTTAAGCAGTTTGTAAAAGATACTTAGCTCTTTTCATTCGCATTTCCATGTCAAGATGAAGTAAACATATAATCTGAATGTACGATTAACCTAATATGTAATATGAAATGATAATTCTCGTTTGCCATGATCAAATCAGTTTGTTTTAAAAATTGACGTTAAAAACCAGCCAGAGTAATCCCCACCTGCTGTGACAAAAAAACGATTACACAATCACTTCAAAAGACTTATCATTTTTAACAGAGGAGGAGGGGAGTTAAAATCATACATGATTTGTACTAATTCTTCTTCCTCTTTATCTGAGTCTTGTTACCTCTGGTCGGTATTGTATATTTGTCCTCTTTTTGCAATCTTTTCCATTTTGTAGTCAGATAGCGTCGTCCTCTGTACATAGAGTAAACTTATTTTTTTTCCGATATTGAATGCATTCTCAATTTTTAAAAACATTGTTTGTCGAAATACTTAAATATGAATTACTGAAATAATCAGGTAATATATAATTGTGTTCCTGTATTTGCATTTATAATTCATTGAACACTTTTAAGATAAAGGTTAACGGTTCCTGAAACATGAAGATTGTGCATTACTGTAATAATTTATTTTCTCTATTTTCATGATTGATTTATAAAATTTCCTGTAATTGTTGCATCACAATATCAAATCAAGCTATTTTTTTTTACCTGCATTAATTCTACACGTGTACATGTAGTGACGACCTAAATATCATCGAATCTTGTAAAGAATTATACTGTACACTCTAATACTTGTAACCCTTAATCATGTTAATGTAGAAAGATGTTATGGACAAAAATCATACAAAAACCCCGAACTTCATTCATTCACCAGCGTTGATATTTTATAAATTGACGGTATACCTTGCAAGCAGGAGATACTTCCTCTCCCCGGTCACCTGATCTTATCTCCATTGCTATGATCCTTTAGCTGTTTTAATTTATTTTGTAATTTGTCTCTTTTTCAGTCCACAGATTACGATTATGAACTCTAAATCGACATGTTGTTATGTTGGACTTTCTCCCACTCATTTTTACTGGCTATATACCCCGATCATTGTATAAATTAACTTATGTTGTCGACATTCATTCTATTTCTACCTCTTCGTGCCATTTTGATGAATAATTCTAAAACATATAAACGGCACTGTCTCACTTTCTACACAGTATGACCTCAGTTCTTTGTAAGAGGTCAATTCTAGTGAAAGTCAGGGTCAATTAATCTTGAGATTTTCTCTTGATAATGAGGCTTATACTAAGTGCCATAATGCCTTCCCAGACGTATTGTACACTTATCGTCTAATCACTTAAACCGACGATTACAATAATTTCTTTTCAGCAATTTAATGTAATCACAACAAATTTGAATTTAATACTTAATCGTGTAATTACATTTCACACATTAATTTGGATGTACTCTTCAAATTCTCTAGAGAAGATTATTTCAAATATCGCGATATGAAGTCAGACATTCACTTGTTGACAGACAAAATTTAGAATAAAAAGACCCTCATTCGAAATAATTTTGAACTAATTATGTTTTTTTAGATAAGAAAAATTAGATGGAGAAAATTATTCCTATCTTACATAGATTAATTGAATACTTTCCCATATTTTATTAAAGCTCCCTCCCACGACATTGACAGAACATTCTAAAACAAATAACAACCAAACTGCTGACAGGTGCCACATAAATGGGTGCTTTTATGATTTGTAAATCAATGTCTTTTCATTTTTTATATCCTCATTTGATAAAAGTAGATCTAGAGTATATCCATTCCCGAGAATCTATGGTAAGAGATAGTTAAAATGCGAAGAACCACGTACAGTTATCCCCTGTCATATTATGTTACTCGTAATATACACTGCCAAACGGATCTTGACATACTGAATAAGGATGCGATATACACAGGGACGAGGTAGCATATAGCTTAGTCACAAACCAACCCATTCCTCTACAAGTCTACATGTCAGACCCCAAGTGTGGACATGTGTTTTTGAACACGATCGTGGCACTCTAACGTCGCTTCATTTCCCTTGGCTTGACGGTGATGTTCCAAGATTACCGTCATACGGCATTTACATATCACAGCTCATCCGGTACGCTAGAGCATGTACTGATATTTTGGATTTTCACAGTAGAAATTTACAAATTACCAAAAAACTTTTAGGTCAAGGTTTCCGCTTTCATAAACTAGTTAAGACTTTCTGGAAATTTTACAAAAATTACAGTCAACTTCTTTTAAAATTCGGATCTATACATGCAACAGAGTACATTACTATGGGTATTACACAACCTGTCTTTTATGGTGATATGATAAACAAAATAAAGAGGATCAAAGGTAGGCAGCATAACCATCGAAAATGCGTCAGAATCATCAAACGCCTTTTTTACCGTGGATATGATCCTAATGTCACCAGACGGACACTAGGCTTGGTACTTGACCAATCTACAGTCTTGTACAAGCGCATCCTTGAGACTTGCACTCTGACTGACTGTGACGACGGGACTCCATGACGGGCCCTGTCCAAACCTCTTTAGAGAAGACAGGGCCCCGACCACCTGTCCTCTCTGAATGTCAGTCGGACTCCTCGGGTGATTGCATACATGAGCTCGCTACAGCCGGCAGAGCACGGACTGTATAACGCATGCCCTCTTTTTATATCCATTTACATATTCATCTGTGTCTCTGGGGCCTCTGCGTTTTGAGGTCTTGTTTGTGTGATGTCATCTTACAGTGAGGAGGTTGTTTTACACCACAATTGTACGTTCTTCGAGACCTCTGGGTAATTGGAGAAGTGAGAGGGTTGTGCGCACGTAATCCAGGATAACCACACCATTTGCTACTTGCGTGACAGATGGCCGTCCAAAGTCGGCACCGGTTACCCATTGGTCTCGTCGGTTTATGTGTAGTCTTTTGTGTTTGATGTTTACATGTCGTGTGTCTCTTTTCCGTCTCGTGCTGTACTTGTCTTTTGTGTTTTTGCATCGGGTGTTTTGGTGTTTTACTGTTGATGCTGCAACGGGGTCTTGTTGGAGATCTCCTCCCTTCTTTTTATATCTACACTTATTTCGTGTTGCAGTGTGGAGTTGGTAAAGCAATTCCCCGCGACCCGATGTTTGAAGTGTTTTAATTTCATTGTGTTCTCTAACTTAGCTTTGTTGTAGTGTCTTCTACGTAAGACTCTAATTCACTTTTCTTCCATTATCGCATTATGGCATTTTTAAGGTCGCCTCGTATCAAACTAACCCCCCTGAGATTACCCTCTGTCACTACAGTCACTTTACCATCACCGACATTCAACAGTAAAAAACTTTTTTACTCACCAAGAGTACTCTTATCACCTCTCAAATTTAGACCCCACAGTCGTATTTTACGCACTACTCCATCTGCAGGCTCTACATTCAACAACAGACACAGAGGGTTCTCAATTATTTCTAAGTGCAAAAGTAAAAGATGCTCGTTGTGTCACCTCATCAACTGCGACTCAATAATAACATCTAGTGTAAATGGGCAGAAATTCAAAATCGAGGTAGACCAAGACATCGATTGATCGTCTCAAGATCTTATTTACGTGATGACTTGAAATGCCAGGGGATGTGGCGCACAATATGTAGGTGAGACAGGCCAACCTTTAAAATATCGTTTTAGGAACCATTCTTATAAGATCAGAACCTCACGTCAACAAAAACACAGAAACTTTCTTTATAATCACTTTGTTAAATATAATCATTCTATTTCGGATATCACCATTACCCCAGTTCAGACTTTTCCAAAACGTAAAAATGAAAGTAAGACCGAAATTAAAAAACGCCGACTACAAGCTGAACTTGCCTGGATCACCAAACTTCAGACTGCGTACCCTCTTGGTTTAAACGATCAAATTTATGGACAAGGAAACATTTCCTCAGCTTCTACCAATATCAACATCTTTTCAATTCGCCCAAACACTAAAAGGAAATACAGGTCACACGGGAAAAGACGAAACAGACAAAAAAGAAAACGATCCAGAATATACCGCTCTCTCAACGATTTACTTACTATAGCACGCAATGGCGGAAGACATGAGCTGTTACATGCTCTGTCGTCAATACCAGTTATGCACTTGAAATCTATCTTGGATGAAGCAGAGGTTGCATTCTTAAGAAACACTGACTGATTCAGACTTAATATCATTGTCTCATTCGCACAGTATAAACTTTATCCTATTGTGAAAAACACCTCACCTAAAAGACGATTCATAAAAATCCCGTTTATTAACAAAGGTTTTGATCTTCTAAACATCTCTAATATTTTTCGGGATCATCGCGTACAAAGTACCATTCCTCAATATTTTGAAAATTTAGAGCCACCTCTTATTTGTTATAAGTACAAGAAACCTATTCGAAACTTTGTTTTTAACTATAATAAAGTTACAACGGATCCTGACATACTTGAATCGTGTCCTGCTTCTTGAGAATGTGCAACTTCTAAATATCTCTACAAACCAGCTGGCCATGTTGTTACAGGTGACTTTTCAATTATCCAAGACAGACAGCTCCGTGGTCTTCTTATAAAAGGACCTAAGTATAGAATCCCATCCAAGATAGATTTTGTCAAATGCCGTGAAGTGCTTACGGAAGCCTTAGATAATTATACGAAAAGATTGTGTAAATCAGAAGGAGTCGAACCGCATGCTCTGAATGACTGGAAAAACCTCATTTTAGATATAACGGATATTCGAATAGATAACTTCCATAAAAACCCTCATCTTTTTCAAAATCCACGTTCCAAATCAGAAAGATATTTCAAATCCAAACTAAGTAAATTACATGAAAAATATGTCTTTGCACCAGCTGATAAAGCAGCCAACAACACCATTATCATTTGAAAACGTTACTACATATCAACTTTGATTTCGGAACTTTCGTCTACTAATACATATATCAAAAGCAATGAAAGTGCATCTAACATTTTAGGCAAGCATAACAGTGAACTGTCTTCATTCAATATCTCTATTTCTAAATTGGATCTCCCAACACTATATTGCATACCGAAACTGCACAAGTCTCCTTACAAATTTCGATTTATTGCTAATTCTAGTAACTGCTCCACTACAATTTTGTCTAGAAATCTGACGTCAGCACTTACTGCTATTAAAGAACACATAACTAGATATTGTGAAACGGTTCTAAACAGGAACGATGTAAATTTATTTTGGTCTATTAAGAATTCAGGGGATGTGATTGAAAAAATGAAATCTGGAAATTTCCAAGCCAATACGATTTCTTCATACGACTTCTCTAATATGTACACCACACTTCCTCATGACAAAATTAATGATCGATTATCTAATCTCATTAAATGGTGTTTTGATCGAGAGCGAAAAACTTACATTTGTACATCTGAATCGAAGGGTTTCTTTTCCTCGACAGACTACAAATCATACAAATCATGGACATGTAGTGACCTGTGTAATGCCTTGTCCTTCCTCTTGGACAATATTTATGTTAGATTTGGTGAGGATCTATACAAGCAGGTTGTAGGAATTCCTATGGGTACTAACTGTGCGCCTCTTGTTGCAGATTTATTTTTATACACTTATGAAAAAGAATTTATCCAAAATCTTCAAAAGCAAAGAAAATTTGATGAGCTGAAATGTTTCAATAATACTTCTAGGTATCTGGATGATATTCTAACCATTGACAATCCTGCTTTTGAATTATATAAGAATGAAATTTATCCACAAGAATTAACCCTTAACAAGGCAAACCTTTCAAATACAGAAACACCCTTTTTGGACCTAAATATCAAAATTGTAAACGGAAAGATTCATACAAGTGTATATGACAAAAGGGATGATTTTGGATTCAACATAGTAAATTTCCCTTGGCTTGACGGTGATGTTCCAAGATTACCGTCATACGGCATTTACATATCACAGCTCATCCGGTACGCTAGAGCATGTACTGATATTTTGGATTTTCACAGTAGAAATTTACAAATTACCAAAAAACTTTTAGGTCAAGGTTTCCGCTTTCATAAACTAGTTAAGACTTTCTGGAAATTTTACAAAAATTACAGTCAACTTCTTTTAAAATTCGGATCTATACATGCAACAGAGTACATTACTATGGGTATTACACAACCTGTCTTTTATGGTGATATGATAAACAAAATAAAGAGGATCAAAGGTAGGCAGCATAACCATCGAAAATGCGTCAGAATCATCAAACGCCTTTTATACCGTGGATATGATCCTAATGTCACCAGACGGACACTAGGCTTGGTACTTGACCAATCTACAGTCTTGTACAAGCGCATCCTTGAGACTTGCACTCTGACTGACTGTGACGACGGGACTCCATGACGGGCCCTGTCCAAACCTCTTTAGAGAAGACAGGGCCCCGACCACCTGTCCTCTCTGAATGTCAGTCGGACTCCTCGGGTGATTGCATACATGAGCTCGCTACAGCCGGCAGAGCACGGACTGTATAACGCATGCCCTCTTTTTATATCCATTTACATATTCATCTGTGTCTCTGGGGCCTCTGCGTTTTGCGGTCTTGTTTGTGTGATGTCATCTTACAGTGAGGAGGTTGTTTTACACCACAATTGTACGTTCTTCGAGACCTCTGGGTAATTGGAGAAGTGAGAGGGTTGTGCGCACGTAATCCAGGATAACCACACCATTTGCTACTTGCGTGACAGATGGCCGTCCAAAGTCGGCACCGGTTACCCATTGGTCTCGTCGGTTTATGTGTAGTCTTTTGTGTTTGATGTTTACATGTCGTGTGTCTCTTTTCCGTCTCGTGCTGTACTCGTCTTTTGTGTTTTTGCATCGGGTGTTTTGGTGTTTTACTGTTGATGCTGCAACGGGGTCTTGTTGGAGATCTCCTCCCTTCTTTTCATACGGACTGATCCCACGGCCAAATTGATACGAGTAAGATGAATGAATTTAAAAAAATCGAAATCAAAAATTCATCCTTAAAGTTGCATCCGTCGAATCAAGTTTGCTAGAATTTGAAACCATATTAGTCGTGTACAAAAGAGAAATATGGATATTATATAGGACCCCCCCCCCCTTATAGGGAGTGTCCACCCTTGGGTTTATTATTAAAGATATAGAGGAAATGAAAGGTTTGTGACTAAGCTATGATACCTCGTCCCTTTGTTGCAAAATTAGGATGAAGCCTTTTATCTCATGCGGTTTTAATTCAACTTATTAATTCATTTATTCGTTATGTCATTTTTGGATACATTCTCTTCTATCTTTATGAAACACAAATCTCACAAGGCAAGAAGTAAAACATATAATTGATTTCCAAAACTTTGGCCTGTATTCTAATGGTAAAAGGGACTAGTGTAGAATAGACATTCAGTTGAAAATGCTTACAAAGAACCAGGTATACAAGTATCTTATTCATTATGACATTGATCATTGTTAGAATTGCTTCGTAATTATAAAAAAGGGTAAACCCAGCCATAAAGGTACCAATTCAAACTACAGGGCTAGAGTAATGAGAGGAAATTTCTATCTTGAATCAAACGATTAAATTCTTTTACTCTTCTATTGAAATTCAAAATGGCGATGTTTCTTTTGACTCAACTTGAGCTTTCAGTTATTCATGCACAATTTACCAATGATAATAAGTAAGTTTCAATTATAAACGTACAGATAATTAAGGCTTAACCCTCTCCTTTTAAAGAAGAAATTATCAAATTTCAAGGTAATATTCATAAATGTACTATTGAAATAAGAGACCATACAAGTAGACTTATTCCGAGTGAAATAAATTTTTTTTATCCTTTTAACGTCTTTTCTTCCTAATTTCGCTTCGCGTTGAAGAATAAAAAATATCTTTTCATAATTAATTTCTTATCTTGGTTGGAATCACTTGAGAGCAAATCGAACAACTCACAAATGCCGTACTTTGTCACCGATTGCCCATTTGTTTAGTTGGTTTATGTGTAGTCATTAATGTGTGATGTTTCTATGTGATTTGGTGTTCCTTGTACCTTTTGCGTGTCTTTCTGTGCGTGTCTGCTCTGTGTTTTTGTATTGGTTGTCTTGGGATTTTACCGAGTGTTGTTGGAGATTCCCTCCTTTCTTTGGAAAAAATGATAATGTGAACATTTCCATCAAGGCCTGGTACATACGGTGTATATCTACGTGATCCATAGAAACTTACAATAGTAATCAAAGAGGAAATAATCAAAATTACTGAATCTCAAACTGCATCAGATCAATATAGGCAAATGAAATATTTTCAAATTTTAACAAAATTTCTTTCTTTTGAAATATGTATAGATCAACTCCTCCATGAAAGCTCTGATGAAATTTTTACGTGGACGTATCCCTTTTGTTTTAGTTCCTTACATGTAGTTTGCTAATAAATAAATTACAGATTATATTTTTCCATGCAAATAATTTACTGAAAAAGATTACCCTACATACTGAATTTACGCCCCCTCTCCCCCTCCACCGCGGATTACGAGTTGACGAATCTGGGTGACGAAACAATCGATAAGGTGTACTTATCCTTATCATAAACAAACATCTATTACCATAAAGGTATAAAGTGATGATTTCTACAAAGTACTTTTTTATTCATAATTTTATCTAAGCACCTCAGAACAATATATGAACAATGAATAATTCTTCAATATAAAATAGTTGATATTGAGACAAAATTTTACTACACCACGAAAAAAACCGAGGCTATTGAAATAAAGATGGGAGTTAAAGACTCAAGTGTTTCAACAATAAAGTTTGATTTTCTTTTCTTCAGTATGCAATATCTGCCATCCAGAATCTTTTTATGTTTTGTACATGTTTTTTTTAAATCTATATGCGATATTTAATACACAGATAGGAAAAGAATTATTCATTGTTCATATATTGTTATGAGGTGCTCAGATAAAATCATGAATAAAAAAAAGTACCTTGCAGAAATCATCACTTTATACCAAATATATTGGTAACATTGTCGAAGTTCGGTAGAACATAATCGTATCTGCAGTGAAATAAAATTTCTTTATCAATAAAATACATACATTTATAGCGTCAGAATTGTCGTAATGCGTTGAACAAGATATTAACAAGATTCAAGTCAAAAGTGATGCATAATTTATGCTCTAATAGATCTCTTAATCTTGGCCATATAGTTTTTGAATGACGACATTCCCAAATTAGGTGACACATAGTCTCTTTTGTTTCGTTGCAGAAACTCCGTTTCCATTATATTCAATTGAATAATTTATCATTTGTATATTGAATATCATTGATAATTTTGTATTGGAACTCTGTTAAGTTGTTTTCAAACGTATGTCTCCGCAAAATCAACTTAGAATATAAGCATATACTAAATTCACTGTATTTAAAATGAACGGATTATCATAAGCCTTATGGAACTGTATGATAAAATATAGTTATAACCCACCCCCCTCCCTTTCCCCCCTTAGGAACAAAAAAAATGTACACAAAGGGTATTAAAACTACAAATAAATTGTTCATTTTTTGTACGGAATGATTGTATAAATATGAATTTCAAGTTATGAATGGTTGTTGTTATAGCCCCACGTACCCTTGTACAGTCTTTAACTTTAGTATATTGGCTATTTAGGTGTTAAGGCAAACATCACAATGAGAGACATACAGAGAGACCATCTCCAACATAAGCCCAAACTCAAACATACCTCAAGATTCCCTCATTCAATATACACATATAAAGTACCCTGTTTTAAACAGATATATACCTTTAAATCTCTAATCTTGTTTAAATCAATGATGTTTGAAATTCGAGTATAGAATCATAAATAACATAAGGCTGTCAAGGCAGTCCCACATTGAAGTAGGAACGTTTGTTTAATGTATAGGATTCCCCACACACTGACACGTTCATTAGATATTCAGTTTGAACAAATTGATCTTATCTTAATGGATGCGAAGGTACCTCGCACAGTACTCCTATCTCCATAGTGACATGTGTGACCGAGTTTATACTTTGTTTGCCTAAATATGGATATGGAATTGCAACATTTTACTTTCTTATTTTTTGACTCTTTAAGTTTTAAAGTTCTAGACACAATAAAATGAAATAGATTTCAATTTCGTACACAAAGGGAATTAAAATTACAAATGAATTATTTAAATGGATTGAAAGGTCGTGACCAATAATTATAATATTTTTCATTGTTAAGTTTAACACAACTCTTTAACAGTAACAAATTGTTTTATTTTCTATATTAACATTACTGTAGGTAGCATAGGCATTGACGTTTCTATGCCCCTTTGAATGTCATAATGCATAAATAATGTAAAAACCAACAAATATTAGTTTTGCAAAATCCAGATTAAATTGCATCAAGCAGATGAATTCCAAAAAGATTTAAATACATTTAATCATTATCTGGATGTTTGATAAAGATAATCTCAACAAAGGTTAATATTTATTTTGCTAATAGCCACTGCATCGCACCTTAAACACGTTTGAATTTGATTCAAGTAGGTACGGAATGTCACTTGATCGATATAACTCAGGTTCCAAACCATCCATCGTGAACGAGTATTGACTGACAAAAGAAAGGACAACTATGTATAACAAAACATCGGTCCCTTCTGGAGAAAAGTCTTTTAGGCGCAAGTATGTCGACACGGTGATGATGTTTACTTAAAACTAATGGATTTCAATATTAGAACTATGTGTTACTTTTCGTACGAAAATAATCTGGTTAAGAGAGTACGTTCCATGTGGGGTGTTCTCAGTGTTTTAATGAATCCAAATTGGTTATTATATTGCCATACCAATGATGAAATACAAAAGATGGCATCACGATAAAATCGGATGTAAATCTCCTCATAATATGGTCTGTAAAGACGGGAAATTTCCTTCGACCGAGAACAATTGATAAAGCACTTCACGAACAAACAGCATCCATTAACTCCCCGTATATAATCGAAATGTTTTTATAGAAGCAATCACACAAAGATAATATCAACGCATCTTCAGAAATAATCGATTAAACGGATCGATAGCTAAAACCTCCATAGCAAACACATCAAAAGGACATCACACTGGAATGACTTCCGGTAATGCATTGTTTTGTTCGGAAGTAAGGAAGGTGGTGCTTCTTTCCAGGCCCCCGTCCTCACGGGTTTCATTGATTGTACGTGTGGTTGTCGGAACACTACGGAAAGTGTTGTTCTCGGACACGGCGTTCGCATCCATAACGTTCCTGATTATATCAGAAGCATCTCCCGGTGACAGAGTCCTGTTTGTAATTACCGGAATCGGTTCCGGTTCCTCGAACGGCGTTGTAGCGTAAGTGTCCACAGATTTTATCGGTGACGGTTCCGCACGCGCGTGTTCCTGACTTTCTGTCCGGATATTATCATCTTCCTCAGCCTTTATCTCGTCACGGTCTGGTGATATGGCACTATCGGCTAAATGTTGCGTATCGAACTGCTTTGGCACTATATTCTCCTTAATTTCATATTGAGTATTATATTCATTGACTATAAAACCGTCTCTATCAACTTCGGCAACTTGGTGGATATCGTCACCGTCGATCCGCGGACTTTCGGTTAGTAGTGATCCGTTAGTTTCTAACATTTCCGGTGCCGATTTGTGTGATTTCTCGCGTACCCGGCGTTTCTTCGGCCCCGTATTTGATTCCAGTCCCTTACGGAGCAGTATCTCTCCATGCGTCATGTTGACAGACTGCGGAGGGTAATACTTTGCTAATTCACTCGGAGTCATATCGAAAGGAAAGTAATCACGTGACCTTCTAAATCTCCTGAGATCAACTTCCAGTTGAAAAGTCAACTGTCTTTCCACTTTTGTAGGAGCACCGACTTTGCTCATTACATGCAATGCATTTGAAATCCCCCCAACTTTGTGAGCATGGTTGGGAATTAAATCGTTCATTGACAAATCGAATTCGTCCAACCCATTCTGTTGCTTTGAGGGTCGTTTGCGTAAAGACGATATGCCTATTTTGATTGATGGGAAGCGTTCCAGTTCGATCGAATGCATCGTAAAAAGGCGTTTTAGGGACGTGACATCATGGCCGGTTTGCCTGTTGCTATACCTTGTAGCAAAATACTGATGAAGCTTTTTCCTCCGAAATTCCATTAAAAGCGCTGCGAACGATTCCATTTGACCTCTGATAGTAGCCGCGAAAAGAATTAGCATATTGTATGGACTTCTTGGATGGGGAGTTGGGAAACTTATCACTTTTTAAATCAATGACAGGGGGATGGTCTATCACTTTACGATCTAGGGACTGTTTAAGTCCACAATTTATTCGACTCGGGGCTTCTTCGTCGTGTATTTCCATAAGAGTAGTCTTTGTACGTTCTACACGAGTAATGAATCCAGGGACTAGACTTTGAGAATGTTCTATCTGTTTTTGAGCAATAGTTTCTGATTTTGGGTGTAGATGCTGACGTGATCTTGGGGAGTCAGACCCCGACTTTTTACGTGAAGCATGCATGTCGGTATTAAGATTCCCTATTACCATTTCCAAACGGTCTGGCGACGGATCTGGACTTCTGTTCTCCCTACGGGTCTCATTTTCCTTGTGTTTTCTGATAATGGGGTTAGGTTTCGATGGCGAAAACCGATCATAGTAACCAGGTAAACTATTCTCTCTACGCCATACTTTCTTCACAAATGGTTTTAATTCCACAATAGGAAGCGGGTCTTTGGAATCGCCGTCTTTTTCTTCCTTTTTATCTGAATTCATAAATGATTTGTGCCGCTTGTACTCGATTTTACAAGCCCCTCCGGCTGATCTTGGATACGATGATGCCGACATTGAAAGTAAAGTTGGATTTCAATCTATATGCATGTTTATCTGTCACATGTATTTCTTGTACTTACTAGATTTCTGAGACGTCATTCTATACAAGTAGACTCCGCAAAAAACTTTTATTATCCATCTAATTCCTATCTAGTCATAAAATCCCTGAAATCATATTGATAAATCACTAAAATCTCCTTCCATGAAGTCAAATTGTCAAATGCAGATACACAGAAACAAAATGATCACCCAATAGCTAGATTATGTAGTGTTAGCGGTATAATGAGTTAAAACTTTCTTGCGCTCAGTGTAACACTTACATATCTCCAATGCCAAGTACAAAATGCATGTTATGCCACACTGTATAAATCTTCCTACATTGCATTAAGTCTTGGATTACGCCAGGACCATACCGGGTGCCTCATGCTTCAATATTAAATGTTCGATCAGTCCTTTTTTAAATGCATATTTAGATTCCTCCTTTAAAGTTTGTAGCCTTGTTTTGGCGTAGCAACCTATCGCCGATACACAACGAATCCTTCAACTAATTGATTTTTTATTTTCGCACCGAGTCGTTTTACCGTTTTGGTATAACATGGTATCACACATTGTCTTTATGGAATTATTATACCTCTATTGTTTATATCAAAAGAAGCCGCTGATTTAAACAGAATGCCCTCTTAACGTCTCTGACTGATATGTATAGATAGTTAGTGATCTGTCATGGATTACACCAATACACAATATAACGCGTATCCAACATTTTAAATAGACCTTCAAGAATTTATTTGAAATTCCCATACCGGAGAACTAAACCTTTAGATTTGAATAAAAGATTTTAAATTATTCGAATAAACATTTTAACATTTGCACTCCATAATTATTTAATATTAAACGGGTTTCTTTTTGAAAACAGTATCGATTCGTCAATTTAAAAAAAAATAGCATCGTCATGAAAGAATGATATATGAATGTAGTCAATAAAACAAGAACAATAAAACAATATTAAGCCAAACTATGACGAAAGTGTTTATTAAGGAAGGGAGCGGGAGAATCAATATAGTTTATCGGGAAAAAAAGTTTGAATTCATCTACATTTGACCAATACAAAGCATCCAATTTTCCGTTATACAAGAAAGGAAACAAGAAAAGAGACTTAACTTTTTTATTTCTTTTCTAACTATAAAAAGGGTGACCGATCGCTGGCTGACAGTCACTGTGTTCTGCGTAATCGGAAAAGTGGGAGGATTGTGCGCATGTAATCCAGGATAACAACACATTCTGCTTGGCCGTCCTAAGTCGGCACCGGTTTCTCATTGGTCTCGTTGGTTTATATGTAGTTCTTTGTGTTTTATGTTTCTGTGTTGTGCGTTGACGCTCCTTGTCCCTTTTGCGCCTCTTTCTGTGCTTGTCTGCTCTGTATTTTTGCATTGGGTGTTTTGGGGTGTTGCTGTGGATGCTGCAAGCTGGAGTTGTTGGAGATCCCCTCCTTTGTTTTATTTACGGTTATTTATAATTTTTTAATTAATTTTGGTATATCCTATTCAAATGAAACACCCAAAAGAAATGTCAATCCCACTGCGAGTCAACACACAAGAATGGAAAGGTCAAGGTCATTCTCTATGTCAAGATCAAATATTGATGAGAAGGGTGGTAATTGAGATCTCAATGGGAGCGATACATTTCATTAGAGCTCTATCCGTGAAAAAGTTTCACAATTTCGACAATCCCGCCAAGAGTTCAACTTCAGTTGCAGTGGCACATCACTATTGTCTTAAAAAGAAATTGCATGCAACAGTTCTATTGACTTGCAGTTGCATAATAGGAACAAATGTCTGCTATGAGAATAAAATCAAATAGGGGAGACCTAGGGTACATCATAAAAACAAATTGAAATTGAATTAAAACCAATATGTAGAAATGGCTTAGTACCTATATTTTTTGAAATTTTCAAACAAAGGAGGGGATCTTCAACAACACCAGGCTGCAGAACCCTCAGCAAAACCCCAAAACACTCAGTGCAAAGACACAGAGCAGATAAGCACAGGAAGAGACGCAAAAGGGACAAGGATCGTCAACGCACAACACAGAAACATAAAACACAAAGGACTACACATAAACCAACGAGACCAATGGGCAACCGGTGCCGACTTAGGACGGCCATCTGCCACGGAAAAAGCAGAAGGTATGGTTATCCTGGATTACGTGCGCACAGCCCTCACACTTTTCCGATTACCCAGATGTCTCGAAGAACGTACAATTGTGGTGTAAAACAACCTCCTCACTGTAAGATGACCACACACAAGCAAGATCGCAAAACGCAGAGGCCCAAGAAACACAGACGAATATTGAAATGGATATAAAAAGAGGGCGTACGCAATACAATCCGTGCTCTTCCGCCGCGAGCTCATGTATGTTACCACCCGAGGAGTCCGACTGACATTCAGAGAGGACAGGTGGTCGGATCCCTGTCTTCTCTAAAGAGGTTTGGAAAGGGTCCGTCATGGAGTCCCGTCGTCACAGTCATCCAGAGTGCAAGTTTTAAGAATGCGCTAGTACAAGACTGTAGATTGGTCAAGTACCAAGCCCAGTGTCCGTCCAAATGACACTCCTACCCATTCGACGTGTACAAAACCCGTAGCAGTGACCATATACACAAAACTTTCAACGAACGAATGTTTGTATCCTCTAATTTTAATGTGACAGTTATACTCAGGCGACAAAGATATGTGAATGTCCAGGATTTTGGCCACAAAACAAGAAGTCGAGTTTCTCCGGCGTACTTACACAATAACTGTCTTTTAGAATGTGATTATACTATGATAACCTACAGTGGATCCAAACAATATGAGAAAAATAATTCCATCGTAGGTTATGATAGTATATTCACATTCCACTTAGACAGTTATTATGTAAACATATATATATTTGATACTGGTTTATTGCGGTCGTGTAGGAGATCGCTTACCTTCGCTTCGTTTGCATTTTGTGAAAACAACTTTTGACGGAAAATAAACAAAAAGTTACTCATTCTACTATCAGCGCGACTTTCTATCTAAATAGAATAAAGGCGATTTCCACGTTGTTGCCTTTAAAATCCATAAATAAAATTGATATGATCTGGCCCAATCAGAGCACCACTAACTGACACAAAGGCTTTTCTTTGTCTATTTGGTAATTCTCTTAGGAGATAACTAAGTAAATGAAAACGACTAACATTTCGTTCGGCCTAATAAAATCTATACTCGCCCCAAGTTATTGATATCTATTTACTCCATCTATGAGCTACCTAAGCGTAGGTTAAACTGTGCCGACTTGGTACCCTGACTCGCACGGACTTTGAAATTATTGTAAATCGGAGGTTAATTAGTCTCCTTTAGTCGGGGAGAGAAGTGGGTCGAGACGGGTCAAGTGGTCCCAGTCCCGACTTCTTTCAGTCGGGCATAAGTCGGAGTGAGGTCGGGATAAATCTGGGCTAAGTCGGCATAAGTCGGAGCTAAGTCTAGGTAGATCGGAGATAAGTCTTGTTAAATCGGAACCAAACGTTCCTCCTGACATGACTACGACTCACCCCGACTTCACCAGGACTACAAAAGACTCTCGCCGACTTCAATCAAGAATCTGCCGCTATCTGCCCGATTAACACCGACCGTATACCGACTGTTCTGACTTAATCCCGACAAAGCCCCGACTAGAGAGGAGTATGCAATACCATTTCACCCAGAACGATTGACTTTCAGTATTACATGGGAACAGATGATCTTTGGACTCAAAAGTAAATTCAAAAATTCGAACCAATTGTAGAATTCCACGTCGTTGGGCTTGTGTCAATACATGTTGTTTGTAAATTGACAAGTGAAAGATGTTGACGCAGATCGACATCAAGTCGGCATAGGTCGGAGTAAATTCGAAGATTTGGGGCATATAGTTTTTGGTCTTTTCGTCCGTCTGTCTGTTTGTCTGGGGTTTTTTTTATTCTATTTGGTGTCCTTTTGAAATTGAGAAAGCTACCAGCCAGGCAGAAAAATATAAACAAGTAAATAAAACAAAGTTGAAATTTCATATTATATGACTATGTGATATATGACAGAAACCTGTTTCATTTGATTATTCACAGATTTTAGTCAGCAAAAGAATGATAGATAACAAAATATCTTGAATCATTGCATTACTTTTATATTTTTACATGAAATTTAAAGATAAAACAATTTCTCTTTATTTTTTGTCAAATACACATTCAAATGTTTGTAGAAAACACATTTCATTGGTAAAAATTTCTATCATTTTATTTTTGTTTTTTTTTTTTTTTATGGCTTTGGGCTCAAAACCTACCAGCACGAGGACGCAAAACAGAAAAAAAAACAAAGAATGGCCTGAGTAAAAAATCGGAAAACAGGGAAAAGTTATGACAAAGTATGTTCTGTGTGTTCCAAAATTTTGTACTTTTTTGTGATTATAGTCGTCTCAAATCAATCAGTAGATTAGTAAATATGATACAGAATTGTAGTTAGAGGTAGACTATTTTTTCTTTCATTTTTTGAACCACTTCCCGTGAGATATGGAGAAAATGCTCTAATACCCTTTGTTAATCTCTGAGACTGCATTTTTATCAAATTTTAGGGATTACATGTAATTCCTAAAATATTTTAGCATTTTTACACTTATTTTCTGACTGGCCAAAAATCATATAAAAATGATCAAATTGCGATAGGATAGATATTTTACATGTTCATGATATAAAATCCTACCACTGAAAGAGAAAAAAATGGTTACGTATATAATCCGAGATGCTTTTAAGGCTGATTATGTTAATTTAAGATTGATAGGAAAATGATGTGTTAGAAAAACTCTTGAGCGGACAATTCGGTTGCACAGATAGATTTTGGCCCACTGATATGACTGTAATACATGCACTCGGTAAACCTGTATGCAATGAATTTTGATTGGACTATGTAACTCAATACAGCCATTGTAACAAAGTACCATGGCGATCGCTTCATCCCAAAATCTTTTCTTTGCATTTATTCTATTTCAATGAAACTTGTTGCAATCAAAAAATCTTAGTATTTAGATATACACGAAGGAAGGGGATATCCAATTTTTTTTTACCGGGAAATAGGAATAATTCATATAGATTTGTTTTATGCTTGCAGTCGGGCTGGGACATCCGTTGCCGAGCCAAAAAAGTAATTTTGAATATATCTTAAACTTATTTAGACAGTCACATAATAAATAGTTGAAAATTAGAACATTTTTATCATTCTTCTTAATTTTGTATTTCTTACTATGAAGATACGTTAATTAGGACTAAATACTAATGTTTCCGATTGAAACTTTCGATATATGTTTTAGAGTACTTTGACCATCAATTTTGTCCGATAAATCCTTTTTCTTTGCGCTCATGGGTTTGTTTTATGTCCATTTTGCATGGATGATGATAAACATGATAAATGAACTTCGAAATTTGGGGAATATTTTGATAAAATTACCTAATCTAGTTTGAATATTTTCACTTATTTGGCATAATCGGTTCTTGGTACTTGACAGAGAGGATATTCCGCAGCAATATTAGTTTTCATTTTTAAAAATGAAAATAAGGAGAAATTAAGGCTAGGAAATAAGTGTAAAAATGCATGAAAAATTCAAGAATTACATGAAATACCTGGCCAATTTAAGGAAGTACAGGAAGTACATGTAATTACTAATCGAAACAGGTATTACACGAAATCCCTAAATTTCAGGAATTACATATTATCCCTGATTATACTTATTCCCTGTAACATATATGCACAAGTCAAAGGTTTAAAGGGAAAAAAATACGAGTTATCATTCATTCGCCGCATTGCGATAACATGAAAAAGTTGCACGGGTGCATATATTTCCCTGACATTGTCGCCATAGCACTTTCTATATAGACATAACCTCAGACAGTGCATGAATTTTATATATTGTATTCATTTTCGTGCTGAAACATCGACGGCGGGTGCGGCTAGCCAACAGGGGATGCTTACTCCTCCCGGGCACCTGATCCCACCTCTAGCTTGCTAGGGGTCCGTCGATGCTTAATTATCGGCTCTATTGTGAGTGCTGTTGAGATTCTCGTCAGGATCTTCTTTAACTCATTTATAACTGATCTATTTAAAATGAATATAATCGAAATTTTTATGAAAAGGCTTCCGTCGACGATAATAAATACTGACTTAATAAATTAACAAGTCAAATACATTTTTTCTAAATCTTAATTGTGTGATTGTAACCCAGTATAATCGACAGGCCTATCATAGCGGTTGGATCGGCGATGTGTGTTTAATTTTTAAAGTCGCTAAAATAATCAAAAGTAGATTCTTTCATCATTGGAAGAAGATATTAACTTTACATTAAAGCACTTTATAAATTGAACTTTTAGAAAAGTTTGTAGCCCCAGATGTATGCACTGAGGGAGATGATCGACCGGTGCATCATAGTTTCATCATCATCATCATCTTTATAACCTAACATAAATCGTTGTTTGCAAAAGTATTAGAATAAAATTTAATTGTGAATTGGATATTACCCGAATTGTGGAGAAAAAGTCATGTAAAAATGAAAAACGGAGTAAAAAGCACTTTATGCTAAACTTGAACCCTTCCCCCCCCCCCCCCCTCCACAAATAAAAAGAAAAAAGACACATACAAAAACATAAACAGAAGCAAAAACAAACAAACAAGAAACTACAATTGAATTTCATTGAGGTCATTGGCATGATTCTCTCTCTCTCTCTCTCTCTCTCTCTCTCTCTCTCTCTCTCTCTTAATATTTAAATTATATGTATAAATATAACCTTGTGTGCATAATGTAAACAGATATTGCACTATCTAGATCGATCGGTTTTTTCATTACCAGCACCTTTTTTTCTAGTTAAAAACCATAATTTCCCGGTGTAATACTTCGTCTATCGAAGGGAAAGAGGACTCGGATGAAAAGTGTTTCCTCCTCCTATGACCTTTAACCTTCTCATGACGTCGCTGTGTGGGAACCATCTATTGAAATAAAAATACTTGTATTTGAAAATATGTATGATGTTTCAGAAAGTAATTATAGTATGTTCGGACATTAATGTTTGTACTACAGAGACGAGAAGTATGGACGCTTCGTTTTCTTTGTTTTGAATATTGGACTAGGTCTTTGCGACAAATTTATCTGCTCTTAAATGATGCTATTGAATTTGAAGACGTTTAACATTATCTAAGTTTTAAGATTATTTCCCCTATTTAATGCACTAACTATTAGAAGCTGCTGAAAATCAATTGAATTGACGTTAATGTCTTGTTTGTATTGTCATCTTACAATGAGGAGGTTATTTTACTCACTATTGTGCGCTTCCTCGAGACCCCTCGGTAACTGAACAGTGGGAGGGTAATCCGGAAAACTACACTATTTGTTACTAGCAAAGCAAATGGCCGTCCTAGGTTGGCACCGGTTGCTTATTTGTCTTATCGTTTTTATGTGGTCATATGTGATTGATGTTTCTGTGTTGATTTTGATTTTCCTTGTCCCTTGCGTATCTTTTTGTACATGTCAACTCTGTGTTTCTGCACGGGTTGTTTTGGTGCTTTGATGTTAAGTGGTTACTGCAACATAGTGATTTTGTGTAATAGAAATACGCAAAAACAGATCAAACATACAATCAAAAACCATTTTGAAGTTTCTGTCAACATCTCTCCTTCCCAAATATGTCTGCAATGGAAAATTGCAGTCCAATCAATTGTAAGAGAGGTTGCATATTGCTGGATCATTAATGTATCTGTATCATGAAGTTGAAGTTAATAGCTGACTGTTTTTTGCCTTCAGAGATCAAGGATTGAAGAAATTCGTATGAGTATAAAAATATTTGTATTCAAATCTTTATCAGATAGTTACAAAAATAAATGGTAATAATTATACACGCATATATATATTCTACCAACAAATCAATATTTCTTCATAGCAATTTTCATAATATGTTCCAAGCGCTTTTTCAGATTATCAGATAGTTTTGGTAACAAATAGTAGGAAAATATGTCTACAGATTTGATATATCTCACATACTCTATAAAGTTAACATACATTGGAATAGATTTATTACATCAAGGAGCGGGGCACAATTGGTTCCCATGGGAATGTCAGCAACCTGTTGGACGACCTTGCCTCCAAAGAACACAAAAATGACATCGATCAGGAAATTAAATATCTTAATGACATCTTATTCGGTATACTTTGTTTTTGACTCAGAGTTCTCTTTTACAAAATCAGTTTTGTCGTTATTTACAACAATGAATTTATATTTACGATTACCGCTTTTACTCGTAAATGCTTTGCTAATAATTTGTGACAGTCTCTCTTTCAATATAGTATGTGGAATCGTGGTGTAAAGTGTCGATTTCCATCTGTACTTAGGAAATGTGCCATTTGAACGGATCACATTCTATGCATTAAAATTCTTCCACTGAATAACTTACCGGATAATAAACCAAATTGGATTAAAATTTGACTTATCTACATTCTAAACGATTATTTTAATTACCTATATAAGTATGCAAGATTGCCTAAAGAAGATCCTGACTAAAGTACATCTGACATTTATTTCTAACATAGAAATGATATCGTTTCAACAAACAAAGAAACTCAACTCGAAGAAGAATATTACCTGTTTCATTGATGTTCAGGAACTTATAAGGACAAGAGACATGGTCTTGACCATATGTCCTCTCTGAAAGTTGATCGGACTCCTCGCGATAGTATACATGAGCTTCACAATGCAAAAATTGTTTTTCGTGCGCCTATAGTTTTGATATCATTTTACATATTCATGTGTATGCTACTTTAACCTTGTGGTTTGCTATCCTATCTGTACATATACCCTGCTGTTACAATTGTATGATTATTATACACAATAGTTGTATGTTCTTCGATTACCACGAGTAACTAGATACATAGAAGGGTTGTATGCACGCTTTCCGGATAGCAACAGCATTTGCTACTCAGTGGCACCGATTGCCAATTTGTTAACTTGATTTATGTGCAGTCTTATATGTTTAAAAGTTAAACGTCTTTAAATCCAATAGCATCATTTAAAACCTGATAAATTTACAGCATGGACCATGCACGTTTTTGGTACTAAACCCTCGTCAGTGATCGTCAGTCTAAACAATGTAATATGGCCAAAAAGTATGAAAATTATTATGTCCAAAAATGTACCAAAAGATGAAGCAGAATGGGTGGGATATGATGCTACAGGACCCACGTTTTAGAAATTTCAAGAAATTTTGTAACAGAAAATTTCAAATGCGTTGAAGAGACAGACGATCAACCAAACTTGATCGAACTTGGTTACATGTGCCCTAGGGGACTCAAGGGTTTTGATGTTTGGTTTTTTTTTTTGTCTCGTCGCTCGTTGCAATCTATCCTGTGTTGGTTGTTACAATCGACTGTTGATTGATATTTTCTCCTTTTCTGTTGACGTCGAAATATTTAAGACAATTCAAAATCACCTTTTTCAATTTTATCAATGTTTATACCTTTTTTCACACTCGATGAACGATTTAAACCCCTGCTTACTGCTTCATGTAGTGCTATGACAAATATGGAAAATGACCATATCCCTATATACAGCAAAAATCGATGATTCAGAAAATCATAAACCGAATGTATACAAAATCAGGATAAAACAGGAACCGGATGATATTCTGTCATAGACCATTTGAACCATCCAACGAAAGATTATACAGTCAAACCTGTCTTAAAGTGACCCTCTTTTTAGCGACTTCCTGCTTTATGTGACCTTTTTTATTCCTCCCGAGCAATTTTCCTATCAAATAAACCTGTATATAGCGACAACCTGTCTAACGCGACAACGACCGTGATTTTTCTGTCCCGTACCCAATTCCGAACCTGTATATTACGACTTTTAGTGTTGTAGAAGACCCAAACTACATAATATTTAACTTTAAATCTCTCCATCAGTGTCTTTCATAATTAAATCTTCTATGACAGATAAAATCTAATGTGATTTTATATGTGCAATACGATTCATCAATAAATACACAAATTGATATATGCAGTGATTCATTTTATGGTATTGCTCTTATACCAAGAAAAGTTTGTTGGTTAAAGTCAGATCAGCTTGAACCTGTATTCAGTGACCACCTGTCTTATGTGACCTATTTTCTGTTGGCCCTTGCAAAGTCACATAAGACAGGGTTGACTGTACTATATATCTTCCGAAATGGAAGTAACCGGATGGGACAATTCTACCGAATTGAAGTCGCAGGTGTTGCATGCAAGCAGGAGATGCTGACTCTTCCTGGGCACCTGGTCTCACCCCCATATTGGGAGTTCGCTTCTTTTCGAATGTTTTATGTTTGTTTGCTTTGACCATTCTGGAGAGTGGGACGAGTGTATGACGAGTTCCCCATATCGACCGTAGAACTTCCTCAGTGACGATGTAAGTCGGTCAAAAACGTATCCCTTGACTGAGAAGCTTATCTGAAAGATGCATAGCTCTCAGAATAAAATCTGTATATTTGATACTTGCTCTGGCATAGCGTATCAACTGAGATATGAACACGCCTTAAGCAGGTATCCGGTAATAACTAGTAACATGCGCCACTGAAATGATTTTTGGCTGTGTCTAAAGAAAGCATCACTGATGAGGATCTAATATCCGAAACACGTGTCTGTTGCGTAATAAATTGGGTTGAAGTTTTGTTTGGGAAGGTATAGTGTTTAAACACTTCCGCATTGTTATTAATTAGGGGCAATTCTCGAATACATGTACTTATGCGAAATTTGATACCACTATGCATTTGTCAATGATATGCTTCGGCAGTTACAAATGTCGAAGATCTTATAGCTTGCATTTAAGGTGGGTTCCTCTTCGAACCGTCATAGGTTTTCCTTATACACAGTAGTCTGCATATAGCTTTTACAATGGCTGGTGGTGGACGAGCCAGCACATTGAAAAACGCAGACAAAAGGTCTTAAATGCCAAAAGAAACAAAAGATGGGGCAATATATCAATGTCCACACCCATCATATAGTATATATTCTAAGTTGAAAAATGTGATGAATATCAGAAATTATAAGGGGGTACCCTTATGTTTGGAGCCATACCTTGATCATTATAAATGATGATATAGACATCTTATGAAATGATGCAATATGAAGAAATTACATCTGTTCTATTTTGCAAAAAGTTGGATATACTATCTATTGTTAGTCGAAAATGTGATGAAATTATAAGGGAGTACCCTTATGTTTGGAGCCATATCTTGATCATTTGTAAAACTGTGTACCAGTATGCTATTTTACCTTCATCTACATACATGATATTATGAAATATTACAAAACGAAAAAGATAATCTGTATTCTTTTTGCAAAACGTTGGATTTAGTATATATCATTGGTAAAAATGTGATAAATTACAAGAGGGTACCCTTATGTCTTGAGACATATCATACTTAGATTTATGTTAGAATTTCATTTTATGTGTTATATGTCTTCTTTATGACTTATTATTATAAAACAAACCAAAACAAAAAAGATAATTATATTCTTATCATTACTGAATTTGAAGGGTTCAAAAGTATATCTGGATATTTAATATACCTCAATCGTATTGTTAAAGGGAACCTTTCTATAATGAACTGTATCTTTGATGAAAAAAGAAACATATCTATATCTCTCTTTTATTTCTCATTTGGGCCATTTTGTTTTGGAAAAAAAAACCTTTAATACAATATTCATCTGTTAAATCTATGAGTAGGGACCCACCTTAAAGAGACGATGTCGAGCTGCAAACATTGTATTCATTAAATATGCGCGATTGTCAGAAGAATTTTCTGTCATGTTATTACGAATTTTACTACAGTTATGACTGTCTTACCTATGTTATTTATATATATCTTAAAGATTGCAGGATAAAATTAATTCGCTAATACTTCAGAAATACTATTTAAATACTATTTGAACTCTTAATTCAAACAAACATATAGGTAATGTTTTTAACGTACTTCCGGCTATCATGTTTTTGCATGTTATTTCACGTAAATTCATCACGTTCATGTATGTTGAATCGAGTTTACTGTGTGTTGTTTCCAAAATGGATATAAAGATGTGCAAAATTAAGATTTCTTAGCTCACCTGAGCCGCCAAGGGCTCTGATTGGCTGACGCGTTTTCGACCTCTCCTCTGCAACTGCTGAACGGGATTTCACAAACTCTTACAGGAAGCAAGTACTCTAGGTATTCTACACAGTTTGTGTTTTTCTTGTGGATCGGTAAAAATATTACCATCGAGGGCTCTGATTGGCGGACGCATTTTCGACTTCTCCTCTGAATCTGCTGCATATAATTTCACTCAGCCTTACAGGAAGAAAGTACACAAGGTCCTCTAAAAAATTTGTGCCGATCTGTCAACAAATATGGCCACCAAGGGCTTTGATTGGCGGACCATTTTCGACACCTCATGAAATACCTTACCATAAGCAAGTACTCAAGGACCTCCATCAAATTGTCTACTATTATATTCTTGTCTACAACTCAGATGAGGGAGGTGGCCCCCTTTGGCCTTTTGTTTTTATTCTGTCTGCACGCAACACTGATGCAACAATATTCGCTGAAATAGGTATAAATATAATGAAATGCTAATGAAAGATACGATCGTAGCGAGCGATGCATTCTGCCAATGAAACATAAGCAGAAATAGAAGGAAGAAATATTAGAACAAGTCCTAATACGACAAAATGTAAGATTTGACATATAATCTTTAGGGACATACTTTTTACTAGTACCTGAAGCGTAAAGTTTAATTACGTTTTACATAATATACTCTTTTTCTATTTAAGACGGAAAGAATGTTGAGTTAAATCTCGACCTAAAATGATAAAAAGTATGCACGTTGTCATCCAACTGATTCTCAAATGTAGGAATAGATTTAGATTTAAATTTACATTCATTTTCCGACTTCTCGTTCTCGAATCTGTGTAGAGATAATCCGCGAAAATAGTGATGTTTATTCATGTTCACTAGGATGTGATGGGATTTGTCGACATATGTTTAAGGTCCTTGTTTTTTTGTTTTTTTTTATCATGAGTGTCTGTTCTGTCACTGCAATGTAAGCACCATGAGAATCTATTCTAAACGCCTTTTATACCGTGGATATGATCCTAATGTCACCAGACGGACACTAAGCTTGGTACTTGACCAATATACAGTCTTGTACGAGCGCATATCTTAAATCTTGCACTCTGACTGACTGTGACGACGGGACTCCATGACGGGCCCTGTCCAAACCTCCTTAGAGAAGACAGGGCCCCGACCACCTGTCCTCTCTGAATGTCAGTCGGACTCCTCGGGTGATAACATATATGAGCTCGCTACAGCCGGCAGAGCACGGACTGTATTACGCACGTCCTCTTTTTATATCCATTTACATATTCATTTGTGTTGCTTGGACCCATGTGTTTTACGGTCTTGTTTGTATGTGGTCATCTAACATTGAGGAGGTTATTTTACACCATAACTGTGCGTTCTTCGAGACCTCTGAGAAATCGGAATAGTGGGAGGGTTGTGCTCAGGTAATCCAGGATAACCACACCGTCTGCTATTTACGTGGCAGATGGCCGTCCTAAGTCGGCACCGGTTGCCCATTGGTCTCGTTGGTTTATGTGTAGTCTTTTATGTTTCATGTTTCTATGTTGTGAGTTGGTGTTCCTTGTCCCTTTTGCGTCTCTTTCTGTGGGTATCTGTTCTGTGTTTTTTGCATGGGTGTTTTGTGATTTTGCTGTGGGTTCTGCAACCTAGTGTTGTTGGAGATCCCCTCCTTTCTTTTCTATTCCTAATGTTTAAAATATCAGATCACATTTTATCATAGAACACTTCCATATTTTTGTTAGATATGCTTTCAGAAAGACATTTAGCCGTTGCATTTATTCTTACTATCGATAGTCATGTTTTTGAAAAGTATAAAAATGTTGTTTATCCACAAGAATTGATTTTAAACAAGGCAAACGTCACAAATACAGAAACACCTTTTTTGACCTTAATATCAAAATTATTAATGAAGAGATTCATACAAGCGTGTGTGACAAAAGAGATTATTTAGGATTCAACATAGTAAATATCCTCCGGCTTGACGGTGATGTTCCTAGATTACCGTCACATGATATCTTAATTTCACAGTTCATCCGGTATGCTAGAGCATGTACTGATGTTTTGGATTTTCATAGCAGAAATTTACAAATTACTAAGAAACTTTCTAAAAATTTCAAAAATTATAGTCAAGTTCTTTTGAAATTCGGACCAATACAAGAAATAGAGTACATTACTTTGGGTATTTCACAACCTGCATTATATGGTGACATAATAAACAAAGATAGACAACATAACCATCGAAAATGCGTCCTAATGTCACCAGACGGACAACAGGCTTGGTACTTGACCAATCTACAGTCTTGAACCAGCGCATTCTTAAAACTTGCACTCTGACTGACTATAACGACGGGACACCATGACGGGCCCTGTCCAAACCTCTTTAGATAAGACAGGGCCCCGACCACCGTCCTCTCTGAATGTCAGTCGGACTCCTCGGGTGATAACATACATTAGCTCGCTACAGCCGGCAGAGCACGGATTGTGTTACGTAAGCCCTTTTTTATATCCATTTACATATTCATCTTTGCTGCTTGGGCCCCTGCGTTTTGCGGTCTTGTTTGTGTGTGGTCATCTGACAGTGAGGAGGTTGGTTTACACCACAATTGTACGTTCTTCGAGACCTCTGGGAAATCGGAAATGTGGAGGGTTGTGCGCAAGCAATTCAGGTTAACCACACCTTCTGCTATTTATGTGGCAGGTGGCCGTCCTAAGTTCGGCGCCGGTTGCCCATTGGTCTCGTTGGTTTATGTGTAGTCCTTTGTGTTTGATGTTTCTGTGTTGTGCGTTGGTGTTCCTTGTTCCTTTTGTGTCTCTTTCTGTGCTTATCTGCTCTGTGTTTTTTTTTTTTTGCATTGGGTGTATTTTGGTTTTGCTCTGGGTGCTGCAATCTGGTGTTGTTGGAGATCTCCTCCTTTGCATTATTGTATAACACCTTGAAATGGAGCTTTATGACTATACTCAACAGAATGTGGACTATCCGTCATATATCAATAAAGATAAAGAATATGCCAACGACAATCTCAATAGCACTCACAATAGAACACCAGATTGAGCATTGACGAACCACTTGCAAGGTAAAGGTGGGACTTAGGTGCCCGGGAGGAGTAAACATCTCACTCCCGAGGTTTTGTTTGTTTGCTTTGGTTCCTGTTTTATCCTGATTTTGTATGCCTTCGGTTTCTGATTTTCTGAATTATCGATTTTGTGCTGTTAACAGGGATATGGTCATTATCCATATTTGTCATCCCCTGTTTGGCTAGCCGCACCCGCCGTCGATATTTATATTACTACAAATTATGCACTGTCTGAGGTTATGTCTATATAGAAATAGCTATGGCGACCATGTCAGGGAAAAGCATTTTAAACACTTACTGTCAAACTCCTCGCGGGGAACATTTTACGAGCTCCACACGGCAAAAGGCATAAGTGTGACACAAATGAGGTAAAGAATATCTTGACGACATGGCAGGAATTAAGACATTCTACTTTCTTTTTTATGCTGAGTCACCATAATTGATGAATATGCTTAATTAAGGCAAACGTGGGTTGAACTCTAAGAGGGGAGGTCTGATACAGGACTTGGTTGCAGCAAAAACAGCTGTACACATATGTAAAAACAAAAATGCAAAAAAGAGGGGAGAAACATGACAAAAGATTCCAAACCAAATAATTAACCTAAAAGACTCGATAAAAACAAAATAAAAGACTAGACTAGGAAATAGTGAGTTTATCACATGCATCACATGCAGACAAAGCACACTTATTGTATGTTATCACTGTATGTTACTACTGACAAATATGGATAATGACCATATCCCTGTATACAGCACAAATCGATAATTCAGAATATCAGAAACCGAAGGCATACAAAAGCAGGATAAAACAGGAACCAAGACAAACAAACAAAACCCTCCACCATATGAAAAGAAGCGACCTCCCGATATGGAAGTGATACCAGGTGCCCAGGAAGAGTAAGCATCTTCTGCTTGCATGCAACACCCATCGCAACACCCATCGCAACACCCGTCGCAACACTGTCCATCAATGATCCAAAATTTGCAAATTACCTTGACGCAATCTATCCTGTTGAACTTGAAGTTAAAGAAACGACAGAGACCAACAATTCAGCGTCCTTTTTGGATATCATTCGTCTTTTGACGCCCATGGTAATAAGTACACCTCACTCTTTGACAAACTTGACGACTTTAATTTCATTATCACAAATTTTCCTTTTCTGAGTAGCAACATCCCCTTGTCACCAGCATATGACGTTTTCATTTCTCAATTAATGCGTTCTGCTCGGGCAAGATCCAAGTACTCAGATTTTGTTCTAAGAGCTAGACGGTTTTCACTTAAGCTTCTCAGTCAAGGATACATTTGTTCTCTGGTCGATATGGGGAAATTGTAGCATTTGAAATCGTTGACTCATATGATTTTAAAATAATTTGTAATTTCTTTGTAAAATATATTTTTTAGTTCTCTGCAAGAGATATTCCAATATGAAGACAACGAGATGTTTTATGTTCAACATTTTCATCGTCTCATCCAAAAAAAATATTTGTAGTGACAATTTCTGTGACAAACCCTGTCGTTCATAAATATGTACCATTAGTACAGTAGCTTTTTATTCGGGTAGGTGCCTTGCCCAAAACGAAGACATTGTAGTTGAACTTGCTCTGGAATAGCGTATCGATTGCGATATGAATACATGGACATCATAGGCAGGGGACAAAAGAATGTAACTAATTAGGAAATGGAAATTTGTAATTCTGAAGTTGAGGTCGTCATGTTTGTCATATATTGAAGTATTTAGGTGACCATTTTACTTCTTTATGTTGCTATATGCTTTATAAGACATTATCTCCAATCTTTTGTACACTTCGATATATAAGCACCGAAAATAGCAAGTCAAAGATAATTCATTTCTATATACAAAAATGTATATAGATAATTGTCTCTTATACATGTATCTGCTAGGCGTATACCATAAAAAAGGAAGTAGTAGCTAGTAGTTGATGAGAACGTCACATCCTATATAATTTACCTGAGAAAAACTAGATGAATTAGTTCATAACTGAAGAAGGAAGTTTATTTTGTGAATAATTTCATAGGAGAAAGTAACGAACATTTTTACATAAACGTCATACAGCGGGCTTAATAGGTATCTGAACGGATACTGCTCCGCAGCAATGATGACATATTGGTCCATTTATACTTTGATAACTGTATTTAGTTTGGAATTAAGTCGGGCCAGAGGTGAGAACATTTTTTTAAATCATTTCTACATGAGTTAAAGTGTACTTCTGTGTAAATGTATTTGTGTGAGAAGAATATCAACGGCGACCTTACAGTGGTAATAGCGCTGAATACACACACTCACATGACAATGACAAACAAAATAGACCGTTCCCCTCTTGGCCAACTGGTCTCGAAACAGCTGGTGACATTGGGAGCAATCATAAAGAATCATCAAACGCAAATCACAATTTAAACGTAAAACACATTACATGCATGAAAAACACACGATGAAAGTACATCTTTACGCTCCGGGTAAAGGAAATGTAAAGATAAAGATTAAGGAAAAATCGATTTATAATCTTGAATGGGTCAATTGAAGTTTAACACATGGAATTAATAGAATCATAATTCATCACAGATGAACATCAAAATTTTTACTCTAGTGGCTGAATTTTTGCATATTCATCTTTTGATATTACGATGGTGTTTTTTCTCTTGTTGTTTGTTTTTCTTTGTAGGTGAATCTGCAGATTTAAGTTTAATACAGGAAATTATAATTCTTCACACATGAACATCAAAATTTGACTCTAGTGACTGAAATTATACGTACTGATTTTTTAATACATGTATCACGATTGCTTATTTTATCATGTTTTTGGGGGGTTTTTTCTTTGTAGGTGAATCTGCAGAATCTTGCAGCAGAGAAGGCAATGAACTGGATGGATACTCATATGATTGTATTGGAAGGGGCCTCTCTGTGATTCCAAAGGATTTTCACAAAAACACTTCCTACATAAATTTGGGTTTCAATAATATCTCGGAAATTCGAGGTGATGCATTTTCAATGTGCGAAAATTTACGTTTACTGTCTCTGAATAACAACAAATTATCTAGAATAGATGCACATGCCTTTTCGTACAACATAGAGTTATCCAGACTTGATATCTCGCATAATCGATTGACAGAAATAAGCAATGGAACACTTGCGCCTTTAAAGCAACTGATATATCTGACGATTTCAAACAACCAAGTTCAAAACTTCACAGATCTTACCCGAATGATATGTGAGACGAACAAAGATTATGATTATGTAGATATAGATATTGACGATGGTTTCACTTTTCATCACTCTTGTAGCAGCATGTCATCGATAAGGACCCTTGTTCTTCATACACGAAGAGGGAAGGAAACATCGTTCCGAAACGAGTCTTTGTACTATTTTGAAAATACAAAGATTGAAAGAATATGGTTATTTGGATTTGCAACTACAAAAACACTCGAAGCTAACTTCTTGAGTCCTTTACATTATGTCAAGGAAGTCAAAATGGATGATTTTTATATATCAACTTCGTACGCGCTCAACAGGCTGATATATCCTTTCCAAAATCAAACGTTGGACAGCCTTGATCTTCGAAGCATTTATACTGATAGAATAGAACAGCTGTCGCATGATGCTTTGGAGTACTTACCCTCCATATGTATAAAACATCTCACTCTTCACGATTGTAGAATTCAAGGTATAGATTTTGATATGATAAGGGGTTCAAGCCCTATGGTACTGTCTTGAAACTTTTCAATTTCAGCAAAATTACATTTCTACTCTTACTCCCATTTTTATCTTTACAGTGGCTCTCCCAAATATCCTTCATATTGACATTTGCTGTCAACTAGTTCGAAAAGGTTTATCTGACAATACGTTTGATCCTCTTCCAAGATGGTCTTCAGGAATGAGATCCGAACGGAAAGAACTTGGATTGATTGAATTATATCTACCGAACAAAACAAAATACTTTTCTTTTTCAAATAACGATTTAAGAATTAAATTTGAAAACGATTTCTTAATTCATGGAAACATAGAAGAAATCGACTTTAAATATCTACGTTTTTCGACATGCGAAGGGCGAATACTTGGATTGACGAAACTGAAAGTCTTGGAAATAAGGCAATGGAACTGTGAAAAGATGAACCCGGAATTCATTTCTCATTTGTCCTCAATCACAAACCTTTCAATAGCACAATGCAACATTGGTCATAATGCTAAGGCATTTCCAATTATCTACAATTTGACGAATCTGACTTCGCTTGACATTGCTGAAAATTTAATTGATGACCTAAACCCAATCTTTTTCCAAAGTCAAGTTCTCAGCTTAAAGAACCTGTCACTTGCTGATAATAATTTGAGGGCCATTCCTAAAGCTGTGTTTGTCCTCCAAAATCTGAAGTATTTAGATTTACGACTTAATCTTCTTAGTGGAATTTCATCTGATGAGATGAGCTTTATTGATGGACTTGATGACTTGATAATATTCTTGGGTGGCAATGCTCTACGGTGTTCATGTGAGACGTTACCATTTATGAACTGGGTTCGAGATAACTATAACAAAATCAAAGACTATAACATCTTAACTTGTAAATACAATAACGTTTCCGAAATCAAACTGGAAATGGCGATTAGACAGCTACACCAGATGGAAATTAATTGTGTTTCCAATATTTGGTTGGGATTATCTATTTCTGGTCTGATTTGTTTGCTTTTAATAGTAATGGTAGTATTTCTTCTTTACAAATTCCAGCCAGATGTGAGATACGTTATTGCAAGAGTCAAGAGATTCCTTCGCAAAATGAACCGTAAGGCATCTAACGTTCCTATACTAAATCATAAACAATACCATGCCTATGTTTCATATGGTGATACGAACTATAAGTGGGCATGTAAGGTCCTCTACAAAGCTCTCAAAGATGAAGGCTTTCACCTTAGCCTGCAACACAAAGATTTCGAGGCCGGAATACCCTTGTCCGAGAATATTTTGGATGCTATAGACAGCAGCAGGAGAGTAATATTTGTCCTGTCTCATGACTTTCTCGAGAATGAATGGGATGACTTTAAAATACAAATTGCAACATATCATGCTATCAGGAAAAGACGCAAAATTTCATTATCGTTATACTTCTGGACGCTATTCAACTACATGAGATACCAGAATCTTTACAACGAATTTGGATCAGAGTCAAATGTCTTAGATGGCCTCAATGTGACGAACAAAACTCAATATTGTCCTTCTGGGAAGAACTGAGAAATGAACTAACAATGGATTGAAGAGAAAACAACCATTCGTTTTATTTGGAAGACCACTTGTTTATGGAATGATTGTAGGCATGTGATCCTAAACATCATAACATTCGCTATTACATAGAAGGCTCCTGTGTATATTGGTTTTCATATTTTATGTATTGCAATTCGTATTGTACGTTTTGTTGCGTCTTTTTTATTGCTTTAAAATGGTTCGACCGTTTTTGCCCTGTGTCTGTTTGACCCCTCTTGTTTGTTTGGAGTCTTTTTGGCACTATCCTATTCGTACGCCAGAATGCGTTTGATATCATTTTTTCATATTCTTTCATCTATTATTTGGGACCCCTTGTGCAGCTGCACGTCTGTGTCCTTACATATACACTGATGAGACTCTAATACACATTTCGAGACCGCTTGGTAACAAGGGTGCCTGTACACGTAATCCGAATAGCCACATCATTTCCAACTAACGGCGTCTGCACCGACTCCCCGTTGTATACGAAAAACCTTTTTCACGTTTCTATGATGTGAGTTGGTATTCATCGGTCCTTTTGGCGTCTCATTCTGTGGGTGTCTGTTCTGTGTTTTTGCATTGGGTGTTACGGGGTTTTGCATTGGGTGCTGCAGTCGAGTGCTGTTCTAGATCCTCTCCTTTCTTTTCTATAGATTGAGGTGTCTTGTACCTCTGGAAGTTCTTGTGCTTGTTACCTCTCGTTTTGCATTTGGATGTATAAGCGTTTTGCCCTGGGTACTGCAGCCAGGTAGGTGCTGTTGGATGGAGACCCCCCTTCTTTCTTTTATCAGATACCGTTTCTTCGTTGCGGGTGTGTTCCGCTGTTTACAATGCACGGTAATTTTAATGGAGATCTCTTGCTCTTTATGAGATCTACTATCTAAATGAATTTCATTCTCGCATAAATGAAGAGATACCTACTTAAAATGCCGAATTCTGTGTTGTATAACGATGATCATACTACGACATTCATTGTTTATTCAGGATCTTTTTTATCTCATTAGTTATACTTATGTCTAACATTTTGAATTGATGTGACACTCTATTTAATAACTTTCATTATGTAGCTATCCTAGATATATCTTAGACATATCCTAGATACCTTTGAACAAGCTCTTTTATCCATCATTTTTTCAATGATTTAATACTTGTTCAAGGTCGCTATAAAGGAGCTGTTAAGATAAGGCGTAAAATCAGCCCTGAAAAGTGGAATTTTGAAAATTGAAATTTCAAGAACCTTTTTTGGTAAAATGTATACCTATACGGCATCCCATCAGAATATGAAGTTATTTTTTATCTGTTTTGCATAATATTGCTAATTTTTAGGTCAAAACTTATCTTTTTCTCATAGAAATCAATAGAAAACGGAAAAGTTTTATTGAACATTGTTCCCCCCGGATATACAGAAAGCCACTTTTACTGGAAATGTGTATCCATGATACAAATCTTTTGGCAAAGTGGGGTTCTGTATCTCCGGGGGGAACACTACCCCAGAGACGAAAAACTAAAAATGGAAAGGGGGGTGCATTTTATAAGAATCGATCTTTTTGACCATTAAATATAGCATATTTGACTATTTTTCCTCTTTAATCCATCAAACATTGTGTACTCAATATGATTGAAAGAAAGATACAAGAATTAGAAACGAAATAAGCAAGAGTGATGTTCATTTCTCCGTCAATGTGTATTTCGCGCTAAAAGGCTTACATTGTAGCCATTGAATGAAGAATAAGACCGTATTTTAAGTTCCGGATTTCATTATTTACCGATTAAAGGAGGTAGAACGTTCGAAATCTATTTCTGATACACAATGTAGACATATTTGATGTATTTTAGGTTATATTTATCCATTTTAGATAAAATATTAAAAAATGTATACGTTTTTTGTCGATATTATCGGATTTTCTATCTGAGCACCCTACCTCTTTCGACCTTAATTTTACAACCTTAAGAGTTCCTCAACATAATATAAAAAATGTAAAAGGTCTGCAAATACATTATATTTCAATAATGATTCATGTTTTTCTGTGTACGATTCGCCATGCGGAAGAAATAAGTCACGGGATTCAGGGCTAAATACGGCCCTTATCTTAACAGCTCCTTCTTGTGTATATATTTAAACTATGATTTCAACATCTGATAAGTCAAAAACGAATTCAACAGTATTGAAATTTGCTTCAATAAACCTTGAAATTGATCAATTGTTTATTTTATTTTCATATATTTATATTTCTATTTACACTTAGGAAAAGCTTTCTTTACTTTTTATTATGAAGTAATCTATACAATATACTGAAAACAATAGGAAACAGTAACTATATTTTTCGTAGAACACATGAACGGCCCTTTCATGTTTTTTTTCTGTCATAAGGTATGGTCCATTTTCTATTCTAGGAGGGGGTGGTGGTTCGGGGAAAAAATCTGAATTTTGCTGAAAAAATTAATTTGCTTATGGTGTAACAGAAAAATATTCTTGCTCCTATGATTCCGTCTATATCATCTGAATTCGAGGAAATACCTCAAACTTGAGCTTTATCGTCCTGAATTTTTTTCCGCTCGTTATGCTTGCGCAGCATTCAAATTTTCTCCTTTCGCTCGCAATAGTAATCTGTGATAGAAAAATTCTTTCATTGTAATGTAAACTTTATATTTGAAATATCAAGTAAGTTTTGTATATGTTTAAACATATATATATGACATGGCTTTCTCAAAGGATCAAATAATCTGTATGAAGTACTACATTGAATGTTTTACGTCTTCGAATTAAATAGCATCATTTTAGAGCAGACAAATTTACAGCATGGACCAGACATGCACGTTTCGGGTAATAAACCCTCGTCAGTGATCCTCAGTCTTAACAATAAAATTTGACCTAAATCTGTGAAAATTATGTCCTAAATATACAGAAACACGTAGCAAAATGGCTGGGATATGATGCTACAGGACCCAAGTTTTAGAAATTCGAGAGAATTTTGTAAACAGAAATTTTCAAATGCGTTTGAAGAAAGGACCAACCGAAATTGATCGAACTTGGCTACGTGTGCCCTCGGAGACTCTTGGTCCACCAGCAGTGACACTCACCAAGTGGTACAGATGTTTATCGTCTTCAAATTCATAAGCATCATCTTAGAGCAGATAAATTTACAGCATGGACCAGACATGCACGTTTCGGGTAATAAACCCTCGTCAGTGATCCTTAATCTAAACAATGAAATTTGACCTAAATCTGTAAAAATTATGTCCTTAATATACCGAGAGACGTAGCAAAGTGGCTGTGATATGATGCTGCAGGACCCAGGTTTTTAGAAATTTGAGAGAATTTTGTAAACAGATATTTTCAAATGCGTTTGAAGAAACGACCGACCAAAATTGATCGAACTTGGCTACATGTGCCTTCGGAGTCTCTTGATCCACCAGTAGTGACACTCACCAAGTGGTACAAATGTTTAACGTCTTCAAATTCATTAGCATAATTTTAGAGCATATGAATTTACGGCATGGACCAGACATGCACGTTTAGGGCAATGAACCCTCGTCAGTGATTCTCAATCTAAACAATGGAATTTGACCTAAATCTGTGAAAATTATGTCCTAAATATACCGAAAGACCTTACAAAATGGCTGGGATATGATGCTAAAAGACCCAAGTTTTAAAAATTTGAGAGAATTTTGTTAACAGAAATTTTCAAATGCGTTTGAAGAAAGGACAAACCGAAATTGATCGAACTTGGCTGCATGTGCCCTCGGGGACTCTTTGTCTACCAGATGAGCTGAATTCATTCAATCTTTGGTTTCTTAAGGCATGCCATTTCTGAATGAAGGAATTTTAACGATTCTATGATAACCATATGAAAATATAGTATTCGTGTCACTTAATTATTTTATGAAGGAAAATTCATAGGTCCGTGATGAAAATCAAGATTTATGCTTATTTGAAAACTGGGTTAAAAATGCCGGAAATTTGTTGCTAAAAATAGCACTTTTGTAAAGAAATTACAGAAAGTGTTGAAATGCACTTATTTGATTTTTATTTTACTTTTCTTTGTTATTCTACAATAAAACAGGTTAGAAGCTTTGCATAAAAGTAGAATTTGATAAAGTGCTACCTTAGGTACCAACTTCACCGATAATTAAAATTTTCTAGATTTTACACAAAAATAACTAAAATCATCCAAGTTAAGGTCAACATTTCAGAGATACCGAATTTCAACGATTTTTCCAAACACACAGTAACAGGTGCTCCTAGGGAAGACTTTTCAAAATATTGAAGAAAAAGCATATGTTCCTGTTCAAATAAGAGAGAACAGACACTCACAAATAGTGTCATTTTGTGGTATCCTTGAAAAAGTGTCAGAGCTGAAAATTCGCCATATTTCGGGTGGAATTCAAACAATTTATAATTTTTCGGTAGTCATCAGCCATACCTTATAAAAAAACTTAATTCAATAATATTCCATACGTAAAATAAATTCATGGGTAATTACTAAGGATAAAGAAATCCAAATAGTTAAAAAAGTACCTCCACGTCAATTTTTACAAAAATTAGTGCGAAGCATTTTCTTACGCATACTTCATTCATTTTAGATCAAATTTTTAAACTTGGCAGCTTTAATCTGTCTAATGAATTAAAGTCTTAAAAAGAGTAAGAAATGATATTGGTCATAATAAATTGAAATATCTATAAAAGTCAAGCTCAATGAGTGCTAAAACAGGAGATGCGCAAGAATAGTCCAAAATCGTGACCAATGACGCACCTCAAGGGAAAATATACTTAGTTTCTGACTTTAACTTCCGTTACAGATACATAGACGATGTGTTGTCCATCAATAATCCAAAATTACATCAGCAGTATCTTTCCTTCGGAGCTTGATGTCAAAGAAACTATAGAGACAAATAATTCAGCATCCTATTTGGACATGATATTGTCCTACGACACTGATGGTCACATGAACACCTCACACTATGACAAACGTGACGACTTCAATTTCAGCATTACAAAATTTCCTTTTCTGAGTACCAACATCCCTTCATCGCTAGCTTATGGTGTGTTCATATCTCAGTTGATACGCTATGCCAGAGCAAATACCAAATATACGGATTTTGTTCTGAGAGCTAGGCGTCTTTGGTTTCTGTTTTATCCTGATTTTGTATGCCTTCGGTTTCTCATTTCTGAATTATTGATTTTGAGCTGTATACAGGGATATGGTCATTATCCATGTTTGTCATTTCAGATAAGCTTCTCAATCAGGGATATGTATGTGACCGACTAACATCGTCACTGAGGAAGTTCTACGGTCGATATGGGGAACTCGTCATACACTATGATGTCCCACTCTCCAAAATGGTGGATGATATTCTGTCATAGACCATTTGAACCATCCAACCAAAGATTGTACTCTATATCTTCCAAAATGGAAGTAACCGGATGTGACAGTTCTACCGAATTGAAGCGACGGGTGTTGCATGCAAGCAGGAGATGTTTACTCTTCCTGGGCACCTGGTCTCACTCTCATATCGGGAGTTCGCTTCTTTTCACATGGTGGAGGTTTTTGTTTGTTTGCTTTGGTTCCTGTTTTATCCTGATTTTGTATGCATTCGGTTTCTGATTTTCTGGGTTATCGATTTTGTGCTGTAAACAGGGTTATGGTCATTATCCATATTTGTCATTACATATGTACATTGAATATTTGGATATTTGTATATATATGATGTAGAATTAAAAACAAAACATACATTATACGGTTTCAATTTATTAAGAGAAGGTAGATTAAAGAAGTCACAATGATTATGCCTATCTCATAAAATTTCTAGGGAATGTCCATATAACGTTCCAAGGTCGTGTCCTGTCCATGTAAATGAAAGTAGTACACCTAACTTACATATGTACATGTACATTTAAGCATAGTAATTATAAGAACTACCAGTACTGCAGAGAATGTCGTACTTCTTTGTGCGTTGTTGGCTACAATCTTGTCCATACAATCGTCATCCAAATCATGACCTCCTGAGGATTAGAGATACATTCTTGCACGTATGAAACATTTTTGTAACGGGTTTGTCAATTTCATTCTTGGAGATAGACGAAAGTCTTAGCTTTCCTTGTATATCAAAACTTGCCAACAGACTTTCATTGACCTTTAATACTCTGATCTCTCCTATAGCCCATTTTCCTGATGACTCGATACGAAAGTAGATCTTTAATCGAAGGAGCCGGGTTAGGTCAACATCTGAGAGTCGTGCATTTTCCCGAAATAGTGTAAAAGCAATCTGTGTATTATTACCAAGTGATCCGTACTGGTAAACGGTACGCCCTGGGACTAATGTAATGTGAACTCAGTGTTACGAAGATACATCATAAGGCCAAAAACGCATTCATCCAGATCTCCTGTCTCTGTAGTGGAGTGGTCGATTTTGAACACGATTCCAACTTTCCGATTCATGTAAGTAATCTTGGGCACTCCTGTCTTTACCTAAATGATAAATGAATACATACAAAGAATCATTTTTGACAACACAAATTCATTAAGGTAAATTAGCTTTTAGAAAACATATATCATTATCTAAAATCAAAATCAAAGTGACATAATGACGATTAAATTTGTTCATTGCACCAAACGTTTTCGTCTGTTGGCTCTTTAGAGTTGCAATGACAATAACAATAACAATAACAAAGAGCAATAGGCAGGTAGCACTAGAAACACTTGTAGCGGACATTTTTATGTGTGTTTTGGGGGGAAGTTTTTCTATTTTCTCCTTTTACAAAGTAAACGAGGACAATGAACAATTACGGAATGTGAAAAAAAAAGATTTTTCATAGAGATTTTCAAACCTAAATTGAATGGTTAAACTGTGATTTGATTTCAAGAATATACGTAAATAATAAGTGCGCCAACGTCTGGGACATTTTTACGTGTAGCGCCTAACTGTAACGTTAAGATGACGTCATAGACGCTGCCTGGATATTGTTCTTTGTTATTGTTATTGTTTATATTCATTTCAACACTGAAGAGCCAACAGGCGAAAACGTTTAGTGAAATAAACCAATAAACAACATTTTAAGAGGTTATTAAAGTTCTGTATTGTAGATGGCGCCAGGAAAAATCACTTCATCTATAATTAAACTGTTTGACATGAATTTCTACTGACGAGGATTAAACTATCCGAAACACGTGTCTAGTACAACAAAATTTGTACTATAGAACATGTATTTCAATATTGACAATTATGTCACTTTGATTTTGATTATATTGACTTTACCGGGAATGGATTTTCGTCATTTTCTTTTATTTGTATATATATATATATATTAGTACTAAGAAGAATAAGCATCTACATCTATCTCTTCGGGGTATTTTTTCAATTTTATTTCATCAGCAGAATACAATCTACATAATAAATTTCATTAAGTCAGATTATTTTTCCAAAGTTATATTTCCCCTCTTTCGATGCGGGTACTATAGTCCCAAATCTAGTAATAATTAAGTTTTCACTCTAGAAATGTAATTTTGAATTTATTCATTTTCGTGGTCACCATAAATGATTTTCTCTTTTGGGATTATACTACCCTTCGGAGCTCGAAATCAAAGAAACCACAGAGACAAATAGTTTAGAATCCTATTAGGGAAAATGCCGTCCTACGACACTGATGTTCCTGTGAACACATTGCTTTGTGACAAACGCGACGACTTCAGTTTTAGAATAACAAACTCTCCTGTTTTTGCAGCAATATCCATTCATAGCCTGTATATGGCGTGTTTATATCTCAATTGATACGTTATACCAATTTTGTTCTTGGGGCTAGGCGACTCTCGAATAGCCTTCTCAATCAGGGATACGTTTGTGACCGACAAAGATTGTCTCTGATGAAGTTCTATGGTCGATTCCCGAACTCTTCGTACACTATGACTACCCATTGTCCAGAATGTTAATTATATTTTGTCTTATGCCCTGTTTACACGACGGGTTTAATGCGCATTAAATCGAATTTAATGCGCATTAGATTTTAGCTGCGTTCACACGAGAAATCTAATGCGCATAAGTTTAATTCGCATTAGATTTAATGCGCATTAGATTTTGCCGTGTGAACGCAAAGCGAATCTAATTCGCATTAAATCTGGCGCATGCGTGTATGATTTCCTAGAATTCTACAGTACATTTCCATCATAACTTGGCACTTTTAATCACCCTTGGACCTCGAAACATAGAATTAGAGGTAAAAATACTTGATTTCATTCACAATGAACCCTCTAAGTAACTGTAACGCTATTATGACGTCATTTTATCTCACAATGACGTCATGCAATGCATACATAAGCCCAACTTACGAAGAGGTAAATTATTATGAGCAAAACAACATACAGGCATGCATTCGACCCTTTTACTATTTAAAGTATACGGCTCTCAGTGCAAATGTACCAAAATCTAATGCGCATTAGAATGTGTCGTGTGAACGCAATGCGAATCTAATTCGCATTAGAATGAAGCGCATCAAATCTAATGCGAATTAGATTTAATGCGCACTCGTGTGAACAGGGCATTATTGTAAAACGGAAGACTATATTCTGTGAATCGGGATATGGTCATTGCCCATATTTGTCATTAGAGACTATTGAAACCATTCAAAGTAAACGCTAAAGTCTTGTATTTTCCTTAGTGGAAGGTAAGAAAGTTATCTCCAGCATTACCACCCTGCACTCACCCAGTGAAACAAACCCACAAGAAAGTGACACATAAATGACAACAGACAAAACTACAAATCGCAAAAAGACACAACAATATTCACTAGAACATCGTACAAAACAAATGTAACAGAAGTACAGAAACATCAAACATTGATGACAACACATAAAAGGAAGGATACAAATGTGCATCCGGCGCAGACTTTGGTCGGCCATCAGCTATTAGGAAATTGTGTGGTTATCCGGATTACGTGCGCACAACCATCCCATTTATCCAAATACATGTCTCCATAGACACACAATTGTTGTATAAAGATAAAACTTCTCACTGTAAAGTGACATCACAAACAAGATAGTTAAACGCAGCGACCTCTTGTGAAACACATGCGCGGATCCAGCATTTTTGGTCAGAGGGGGTCCACAATTGTAGGATGTCTACCTATCATGAATGTATATTTCGGGGATCATGGGGAGGGGGCAACGTACGCTCTAAGGATTGATTTTTTAAGGCGGGTATTGTTAGCTTTCCTTTCACGTTTATTTTTATGAAGAATTGGCGAGCGAAGCGAACCTGAAACTTTTTTTAGATACGAAATATCAATTTGTCTTCATTCGATAAAGATGATTATTTATAACATTGAATATTTTACTCCTTATATCGGCGAGCAGAGCGAGCCGTTAAAATTTTGATTAATTCACAAATTGTCTATTTTTTATGAGAATAAATAGATAAGTCATTTTCCCAAATAATCTGATAAATTTATTTTCTTAAAATGACAAAATCTTTAAAAAAGATTAGGAAGGTCACATCCTATGAAGTAAGGGACTGTTGAAAATACGAGTTCATGAGACCCAAGACAGTTAACTATTTAACTATTTAGTATAAAAAAGAAATGATTAAGGAATTTTGCAGAAAAAGTAATTGTGTATTTGTAAATGGCGAGTGAAGCGAGCCGAAATTTTATGTTTCAAAGCCTTTTTATGCATTTTAGACCCCTTTCTGAAATTCAATTAGAAATGGGCCAGAACTGGACCCCATCTCCGAAAATCTCAGGGGGGTCCGGACCCCCGGTCCCCCCTCTGGATCCGCGCATGAAACAGGTTCTATGTAAATAGATATAAAAAATTCTATTGCATGCGTTTAACAGTCTATGCTCTACTGGCTGAAGCGAGCTCAAGATCAATCAAACGAGAAATCTGTCCAACTTTCTGATAGGACAGAGAAGCAAGACCCAGTCTTCTCTGATTTAAAGATTTTCAGATTTAAACAAGGTCCATCATGAAGTCCCGTCGTCGCGGTGGGCCAGTGTGCAAGATGGGAAAGACACTGGTACAAAATTGTAGAATTTTGGAAGAAGTTCAGAATGGTTATTGTAAAGTTTCCAAGAAGATTTTACAACTTAATGATATCCATATCCTTGACTGATAAGTTGTTTTAGTAATTTGTATATTTTTGTCATGGAAGTCTAAAACATGGGAGCAAGCTCTAGCGTATCCGATGAGATGAAAATGCCGTACGATGGCAATCTTGGAACATCGCCATTAAGTTAAGGAAATTAACTATGTTGAAGCCAAAGATCGCCGTCCTAAGTCGGCACCGGTTGCCCATTGGTCTCGTTGGTTTATGTGTAGTCCTTTGTGTTTGATGTTTCTGTGTTGTGCGTTAACGTTCCTTGTCCCTTATTCGTCTTTTTCTGTGCATGTCTGCTTTGTGTTTTTACATTGGGTGTTTTGGGGTTTTGCTGTGGGTGCTGCAACCTGGTGTTGTTGGAGATCCCCTCCTTTGAAATGGTCAAAATGTGGTTTATCAATATTCAAAATATCATCAATAAACATCAAAGAAGTACATAATAGTTATTCAGTCTCAAAATCGAGAAGGCAAGACAAAATCGTGAGAATTTCAATCGTAACAGTTGCGAACCCCCGAATGAACAACATTCCGAAGTGAGACCAGGTGCGCGTGGAGAGTCAGCGATTCCTGATTGCATACAACACCCGTCGCAGCAGCTCCATGGAAACCTGCCAAGATACCTAGAGGTAGCGTTGAAACATTTCACGTCGTTAAATTTTTGCTTTGTTTTTGGAGATTTTGCATGAATTCTTTTTCGTATGTAAATAACAAATCTGCAACCAGAGGAGCACAAGTAGTACCCATGAGAATTCCAATAACTTGCCTGTTTAGAGAGTCGCCAAATCTTACAAAAATGTTTTCTAAAAGAAAGGACCAGGCCTTGCACAACTCAGATCGAGTCCATGATTTGTACGATTCGCATTCTACAGGGGAAACGAATCCTTTTGTGTCAGAAGTACACATACATATTTTACCTTCTTGATCAAAACACCATTTAATAAGTTTTGATTAGCGATCTTTTACCATCTCATAAGGGAGTGTGGTGTACATGTTACAGAAGTCGTAGGATGAGATAGATTCGGCTTTAAGATTAAATGATCAGAATTGTTAATTGATTAAAAATAATGGAAGTAACCGGGTGCGACTTGTCTACAGGATTGAAGCGATTTGTTGGGGATGCTGACTCATTCTGGACGCCTCTCTGATTTGGTGATCGCTTCTGTACTGTCCATGTACACTCTCTGATTGGAAGTGGCTTGCAAACATTTTGGTTGCGGGCTTGATCATTATAAACACGAAGGACTTGTGTATATCAAAAGTAAACGTGCTAGTTAAACAAGAATAAACAATCAAATATAACCAAAATTATCGATACAAATAAAATTTTCCAACTTTATACGCAAAGAAAAAGAGCAACCTTTTCCAATGAAAATCGAAACACAACACCAAAAGCTTCTGAAACTAAAGCTCTAGTTATCATACAAAATGACATAACTGTAATTCAATGAATTAATAAGATCATGATATTTATATTAAAAGGCAAAAATGAAACTGAAACTCTGAACAAAAGTTTTGGGCGATTAAAACATAAGAGTATGTCCATCGCATTTATTTCAAGATGTAATGATAGAAAAAAATAAGGAGTAACAATGGTATTGAATTTTAGTCAAAACCAAAAACAAACCTTTAAGACAATGGAAAATCTATAGGTTTTGCAGTACTGATCGCATCCTATCAAACTTTAAATTTCAGAAAATGATATACATGAATTTAACTAACCTTCTTTGGATTTTTAGTGCCATGTGTTTCAAATTTCATTAGAACTAGCAATTCTCCGGTTGATAATCCCTTTCCATCATTCGTCCATAAAGAGGGTAGATGCAGATGATAACAAGAGCTACGCAGTGTTCCACAACACCCCGCTTGGCTGCAAATATCGACATTTTTAAAGAAAGCGTGGTTGCAATCTACGATATTTTGATGTTGCATTAATGAAGCGTAGTCTTTTGTTACCCTCTCCCGATGTGTCCATAGTAGTGCAACGCTGCAGTATCTTGGATTTGCATCTTCAGGAGGTTGCAAGTACTATCCTTTCACATTTTCATTACTCTGCTTTATCAACTGTAAAATGTTTTGGTCGGTAAAAGTTTGTCCGCTTTCAGAAAATGAAACAATTTTATCTTTCTGTGATATTTCGTAAACTATCGACCACATGACAAATGTATTCACGTCATTACAGAGTGCACATTCCGCATTAACATATATGTTATCATTGAAGGAAACTGGCAACGCAACTTGCATTTCCTTTATCTGAATGGGACACTTGTTCCCTGATTCCAAACACTTGTCAATCATGAATGCGCCTAATCTATCAATATGCCTGTCCTCCCGTTCACGTATGACGACGCAGGACTGGTTCTGCGGAACATAAACGTAGTCTGGTTCAAGAGGAGTCGTTTGATTTGTCTGAAAATGAGACAAGATGTACTCTTTACAGCAATCCTCATACGCAATGCATTTCACGTCACAGTAGCATGATGGAACAATCTTGTCGTCGTTGTACTTGCAGAAATCTCTGTCTTCGCACTGAGGTTTAATCTTCCCCAGGAATAGGGAAAGGTAGAAAAATGTACGCAACATTACGTCTCCTTTTTATTTCATTCCGCTAATATAGTATTTTGTTTTGAAAGAAAGGAAGAGATATGTTGAGAACATAACATATCAGCCCTTTTTATTCACTTTTCTTTTGTAAGCGAGGACCAATCAAATCACTCTAACAATAGTTTATAGATTTACAGACGCATCATGATACTTGATTATCATTTACATTGATTTGTGATTGAAAAAATGATGATACAATGTTACACTGATAAATATTCTCCCTAGTCAGTAGAATTATTGATACCTCTAAAATAAAGAATTTTTGTATTTTAGAGTTTCACATAAAAAGAATGTAATTAACTGAAAAAAAAACTCATCTAAATTGACTTACAAGCTATGGTTGTCCTCACTATTAAATTTGAAATATGTTCATGTATCATGATTATGTAGACTGACTTTCTTTGGCACCAACTGGTTGAAAGATGCACATGTATACGTTCGATTGTAGTTCCGCTTTTCTCCACTCGGAAATCTACATGTAAACAATGAATGTCCAGGCAATAAAACATGGATCTAGAATAAAAGCTGAGAAATACAAGTGTACATCCACTATAACATCGGACGGTGTGATTATCCTGATTACGTGCGCACAACTTACCCGGATACACAGATTCTCTCCAAGCTGAACAATTGGTGTATAAATAAAGCCTCACAAGCTCTGTTTTCTACTTTTTTTCAAGAATTAGTTGGCATTCGATTTTGAATAAGGAATCTGATTTCTCGTGATCCTTTATTTCTGCAAAGTAAAGAATTGATACACAGTCCGGTAGGTGTGAGGTTTGTTGAGGTGTAAGTGGGATTTCCAGGTGTCGAATTCAAACCCAACTCTTTAAGGTATTCGACCCCTAATGCATTTTCAATGATAAATTCCAGAGATAAGAAATTTCGTTCTCTTCTAAATGAATGATACACATACTTTTCTAGCTTAATTTAGGGATTACACTTTTCACACAGTGACCTACTCCGTCATCCCGAAGATTCCCGATCATGAAATCATCGGCATTTGTCGGGAAATTATGAAAATGTGCATAAATTTTTACCGGAAGTACTCTATTAGGGTGCGGGATCCTTAACTAGACTGTCGAAATAGTACTTTTTGCAAGTAAATGTTTAATTATTTGATGCTTTGCCCGCTGGGGTGATGACATAATGTTCTTGGAGGTAGGTTAGCTTTGTGATAACATCAGGGTCTTTAAATATAGATTCGAATCTGGTGTTCACAGTTGATTTTATTCGGTTAATTCTAGATAAAAGTAACCCTCTGATGGATTTTATCCATTTGGAAAGGGTGTCGAGATGTACATCCTTTTTCTTTGCCCAAAGTCTTGCATATTCTTCACAAGAGTCCATGATAATTTTGACATTTTGGTTCCATGTAAAGGACATACTTTCTCTGTATTTGGGACCCTTTTTTAACAATTCTCTCAACTAGTCGTTCTTGACTATACTAAGGTAACCAGTAATAACGTGTCCACAAGGAGAGTAGTTGAAATCTGATGAGGAACATTCGCAAGGAAGTGGATGTAGTGAGGGATTACTTAAATCAATACACTGCAAGAATCGTTTGCAATTGTAAATTTTAGATGCAACTGTTGGTGTGTAGCTATAGGAAATACAAGGAGTTGCTTTTCTTTTGAAATATGGTGGGATTTTTTCTGTGACAGTTTTGTGATTCACAATTTGACCATGATTCAATTTATCAATACCTTTGTTTGCAAATCTTACTTTAATGAAAGGAAGGCATGTGATACACTAAAGTGAGAATTACGATATGAATCTTGTTAGGCATGGTCCATTTGATATATTTTTATGGTGTTTTGTTTTTGTAGGAGCAAAATTATTTGTTTTTCTTGCTCAAAACTCTGAAATATTACTTTATTTCTATGCAAAAATCTTATTTACTTCTAAACAGAAAGAATTTTACAATATTCCCATTAAACAAAGTTTATATAAGATATAAATAAGAGGGTCTGAGGGGAGGGTCATCTAGACAAATGTTCAAATTTAGAATTGTGAATTGCTGAAAAACCGAAGTTCTTAGACTCTTTGGTGAAACATGCATCTATTAATAATAATATAGACTTATTGACAGGGAATGAGGGCATATTTACGTTCATTTTCGTCTATAATAGAAAGAGCGCGGGGAAAAAATGGGTAAAGTTTATAGCGTCATCAATGCCGTGACGTCATAAACGATGTGACGTATCGGTTAATAGTTTTTGAACTATTGCCCAAGGGCCAACATTGATGTAACTATTGACAGTTTGGTCAATATTCGGATTTATAGGCATTTTTCGTGTGCGAATTTTGTAAGAGATACTGATAATGGTATAACAATACATTATATTAACAAAATGTTTAAGTCTTTGTGGTAGCTTTTCTCATGCATTCTGTTGAAATATATAATTCAAATATGAACTTGGTATTTCAAAGAAATAATGTTTTGATAGAAAACTATGTCGAGCGAAGCGAGCCAAAATTTCTTATATTAATTGTAAACAGCGGCAAGCGAAGGGAGTCGGAAATTTTTTTTTAGGAATATTGTAATCTTAAGGTTATTCATCAATTTTTTTTCCTGACACACCATTAGCAAAATTTTTTTTTCATCAAAATTCATCGAAATATTTTTTTGTTCGAAACAAACCCCTGTCCTAACCCCCTCCCCAGAATATCAAATGGACCGTGCCTTTGGACCATAAATCCAAAAGTAATATTTTGTTCGTCTTAGTTCACATACTTTCTACACTGACAAATTTATTTTAACCTGCACAGAATCTCTTTTTTTTTTTCTTTTAATCGCCATTTATGCTATTCATAGAATACTGATGACACTACAATGACAATTTTTCAATTTCACATCGTAGCGACTCTTTATCTCCACTTTGATTAATGTTTCTATTTGACATTGAAGTAATACTTTCCTAAACTACAGAGTATACTCAAAACATATTCAATACAATAATCAACTCTCATTTGAGAGAACATACCATGTTATCGGAACTTTTTATTTTCACCCTGGTTCCTTATAATTACACAGCTTCGTTTTCGAACGTATAAAATTTCGCGTTTTTTTTTTGTAAAGGTGTAATCATCTGTCCTTAAACAAAGGAAAATATCAAACACGAGCTTTCCAGAAACTACCTGTTATTCTGACTGTCACATGAACAGATATACAATTATCACAGCATAAACGGATGCTAACATAGCAATCTCAAATTTCATAGTAATTTTTTAAAAATATTCCTAGGATAGATAGGTACCAATGTTAAACGTCTTCAAATTCAATAGCATCATTTAAGAACAGATAAATGTACAGCATGGACAAGACATTCACGTTTCGGGTACTTAACCCTTGTCAGTGATCCTCAATCTTAACAATGTAATATGGCCAAAGTGTGTGAAAAGTATTAGGTATTTATGTCAAAAATTGTACCGAAAGACGTAGTAGGATTGGTGGGATATAATGCTGCAGGACCTACGTTTTAGAAATTTAAAACATTTTGATAACATAGATGTTCAAATGCATTGAAGAAACTAATCAACCAAAGTTGATCGAACTTGGCTACATGTGCCCTCAAAACGTCTTCAAATTCAATATCATTTAAGAACAGATTATTTTGCAGCATGGACCCGAAACATGCATGTCTGGTCTGATCTGGTCTTTTCTGTGATAATTGTAGATCTGTTCATGTGACGGTGAGGTTAAGATAACATGGTATGTTCTCTCAAATGAGAGTTGATTATGGTATTGAATCTCCTTAGACCCTCTTACTTATATCTTACATAAACTTTGTTTAATGAGAAAATAGTAAAATTCTTTTATCTCTCTGTTTAGAAGTGAATTAAATTTTTGCATTAAAATAAAGTAATATTTCAGAGTTCGGAGAAAGATTAAACGATATCTTTTGATAAAAACCAAATATTCTTTATATATTGTATATCACTTGTTAGAAAAAATTCTTTCTCTGCAAGAAAATATATTTTGCTCCGGTCCGGGGCGATAAAAATAATATTGCTCGGACAAGAAACCTAAGCGCCCCCTCCCCCCCCCCCAATATATCAAATGGACTATGCCTAACCAGATTCATATCGTAATACTCGGACTTTTAGTGCATCACATGCATATTTTAAAATGATATGTCTTATCGGTGATTGAATTGGTCGAATAGTATCAAAATACGATAGTGACCCAACACTTTATCTTCTTGAAGAAAATTTCAAACCCAATTTAATACACCAGAGACATGTTTTGGATAGTAAATCCTCATCAGCGGTACTTACTTAAATGCTGGAGACTTGACCCTAAATTTGTAAAATTCAACTTGCCGAGAACATAGCTATGTTCTTATCAAAGAAAGGAGATGATCTATGACGACCTTGGTTGCAGCACCAACAGAAGAATATCAAGAAATTTTGATAACACAGGACACGCACAGCACTGGACACAAAAAAAAAACAAGGAGGGCCAAACATGACATCAAAACATAACATAATCATAAAGGTTAAACATAAACAAATGAGATCACTGGGTAGTTTATTGGGTATAGTCTGTTGCTTCCCACTTGACGGTTACTTGGTTTTCTCGATGTATTGTTGTACATTATATATATATAGCTTCTTCCTCTTTCGTTAGAGATGAAGACAAGACAATAAGAATGCAGAAACCCAGGAAACAAACAGATGGATATGGAAATTCATATCAAAAGCACAAGAAGTAACATACCCTGACCACCTGTTCTCTCTGAATGTTGGTCGGTCACCTCGGGTGATACCATGCATAGTTTCGCAGAAAACGGCCTGTAATTCATATACCCCCACCTTACATATACAATGTACATTTTCATATTCATCTGTGTTGCTTGGGACACTGCGTTGTGCCGTCTTGTTTGTATGGTCATCTTCCTCGCTGAGGAGGTTATTTTACACTAAAATTGTGCGTTCTTTGAGACCTTTTGAAAAGAAAAGTGGGAGGGTTATGCGCACGTAATCCGGATAAGCAAACAATTTTATACTACTGTAGCAGTTGACAGTCCTCAGTCGGCACCCATTGCCTATGGGTCTCTTTGGTTTATGTGTGGTGTTTTGTGTTTGATGTCCTGTTTGCTGGTATCCCCTCCCTTGTTTTGTACTTTTTGTGTCTCTTGTTGTGTGTGTCTTTGTGTGTTTCACTTAGGGTGTTTGTTGGTGCCTTGCTGTTGGTGCTGTTGGTGCTGTCGGTGCTGTCGGTGCTGAGTCTTCTTGGAGATCGCCTCCTTTTCTTTTATTTAGTTGTGAAATTTTATAAGCTAATACCCTGTTGAAGGTTTAGATCAGTGAATGAAAGTCAAACACAAAATCCAAAGAACGCACAATTTTAGTGTAAAATAACCTCCTCAGCGAGTAAGATGACCATACAAACAAGACGGCACAACGCAGGGTCCCAAGCAACACAGATGAATATGTAAATGTACATTGTATATGTAAGGTGGGGGTATATGAATTACAGGCCGTTTTCTGCGAAACAATGCATGTTATCACCCGAGGTGTCCGACCGACATTCAGAGAGAACAGGTGGTCAGGGTATGTTACTTCTTATGCTTTCGATATGAATTTCCATATCCATCTGTTTGTTTCCTGGGTTTCTGCATTCTTATTGTCTTGTCTTCATTTCTAACGGAAGAAGCTATATTATATATAATGTACAACAAATATTACATCGAGACAACCAGGTAACCGTCAAGTGGGAAGCAACTACACTATTCCCAATAAACTACCCAGTGATCTCATTTGTTTATGTTTAATCTTTATGATTATGTTATGTTTTGATGTCATGTTTGGCCCTCCTTTGTTTTTTGTGTCCAGTGCTGTGCGTGTCTTGTGTTATCGATATTTTTCTGTTGGTGCTGCAACCAAGGTCGTCATAGATCACCTCCTTTCTTTGAGAAGAACATAGCTCTGTTCTTAGCAAGTTGAATTTTACAAATTTAGGGTCAAGTCTCCAGCATTTAAGTAAGCACCGCTGATGAGGATTTACTAACCGAAACATGTCTCTGGTGTATTAAATTGGGTTTGAAATTTCTTCAAGAAGATAAAGTATTGGAACACTATCGTATTTTGATACTATTCGACCAATTCAATCACCGATAAGACAGAACATTTTAAAATATGTATGTGATGCATTAAAATTCCGAGTATTAGGATAAGAATCTGGTTAGGCATAGTCCATTTGATATATGGGGGGGGGGCGGCTTGGGTTCCTTGTCCGAGCAAGTTTATTTTTATCGCCCCGGACCGGAGCAAAACATTTTTTCTTGCAGAGAAAGAATTTTTTCTAACAAGTGATGTACAATATATATAGAATGTTTCGTTTTCATCAAAAGAAATCGTTTAATCTTTCTCCAAACTCTGAAATATTACTTTATTTTTATGCAAAAATTTAATTCACTTCTAAACAGAGAGATAAAAGAATTTTACTATATTCTCATTAAACAAAGTTTATGTAAATGTAAACGTCTTCAAATTGAATAACATCATTTAAGAACAGATAAATTGGCAACGTGGACCAGACATGCACGTTTCGGGTACTTAACCCTTATCAGTGGTCCTAAAATCTAAACAATGTAATATGCCAAAAAAGTATGAAAGTTACTATGTCGAAAAAGCGTACCGAAAGACGTAGCAGGATGGGTGGGATATGATGCTACAGGACCCACTTTTTAGAAATTTCAAGAAATTTTGATAACAGAAATTTAGAATGCGTTGAAGAAAGGATCAACCGAAATTGATCGAACTTGGCTACACGTGACCTCGGGGACTCCTGTTCCAACAGCAGTGACACTCACCAAGTGGTATAAATGTAAACGTCTTCAAATTGAATAACATCATTTAAGAACAGATAAATTGGCAACGTGGACCAGACATGCACGTTTCGTGTACTTAACCCTTATCAGTGGTCCTAAAATCTAAACAATGTAATATGCCAAAAAAGTATGAAAGTTACTATGTCGAAAAAGCGTACCGAAAGACGTAGCATGATGGGTGGGATATGATGCTACAGGACCCATTTTTTTTTAGAAATTTCAAGAAATTTTGATAACAGAAATTTAGAATGCGTTGAAGAAAGATATAAGTAAGAGGGTCTAAGGAGATTCAATACCATAATCAACTCTCATTTGAGAGAACATACCATGTTATCTTAACTTTATATTTTCACTGTCACATGAACAGATCTACAATTATCACAGAAAAGACCAGATCAGACCAGACATGCATGTTTCGGGTCCATGCTGCATAATAATCTGTTCTTAAATGATATTGAATTTGAAGACGTTTTGAGGGCACATGTAGTTCGATCAACTTTGGTTGATTACTTTCTTCAACGCATTTGAACATCTATGTTATCAAAAATGTTTTAAATTTCTAAAACGTAGGTCCTGCAGCATTATATCCCACCAATCCTACTACGTCTTTCGGTACAATTTTTGACATAAATACCTAATACTTTTCACACACTTTGGCCATATTACATTGTTAAGATTGAGGATCACTGACAAGGGTTAAGTACCCGAAACGTGAATGTCTTGTCCATGCTGTACATTTATCTGTTCTTAAATGATGCTATTGAATTTGAAGACGTTTAACATTGGTACCTATCTATCCTAGGAATATTTTTAAAAATTACTATGAAATTTGAGATTGCTATGTTAGCATCCGTTTATGCTGTGATTTATAGATCATATCCACCAATCCTACTACGTCTTTCGGTACAATTTTTGACATAAATACCTAATACCTTTCACACTCTTTGACCATATTACATTGTTAAGATTGAGGATCACTGACGAGGGTTAAGTACCCAAAACGTCAATGTCTTGTCCATGCTGTACATTTATCTGTTCTTAAATGATGCTATTGAATTTGAAAACGTTAAACTTTGGTACCTATCTATCCTAGGAATATTTTGAAAATTACTATGAAATTTGAGATTGCTATGTAATCATCCGTTTATACTGTGATAATTGTATATCTGTTCATGTGACAGTCAGAATAACAGGTAGTTTCTGGAAAGTTCGTGGAAAGTTCGTGTTTGATATTTTCCTTTGTTTTAGGACAGATGATTACACCTTTACAAAAAGAAAACCGCGAAATTTTATACGTTCGAAAACGAAGCTGTGTAATTATAAGGAACCAGGGTGAAAATAAAAAGTTCTGATAACATGGTATGTTCTCTCAAATGAGAGTTGATTATTGTATTGAATATGTTTTTGAGTATACTCTGTAGTCTAGGAAAGAATTACTTCAATGTCAAATAAAACAATAATCAAACTGAAGATAAAGAGTCGCTACGATGTGAAATTGAAAACTTGTCATTGTAGTGTCATCAGTATTATATGAATAGCATAAATGGCGATTAAAAGAGAAAAATTAAAGAGATTCTGTGCAAGTTAATAAATATTTGTCAGTGTAGAAAGTATGTGAACTAAGACGAACAAAATAGTACTTTTGGATTTATGGTCCTAAGGCATGGTCCATTTGATATTCTGGGGAGGGGGGTTAGGACATGGGGTTTTTTTTCGAAAACAAAATTATATTTCGCTGAATTTTGATGAAAAAATATAAATTTGCTAATGGTGTGTCAGGAAAAAAATTTGATGAATCACCTTAAGATTACAATATTCCTTAAAGAAATTTCCGACTCGCTTCGCTTGCCGCTGTTTTCAGTTAATATTAAAAAGTTTGGCTCGCTTCGCTCGCCATAGTTTTCTATCAAAACATTATTTCTTTAATAGCCAAGTTCATATTTGAAATATATATTTCAACAGAATACATGAAAATAGGTACCTCAAAGACTTAAACATTTTGTTAATATAATGTATTGTTATACCATTATGAGTTAAAGAAGATCCTGACGATAATCTCTACAGCACTCACAATAGAGCACAAAATTTAACATCGACGGACACCTAGCAAGCTAAAGGTGGGACCAGGTGCCCGGGAGGAGTAAGCATCCCCTCTTGGCTAGCCGCACCCGCCGTCGATGTTAATGAAGCATGGAAATAAAAATATATAAAATTCATGCACTGTCTGACGTTATGTCTATATAGAAAGTGCTATGGCGACAATGTCAGGGAAGTATATTCAAAACATTTATTTAATGAGTATCTCTTACAAAATTCCGACAGGAAAAATGCCTATAAATCCGAATATTTGACCAAGCTGTCAATAGTTACATCAATGTTGGCCCTAGGGCAATAGTTCAAAAACTATTGACCGATACGTCACATCGTTTATGACGTCACGGCATTGATGACGCTATAAACCCTACCCATTTTTTTCCCGCGCTGATTCTCTTATAGACGAAAATGAACGTAAACATGCCCTCATTCCCAGTCAATACGAGGGTTGTCCCAGAAAATCGTAGACATCGGCAATAAGAAAGTTGTAAAGGGCTGCATTTATATAAACTTTGCACTGATAAATTTGAAATACAAATCGGCTTCTTTGCATGAAAAATCAATAATTTATCTTCAATAGTAAAGTTTTTATAGAAGAAATAAAGATGTAGGGTGACGTCCCCCGGCGCATGATATGTAACGTCATGGATCCAGCGACTGCGGTTACGAATATGCCTAAAGGAAGCAACGCATAAATTCATCTCATATATTTGATAATAGACTTTGGCACTCATTGAGCAGAAACGAGATACATATTTAATCCACTTGACAGGATTTTCTGCACAGTAAATTTACTTATATGCACCCTCTCTTCTATTTCTTTTACTGTTCGATGCCGGTCTTCATCAATGACGTTTCTCGCCAAATTTACTGTCTCAATATCGCCCCCTCCTGGTGCCCTTGTTTAGTTTTGTCTGTCAATTCGTCGGAAAATCTCTTGTACATACATGTATACTAATACTCTGCGAACATTCTGTTATGGGTCAGAATACCCCAAAACGCCAGCAAAAATCAGACAAAGACAGAATATAAATTTACAAGTTTAATTATGTACAAAATATATATATTTGAAACAACTTACAATACAATGTCCGGATCAAAGTGTCCGTTACGGTCCACAAAGTCTATCGAATGTATGGTTTCCGGTTATCACAAACGTTCTCGAAAGATCGGTGTCCAAACGCTGCCAAATGGATCAAAGTCTCAACAAATAAAGTGTCCCAGCATATCAGAACAGATGAATGAATCGTGTCTACAAATGTGTACGAATGTCTCTCTTAACACAGTTCCTCAGAGGTATTTATACTTAATAACAATGAATTAACCAAAAGCTTCTAGAACAATGACTCATTACAAATGATTAACAATAGAGTAAAGGAGCTGTTAAGATAAGGCGTAAAATCAGCCCTGAAAAATGGAATTTTGAAAATTGAAATTTCAAGAACCTTTTTTGGTAAAATGTATACCTATAAGGCATCCCATCAGAATATGAAGTTATTTTTTATCTGTTTTGCATAATATTGCTAATTTTTAGGTCAAAACTTATCCTTTTCTCATAGAAATCAATAGAAAACGGAAAAGTTTTTTTGAACATTGTTCCCCCCGGATATACAGAAAGCCACTTTTACTGGAGATGTGTATCCATGATACAATTTTTTTGGCAAAGTGGGGTTCTGTATCTCCGGGGGGAACACTACCCTAGAGACGAAAAACTAAAAATGGAAAGGGGGGTGCATTTTATAAGAATCGATCTTTTTTACCATTAAATATAGCTCATTTGACTATTTTTCCTCGTTAATCCATCAAACATTGTGTACTCAATATGATTGAATGAAAGAACAAAGAATTAGAAACGAAATAAGCAAGAGTGATGTTCATTTCTCCGTCAATGTGTATTTCGCGCTAAAAGGCTTACATTGTAGCCATTGAATGAAGAATAAGACCGTATTTTAAGTTCCGGATTTCATTATTTACCAATTAAAGGAGGTAGAACGTTCAAAATCTATTTCTGATACACAATGTAGACATATTTGATGTCTTTTAGCTTATATTTATCCATTTTAGATAAAATATTCAAAAATGTATACGTTTTTTGTCGATATTATCGGATTTTCTATCCGAGCACCCCTACCTCTTTCGACCTTAATTTTACAACATTAAGAGTTCCTCAACATAATGTAAATCATGTAAAAGGTCTGCAAATACACTATATTTCAATAATGATTCATGATTTTCTGTGTACGATTCGCCATGCGGAAGAAATAAGTCACGGGATTCAGGGCTAAATACGGCCCTTATCTTAACAGCTCCTTCTAGAAATCACAGTCATGTGATGATAATGATGTAACAAAGAACATACTGGAATATTCTCTAATGAAATAAACATGACATAGTAAAATCTAGAAAGAATTATTATGAAATCATAATATAACATGACTAAGTACATGTGTACCTACACATAAAGTAAAACTAAAATAATACATGACCCACAACAATTTCTATACTTTTCTGATGTTTTCATTTCTTACTTTGTCAAAAAAAAGGGGTCAATCCACGATCAACACAATATCTTAGTACCATTTAGTGCTCCGCTAATAAACTTGACGTCGCCGTCTTTTGAATGATTGATGAGGGATTGCTTTATAAATTCCTTCATAATTAAATTGTTTATTACGTCATTCACGAAAATATAGCATGTATGTACCCGCTTAAATAAGTTCTTTCTGTTGATTAGACTTTTAGTACTATTTATACATGCATTGATAAGTATTAAACAGGTTTTATTATCGATTCTTTTTTGGCGCATGAAAATTTCGGACTGCTCCGGTACAGTCCAACCGCTCTTCTAATAATTCAATTAATTTTCAATATTAACGGCAGATTTCAACACCATTAACATTTTATGCTTCCCAGATACTTTAATTTACATCTGGGAAAATCTTGTTTAGATTTAATGCTAAATAAATGAATTGTGAGCAATGTCTACGTTTTTCTGGGACAACCCTCGTAATTGTATATTACTATTAATAGATGCATGTTTCACCAAAGAGTCTAAGAACTTCGGTTTTTCAGCCATTTGCAATTCTAAATTTCAACATTTGTCTAGAAGACCCCCCCCCCACCTCAGACCCTCTCATTTATATATCATATAAACTTTGTTAAATGAGAATATTGTAAAATTCTTTTATCTCTCTGTTTAGAAGTGAACTAGATTTTTTGCATAGAAATAAAGCAATATTTCAGAGTTTTGAGAAAGATTAAAGAATTTCTTCTTTTGATAAAACACAAACATTCTTTATATATTGTACATCACTTGTTAGAAAAAAATTCTTTCCCCAACTTTGCAAGAAAAACAAATAATTTTGCTCCGCTCCGTGCGATAAAAATAGTCTTGCTCCGACAAAAAAAAACCCAGCCCCCCCCCCCCCCCCTATATATCAAATGGACCATGCCTAACAAGATTCATATCGTAATACTCGCAATTTTAGTGCATTTCATAATGTTATGTCTTATCGGTGATTGAATTGGTCGAGAGATAGTATCAAAATACGATAGCGTTCCAACTCTTTATCTTCTTGAAGAAAATTTCAAATCCAATTTAACCGTTTCGATGGGGATTCTCACGATTTGGCCTTGCCTTCTCGACGTTGATACTGAATTACGGTTAGGAACTTCTTTGATGTTTATAAAGAAGAGGTGATCTATAACGACCTTGGTTGCAGCACCAGTAGAAAAATATCGAAAACACAAAACACGCGCAGCAATGGACACAAAAAAACCCCAAGGAGGGCCAAACACGACATCACAATATTACATTCTCATAAAGATAAAACATAAACAAATGAAATCAATGGGTAGTTTATGGGGAATAGTGTAGTTGTCTCCCTCTTGACGGTTACCTAGTAGTCTCAATGGATTGTTGTACATTATAGCTTATTCAACTGAAAATGAGGACAAGACAACAAGAATGCAGAAACTCAGGAAACAAACAGATGGATATGGAAATACATATCAAAAGCATAGGAGGTAATATACCCTTACAATGACAAATATGGATAATGACCATATCCCTGTATACAGCACAAAATCGATAATTCAGAAAATCAGAAACCGAAGGCATACAAAATCAGGACAAAACAGGAACCAAAGCAAACAAACAAAAACCTCCACCACATGAAAAGAAGCGAACTCCCGATATGGGAGTGAGATCAGGTGCCCAGGAAGAGTAAGCATCTCCTGCTTGCATGCAACACCCGTCGCTTCAATTCGGTAGAACTGTCACATCCGGTAACTTCCATTTCGGAAGACATAGAGTACAATCTTGGGTTGGATGGTTCAAATGGTCTATGACAGAATATCACCCACCATTCTGGAAAGTGGGACATCATAGTGTATGACGAGTTCCCCATATCGACCGTAGAACTTCCTGAGTGACGATGTTAGTCGGTCACAAACATATCCCTGACTGAGAAGCTTATCTGAAAGACGCCTAGCTCTCAGAACAAAATCCGTATATTTCGTACTTGCTCTGGCATAGCGTATCAACTGAGATATGAACACGCCATAAGCAGGCGATGAAGGGATGTTGCTACTCAGAAAAGGAAAGTTTGTAATGCTGAAATTGAAGTCGTCACGTTTGTCATAGAGTGAGGTGTTCATGTGACCATCAGTGTCGTAGGACAACATTATGTCCAAATAGGATGCTGAATTATTTGTCTCTGTAGTTTCTTTGACTTCAAGCTCTGAAGGATAGATTCTGCTCAGGTAATCTGCGAATTTCGGATTATTGATGGACAAAACATCGTCTATGTATCTATCTATCCTTTCTGATCTATCTAATCTATCCTTTCTGAATGTCGGTCGGATTCCTCGTTTACTAATTGCTTACTTATGCAATGCTTAAGTTCGCAGAGAACGGACTGTAATTTGTATACCCCCCCTTTCAATTACAATGTACATTTACATATTCATCTGTGTTGCTTGGGACCCTGCGTTGTGCCGTCTTGTTTGTGTGGTCATCTTACTCGCTGAGGAGGTTATTTTACATTAAAATTGTGCGTTCTTCGAGACCTTTTGAAAAGAAAAGTGGGAGGGTTATGCGCACGTTATCCGGATAAGCAAACAATTTTATACTACTGTAGCAGTTGACAGTCCTTATTCGGCACCCATTGGTCTCTTTGGTTTATGTTTGGTAATTTGTGTTTGATGTCCTGTTTGCTGGTACTTGTACTTTTTGTGTCTCTTGTTGTGTGTGTCTTTGTGTGTTTCACTTAGGGTGTTTTCGGTGCTGAGTCTTCTTGGAGATCTCCTCCTTTCTTATACCGAATTGTGAAACTTCATAAGCATGTTGCCGGTTTAGATCAGTGAATGATAGTCAAACACAAGCTCCAAAAATCAGAATAAAGATTCACTAACAAATAACTTCTTCACAAAAAATACAAAAAGTAATTAAAAATGAAAAAAATAAAGCCTGTGTTTGTGAAACAAGAATGCCCCCGGTGGCATCTTTGTTAGTATAAACACAATTTGTTAAGTTCATGCATGTAAAAAGTCAAGGTCAGGCTTACTTGGTTAAAATTTTTGGTATCCATGGAAAGATCTTGTGACAAGGAATACACATGGGAAATAGCAAAGTCCTATCACTTACCATTCAAAAGTGATTCCCAATGTTAAAGTTTTTGTAAAGTAGGTCAAACGTCAAGGTCAAGGTCCAGGTAATGAGGTCAAAAATTTTGATATCAATAGAAAGGTCTTGTCACAAGGAATACACATGTGAAATATGAAAGCCCTGCCACATACCATTCAAAAGTTATTCAAAATGTTAAAGATTTGAAAAGTAAGTCAAAGGTCAATGTCAAGAGGTCAAAAATTTTGGTATCAATGGAAAGATCTTGTCAAAAGGAATACAGTCAAACCTGTCTTAAAGTGACCCTCTTTTAAGCGACTTCCTGCTTTATGTGACCTTTTTTATTCCTCCAAAGAAATTTTCCTATCAAATTAACCTGTCTATAGCGACAACCTGTCTAACGCGACAACGACCGTGATTTTTCTGTCCCGTACTGAATTCCGAACTTGTATATTACGACTTTTAGAGTTGAAAAGAACCCTAGCTACGTAATATTTTACATGAAATCTCATCATCAGTGTCTTTCATAATTATATCTTCAGTGATAAATAAAATCTAATGTGATTTTATATGTGCAATACGATTAATCAATAAATACACGAATTGATATATGCAGTGATTCATTTAATAGAATTGCTCTTATACTGCGAAAATCTTGTTGGTCAAAGTCAGATCAGCTTGAACCTGTATTCAGTGACCACCTGTCTTATGTGACCTTTTTTATGTCGGCCCTTGCAAAGTCACATAAGACAGATTTGACTGTATACATGTGAAATATGAAAGCCCTATCTCCTCTCATTCAAAAGTTATGTCCAATATCAATGTTTTTTTTCGGACAAACAGACAGACAGACAGACAAACAGACGAGCAGGCCAAAAACTATATGCCCCCGAATCTTTGATTCCGGGGGAATGATAAAAATCGGTGGAACAGACGGAGGAAATTACACGGCTCTGTAGAAACACGCTGGAAAACTTTATCTAATGAACAATTTCAAAAGTCCAGAGCAAGTGCGGAAAGTATTATAGGTGACACTGAAAAGCACGTCGTACTTATCAGAAAAGTTGAAACGTTTCCAAATATCACATGAATTATGTTCATAAAGCACTTCATAAAATAAAAGGCTTGAACTAGAGGTTCATTTAGAAGAAAGGAGTTGATCTCCAACAACACTCGCTTGCAGCACCAACAGCAAAATACCAAGTGCAAAAATAGTGGTGTAAAATAACGTCATTACTGTAAGATGGCCAAACAAACAAGACAGCATAACGCGGCGCCCAAGCAAAATATAGATTGATTCTGTAAATTGATATAAAATAGATGGACCACGAAATACAGTCCGTGGTATGCCGGCTGAATCAAAGAATGTAATCATCCGAAGAGACCGACATTTAGAGAGTACAGGTGGTCGGACCCCTGTATTCTTGAACGAGGTTTGAACAGTGCCCTTAATGGAGTCTTGTCTTCACAGTCGTCTGTCAGATTGCAATTCTTAAAAAATGCGTTGCTACAAGGCTGTAAAATGGTCAAGTACCAAACCAAGTGTTCTTCTGGTAAAAGCAGAATCATATCCATGGTATAAAAGGCGTTTGCTGATTGTAACACAATTTCCATAGTTATTCTGTGTTCCTTTAATCCTTCTTATTTAATTTATTGTAACATTCTTACATACTGGTTATGAAATACCCATAGTGGTATTATCTTGCTCGTATGGGTCCGAATTTCAAAAGAAGATGACATTATGTTTCGTAAAATTTCCAGAAAGTCCTGTCTAGTTTTTGAAAGCGAATACCTTGACCTTAAGGTGACATTACATTAAACTCAATTTCTTTAATCCATGGAGGAAGCTAAGGAGAATATGGAAAAGCCGAGATGCACTGATAAATGAATATGGAGATCAAAAGCTCATCTGTACTGCCTTCAATTCACTAATGATGCATCAAAAATCAGACAATACTTCAACATACAACATGGAATAAAGAGACACCCAAAAACGCCAACAGAGAACTGCACAGCGAAGAAGGAGCAATAATTGCAGATGTAATAAACCGAAAAAGACGATTGATGAAATAAACTGAAGGGGACCAAAGTGAATCCGCCACCATCAGCTGTATCAATCAACATGAAAGTAGCACCGATCAGTTTTCAGTCTCATAGTCGAGAAAGCAAGGCAAATCCTCAAAATTTTCCATAGGAATGGTAGCGAACCTCGGAATGAATAAAGGACTAGGTGCGCTAACCCATTATATCGGCCCTATAATTTCGACGAAAATTGCTTTTGATAAACAAACTATGAATTATCACTTTTTGCAATGTTGAATGTTTGAGAAAATACCGCGTCATATTTCTGAGCCATCGTAACGTCACTCGCGTGATGTATGACGTCATGTTCTGACATCATTTGCCCTGAATGACGCAAAACAAAGGAAAATCATCGTATTTTACATACAAATCTTCAAAATTCATCTATGATCCAGGCCTCGCCCACGGTATTTTTAAGCAAATCTAAAGGCCGATCAGAAATCCATCGAATGGTTCAAAAATTATCATGGGTAAGGCCTCGGTCGATACTTAATTTCATAAATTTCTATCGAAATATCGCTCATTTATTTTTCGTTTTTAGCGACGTATTCATTCAGTATAGAACTGTGAAATCAAAATAAGCTTCCCTGATATGGATTCAACATACATTTGACATTTCAAGGAGGTCCAGGACAGCCAGACTTAAATTTGATCCTATAATTTAATTTTCCAAAAAAATTATAATGTTAATAATTGAATTACACCTTTTCTACATGCAAATTAAGTTTCATCAATTTTTACCGATAGTTTTGAGGCTACGAACGTACCAAAGTAGGCCGTAAATGTGACGTTAGAATTTATACACTTTAGGTAATGAAAAACAGTTACAAATCTTCTGTAGAGGCAGAATATTAACAACTTCTGTATTTTTCATTTAGATATGATGTGGGCAATCGGATATATATAGCATTATACATGATCACCAAGACTTTTAAAAGAAATTGTCGAAAGCAGATACATTTATGTCTATTTTCAAAACGTCTTTGAGTTGCTAATTTTTAATCATAAAGTCCATTTATCTGAAACCTTATCATTTATTTTCCGTAAAAAACTTGTTATTACCTTCTTCATATGTCAAATGAACCACCGATAAATTCCTATAGAAATTTGACCGACAGTTTTTAAGGTATAGTGATTTTGTTACCCCCTCCCCCTTATTTCTACGTTACCTAATCCTGACGTTCTTGCGAAAAACGCGCCAATGTCGCCGATTCTATTGTGACGTCATAATTGACCTAGAGCTTTCCGACTGGGTTCTTTCGGATACTATTCTGGACCCCCTTAAAAACTGTAATGTTATGGATATATGAACAACTTTCAAAATAGAGCCGATATGGCAGGTTACCGCACCTACTTTTTTCCGAACTGAGACCAGGTGCCGGGGGAGAGTCAGCGTCTTCTGATTGCATGCAACACCCTTCGCGACAGCTCCATGGAAACTTGTCAAATTCGGTAATTGTCTCGATGTACATACTGATGTACACATGTACACATCAGGTATTCTTTCATATTTGGTGATAATGACAGCATCCATTGAAATCAGCTGTATGGTACCGAAAAGTGCCATCAGCTGTATAATACCAATAGTGTCATCAGCTGTATAATAACAAATACTGTCATCAGCTGTATAATACCAAATAGTGTCAACATCTGTAATATACCAAATAGCGCCATCAGCTGTATAATACCAAATAGTGTCATCAGCTTAATAATTACAAATAGTGTCATCAGCTGTGTAATACCAAATAGTGTCATCAGCTGTATACATGTAATACCAATAGTGTCATCAGCTGTATAATACCAAATAGTGAAATCAGCTGTATAATACCAAATAGTGTCATCACCTGTATAATACCAAATAATGTCATTAGCTGTATCATACCAAATAGTGTCATAAGCTGTATAATATCAAATAGTGTCATCAGCTGTATAATACCAAAAAGTGTCATCATATATATAATACGAAATGGTGTCATCAGCTGAATAATACCAAATAGTGAAATCAGCTGTATAATACCAAATAGTGAAATCAGCTGTATAATACCAAATAATGTCATTAGCTGTATCATACCAAATAGTGTCATCAGCTGTATAATATCAAATAGTGTCATCAGCTGTATAATACCAAATAGTGTCATCATATGTATAATACGAAACGGTGTCATCAGCTGAATAATACCAAATAGTGAAATCAGCTGTATAATACCAAATAGTGAAATCAGCTGTATAATACCAAATAGTGTCATCACCTGTATAATACCAAATAATGCCATCAGCTGTATAATACCAAATAGTGTCATCAGCTGTATAATACCAAATAGTGTCATCATATGTATAATACCAAATAGTGTCATCATCTGTATAATACGAAATGGTGTCATCAGCTGAATAATACCAAATAGTGTCATCACCTGTATAATACCAATACTGTCATCATCTGTATAATACCAAATAGTGTCATCAGCTGTATAATACCAATAGTGTCATCAGCTGTATAATACCAATAGTGTCATCAGCTGTATAATACCAATAGTGTCATCACCTGTATAATACCAAATAGTGTCATCAGCTGTATAATACCAATAGTGTCATCACCTGTATAATACCAATAGTGTCATCAGCTGTATAATACCAAATAGTGTCATCACCTGTATAATACCAATTGTGTCTTCAGCTGTATAATACCAATAGTTTCATCAGCTGTATAATACCAAATAGTGTCATCAGCTGTAAAATAATAAATACTGTCATCAGCTGAATAATACTAAATAGTGTCATCACCTGTATAATACCAATACTGTCATCAACTGTGTAATAACAATAGTGTCATCAGCTTTATAATATCAATAGTGTCATCAGCTTTATAATAATAAATACTGTCATCAGCTGTATAATACCAAATAGTGTCATCAGCTGTTTAATACCAAATGGTGTCATTATCTTTATAATACGAAATACTGTCATTAGCTGTATAATACGAAATACTGTCATCATCTGTATAATACCAAATAGTGTCATCATCTGTATAATACCAAATAGTGCCATCAGCTGTGTAATACCAAATAGTGCCATCAGCTGTATAATACCAAATAGTGTCATCAGCTGTATAATACCAAATAGTGTCATCATATGTATAATACCAAATAGTGTCATCATATGTATAATACGAAATGGTGTCATCAGTTGTATAATACCAAATAGTGTCATCATCTGTATAATACCAAATAGTGTCATCATCTGTATAATACCAAATAGTGCCATCAGCTGTATAATGCCAAATAGTGTCATCAGCTGTATAATACCAAATAGTGTCATCAGCATAATACCAAATAGTGTCTTCAGCTCTATAATACCAAATAGTGTCATAGCTATATAATACCAAATAGTGCCATCAGCTGTATAATACCAAATAGTGTCATCATCTGTATAATACCAAATAGTGTCATCATCTGTATAATACCAAATAGTGTCATCTGTTTAATACCAAATATTGTCATCATCTGTATGATACGAAATGGTGTCATCAGCTGTATAATTATATAATAGTGTTTGGTTTAGTGTTTACTATGCCGAAATAGTAGTCAGGGTTCTGGCACATAGTGCACGACCCGAAGGGGAGTGCACTATGTGCCAGAACCCTGACTACTATTTCGGCATAGTGAACACTAAACCTAACACTATTGTTATTATTATGCTGACTGTTTTTGATAGTGTATTCCCTTCATAGAAAACGTTTTCAAGATATATGTTATGAACATTGATTGCACGAGTTACCTCTCTTTCAAAAACTCTGTGTTACAGACAAACATATTCTGGATTTACCCCTCTTTGACTGTAAAAGATCTATAGTGTGGTCGTTTAGTATAGTCATAATTTAACAAGAAAAAATAAAAAAAAATGGCATTAATTTTAAAGGAAAAAATAACTATCTAGGAACATTTGTTTTTGATAGTGTATTCACGTTTTCAAGATATATGTTACGAATATTGATTGTACGAGTTAACTCTCTTTCAAAAAACCTTGTGCATATTCTGGATTTACCCCTCTTTGACTGTAAAAGATCTATAGTGTGGTCGATTAGTACAGGCATTATTTAACAAGAAAAATATAGCAACATGAATTTGGCATTAATTTTAAAGGAAAAAATAAATATTTAGGAACATTTGCTTGGGTATGCAAACAAATTTGATTAAATATCTTGTATGTAAACGACATGTCTGTATATATAAACAGGTAAGCATCACTTATGTTAAGAACACTACTGTGGAAAGACAGGGGTGCACTTTTAGGGTGATAGTGCACACCTAGAAAGGTGATAGTGTACACCTGAACCGTTCTCTGTCACAATATGGTAGAGTAGAACCTATCACAGAAGAAACTCACTGGAAGCGTAATAATACCAAATAGTGTCATCTGTATAATACCAAATAGTGTCATCATCTGTATAATACCAAATAGTGTCATCTGTATAATACCAAATAGTGTCATCAGCTGTATAATACGAAATGGTGTCATCAGCTGTATAATACCAAATAGTGTCATCTGTATAATACCAAATATTGTCATCAGCTGTATAATACCAAATAGTGTCTTCAGCTCTATCATACCAAATAGTGTCATAGCTGTATAATACCAAATAGTGCCATCAGCTGTATAATACCAAATAGTGTCATCAGCTGTATACATGTAATATCAATAGTGTCATCAGCTGTATAATACCAAATAGTGACATCAGTTCTATAATACCAAATAGTAACATCAGCTCTATAATACCAAATAGTGTCATCACCTGTATAATACCAAATAGTGTCATCACCTGTATAATACCAAATAATGCCATCAGTTGTATAATACCAAATAGTGTCATCAGCTGTATAATACCAAATAGTGTCATCATATGTATAATACCAAATAGTGTCATCATCTGTATAATACCAATAGTGCCATCAGCTGTATAATACCAAATATGCCATAAGCTGTATAGTACCAAATATATTTTAATCTTTGATATCTGTTTTTATGTTTAAGTTATAGATTATGTCTTCTGGTCTCACTTCAGGATGTTATTCATTCCGTTGTTCACAGCCGTTCCGATGGGAATTCTCACGACTTGGCCTTGCCTTCTCAACTTTGAGACTAAATAACTGTTAGGTACTTCTTTGATATTCATTCTGTTTTATATCCATTTGCATATCCATCTATGTGTTTCTTGGACCCCTGTGTTTTGCTGTTTGTATGTTCATCTTACAGTGAAGAGTTTAATTTACTTAAGAATTGAGCTTTCTTTGAGACCTCTGGGTATTCGGATCAGTGGAAAGGTTGTGCGCACGTAATCCGGATAACCACATCGTCTGCTACTGTAATATTTGGCCCCTCACCTATAATATCTATAATTGTGAATTATCATGTTATGTTGAGGCCGTATAGGGGCTTCGTTACCCTATCCCTTTGAAATGCTGGAAAAAATCTTTCCTCTTATCTGCAGATAAAAGTGCATTGCGATTTTTCTTATTTGACATGAAAGAACCCTTTGAAATATGAAACCTGTATGTTATTTGAATAAAAGATGCTACATTTCGTATCTTTACGAAGTCCTTTGTTGGCACCTGTTGCCCATTGGTCTCGTTGCTTTATGTGTGGTCTTTTATGTTTTATGTTTCTATGGTGTGTGTTGGTGATCCTTGTTCCTTTTGCGTCTGTTAATATCTTATCTGGTTTTGTTTTTTTTTTTTTTCATTTGGTGTTTTGAAGTTTTGTTGTGGGTGCTGCAACCAAGTGTTGTTGGAGATCCAATCCTTTCTTTTTACATAGTTCATACTTAAACAAATATATCAAATTAAGGAAAAGGAAGAGGATGACATCTCTATAGAATCAAATACAGCGCACGTTCGCAGGATGAATAACCAAAGAAAGAGAACAAAAAATAATAATCATTGATATCAAATGAAACGGGATGACTAACCTGTAAATATTAAGATAAAGACACACATAGTCACATGTAATAATCGTCAGGTATTTTTGTGAGTCTTGTTGTGTTTATTTATTGTGTTGTTTTTAATAAAGGTGTTTCGGTGATTTGCTGTTATTGTTGTAATCAATTCCTGCTGTAGATTCCCCGCTTCCTTTGTTTACAAAACCAAATGGAAAGTAGCACAAGCAAAAGGCGGTTACGTTCTGTGCTAACAATCAAATTTCTTGTTATCCGGACTATTCAACAAAATATCGTGCACATTAAATGCTGATGATAGCGACCAAAGCTCCCTGAGGGAACATGTAGCCAGGTTGCGATCAATATATTTGATCGTGTTCTTTATAAGTTTTCAAATTTCATTGATAATTCAAATTTAAAAAAGTGGGTTCTTCCGCATCATATCATATCCTATTCTACCCTTTCTTTATACCTTTTGTGTTTTTTAAAATATGTTTTCATTGTTTGGATACTAATTGTTTTGGCTTTAGGATCACTGACGAGAGTTCTACACCCGAAACGTGCATGTCTGGTCCATCCTGTAACTTTTACCCGTTTTTGCGCTTTCTTTGAAGACATATTACACTTACAGCAATTTGAGAATATAAAAAAGAAATCAAAACTAAATATGAAATAATCTATCTATATAAATGTTGTTTTCAGTTCGTCCAATTCAGGAACTAAGTTTGAACGTATTTCGAATTTATAAGTCAACACAATTACAGGTTGAATAAACCCAAAGTGATTTTTCGTAGTGCCCTTTTAATTTTCTCTAGCCAAAAATGAGCGGCACAAAATCTTGTGTAGGGTATATTTAGAGGCGCATTTAAGTGAAAATATGGCGAAAATGTTGGAGGGTACGCACAAGAAGCGTAAATCTAAGCATGACCACACCCCCAGCTAAGGTCAGATTTATTAATGAAGGAGACACCCCTAATTTTTAGAAATTTAGATCTGATTTACATATTTTCTTCGACAGAAAACTTAGATTATATTTCAATGCATTGCGTAAACACTAAAACTAGGCGAGCGATAAATTACTCGAGGACTTACAGTCCACCAGCATACAGGTTATTAAATATATATTTACATTTTTAAAGACAGCACAAAAGGGGTGAAAACATTTAAAAGATGAATCTTAACGTAGTTTTTATGTTATCTAGGGCTCAAGTTGAACTGTCCTGTTCGTGGTGCAACCCTATTGCAGAATACTTTTATTTATTCAACAGCTGTACGCTTCGGAATCTTTTGTGTATATGGTGTGATGATGCAATCCAGAAAACCATACTATTTTCCATAATAAAGCAAACGGTCGTTTAAAGTGGACCTTAATTGCATATTGATATTCCTCAATTTGTTAATATTTGTTATTTCTGTCGTCCATTTGTTTCGGTATTGTAGTGTATCTAGTTATTTCTGGCTTTTTTTTCAGTGCAAAAACGGTTTTGCTGGAAATATTTTCCAAATCTTACATACAATTAAAGTTTGTAAATAATAGGACCTCCTTTATGTTAAGGGGTAACGAGTGGCTGGTAAGCGAGCTAACTCGCACAGTCAATTAGTTCGTTTCAATCCGTGTTTAACTGTTTTCCCGTTAAATGACAAATATGGATAATGACCATATCCCTGTATACAGCACAAAATCGATAATTCAGAAAATAAGAAACCGTACTAAAATAAGGATAAAACAGGAACCAAAGCAAACAAACAAAAACCTCCACCATATAAAACTCGCACAGTCAATTAGTTCGTTTCAATCCGTGTTTAACTGTTTTCCCGTTAAATGACAAATATGGATAATGACCATATCCCTGTATACAGCACAAAATCGATAATTCAGAAAATAAGAAACCGTACTAAAATAAGGATAAAACAGGAACCAAAGCAAACAAACAAAAACCTCCACCATATAAAATGAAGCGACCTCCCGATATGGGAGTGAGACCAGGTGCCTAGGAAGAGTAAGCATCTCCTGCTTGCATGCAACACCCGCCCCTTCAATTCGGTATAACTGTCACTTCCGGTTACTTCCATTTCGGAATACATAGATTACAACCTTTGGTTGGATGGTTCAAATAGTCTATGACAGAATATCATCCACCATTCTGGAGAGTGGGACAGCATAGTGTATGACGAGTTCCCCATATCGACCGTAGAACTTCATCAGTGACGATGTTAGTCGGTCTAAAACATATTCCTGACTGAGAAGCTTATCTGAAAGACGCCTAGCTATCAGAACAAAATCCGTATATTTGGTACTTGCTCTGACATAGCGTATCAACAGAGATATGAACACGCCATAAGCAGGTGATGAAGAGATATTGCTACTCAGAAAAGGAAAGTTTGTAATGCTAAAATTGAAGTCGTCACGTTTGTCATAGAGTTAGGCGTTCATGTGACCATCAGTGTCGTAGGACAACATCATATCCAAATAGGATGCTGGATTATTTGTCTCTGTTGTAAGTCAGAGTGAAATTTTACAAATTATCGGAACTCTTTGACAAAAAGATACATAAAACGCTTGCGGGATGACTCGGACCAAAACTTTTTCGCACTGATATTACTCTTGACAACCTTTTACTAATTCACCGGGAATGCACACTTCACTTTTAAAATATTGAGAATAAAATTTTAGAAACTCTATTAATCACTAAATTCATAATGGGAATATTCACTCAAAATTATGCGTTTCAATGATAAGACTAGCACCAATTTGTCAGATAAAGCATATTTTTTATCAGGTCTGGTGCTCTCGATCCCTGGAATTTGTGTCAGAACGTATTTTTCCAAATGATTTTCTCAGAACTTTATGCCAAAGCCCCCCCCCCCCCAACATACCACATCTCAATACCTGTTGTTATAATTGACAACAAATGGAAACGTTTCTGGGGCCGATAATTTTGTAGGTTGAGGCAACGGGGGAGCCGGAAGAAAGGTCTGAAATCAAGTACACTTGACCGAATTGCCGATAAAGCTACTGTCCTAAAGCTTGCTAAACTATCTCGACGATGCCTACCAGAGCTACCAAAAATATGTTTTACTTCATATTTTCAATATTCATTTTCATATAAAAACTCCAAATATCAAAAGGGATTATCTATTTACCACGACAGCGAAAAATTTAATCTGAAAACGCCATCTGGTTTGTGAGAAAAGGATCAGATTATCACATAACTTGCGTCGGATCATATTAATTCTACATCGTAACCGAATTTCTAAAAATAGGACATTGTAGTTTTATGCACGGATCTAGAGGATCGGACTGGGGTCAGGACCACCAATTTTTCAAGAGGGGGTCCGAAATATGATTGGGCTTTTTACCCATTTCAATCTAAAAATTGGCTCGCTGGGCTCGCCAATAAAAAGTATCATATATTCTAATGAGATGAAGAAGATTATGAATAAAAAATGCCAATTGATTTGGGGTATTTTATAAGTTTCAGTGCTAACTTTGGATCCATTCTGAAGTAGTTCAAATACTTGATCCGCGCATGAGTTTAAATGAGGAAGTAACACATAGCGAGTGTCTGCTCGAATAAATGACAGAAGAAATAAAAAATCAAATTTTTTTTTCAATGATTTGTTATCATCTACTGAAAATATGAGTTATTTTGAAGCATAGGGCAGTAATTTTAAAACACCTTTCAATCAATACTTCGCCAAAAAAACTTATGTTGAAGATGATGAGACAATGCACAAAATACACCCAATAGAAAATTTTAAAATTCGTTGCTGCAGAATATTTTGGTGGGAATATAACTTATGTAATATTGCTCGGCAAAACTGATCAGCTTCAAAGATCCAAGTACAAAAGCGTTATCTCTCCTGTATAATGTATTACTGTAAAATGAAGACAATCACACGATATATCAATTTCCTTTTCATTTTCATCTAAAACCTATCCTTTGAAAAAAGTTATTTTGTCTTTCTACATGGGCAGATCTAGAATTATTTCCTCCGGGGTCCAATCAAATGATGAGGTTTGTGGTTGCCCAACCTATGGTTGTTATAAAATTATACATTAGAACAGGAAAAATTCAGCCGAAAATAAAAGACATAAGGGAATGGGTTCTACCCCCCCCCCCCCGACCCCCGACCCGACCTGCCCCTCCAACCCCTCTATCTAGATCCGTACTTGTACTTAAATATTTAGCATCAAAGTTGTTTTGATTCTTTTCAACAAATAGTAACGAATTCTCAGTAAGCTGCCTCTACGGCAGGTTAGATGTAAAATTTAGCAAGCTTTAGGACACTAGCGTTATCGGCAATGCGGTCAAGTGCACTTGATTTCAGACCCCTTCTTCGGGCTTCAGCCTACAAAATTATCGGCCCTAGAAACTCTTCCATTTGTTGTCAATTATAACAACAGGCATTGAGATGTGGTATGTGGGGGGTTACGGCATAAAGTTCTGAGAAAATCATTTGGAAAAAGAATACGATCTGACACAAATTCCAGGGATCGAGAGCACCCGACCTGATAAAAATATGCTTTATCTGACAAAGTGGTGCTAGTCTTATCATTGAAACTCAATATTTTGAGTGAATATTACCATTATAAATTCAGTGATTAATTAAGTCTCTAAGATTTTATTCTCAATATTTTAAAGGTCCACTTTAAACGACCGTTTGCTTTATCATGGAGAATAGTATGGTTTTCTGTATTGCATCATCACACCAGATGCACAAAAGATTCCGAAGCGTACAGCTGTTGAATTAATAAAAATATTCTGCAATAGGGTTGCACCACGAACAGGACAATTCAACTTGAGCCCTAGATGAAATAAAAACTACGTTTAGATACATCTTTTAAAATGATTTCATCCCTTTTGTGCTGTCTTTAAAAATGTAAATATATTTTTTAAATAACTCTGTAAATAAGTATTTTGTTAACCTGTATGCTGGTGGACTGTTAGTCCTCGAGTATAGCGCTCGCCTAGTTTTAGTGTTTGCGCATTGCATTGAACTTTAATCTTAGTTTTCTGTCATTAAATCAGATCTAAATTTCTAAAACTAAGGGGTGTCTCCCTCATTTATAAATCTGACCTTAGCTGGTTCGGTCTTTCTTAGATTTACGTTTCTTGCGCGCACCCTCTAACGTTTTTCCTTATATTTTCACTTAAACACGCCTCTGAATATACCCTACACAAAATTTTGTGCAGCTCATTTTTGGCTAGAGAAAATTAAAAGGGCACTGCGAAAATTCACTTCGGGTCTATTCAACCTGTAATCGTGTTGACGTATAAATTCGAAATACGTTCGAACTTAGCTCCTGAATTGGACGAACTGTTAAAAAAACAACATTTATAAGAACAGATTATTTTATAATTAGATTTTATTTCTTTTTTATATTCTCAAATTACTACAAGTGTGATATGTCTTCAAAGTAATCGCAAAAAAACGGGTAAAAATTTACAGCATGGAACAGACATGCACGTTTCGGGTGTAGAACTCTCGTCAGTGATCCTAAAGCCAAAACAATTAGTATCCAAACAATGAACACTTTTAGAAATACAAAAGAGTGAAATATATGGTAGAATAGGATATGATATGATGTAGAAGAACCCACATTTTTAGATTTTAATTATCAATGAATTTTGAATGCTTATTAAGAACACGATCAAATATATTGATCGGAACCTGACTACATGTGCCCTCGGGGACCTTGGGTCGCTATCATCAGCATTTAATTTGCGCGATATTTTGTTGAATAGTCCTGATAACAAGAACTTTGATTGTGAGTACAGAAAGCAAGCGCCTTAAGCTTGTGATACTTTCCACTTGGGGTTGAAAGCAAAGGAAATGGGGAATCTATAGCAGGAATTGGTTGCAACACCAAAAGCAAATCACCGAAATACCCATATTTGAAAACAACACAATAAACAAACACAACAAGAGACACAAAAGTACGATTACTGTCTGTGACTATACATTTGTCTTTATTTTCATATTCTCTGGTTTTGTCATCCCGTTTCATAATTTGATATCCATGTTTTCGTCATGCACTGCATTTGATTCTATTGTGGTATCATCATCTTCCCTTTTCTTAATTTGATATATTAGTGACAGTATGAATTAAGTGACAACACTCCGTCTTCTTCTGCTTATGGCGTTTTTGTTCCTCAGCTGATACGATACGCCAGGGCATGTTCCAAATATGAAGATTTCATCATTAGAGCCAAACGGCTTGCAAGTAAGCTACTTGTTCAGGGTTATATCACACAACGGCTGAAATCATCATTGCGGAAGTTCTTCGGTCGCTACGGGGATATTATAAAAGCATATGAGATCCCCCTTTCCAGAATGATCAGTGACATTCTACATTGTGATTGAATGGCTGTCGTCATCACCAAACAAGACATACTTACCTTATCTGTACATCAAAATGTACTTCGAGACAATCACCGAATTTGACAGGTTTCCATGGAGCTGTTGCGACGGGTGTTGCATGCAATCAGGAGACGCTGACTCTCCCCGGGCACCTGGTCTCACTTCGGAATGTTGTTTCGATGGGAATTCTCACGATTTTGCTTTGCCTTCTCGACTTTGAAAGCTTGAGACTGAATAACGGTTAGGTACTTCTTTGATGTTTATTATGTAAGAAATGAAGTTTATATTATTCAAAGGACATAAAGTCATCTTGTTATATTTCCAGGCTGAAATTTTTTTCATGTCAAACAAAGGAAATTCTCTAAAGATAAGAAGACTGAATTGTTCAAGCATTTCAAATTTGACTTAATTTGAGCTAAGCCAATTACAGCCTCTGAAATGGCTCGTCTTATTTTTGAAGAATCTGTGAAGAAACCGTCTTCATGGTCGTCATGGATTCAGCATCCCTACTAAAGCTGAACAGAGCCTCGGCTCGAACGCAGACTTTCAGCATGTTATCTAGCATGCTAGCCGGGCGCGCTAACCACTACGCTACCGGGGTAGTTGTCATCTAAGCCGGTTAGAAGGTAATTTGACGTTTCTACATGAATAAGAAGTGGGCAAAGTGTCTACCTTTACATATGTATAACATAACCGACTTCAAAACATAAGAGGCAGTGAACCCTGTTTACTAATAAAGCGACGATGTCACATGATACTTAATTGATCTAAAAATGAATCTCTTTTTGCAGATGAACCAGGAAGTTTCAGTGGAACTTTAAGCAGTAATTAACCGACTTTGTAGCTTTGCAGATACATTTGGCTTACGGTGTCTTATGTTGTGCTTTCACACTTTAAATTACTTTTTTTAAAATAAAAACACAAACACTCGGATACAAAAATTTTCGGCCCCTTGGCCTTTATCAAATGTAAAAACGACAATGTAAGTCTATACTATGTAAATGTATTGTAAATATATACAATGTAAATATATACATGGTAAATATATACATTGTAAATATATACATTGTCGTTTTAACACTTGATCAAGACCAAGGGGCCGAAAATTTGTGTATCCGAGTGTTTGTGTTTTTATATGTATCTGAGGTGAGTTTAGCGTGACCGACCGTGGGTTCCGACGATGCTTTATACAGGGATATGGTCATTATCCATATTTGTCATACAAATACCTCGTAATAGGGCGGGAGGATACTTATTTCGTGAAGGAACACTCTGATTCAAACAAAAAGTTTACCGAAGACGATATCATCCGGATGTTGGAGTTTTTGATTGACAACATTTTTGTTGTGTTTGGAGGAACCGTATTCCAGGAGATAGTCGGAATTCCCCTGGGTACCAATTGCGCCTCACTGCTTGCGGACTTATTTTTATATTCATACGAAGCCGACTTCATCCAGACCTTGCTCTCGACTGAGCGAAAGCACCTCGCTTCTCAGTTTAATTCTACCTTCAGGTACATAGATGAAGTGTTGTACATCAATAGTCCGAACTTTAAGGACCATCTACATGAAATTTATCCTCATGAACTAGAGATTAAGGAAACAACAGAGAGCGACAGATCCGCTTCGTACTTGGATATACTTCTATCTTTCAACGCAAACGGCCATTTGAACACCTCACTGTATGACAAGCGTGACGATTTCAGCTTCCACATAACTAACTTCCCTTTCATGAGTAACAACATTCCGTCTTCTCCTGCTTATGGCGTTTTTGTTTCTCAGCTGATACGGTACGCCAGGGGATGTTCCAAATATGAAGATTTTTACCATTAGAGCCAGACGGCTTGCAAGTAAGCTACTTGTTCAGGGTTATATCACATAACCATTGAATCATCATTGAGCAAGTTCTTCGGTCGCTACGGGGATATAATTAAAGCATAGAAATGAGTTAAAGAAGACCCTGACGATAATCTCAACAGCACTTACAATAGATCACCTTATTGAGCATCGACTGACCCCTAGCAAGCTAGTGGTGGGACCAGGTGCCCGGGGGGAGTAAGCATCCCCTGTAGGCTAGCAGCATGCGCCGTCGATGTTCACGCATGAAAATGAAAACAATATCTAAAATGCATGCACTGTCTGAGGTTATGTCTATATAGAAAGTGCTATGGCGACAATGTCAGGGATAAATATTCAAAACACTTACTGTCACATCTGGTTACTCCCATAAATATATATTCTGTTGCTGGATGTTTCAAATGGTCTACGACAGAATATCATCCATCATTCCGGATAATGGACATCATAGTGTATGACGAGGTCCCCGTATCGACCTTTGCACTTTCTCAGTGATGATGTTTGTTGATCACAAAGGTGTCCCCGACTGAGAACCTTATCAAGGTGGCTATTATCTGCAGTTAATTTGCACTACTCGATATTTTGTTCAATAGTACGGATAATAAAACGTTTGATTATGAGCACATAACTTAACTGACTTTTTTGTGCTACTTGCCAGTTGGTCTTGTGAACAAAGAAGCAGAGGATCTACAACAAATGAATAGATCCTGACTTAAATCTCAAGAGCACCTACAATAGAGTACCAACTTGAGTATCGACGAACCCCTAGCAAGCTACAGGTGGAACCAGACGCCCGGATGAGTAATATTTAAGCATCCCCTGTTGGCTAGCCGCACCCGCCTTCGATGTTCACGCACGTTCTTGTTCTTAGACAAAAGGGGATGATCTCCTGCATGACCACCCTGCACCCACCCAGCGAAACAAACCAACAAGAAAATAATATGTAAATGACATCAGACAAAACTACAAACCACAAAAAATATACACGGCAATAACGCTAGAACATATAACAAAACTATCGAATCAAACGTACAGGAAACGTACAGAAACATCAAACATTCTGTTACAAAATTTCTTGAAATTTCTAAAACGTGGGTCCTGTGGCATCATATCCCACCCATTCTGCTACGTCTTTTGGTACATTTCTGGACATAATGATTTTCATACTTTTTGGCCATATTACATTGTTTAGACTGAGGATCACTGACGAGGGTTTAGTACCCGAAACGTGCATGTCTGGTCCATGCTGTAAATTTATCAGGTTTGAAATGATGCTATTGAATTTAAAGACGTTTAACATTAATGACAACACATAAAAGGAAGGAGACCAATTTGCACCCGGCGCCGAATTTGGTTATCCCGATTACGTGCGCACAACCCTCCCTCTTATCCGGATACACAGAGGTCTCCATAGACGCACAATAATTGTATAAATATAAAACTTCTCACTGTAAGGCGGCGTCACAAAAAAGACAGTTAAACACAGCGGCCTTTTGTAACATATTTTATGTAAAAGGATAACAAAAAAATTCTATGGCATGCGTATAGCAGTCTGTGCTCTGCTGGCTGAAGCGAGCTCAAGATCAATCACCCGAGAAGTCTGACCAACCCTCAGATAGGACAGAGAATCAGGGCCCAGTCTTCTTTGGCGAGATTTAAACAAGGCCCGTCATGGAATCCAGTCGTCACGGTTGGCCAGTGTGCAACGTTGTGAAAGACACTGACCAGTACAAAACTGTAGATTGGTCCAGTACCATGTCCAGTGTTCTTTTGATGACGTTGGGATCATATTCTCGGTAAAGCAGGCGACCGACTATTTCTTACATTTGTAAAGACACAAGAATTAAACAAGAATCGGTTACAACATCAACAGGAACTTTAATAACACAGTAGACAAACACATCAACAGACACGAAAGTGCATGATTTTTGTCTGTGACTATGTGTGTGTCTTCATTTTTATCTCATCTGGTTTTGTCATTCCGCTTAATAATTTTATATCTGTGTGTGTGTTGTTGTTTCTTTTTTCTTTATTTTTTTGTTAATATGCGCTACGTTTGATGTTGATAAGATATCATCCTCTTTCTCTCCCGTAATGTGATACATGTATATTTGTAAAAGTGTGAATATTTAAAGATACGAAATGTAGTTTCTATTATTCAAAGAACATCAGGTAATTTCTATTTCTGTTTTGAACAATTATTTTTCGTAATAAAAGGAAATTACAATGTATTATTTTTTTTCATGAGGTAAATAGAACGATACGTACAAGCATTTGAATTTTGAAATATATGTATGACAAAAATGGACAGTGACAATGACAAATATGGGCAATGACCATATCCCAATACACGGTACAAAATCGAAAATTCCGGAAATCACAAACAGAAGGCATACAAAATCAGGATAAAACAGGAACCAAAGCAAACAAACAAAACCTCCACCACATTAAGAGAAGCGAACTCCCAATATATGATTTACATTACCAGCTTCTATAAAAAAGGGCAGCAATTACCGCAGTGAAACCTATTTACTGATATAACGATAAGGTCACTTGAGACTTACTGAACCTTAAACCATGAATTATTCACACCTGAACAAGGAAGTAGTAGTGATACTTTAAGCTAGGAAGAAACTTCATCTTCATTTTGAAGACACTTTACACTTTTGATTTTCAAGATGCGCATACGCGGATACCAATATGAAGCGATATCATCATCGTTGTTCACATTTGCTTTGATGACTTTCTTAATGATGCAATTATATCAAGTAAGAGGTAAGACAAATTAACATTTTCCGTTTACTCGAAATTGGATGACATTGAAATAGAAAGTCTGCACTAAGTTTATATAAGCGACAGACTTCCACGATCACTACGGAATTTTCATTTTCAACAAATATTATGTGTTATTGGTGGGTTGTGGGGATGTAATTCAGATTAATTACCATTTTCTATTAAACGTTGTATTTGGCCGTCTCTCGATCTGGTGATCTATTTCGTCGACCCATTTGGATCTCAAAGTTGTGCTTTCACCTCTATAGATTTACTTTTTATGGCCGTAATACCATCGTATTTTTATTTGATTTCATACGGGTAGACAGAAAATGAAGATAAGGATGACATTTTAATGACAGTAGTGATACATTTGTAGTGTTTCATTTAACAGAAGACTAGAATTGGATATAAAATGACTTCATAAGATAATTTTTTGGTGAAGATTTCCACTTTCATTAACATGAAAAGATTACCATGAAATTTTACAAAAATTACTATCAGCTCGTTTTTTCATACAACAGAGTAAATTACTTAGGGAGTTTCACAAGCTGTATTTCATAGTGACATAATAATCAAAATAAGAATGATCATGGTAGACAGAACTTCCTTCGAAAATTAGAATCGTCAATCAGCTTTCATACAATGGACAAAATCATGAAGAACACTCTGCATGGTAGTTAACCAATACACAGCATTCTAATAGCGCATAGTACACTCTGACTGAAGGTCCCTATCCTAGCCCCGTTTTAGATGACGGAGCCTCTGACCTATCTGAAATATCGTTCGGGCTCCTTGGCTCGCTTCAAACGGCAGAATACAGACTGTTTTCGTATGACAGTGACAAATATGGGTAATGAACATATATCAATAGATTCAATACATAGTACAAAATCGATAATTCAGAAAATCATAAACCGAAGGCATACAAAACCAGGATAAAACAAGAACCGAAACAAACAAAGAAAAACCTTCACCATATGAAAAGAAGCGAACTCCCAATATGGGAGTGAGACCAGTCCAGTGGTTTTTTTTTTATATTCGGTAACATATAAGTGTTACTTGGGCCCGTACGTTTTGCTGTATCGTTTATATAGGGATCTAACAGTAAGGAGGCTATGATACACAACTATTGTGCGTTCATCGAGACCACTTGGTAACCAGCCAAGTAAGAGGGTTGTGCGCATCTTATCCTGATAACCACACATTTTGCTACTTACGTCCTTAGTCGACACAGATTACCCATTTGTCTCCTTGGTTTATGTATAGTCTCTATGGTGTTTCGATGTCGTATTGAATGTTCCTTGTCCATTTTGAATCGATTTTTGTGCTTGTCTACTCTTTTTTTTTCCCACGAAGGGGTGTTCGGTATTTTCCGTAGGTGCTGCAACCGAGTCTTGTTGTAGATTCCCTTCATTCTTTCAAACATGAAAAGAGTAAATATGCTAAATAAGAATAACTTTAAATCATTTGACGTCAACACTTATAGCGATATACTTTGAAACTGTTCTTAAACAAAAAAGTATTTTAACTTTTTTGGTCTTTTTGGTCTATAAAAATTCAAGGAATGTGATTGACAAAATGAAATCTAGAAGTGCCCAAGCCAATATGATTTCTTTAAATTGTACATCACGCTTCCACTTGACAAAATAAATGGTCGATTGTCTTAACTCATTAAATGGTGCTTTGATCAAGAGGGGAAACATGTATTTGTACATTGTAATCAATCGGTTTCTTTTCGGTAGCAGACTACAAATCACCCAAATCATTGACTAGTAGTGACATTTATGTAAATTTATTTAGGTCTATACATGAATTCAGTGGATGAAATTGACAAAATGAAATATAGAAATTTTCAAACCAATACAATTTCTTCATACGAATGTTCACCACGCTTCCTCACGACAAAATTAATTATCAATTGTCCAAACTCATCAAATGGTGCTTTAATCGCGAGGGGAAAACTTATATTTGTACATCTGAATCAAAGGGTTTCTTTTCCGCTACAGTATACAAATCATGGATATGCAGTGACATGTGTATTGCCTTGTCCTTCCTCTTGGACAACACTTATGTAAGATTGAGTGAGAATCTCTACAAGCAGGTGTAGGGATCCCTATGGGTATCAACTGTGCTCCTCTTGTTGCAGATTTATTTCTTTACACGTATGAAAAAGAATTTATCCAAAATCTTCAAAAGCAAAGAAAACATGATAATGTGAAATATTTCATTGGTACTTCTAGGTACCTGGATGATATTCTTACTATCGACAATCCTGTTTTTGAAAAGTATAAAAAATTTATTTATCCACAAGATTTGACGCTAAACAAGGCAAACGTTACAAACACAGAAACACCGTTTTTGGACCTAAATATCAAAATTATTAATGGAGAGATTCATACAAGTGTGTATGACAAAAGATATAATTTTGGATTCAACATGGTAAATTTTCCCTGGCTTGACGGTGATGTTTCTTGATTACCGTCATATGATATCTACATTTCGAATTACAAAGAAACTTTTAGGTCAAGGTTTTCGCTTTCACAAACTAGTAAAGACTTTCTGTGAATTTTACAAAAAAATATTGTCAGCTTCTTTTGAAATTCGGACCATACAAGCAACAGAGTATATTACTTTGGGTATTTCAGAGCATGCATTTCATGGTGACATAATTAACAAAATAAGGAGGATCAAGGCTAGACAGCATAACCATCGAAAATGCGTAAGAATCACCAAACGCCTTTTATACCGTGAATATGACCCTAATGTCACTAGACGGACACTAGGCTTGGTGCTTGACCAATCTACAGCCTTGTACCAGTGCATTCTTATAAATTGCACTCTGACTGACTGTGATGACGGGGCTCCATGACGTGCCCTGTCTAAACCTATTTAGAGAAGATAGGGCCCCGACCACCTTCCTCTCTTAATGTCAGTCGGACTCCTCGGGTGATTAGATACATGAGCTCGTTACAGCCGGCAAAGCGCGGACTGTATTACGTACGCCCTCTTTTTATATCCATTAACATATTTATCTGTGTTGCTTGGGCCCCTCCCTTTTGTGGTTTTGTTTGTGCGTGTTCATCTATCAGTAAGGAGTTTGCTTAACACCACAATTGTACGTTCTTCGAGACCTCTGGGTAATCGAAACAGTGGGAGGGTTGTGCGCACGTGATCCATGATAACCACACCGTCTGCTACTGACGTGGCAGATATCATGACCGTCCTTAGTCGGCACCGATTGCCCATTGGTCTTGTTGGTTTATGTGTGGTCATTTATATTTGATGTTTCTATGTGATTTGGCGTTCATTTCACCATTTTCGTCTCATTCTGTGCGTGTCTGCTTTGTGTTTATGAAGTAGATGTTTTGGGGTTTTGCTGTTGGTGCTGCAACCGAGTGTTGTTGGAGATCCCATCCTTTCTTGTGTAATACCTTGTCCTTCCTCTTGGACAACATTTATGGGGGCCAAAGTAACAAACAGATGGACATCTTAATTGATTGCAAAAAAATGGATGTACGAAAACAGTTCTGCCATCTGGAGAGAGCTTATGTATGTACATGTACTAGGGAAAAGTTGTAACTAAAAGAAAGCCAACAACTCGCCTGAAGAGAGTCACATATAGTTTATAAGGACATTCTTGAAAATTTAGTTCAAAATAAGTATATATTTTGCATTCCATGTATTCTACAAGAGAAAAGAATCTCGCTGTTTAACGTCTTCAAATTCATTAGCATAATTTTAGAGCGGATAATACAGCATGGACCAGACATGCACGTTTCGTCAGTGATCCTCAATCTGAACAATGTAATATGGCCAATATCTATGAATATTATGTCCTAAATATACCGAAAGACGTAGCAAGATGGCTGGGATATGATGCTACAGGACCCAGGTTTTAGAAAGGCTAGGTGCGCTAACCCCTTACATCGGCCCTGTAATTATACGAAAAATGCTTTTGATAAACGAATGATTAATTATCACTTTTTGCAATGTTGAAGGTTTGAGAAAATACAGCGTCATAATTGTGAGCCCTCGTAACGTCACGCGCGTGATGTATTACGTCATGTTCTGACGTCATTTGCTTTGAATGGCGCAAAACAAAGAAAAATCATCGTATTTTACACACAAATCTTCAAAATTCATCTTCACTCCAGGCCTCGCCCACGATATTTTTCATGCAAATTAAAAGGCCGATCAGAAGTTCATCGATTGGTACAAAAATATTCATGGGCAAGGCCTGGAGCACTACTTGATTTCATAATTTTGTATAGAAATTTTGCTCATTTATTGATATTTTCAATGATTTCAACGTTTTTAGACGTTTTGAGCGACGTATTATTCAGTATAGGACTGTGAAATCAAAACAGGCTTCCCTGATTTGGACTCTCCATACATTTGACATTTTATAAACAAGAATATAATGGATATATGAACAACTTTGAAAATAGGGCCGAAACGGCAGGTTACCGCACCTATGAGAACATTTGTAAACAGAAATATTCAAATGCGTTCGAAGAAACGACCAACCGAAATTGATCGAACTTGTGCCCTCGGGGGCTCCTGGTCCACCAGCAGTGGCACTCACAAGTGGTACAAATGTTTAACGTCTTCAAATTCATTGTCTCAGAGTCTCTGTGTATTTCTTCTTTCTCGATCAACAAAACAATTTCACGGGTTTAAGACTTTATTTCCTCACAAAGGAGGCTATTTTTCAATGTTATAAAAAATCTATAAGATATATTAGCTTTGTTAATGTAAATGAATGTATGCTCCCGTATAAGATTCATAGCAGGAACAATGTATTTGAGTTAACAAAGAATATGTATATCCTATTTCAAAAGTAACATCTAAATTTAAAAATCTTTGATAGCTGGGCGATTTAAGTCCCCTACCGGCTTAAATCTATGTCCTGCTACTCTGCCTTCAACACTTCAATTTAACATAAATCTAAAATTGACCTGTACTTGCACCAAAAGATGAATGCCCACACATGAACCATTTGATGATCTGCAGTAACAGAAACGGTATGAAAAACTGCATCTTGCTAAGTCAAGGGGTCATACATTTTGTAAAAATAGGTAAATGAAAATCCAACTTAAAATTGATATGTATCACACTAAGATGTATTCACAATCCAAAAATCAGTTCAATATCTACAACAACAGCCAAGAAAAGTGTGGAAAACTTAAAAGTTCATGAAATTTGTTAAGTCCAAGTGCCATATCTCTTGTAAAAATATGTCAATCGAAGCTTAACTCTAACTTGATATGTATCGATCATTCTATGATGTATTCACATACTATAAATACGTTCATTATGTGCAACAATAGCCAGGAAAGTCCGGAAAACTGAAAGTCCAAGGGTCATAACTCTTGCAAAAATAGGTCAATCGAAACCAGACTCAATCACGATATGTATCACACTAAGATGTATTCATATACAAAAATCACTTCATTATCTCCAATAGGACTGAAGAAAAGTCAGAAAACCTAAAAAAATCACATATGTCATCTAAAAATAGGCAAATGGAAACCAGACTCGACCTGGATCTGTATCTTACTAAGATGTATTCATATACCAAAAATCAGTTCATTATCTGCAATCGAACGAGGAAAAGTCCGAAAAACCGAAGAATTCATAAATTTGCTAAGTCCAAGGGCCATAACTCTTGTAAAAATAGATCAATCGAAACCAAACTCGAACTTGATCTGTATCAAATAGAAATATATATAGATTCCAAAAATGAGTTCAATATATGCAACAACAGCGAAAAAAGTCCAGAAAACTAGAGTTTGACAGACAGACGGACAGACAAACGGGGTGGAAACTATAAGTCCCCTCCGGTAAGCCGGTAGGGGACTAACAAAATGATTCTCGATTTAAACTTAGACACGTTTGCACTCGTGAAAAAGAAGACGGACGACGTAGTTATTTCCCTCATTAAAAGATCTGTATAGGTTTCGGACACACAAATACAGTTTATTTGCACTTAAACTGAGACTACACATTTGAACGATCTATGGCATGTCATCTAAAAAATGACATTATCTTACTTTCGATAACGTTTATTTGGTCTCTGAAAATGCTAGTATTCCTTGATAACCAACTGAACTCGATTTTTTTTTTACCAGCAGTTATGGATATTACGTAGAAATCTTTCTTCCGCTTGATATCGCAGTGTGGCCGAAAATTTGTGGATATTGAGTGTTTAATGTAATTTATAATATACACTTCCCTATGGAGGAATTTACTTCATTCTTTCAAACGAAAGATTTATTACAATTTTGTGGGTGCGTTCGACCATAGTCAGTGCAGGTTTTCCTGTAGGTCATCTTTTCCATTTCATTCATTTGTTTTGCACTTACAGATAAATTCCTACCGACACATATTTTGCCTTTCCGAATAGTAACATCCAATTACTTCCTGTCTATGGTAGATAAAGAAAAGAGAATGATCTCCAGCATGTCCACCCTGCATCCCACCCAGCGAAACAAACCCACAAGAAAGTGATACGTAAATGACATCATACAAACTTCAAATCGCAAAAAGACGCAACAACATTCACTAGAACATCATACAAAACAATCGTAACAGACGTACAGAAACATTTAACATTGTTGACAACACATAAAAGGAATATCACTGTAATTACACTTTGGTTGTTCGATTTTAACTTTAACGGTTTCCTTTTCCTGGATCGACAGTTCTTCCTTTGTCCTGTGTCAGCACAGAAAATGGAAAACAGCAGGGGAAGGAGCGGTGGAGGGGGAGGGTAGCTGTTGTTAAAATGATAAAATGATGTATGTGTTTGATTCTGCGGGTATATGGCCCTCTCGCTGTCAATATTTTGGAGGGTGTTTCCCTTTCTTTTTGAGGATTTCTTCTTGATGATCTTTTGTTTTCTTTTGTAGGTGAATCAGCCAAATCCTGCAGTCTAACAGGAAATCAATATTACGGATACTCGTTCGACTGTGCAGACCGGGGATTTACAGAAGTTCCTGATGACTTTACCAAAAACACTTGGCATATTAAATTGAGTAACAATAAGATCTCGGAAATTTCTCCATTCTCCTTTTCAGCGTACCCTAATTTAACTTCCTTGAAAATAGACATGAACCAAATTTCTAGGATAGATGGCCATGCCTTTTCACACAACACTAAGTTAAACTCGCTGGATGTGTCATTGAATCGACTAAAAGATGTAGAGAAAGGAACATTCTTATCTTTAAAAGAGCTGAAAACGCTGATTATATATGGAAACATAATTCGTGACTTCACATCACTGACTGGAGAGATATGTCAGACAAACACAGAAATGGACTATCTAAGATTAGATGTTTACGATGGATTTACTTTTCATGATTCATGTCGGAATATGTCAATGATAAAAACCCTTATTTTCGATACACGGAAGAAAACCAGATTTCGCAATGACTCTTTAAGCTGTTTTGAAAAGACAGATATTCGGGAACTAAAGATATATGGTGCAGATGGTGCATTCAGACCGCTAGAAGCTGACTTCATACGTCCTTTACATTCTCTTGAGTCAATAGTTGTTGACAGCTTCAAAATGCTTACATCATATGTCTTCAGCAGATTGCTATATCCTTTACAAAACAGATCCTTGGACAAATTTTACATTACACATACATATTTCGACAGGATAGAGAGGCTATCCGGGGAAGCCCTTGAGTATCTACCAACAATTTGCATCAAGCACCTAAATATTCATAACTGTCAAATTCAAGACATAGATTTTAACAGACTCAGAGATTCAAAACTTTGGAGTTGTCTTGAAACGTTTAAAGTTCAAGAAAACTACTTTTCGATGTTAGGGTATTTCTTTATTTTTACACTTGGTCTCCCAAAAATCTCTCACATCGATGCTTGTTGTCAACTGGTTAGACAAGGAACATCTGACGATTCTTTTGATCCTCTTCTTAGATCGTCTTCCGAAGTGAAAACTCAGAAACGACTTGGAATGCTTGAGATATTCCTGCCAAACAACACAAAATACGTTTCATTTTCAGATAATGATCTGAGCTCAAACGATTTGGGCGCTGATATTTTCATTCATGGGAACTTGGAAATAATCCAATTGAAGAACTTACGTTTGGGAACGTGTGAGGGGAGAATAAAGGGACTGCAGAAATTGAAGGTCTTGGAAATAAGACAATGGAACTGTCAAACAATGAATCCCGAATTCATCACGCATCTTACTTCCATAACAAATTTATCGATAACAAAATCTAATATTGGCCATAATGCTAAAACTTTTCAACTTATTTTCAATCTGACATATCTTACCTATCTGGACTTTTCAGAGAACTCATTCGATGAACTGCATCCATATTTTTTTCAGAGTCAGATTCAAAGCCTTACAAATATTTCGTTCGCGGAAAATTCATTTAAAGCTATTCCAAAAGCTCTGTTTGTCTTGAAAAATCTGCAGTTCCTAGATTTTAGGTTTAATCTGATAAGCAGGCTTACGTCTGACGAGATAACCTTCATTGATGGATTAAATGATTTAAAAATATCTCTAGGGGGTAATGCTCTACGTTGTTCGTGTGAGACGTTACCATTTCTCCACTGGGTTCAAGAAAACTCTCATAAAATCAAAGATTACGACAACTTAACGTGTTTGTATAACAACGTCCCTTACATCAAAATATCTGCCGTGATAGGAATCTTGCATAAGTTAGAAATTAGCTGTATTTCCCATATTTGGCTGGGAATTTCTATTTCTGCTCTCATATGTTTGCTTTTATTGGTTTTCCTGGGATTCCTTCTTTACAAATTCCAGCCAGATGTTAGGTACGTTATTGCACGATTCAGAAGAACACTTCGCAAATTGTATCAGAAGGAATCAGGGCTCCCCTTACTTGAAAATATGCGATACCATGCCTTTGTTTCTTATGGAAATGTGAACTACACGTGGGCATGCTTCGACCTTTGGGACACACTCACTAAGGACGGGTTTCGACTTATTCTCAGAGACAGGAATTTCGACCTTGGAGAACATGAGTCTACAGTTATTCTTGATGCAATAGACTGCAGCAGGAGAGTAATATTTGTCCTTACTCATGACTTCCTCGAGAATGAATGGAACGAGTATCATATTCAGATAGCCAGATTACACGCTTTCAGAAACGAGACAACAAATTTTATCATTGTCATTCTGATAGACGATATCCCTCCTCATGAAATACCAAAGTCCTTACAGCGTATTTGGATCAGAGTGAAATGTCTAAGATGGCCAAAGGACGGTAACAGACGCTCGATTTTGTCCTTTTGGGATGAACTACGGAATGAATTAACAATGGATTAGGATGAATCAGAGGGCTACGGAACGTTCGTTGAATTTTTGGTACTTCATTAATGTGCGTCGATAGTTTGATTTAGTAATTCAAGTATCGTTTCGACTATATGAAACGATTTTTGAATAGGCTAGAAGTTTCAGTTCATGTCATTTCATACATATATATCGGTAGTCGTCTTGCTTTTTGACAAAAAGACACTCTAACGATCTTTTCAGGTTCAAGGCGCCTTTGTAGCAATCATTATATGTCCACAATGTGCAAATCAGCCACAGGCATAGTCTTGAACGTCCATTCGTCGTTTGTCTGAAAGATTTTGAATTCTTCTTGAGACCAAATGGTATGAAGTAAACGTGCTTACTAGTAGATTCCCCATGTTGAACTCCCATAGGCAACTAAAATTATATTCCAATAATTTGGGTTGCCTAATGTGCGTCACGCGTACGTTTTGATGTTGGGAGAATTTACCAACGGAAGAATACTTTTGACGCTGTTACGCACCGTATATATGCGATGCTCATGCAAATAAGAGTTTCCTAAAAATTAGTACAAATGTAAATATAGAATGACTGTCTTATTTTTGGTGTTCATGGGTGTATATTCTGATAGGCCACATGCAAATTTTCTGAGTATCGCTTCGCGATTCACGGAATTTGCACGTAACCAACCAGAATTATACACCCATGAACACCAAAAGTGAGACAGTCATTTCTTAATCAAAGATTCTTTTTTTTTTTAATTATCTGATCTTAATTATTGAATTTGAAGACGTTTAACATTTGAACCACTTGTTGAGTGTCACTACTGGTGAACCAGGAGTCCCCGAGGGCACAAGCAGCTAAGTTCGATCAAATTCGGTTGATCGTTTCTTCAACGCATTCGAAAATTTCTATTATCACAATTTCTTCAAATTTCTAAAACATGGGTCCTAAAGCATCATCTCCCATCAATTATCCTACGTCTTTCGGTACATTTACCAATTGGTTTCGTTGGTTTATCTGTAGTCTTTTGTGTTCGATGTATCTATGTCATATGTCGATATCTCTTTTTCGTCTCTTTCTGTGATCGTCTTTGCATTATATAGCCACACTTTTGTCATATTACTTTGTTTAGATTGAGGATCACTGACGAGAGTTAAGTATCCGAAACGTGCATTTCTGGTCCATGTTGCAAATTAATCTGTTCTTAAATGATATCATTGGATTTGAAGACGTTCAACATTCTTCCATTCAGCATTTTACGAAAAAAAATATTCAATTGACTTTGACGGAGGAGTATCACTTATTTTCTTTTTCATTGCTCGTTTTAATGTCGGTGTTTGTTCGATTCTTAGACCATAAAGGGTTTATAGAGAAGTCTCCAATTCTGTCACCAGAGACCCAAAGTTTCCAAATAAGATACATTTATACCACTTGGTGAGTGTCACTGCTGGTGGACCAGGGGTCCCCGAGGGCACATGTAGCGATCAATTACGGTTGATCGTTTCTTCAACGCATTCTAAATTTCTGTTCTCAATATTTCTTGAAATTTCTAGAAAGTGGGTCCTGTAGCATCATATCCCACCCATCCTGCTTCGTCTTTCGGTACACTTTTTCGACATAGTAACTTTCATACTTTTTTGGTATATTACATTGTTTAGATTTAGGATCACTGATGAGGGTTATGTACCCGAAACGTGCATGTCTGGTCCACGTTGCCAATTTATCTGTTCTTAAATGATGCTATTCAATTTGAAGACGTTTACATTTACACCACTTGGTGAGTGGCACTGCTGGTGGACCAGGAGTCCCCGAGGGCACATGTAGCCAAGTTCGATCAATTTCGGTTGATCGTTTTTTCAACGTATTCTAAATTTCTGTTATCAAAATTTCTTGAAATTTCTAGAAAGTGGGTCCTGTAGCATCATATCCCACCCATCCTGCTTTGTCTTTCGGTACACTTTTTCGACATAGTAACTTTCATACTTTTTTGGCATATTACATTGTTTAGATTTAGGATCACTGATGAGGGTTATGTACCCGAAACGTGCATGTCTGGTCCACGTTGCCAATTTATCTGTTCTTAAATGATGCTATTTAATTTGAAGACGTTTACATTTACATACATCAGTCGTGCATTCTTCGGACAAGAAAGGAGGGGATCTCCAACAACACTCGGTTGCAGAACCCACAGCAAAACTCCAAAAACACCCAATGCAAAAACACAGAGCTGACACCCACAGAAAGAGACGCAAAAGGGTCAAGGAATACAAACTCACACCATAGAAACATGAAACACTGAAGACTACAAATAAATCAACGAGACCAACTCACTGCATAGAAACATGAAATGTTCAACGTCTTCAAATTCAATAGCATCATTTAAGGTGGGTCCCTACTCATAGATTTAACAGACGAAATTTGTATTTAAGGATACACAATGGTCCAAATGAGAAATAAAACACAGACATAGATATGTAATTTTTTTTTCATCAAAGATACAGTATATTGCAGAAAGGTACCCTTGCACATTAAGATTGGGGAATATCAACTATCCAGTATATGCTTTTGAACCCTCCAAATTCAGTAATGATAAGAAGATATTATTTTGTTTTGTTTTATTTCATTATTACAAAACATATAGAAGAAATATAATACATAAGATTATGTTAGTACATAAATCTATGTATGATGTCTCCAAATATAAGGGTATCCCCTTATAATTTCATCACATTTTCGACTAATGATATATACTAAATTCAACTTTTTGCATAAAAATCAGATAATTTTTTATCGTTTTGAAACATTTCATACAATTATGTATGAAGATGAAGAAAAACTCACATACAGGTTCACAGTTTTATAAATGATCAAGATACGGCTCCAATCATAAGGGTACCCCCTTAGAATTTTATCATATTTTCGACAAATAATATGTAGTTTATCCCACTTATAAAAAACAAATGGAATTTCTTCATATTGCATCATTTCATACGATTATGTAAATAGATAGTGAAAAAATCACATACAAGTATACAGTTCAATAAATGATCAAGATATGGCTCCAAACATAAAAGCACCCCTTATAATTTCATCACATTTTTAACTAAGAATATATACTATATGGTGGGTGTGGACATTGATAGATTGCCCCATCTTTTGTTTCTTTTAGCATTTTAAAAGACTTTGGTCTGCGTTTTTCAATGCGCTTGCTCGTCCGCCACCAACTATTGTAAAACGTTTTACGCCGACTGCTGTATATAATGAAAAACCTATAACGGCTCGAGTAGGGACCCACCTTAAGAACAGATAAATTTCCAGTATGGACCAGACATGCACGTTTCGGGTACTACCCTCGTCGTGATACTCAATCTAAACAATGTAATTTAGCCAAAGAGTGCAAAAGCATTATGTCCAAAAATATACAGAAAGACGTAGCAGGATGGTTGGGATATGATGATATGACGTAGCAGGATGGACGAGATATTTGTGGGACACGGACATTAAACCACTTACAGTGTGTGCTTTCTTGTCAAAAATCATTAAAAATTATAGATATAATCAAATTTGGAGTCATTCGTTTAATTTCTAAATTTCAGATGTCGAATAATTAACTCCCGAAATTTCCTGTTGGGTACATTCAGAAGCGAATTAGTTTTAAAGCAATACAACGATGGTTATAAAAGCTAAAACCAACATTCTTAGACAGCTTTGAGTCGATTGTTCATATTTGTTCTATTTGTTTCCATCATGAGTACTTATATTTCACTTGTACATATGTATGTTTTGTTTTGTACTGCATATATTCAATTTAATATAGCTTTATTCAAGAATGTCATATCAATAAAAAGAAAAAAGGTAAAAGAAGACTTCCATATGTTTAGATTTTTTCAATAACTACGCTACTTTGTTGCAATTGAAAAAAAAACTTTGATGATTACTTATGAAAACAAAGGAAGGGATCTTCTACATGAAACACTCAGTTGCAGCACCCACAGCAAAACCCCAAAACACCCAATGCAAAAACACAGAGCAGACACTCACAGAAATAGACGCAAAAGAGAACTTAGGAACACCTACTCAAACCACAGAAACATGAAACACAAAAGACCACACATAAACCAACGAAACCAATTGGCAACGGGTGCCGACTTAGGACGGCCATCTGCCACGCACGAAGCAGACGGTGTAGTAATCCGGATTACGTGCGCACAGCCCTTCCATTTTCCGATTACACAGAGGTCTCGAAGAACGCACAATTGTGGTGTAAAATAATCTCCTCATTGTAATAATACGGAAGTGTTCCAACTCTATACCTTCTTGAAGAAAATTTCAAACCAATTTTCATGCACCAGACACGCGTTCGAATATTAAATTCTCATCAGTAATGCTTCCACCCAAAGTGCTTTTCATACGCCGCCCAAATTCATTTCACTAGCGCCCTCTGGTTTTATTTTAAAAATTTAAATTTCTATTTTTACTTTACAGAGAGTGCATGGCTCCACATATCCTGTATAATATATCGATTCAGTAATATATCCAAATAAAATATATGTTCAAAATAGCATTGGAGGGACGGTGCTGAGATGTTAGCCTCCATTAATTTCGATGATATTTTTCGATGAAATTGCAAGTTTCTGAAATAGCAAAAAATATATTAGATGTCACATTGATAAAGGACCAAATCAAAGCTTCTTTCAGGCGACAGAGCTGGAAAGAAGTAATTAATACACTTAAGATGAACATACAAACAGACAGCATGACACAGGGGCCAAAGAAACACACATATGGATATGTAAAAGTTACAAATAAGAGTGTTCCTTTATTGAAAACCTGAAATTTCATTCTATTTTATCGTCAAAATTTTAGTTCTTGTAACATCTCTCCAATGGTTTTGGTGAGATATCATTAAAAGTATTATTTTAGATATGCACAACCACTGTAATTGCCTGAGATAAAGCTTTCAGGACGATTGTTATTAATGTTCGTATAAATGACAGTGTGACGTCATGACGCCCGACATAGCGGATGAATTTGAATTGAATATCAACAAGTTTAAAATCCTTTCCTATGCAATGTAGAAAGTATGAATAACATTTTATAAAAAGACGAATTCAATACTAAAATTATCCCCATAAAGTCCTTACCTCTTTCAGCAACTGTGTCTTGACGATTACAAAATACGACATCAACAACAAGCGACAGAGGCAGGTGCAGCTACAATAGCTCTCTGTCGATTGATGTCACATCCTACACTCAACGGAATATTTCGAATGAAGATTTCTTGTCACATTCAGCGTTGTTTGTGATAATTTCAAAATAGACCACACATTAACAGTACACAGTATAAGAAAAATCCATAAACTAACGCTGTCAACATTTCATGATTTCACCGCGCTGCAACTGACTCAAACGGATGACAGAAATGGGAATACATTCCGCAAACAAAATTAGTTCCAAACAGTCAACATCTAGAGAGTAATAGATAACTTTTATGGTCATATTTGGTCATTATTCCATTGTTAAATTTCTAATTTGTAATACTTGAAATATCACAATGCATTAATTTATGACATTTCAGTCACACTGAATAAGCGTGACGTAGCCATGGGGACACTCCCGCTGTTCCTTTCTAAAATTAACTCCCCTCCACATTGGTGGACGGATTCGCTTTAAAAATAGAATTGGGAGCTTTCTTTGTTCTATTTTTGGCTTTGAAAGCACTTATATATAGAATAAGTGTCTAATTTTGTGTGTTTATGCAGAAATAAATTACAATGGCTGATGCATTTATTTTGATATAATGCGGGTTAGCGCATTTTATCAAATAAATGCATCAGCCATTGTAATTTATTTCTGCATAAACACACAAAATAAGACACTTTTTATATAATTATAATCAAGAATTCAGTTATTTCTGAGAAATATTATTTTCTTCCATCTAGTGATCAGAAAACGTTTGGAAATTTTTATACCCTGACCTTGTAAATAATTCCTCTCTTAAGGATAATTAAAGCAGTCAAATCCGTGGAATATGATTCAGTTAATTTCTGGAATTAAAGTGTAGTGAATGGAGAAAGTCATACCACCTCTAAGCAGTGTAACAATAAGCTTGTCAATATTGTCGTAGATCAAGGTAATTACACACATCTGGATCCTAGAAAGAGGAATTCTGCAAAAACACATCTTCATGCGGGTGCATGGTAGTTTTCACTTTGCATTATTGAAAGTAAATTAACCTAAACTCTCGCTGGCAAAAAGTCAAGAATTATAAAAAATGTAAGAAGCGTACACAATATGAAAACTCCAGAGTATCCAATGAAGGTGGACGACGTCCTGTTATCGTCAGCGCATTTCAAGCTTCTCTTGTACAAGGACAGTTTCGACCGCTGAATCCTTAATCCCTCATCCTCTAAGGAAAGGAATTCATTTGATATCGATGGTGAACTTCTGTACCAATGTGTGAGGTTGCAATAGCATGGACAATCCCCTGGTGTTACAGATATTGTCGATTCTAAAGAAACTTTATCATCTTCGGAGGGTGTGGTGGCATCTGTGTCTATTTTTGTGGTATCAAGATATGAAGTAAAATTTGAGGTTGTACTTTCGACGCCAACAACATTCCTACTACTTAACACCAGATCTGTTGTCACATTGTCAGTTGTTGTAACACTATCAATGTCAGTAGTTGATACACTATCAGTATTTGTTACATTTTCAGTTGTTGTTGGTATACTGTCAGTATTTGTTACACTGCCAGTTGTTGTTATACTGTCAGTATTTTTTACAATATCAGTAATTGTTACACTGTCAGTTGTTGTAACACTGTCAGTTGTTGTGACACTGTCAGTTGTTGTAACACTGTCAGTTGTTGTAACACTGTCAGTTATTGTAACACTGTCAGTTGTTGTAACACTGTCAGTTGTTGAAACACTGTCAGTTGTTGTAACACTGTCAGTTGTTGTAACACTGTCAGTCGTTGTTACACATTTTGTTGTTGCAGAACTGCCTGTTGTTGTTGCAGTTTTTGTTGTTTCATCCTTAGTCGTTACTGTGGTTGAGTCAATTATTCTCGGCAGCTCTGTAGGACAGATAATTTCATTTGTGTAAGTAAAACCTTTGACAGGCAAGAAACATTGACATAGAATGGGTGTTTCCATGCTGCATGATTTTGAATTCCATTTGTAGTTATTAGTTTTTGAAATATACGCACAGTCCAAGTCATTTGGAGGGGCGCCCCAATTATTGTATGAATGAATGGATGATCCGTCTTCCCAAACCCATCCAGTACCAATCGATATGTCTCTCAATGCTATGAAAGTTTCGGCAAATCCCATTCGGTCCATCACATGGACCAACTTTTCATTAATCTTAGCAGTCTGGGGTTGAGGTAATTCCATGCCTATCTGTCGGCAAATATTCAAACCATCGTCGTAAGTGAAATCTCCAACGACGTAAAAACACGTGGAGCTACTAGGAAGTCTTATGCTGCCAGATGGACATTCATACTCTGGAACAACCTTCTGGCATATCACATTCGTAGAAAAGGAGCAACGTATGTCATTCCAGTATATTGAAGGTGCATAGTGGTCTTTCTTCTGTAAAGCCACACAGTTTTCGTTGCTGTAGTACTTATTCGGTTCGATTGGACTGACTTGTGAGAAATCCGAGAACGTACTCATTAGTGTACCGTCAGCCCACCTCCACAAGTAATCTTTCTCGTGGTCTGAAAGACCCAGATGAACTTCTTTTAAGTTGTTATTGTTCATTATGAACTTTATATAATTATTCTCGCCAAAAGTCTTTGGCATAACAACGTCTGCTTCCTCATCCCAGCATGAAGTGTTCACGTAGTTAAAGTTTCCTTTACCCCTAGAATGCATGTATCTATAGCAGTACATCCCACCTAAAAATGCTGACCAGCTTGATGGACAGTCCGGCGTATGACCGACATTCATAGTTCCGGGAAGGCAAAAGAACCCATCAAACAGTAACATCAAAGGGTAGACCTGTCTTATCAAAGTCACTCTTTCCTTTTTCATTTTGTTGAAATCTTTTATCGTTCAGACGTGTTGTCCCTTTTCTAGTTATCTAAGAAGTTGGGTTGAAATAGGTTTTTGTACATAAAGCATAGTCTACAGGTTATTTCCAGGCCTATCAAATATCTCACTAGAAGTATCTAGGATGACCTTTTAATCATAATAATGGTATTTTGACCCCAGAAGACAAAACGTGACCATGCTGTCATAGCTTTCGCTTTCAGTACGTTTTATTGAATTTTTTTAAAAGGCCTTTTGAGTTTCATTTACATGCAGTCAATAAAGATAAGAATGTCCACTCGGCATATTTCAGTATATATAAAATCTGTATAAATTATCTTTATAAAAATCTTATTCATTAAATGGACTGTAAACAAAATGAAGTGTTCACCTACGTAATGACAAATATGGATAATGACCATATCCCTGTATGTCACATTTGCATTGTAAATATTCGACTAAAAGATATCGATTTTGTAATAGTGTTATAATACATCAATTTCTTTTGTATTTGATTTATTCTTTCATTAATGTTACTCAATTTTACCCATCATAAATTGGTAAAAATTAAAAGACCACGACGTCCAACATCGGAGGCAAAAAAGTCAATTCCACACAAATGATCGATGATGTTGAATACATGCACATTCTTTCAAAGAAGCAAAAGGCAAGAGGCGAATTCTAAGTATGTTTTACTTGTCGACAATCCTTTGTTTCAAATGCAATAAATATGTTCAAATCAGGTGCAAAAGAGACACAGGGGCCTTAAAATATGGAGCAGTTACATATACTTTATGAAGAAAGAGCAGTTCCAAATGAAAATTAAGAACTAATTGCCATTTTTTCTATGTGAGGAAGATAGCTTTCATCTAATGAAAAGTTTCGTTCTGGTACCATATTAAGATTATGTATCAATGAATATTGTTAATGACTGGGTCTGCAAAAGAATATTGTCCAAAATACTACATGTATTTGCAAACACGGTTTGTTTTTTGACACTCTTCATGGACTGAGACTTCTTACAACATATCAACTCGATGTTGGAGCACTGTGGTTTGCTCATGCGATACTGGAGCTTATCATTTAAAAATAAAACAAAGAAGCATCTTAACCGCTGCGTGATCATGACGGAACTTATTTGCTACATTGGTCATAATAGACTTCATTTAACAACGTTACTGAATCGACCCTACACAAAATTTGGAGACGCGCACGTTCTGCAAATTAAATGCTCAAATTGACTGGTGCATTGAGATTGATTTGAAGTTGTCTTCAAGAAGGTAAAGAGTTGGAACACTTCCGTGTTATTACACCACGAGATCAAAAAATTATAATAGGTAACAGACAGAGAGATATAGACAAAAGACGTACACACCAAGCGGACCAACATGCAAACCAATCAAATACAGCATTGCACTATGTAACACAACACTCAGAAGGGGAGAGCATTGAGTGAGCTAGGACAAATTACAAACTTTGTAGCGACCTTTCTTTGTACGAGGGAACGAGCTCTTTATCTAATCAATTAAGCATACCAGGATTATTTGTAATATGATAAAAGAATGGTTTAATGTGCTAGTATACGAGCAAACAATCATTTGTATTTTCTTGAGATGACTATGCAAATGTAATATGCAGGAACTACATTATACTATATAGTGATGCTTATTGAGTGACACTGCTGGTGGATCAGGAGTACACGATGGCACATGCAGCCAATTGCGATCAACATCGGTTGATCGTTTCTTTAATAGCACTTACTGCTATTAAAGAACACATAACTAGATATTGCGAAACGGTTCTAAACAGGAACGATGTAAATTTATTTTGGTCTATTAAGAATTCAGGGGATGTGATTGACAAAATGAAATCTGGAAATTTCCAAGCCAATACGATTTCTTCATACGACTTCTCTAATATGTACACCACACTTCCTCATGACAAAATTAATGATAGATTATCTAATCTCATTAAATGGTGTTTTGATCGAGAGCGAAAAACTTACATTTGTACATCTGAATCGAAGGGTTTCTTTTCCTCGACAGACTACAAATCATACAAATCATGGACATGTTGTGACCTGTGTAATGCCTTGTCCTTCCTCTTGGACAATATTTATGTTAGATTTGGTGAGGATCTATACAAGCAGGTTGAAGGAATTCCTATGGGTACTAACTGTGAGATTTATTTTTATACACTTATGAAAAAGAATTTATCCAAAATCTTCAAAAGCAAAGAAAATTTGATGATCTTAAATGTTTCAACAATACTTCTAGGTATCTGGATGATATTCTAACCATTGACAATCCTGCTTTTGAATTATATAAGAATGAAATTTATCCACAAGAATAAACACTTAACAAGGCAAACCTTTCAAATACAGAAACACCGTTTTTGGACCTAAATATCAAAATTGTAAACAGAAAGATTCATAAAAGTGTATATGACAAAAGCGATGATTTTGGATTCAATATAGTAAATTTCCCCTGGCTTGACGGTGATGTTCCAAGATTACCGTCATACGGCATTTACATATCACAGCTCATCCGGTACGCTAGAGCATGTACTGATATTTTGGATTTTCACAGTAGAAATTTACAAATTATCAAAAAACTTTTAGGTCAAGGTTTCCGCTTTCATAAACTAGTTAAGACTTTCTGGAAATTTTACAAAAATTACAGTCAACTTCTTTTAAAATTCGGATCTATACATGCAACAGAGTACATTACTATGGGTATTACACAACCTGTCTTTTATGGTGATATGATAAACAAAATAAAAGGATCAAAAGTAGGCAGCATAACCATCGAAAATGCGTCAGAATCATCAAACGCCTTTAATACCGTGGATATGATCCTAATGTCACCAGACGGACACTAGGCTTGGTACTTGACCAATCTACAGTCTTGTACAAGCGCATCCTTGAGACTTGCACTCTGACTGACTGTGACGACGGGACTCCATGACGGGCCCTGTCCAAACCTCTTTAGAGAAGACAGGGCCCCGACCACCTGTCCTCTCTGAATGTCAGTCGGACTCCTCGGGTGATTACATACATGAGCTCGCTACAGCCGGCAGAGCACGGACTGTATTACGCATGCCCTCTTTTTATATCCATTTACATATTCATCTGTGTCTCTGGGGCCTCTGCGTTTCGCGGTCTTGTTTGTGTGATGTCATCTTACAGTGAGGAGGTTGTTTTACACCACAATTATACGTTCTTCGAGACCTCTGGGTACGTGGAGAAGTGAGAGGGTTGTGCGCACGTAATCCAGGATAACCACACCATTTGCTACTTGCGTGACAAATGGCCGTCCAAAGTCGGCACCGGTTGCCCATTGGTCTCGTCGGTATGTGTAGTCTTTTGTGTTTGATGTTTACATGTCGTGTGTCTCTTTTCCGTTTCGTGCTGTACTCGTCTTTTGTGTTTTTGCATCGGGGTGTTTTGGTGTTTTGCTGTTGATGCTGCAGCGGGGTCTTGTTGGAGATCCCCTCCCTTCTTTTAACGCATTCGAAAATCACTGTTCTCAAAATTTCTTGAAATTTCTAAAACGTGGGTCCTACTGCATCATATCCCATCCATCCTGCTATGTCTTTCGGTAAATTTTTGACATAATAGCTAATGCACTCTTTGGCCACATTAAATTATTCAGATTGAGGATCACTGACCCGAAAGGTGCATGTCTGGTCCATGCTGCAAAATTATCTGTTCTTAAATGATGCTATTCAATTTGAAGACGTTTAACATTCTAAGCACCTGTCAAACTGTTCGTTGAAGAGAAAATAGAATCTCAATATCGATATATTATAATCGAGTTAATCGCCTCAACCAGGGTTTAACGTCATAACAAGAGCTCAGCATCTTGGCAAGAGTTTGACATCTTGTTAATTGTACAATGCCTTGTGATCGTTAATCAGTGTATATAGACTAATTAAAACACCTTGAAGGGATCACCATCTTGACCAGATGTCAACAAAATGACCAGAGGTCAATACCTTGACAAGAGTTCAGTACTTGATCAGAGAACAGAATTGAACAGAATTAAGCATCTTTAGAGCAGTTCACAATCTTGACCATACGTCAGAAACTTGACCCAAATGAATCACCTTTACTTGTGTTCAGCACCTTGACAAGAATTAAAAAACTTAGGGTGGATCACAACAACTTTACTAGATATAAGCAAATGACCAGAGTTCAACACCTAAACCAAAGTGTATTCTCTCGACAAGAATTCAACATTCATCATCATGATCTACATCACTCTGACAAGAGAATATACCTTGAGTAGAATCTAACTTTTACCATTAATTAGCACAATAACCAGAGTTCAATACCTTGAGTAGAGTTTAAAACATATTGAACATAGTTCATTAGGTTGACCAGAGTTCAGCGCATTCATTAAAGTCATTGATCATAAACCAGATTTAACATCTTGATCAGAATTCTAATCTTCAAACATATTTAAACATCTTCAGCTACGAGATCAGGATTAGATAAATAATAATCTTCATTAGAGAACAACATCTTGACCAGAGTTTATCACATTAAGTTAGGTTCAACATCTTGACCAGATTTTATCACATTACGTTAGGTTCATCTTGATAGTAATTGAAACACCTGAATCACTGAGCCAACCTGTGTGTTAATTAAGTTCCTGTCCAAGATTTTAATATCTTGACCAGAGTTCAACATTTTCATCAGAGTTCTGTACCCTCACCAGAATTCGGAATATCGAGTAGAGTCTAACGTTTTGACTAGAGTACAACATCTTAACCAGTCTCAGTATGATATTTTGTAGTATTCACCGCCTTCATAAGAATTCAGTATCTTCATCAAAGTCAGTCCAAAACCTTGAGTTGAATACAACACTTTGACAGACAAGTTTGAGGTAAACAAATCAGAATTATTGACAATTCCAGTATTAAGATTTATTTTGACAAGTATTACATGATCAAAATGAAGAAAACAGTTTAAAAAGATATATTATTTATTCACATTTTTTGTAATCACTTATGTTTTTTTCTGACACAAAGACTGTACTGTATGAATACATTGTAGTTATCCACATGCATCAAACTGACTGAAATAAATTTCAATTTTCTCTCATTAATGCTGCACAACCAAACTGAATGAATGTAACTTCTTTGGTTTGGTACCATTGACCAAACTTTTGAATAGACCCTTTCATGCTTATGTCAGTTCGTTCACTTTTGTCTCTTCGTAGATAATTTTGCCCACAAAAACAACTAAATGACGTCATTCCACTCCAAATAGTAGCATACATCATCAATGATTAACATCATTTGATTGTTCTGGTAGACAAATTGTCCTGTGAAGAGACAAAAGTGAACCAAACAGACATTAGTGTACACGGGTCAATATTATCAATGGCAGTGTTAAGAGAGGTACGTTATATAATTGATTCACTTGGTTCATGTTTTACATGGCTTTTTTGTAGATAACTTTAAAAAAACAAGAACAAATTATATGCATAAACACAACATAGATGTTTTACTATCACACTCACAAACGATTAAATATGAAATCTATAAACCCAATTTACAAGATACATTACATAAATACTTTCTTTGCGGTTTCTATGGTACATCTACACATAGGGCAGTTTTTAAGTGTCTTAGCACAGTCCTCACAGCATAATAAATGTCCACACGGGAGAAATACCACATCAAAATCAGCATCCATACAGATCTTACAGCTCGGGTCAAACTCTGAAGATTTCTGTATAGACAACATCTTCATATCTACAAAGGAAGAACATGTATAATGTGGATTTCAATACTTCTTATGCACTTCAGATACCTGGCATTTTTATGAAGTAAAAGAGTTATTACTTCAAATCTTCAGCTTATTTGATCCTTTGTTTGTTTCTTGTTATTGTTTTTATATTATAAATCATGAAAATTGTCCATACACTTCATTGTTCTTGACAGATATGAAAATTCAGATTAGAATCAATATAATTGCATTCATACATACCTGTCTATATAGTTTGTACTTCACAGAATATAAATGAATTGAATTGTAAATGAAATACTTCAACTTTAACTTTATCTCTTTTAATTTCAAAAGACAGCAAGTGTGAACTGTAATGGTTTATGAATGACTTCCCGATGCTTGGTAAATTCCTTCTCATTGTTGATTACTTTCTCAAAGAATAGGTTTCAGTAATTTTAGAAGTCTTGCAACTAATGTAACAGTGCATTTAAGTAACATATACATGTACTGAAGATCTAATGCAATATTATTCTTTGCCTGCTTAAATCATTAAAAATTTATCAAAAAATGAAACTTAAATTAATTTACCAATAGAGAAAAGGAACTTATGGAATGAAATTACCTGGCTAGAGACAGCAACTCACCAAGAACTCCTGTTCACACTTGCAGTCTTTTGACAATAAACCATAATTTGATATAGTAACAAATGAAAACTTACCAACTGTTTTTGAATCATCACTAACTGGTTTTACTTCTCTAGTTTTCACTTCCTCTAGGTCTAGAATGGCTTTCATAAGTTTCTCTGTGGTAAAATTTGATTCTGTTGCTGTAAAGGAGAGGGTTTATTTAAAGTCCTAAACACAATCACAAAGTCCAAAGTATAAAGACACAAAACATCTAGGATTACACATACATAAAATGAAGAGAAAATAAGAAAATGGGGAAAACTTTATCAAGACATCCAAGAAGAACAGCACATGGAGTAGAAATCCTGATTACTTGCTCAGAAGCCCCCAATATGTAGTGGCACTATGATCTTATTATTCCATATGATCAAGAGGGGGGTTGAAGTGGTCAGAACTGTAAATGGCCCCTGAAATCCGTATTGCAAGGCTAGAATCCCCACACAAAATATTCCAAGATGTTAATTAATCCCTAGAGAATAAAACCTCATCACATACCACATTTTTCTTTTGCCTTTGTTATGATGTCATCTTTAAATCCCATATGTCTGGCTTGTGTCTCTGGCAATATTGTTTCCTGAACTGGTGTTGCTTTAGAAAAAAAAGGTATAATTTAAGATCACAATTACATATAAAGGATATAAACACAGATCTTACATCCCAAACAACCAATTAAAGAGTCACTGTGAAACACTTCATGCAGGATAAAAATATTTAGACAGTTATAACCTTTAGTCCATCAGCATCAGTGTACAATATCCTCATCTATACTCTAATATATCAATTTAATTTTAATAAACAAGGGAAAATATACATGTAGGCTGTAGACATGATAAGTTCCATTAATTTTTCATACCTGCAGCTGAGGCCTGACATTGGGCAGACTGAGATGATTCCCTCTACAAAAGATTTAAACACGTGAAAGAATTGGCTGGTTTTCCAATTTTCTTTTGCTGCTTAATTTAATCAACTCGAGATGCCATTATAAAAGGGGGCGGACAGGGTGAAAGGGAGGGGGGAGATACTCGGGGGTGGGTGGTGGGAGAGAGGGGAAGGAAAGAGGGAGGGAAGGTTGAGAAAGGGTGGGAGGGGACAGGAGGAGGGGAATGGTGAAAGGGAGGGGAGGAAGGGGGCATAAAGGGGGATGTAAGGGGGCAGACGGGGGGAGAGAGGTACCCCCTGCCCACCCCTCATATAAAATAACCCACAAGAAAACTTACAATTTGACTCACATCACCAACATTATGCAAATTACAAAAAGTCGTTCAATTCTATGCATGATGGATAATATAGATTTGAATTATTTTTACTATCAAAAGACAGTAAGTGTGAACAGTAAACTGAATGCTGTGATTGATGACTTCATTTGGCAGGTTGGTATATTGCGCAGAGCATTACCCATAGGAAAACTCAGGTACTATACAGTACATCTGAACTTAACTTCTCTTGATATTCAAACCAGACATAATACATGTACAAACTTGTCCTGACATTATATCCTTCCTAATACTTATACATGAACTCTTATAAATTCAAATAAGTATAGCATTAGGGAACTAAGTTACCAATGAAGACAGGTTATTCGTTAACTTAGTAACTTCAATTCACACTTGCTGTCAGTTTAACAGTAAAAACACGGAATCATTTTGACCAGAATATATACCATTTTTGCTTCTTTGAAGAACTTTGAATCTTTGATAACTTCTAACCATGGACATTGTTTGAAGTGTTTGGCGTGTTCTAAGATAGGTATATCCCATGGATCCCAATCCATCAGTATTCCTCCACACCAAAAACACTGTGTCTGGTCTCCTTTTCCTGAAATATGAGTTGTACATTTATGCATTTTTTTACACATAAAATCAGACTTATTGAAATTAGAATAAATTCATAAAGCATAAAAAATTGTACTAATTACTGATTTTATGGCTCTAAATACAAAGCATGAAAAGTTTTAGTAATTTAATATATAGAAGTCTACATTTGTAAATGGATCAGCTTCTAGTGTTACGTAAGTCTGTGTTACAAATTACCCATATAGAACAGTCCAGCTTTGGCCAGGTCCTCTGGTTTCTGTGTCAGCTGTGTTGGCCAGTCTGAACAGCTCTGGAAGCGTTCCTGATAGTCTCGAAAATCTGGGAATTTGTACGGCTGCCGTATGAAGGGACACTGAGGAAAATGTTTTCTGTGCTCCAGTAGAATGTCATCATTGAGTTCCCATGACTTCAAGTAACCTTTACAATACACACATTGTACTTTGTCTGCCTCACCAGTGAAATAAAACCCTTGTCTGATAAACTCATCCAGAGAAAGATAACTCTTGGTCACGGGCCAGCCCCTGGCAAAAGTCTGTCTTCTTAGCTCTGAATCCTCTATATATCTTGCAATGAGGTCATCTTTTGACATAATGTATTCTGTATTATCACAGCGTGTATATATAAGTCATAAATATGTAATGCTGACCATGGAAACTGTTGATGATGTAATGTCAAACCATCATTCATGTGATCTAGATCATAGTACCTATAGATGAACAGAATACGGGGATTAAACTTCACTGTCTTTCATCTCTAGTACTTTGAGTGGTTCAAAATTTCACATGATTTGCAGCCCCAAGTTATTGACTCATCGTACACCTATAATAATAAAAAAGAAGTATACATGAAAAACTTTATTCACTCATTTAGTATCCATATTGTGTGTACATATTTACCTTGTCTCTTCCTTTACATGTCTTCTCTTTGTTTTCACATAAAGGGTGTTTTGCTGTGGGTATACAGCAGAAGAGTCTTATGGGGGGACAGGGGTTACCCCCTTCCCCTTCCACCCCCTCCCTCTCAACTTCCCTTTCACCCTTCCCTCTCCCTCCCAACTCCCGACCCCCTTCCTCCCCTCATTCGACATTCCCTCCTATCTCCCTCCCCCTTCCATCCCCTCCCTTTCACCCTGTCCATCCCCTCTTTATTGGGTCCTTTATTTTGTCTTTTTAAAGGTTATATTAACTGTAAACATTAACAAAGCAAATCTGTACTTATGATAAAGGATATTTTCTTTCAGGACATCTAGAGGAACTGGGCCTATCAGTATAGGGATATTGATATAACTATAAGCCTGTGCCTTTGGGGGGAAATGTGTAATAAAGAAAATAAGAAATAAGAATGAAGCCTGTGTTTGTGAAACAAAAATGTCCCTGGTGGCATCTTTGTTAGTATAAACACCATTTTCTGTTAAGTGTATGAAAGGTCAAGGTTATGGTCACTGGGTTTAAAAATGTTGGTATCATTGTCACACTTAGGAATACCATGTGAAATATGAAAGCCCTATTATATTAACTTACCATTCAAAAGTTATGCCCAATGTTAAAGTTTTTGAAAAGTAGGTCAAAGGTCTAGGACAAGGTCACGAGGTCAAAAATTTTGGTATTAATGGAAAGGTCTTGTCATAAGGAATTATAAATGAAAGCTCTATCACCTTAAGTTAATGCCCAAAGTTAAAGTTTTTATCAGACAAAAAGACAGACAAACAGACGGACAGGACAAAAATTATCTGCCCCCGAAACTTTGATTCCAGGGCCATAAAAATCGGCATTGGCAAGGGGGGGGGGGGGGGGGGTTATTACAGCTTTTGAGACGCAGTAAAATTTCACTTCTCTGTTGCAGGCTACAAGGAGGGGGGGGGGGGATTTCTTGACGGTGGCAGTTCCACCTCATCCTCTCTAGGTCCATATCCTTGCAGGAATATATGTGGTCTCATTATCACTTGTATTAAATACATGGGTTAGACGATTTGTTTACTGTACTTCAAAATTCATGTTTACACATGCTCAGTATAAGATATTCATAGGCATAATCAATTCATCGATTTTATATCTAATAAACTGGAAAATTAGATGTCACATAACGAAAGTTAACTTACTAATCTTATCTGATTATGAAATGTTTTACCTTCATCATCCTGGCTGATCCTTTCAAGTTTTCATTTTGAAGACGCAGCGTTCAGCTTATTTATATAAATACCCAACGCAGATCTATATATAGCGACAAAGGACCAGAGCCACGAACGGCAAAATCGGCCTAATTTGCCATAACGTTCATGTTTTATTTTTTGATAATACCATATTTCAGCAATTCAGAACTGGCCAACTTTGTGATTTACGGCCTTGTTGAAGCAAAATATTTTAATGTGAACTGAGGGTATGGTATATTGTTTGCGACGTCATTTGACGTCATTTTCACATTAACGTCGCATAATGTCAGGACAAGTACCATAAATTACTAAGTATAAGAAATGATAAGAGATATTTCTACATTGAGAAAATGTGTGAAATATTAATTTAAAGAAAACATATTTTAAAAATTTCTATAAATACAATATGTGTACAATTTATCATGTACAATCCGTGTTTGTTTTGCCTTTGCTCGAAATCACAGGCTGAAAATGTTCGTCCTGGAACTACAGTATGCATGTCTTCAATGTAATACTTTTACTTTTTGTATTCGTTTAAATCGCGTAAGATGTAAGCTGCATCGATCCACAAGAAATCGATGTCATTATCTATGATTATATGAAAAAAAAAATCAAAAAAAGACTTCATGTTTACCATCTTCATGAATCACGGATCCGATACGTTCAAACTGTCCTAGAAGAGTGTTAGGCTGTATCAGATCAGACATAGGAATACCATGTATGCTTCTTCATTTTTTTTCCGAAAATTTCTGAAATACCGTTAAATTCAAAGATTTTCTCGTAATAAAGTTGTCAGAACATCTCCAATCAAAAGTGAATACCCCTGTACAACATCAAAACACCGTTCTATATCTGCTGCAGATCTAGATAATTAAAGCATCCACTTAATTTTGCCGTAGATACACCACTGTCAGCGATGTATGAAGATGAACATTGATGTGACTCAATTTGACATCTATAAGTACTTCAAATTTGTTCCTATAAACTAGTAGGCTCAAATTACACGTATCAGTTTTTAATCCAATTTCGCGGTTAGTTGCTGGACAAGGCAGAGATAATACATTGGCTAAATTGAAAACCCCTTCCGTACACCTCGGTGCATATGAGTCAATGACTCAATATAAATAAGTACAGCTAAAACTCGAGTTGAAAAATGAGAAAAAAATGTCTTAATTCATTGCATGATTTTCCTTCTAAAATCAGTGTGTAATACCCATTTTCAGAGGTTGTGGTGGATACAGGAATAAGGGGACGGGATATTTCCAACTTAAAAGCGAAGGGTCCCATTCGGGTCAATGGTAGCGGACTTTGAACATAGAGAAAAAACGATGGTTGCCTTTTGAATATTTCGTATTTTAAATTACTTTTCATGCTCCTGTTCTTATGAAGACATATATAATTATTGATTAGAGAAATACGTGTGACTCTTCTCACATGTATGTGCTAGTACTAGTATAAGTGTTGGGCAATAGGAAGTTAAATCATAATCGATAAGCGGAAATAATCGGATGGGCATAACCCATTATTATTATAATCGGAAAATTCAAAACATTTCTTTTTTCATTTTGCAACCAACAATGAATTGAAATAAACACCAAATCATTATTTCTTTGAATAAAAATGTTTTATTGAGTAAAGCACTTTCGATCACAACTACTATGAATACCCTATCAATTCGTTCAAGCTTCTTTTTCTTGAATACCATGCAACAGAAAATGTCATACACTAGTATGTACTTTGAAGTACAAGGAAAAAAAAATAAAAGTATAAAAGGGAAATACACGAATTTATCAAAACCAAGATACTAAATCGGACAATCCGGTAATCAGCGATGTCGGCGACAATCGCGTTTGATTTTCAACATCGATTAGTAATGTTCATCGCTGGCCATTCAACGACCGACAATCGATCGTCAGAGATAATCGTTCCATAACTAAACTAGAATCCGTTGCCATGACTCCCATTCTGATACATTTTTAGTGTCATTTTGTGTGAATAGAGAACATTTTTCAAAGAAGTGTATATCTATTTACTCCGACTAATCGATTCTCAGAGATAGAATCGATAGTCGGCGAGTTGGATATTTTAGAGACGATAGCGACGATGTCTGCGACTATCGTTACAATAATACAGCGTGTATTAATGTGAACAAGATAGAGATCAAGGTATGGAATACGAATACATGTACGTAATGATTCGCGCTTAGAGGAATGAAAATTTAGGTACGTTACACGAATAAGAAAACCACTGATCAAAATCTGCCAGAACAGTGCCATGAATGTGACAAAACGATGTCATAGATGCACAACATTATTAATTTCTGGATCGATGGACTGTAGCAAATGTGATTAATGTTCGAATGTTATGAATAGTGCTCAGCGTTCGCGTACTTTTTAAGAATCAATTTTTTTTTTCACATTTTTGCAATATCGGATAATTGGCGAATCTAAAGGGAGGGATGAGGCCAGGGCGAGAAGGGGAGCATGTTCTAGACTCTCCCCTTTTTGCGCTCAACATTTTTTAATGACGTGATTTTTGTTTTCAGAACTTGATGATAAAGCTTTTATAACAGTACGGTGTCCTTGAAAATTATTTAATTTTACAAAATTTTTAAACGCAAAATATTTCTTTTCATATGAAAGTTTACGTTCTCATTTGTATAAATTCAAATTTTCAGGCGAATCTAACGCATACATTCGCTGCTATAGCCGTTTGAAAACGTCATTTTTAATTTGGGGTGCGCAGCTCTAATTCATTTCGCTGGCGCCAACTACAATGTATTGTGTTTTTATAATAGAGGTATATGGAGATTTAATTTTACAAATTCGACAATATTATGCTCGTTACTGCATATTTTCAAATAAGACTTTTTATGTCTCTTTTTTTTTCTTTTTTCTCAACCCAGACCCATCGGAATAAATTTTACGTTTTCAATCAAATTTATTTTCAGGGAAATAGTATCTTTGAATAAATCATTATACCACGGTCTCCTATCCCCTGTTATCAATTATATTGGGCGCTGGACTTTATATTACATCAAAATAAACGGACAGAGAATTGATCCAGCATAGTCTGAACCTCAATCAAAATTCGCTGGTTTGATATTGTTCGTCAATCATCTATTTCAAATTAATCATTTGATTTCAAGTTTTCCATCTTTTTGTTTTTTTGTCTTCAAAAATCCCCACCTCCTCTTTAAAAGAATTAGATCATAAATATTTCTTCTTGGGCGTCGATCTATTTTGCTTCTTTATGCTGCATTCATATTACGTCTTTCTTTTATGTTTCGAATTCTCATTATTTCAATCACGTTTTCTACCCCTTATCTTCCAATTTCTCTATCGTATAGGATAATTGTAGAAAGCCAAATTAATGCATTTTTGTTTACATATTTTATTCCCGTATCAGGAACATTTTAGAAAATTTAACATACATATATATAACAAACAAATTAACCGAAACCCCAAAAATCCCACATACATTATATATGCCTTCTTTAAAAGATTATAAAATTATTCTCTTATTTTTTCCTCGTAGCATCACGTGTATACATGCCGATATATACAGGGAAGACATAGAGTGGTTCAAAAGATTTAAGTATAACGAAAATATGTATCGTAACTTCTCGAGTGCACAACTTGACATTTCAGGAAATTCATAAACGTCAATTTTGATGACGTCATTGGTATAAATGACGTCACAAATATTATCTACTATTGAGCAGTTTTCTGAAGAATTGGAATAGTTCGAAATAGGTGTAAAAGTAAACAACCGCCAAATTTATAAAATTTTACATAATTTTAAAAGCTTTCAGATTATCTACTACCTATCTTGAAATACATCTTCTCATTTTCATCGTCTGGGAAGTCTTTTTCATAACGTTCTAACCATCTTTGATGAACAATTTGTCAAGAAATGTGCCAACAGAGAACTCATAAAAGTTTAATTTTCGACTACGACCGGACCTTCTACCAAAAAAAATCTTCATCGAAAAAATTACAGGTATAATCAAAGAATATTAAAATAAAATTATTTTTTTGGTAGAATGTCCGGCCCTATGCGAAATTATCGATCAAATTTCATGATATCTCACAAAAATACCGGAAATGCCAATCCTGTCTTGGTTTTGGGCTCTATATCTTCTTAAGACATGTCCGGAATCTCACAACTTCGCACGTTTTCGAAAGACAAAATGTTCTCCTTTCCTTTTGTTGATAATTTAGAAACATTGTCTGTGTTTGAAAATATACGAAAACTTTAGGCCGATATCGCCGTTCGTGGCTCTGGTCCTTTCTTTTAGGGGAATCCCGTTCTATACATGTTTACAAGCGAAGGCGAAATCTATAAATAACTTATCGTTTCCCGGGGAATGACCGATTAATTCATAATCATAACCCACCAAGAAAACTTTTGTTGAAGAAAAAAAAAGGGGGGGGGGTTCCTTTCACAACTTCATATTCATTCCTTCGGGGGGGGGGGGGGGGGCAAAACGGCGACTTCCTGAATTCTTTCTAAAGGGCAACTCTCCCTCTTTTTGGGGGAGACTCTCTCTTTTTGACGTGATCTTCCTCCTTGGCATTCCTCCCTCCCATAAGACGAAATTCTCCATCTTTTTGTCCCATTGTCATCCATTTTCTCCCACTCCTGGCGTATTCTCTGTGTACAATCCACGACGGGTAGTAGTCGGTTGTTTCGCTTCATTTTCCGGTTTCACTTTGAAACGGAGATTTTAAGTATTCAGGTCTAAAAATCTCATTTTATATTGGTTTCCTCAAAACATAGGTTGGAATTTTTTGTATGTATGGTACCAGGAGAGATGTAAGTTTGTTTTACAACAACATGTCAGATAAGATCCATTTAATTATTAAAGCTAAACACATAACTTTGACGCAGAATGTGTCCCAAGTCAAATTGAACGTGTGATTTTCCAGATAATTTTGCATTAATCTCGGTCAAATTGCAAACATTGATATCAAAATAATATTTTTTAGCATTTACAAATAACAGCAAAGTCATTGTATTAGCAAATCATTTGTAAAATACTCCAATATTAGCAGCAAAAATGGATATGTTGGTTTTTTGACTGTACGTGTTTGTAAAATACGTAATGTACGGTTTATATTTAGTCGTTTTATTTCATAAAAGCGAATTTGCCGTAAACATTCATTTTCTAGAAGAAATAGCACCACCAGTGACGTATATATATGTATCATATAAGTCGAGAGCAATATTATTTTCAACAGGTTACTATTTATCTTCGATTTTCAGTGCAGAGTAACATCCTCTGTACAACAAAATGAAACTATGGTTCAAAGGAGCTGTTTAAGATAAGGCGTAAAATATGTCCTGAAAAGTCGAATTTTCAAAATGCAAAAACTGAGAATTTTTTTTCGGTAAAAATAAGAAGTATTTTGGTCCAGATATGAATCTTCTGTCATCTTGGAAAAAATATTCAAAATATGACCGAATTTTGGGTCAAAATAAGCGTTTTTCCCATAGAAATCAAGTTTTTCTAGAACATTGTCCCCCTCCTCGGTTCAGAATGCCACTTTCACCAACGTGTATATCAATAAAACACATTTTCTGGCCAAGTGAGGTTCTGAACCGAGGGGGGGCAATGTCCCACAGACGAAAAACGAAAAAAAAAGGGGATGGATGGATATTTTTAAATCAGTCATCAGAGCTGTAAAATAAATTAAAATTGCAGTTTTTCCCTTTAGAATCATGTAAAAATCTATTCCGAGTGTGCTCCGATGAAATATTTAACTGTTAGGTAGGAAATAAACGAGAAAGTCGTCTTATTTCTACACTATGCGTATTTCGCGTCTGAAAGCTACATATGTGGCTGATAAATACGATACGATAAATACTGTTAAATTGATATAATAACCTTTAGGTTAATTTCTCTTATCCAATTTTGATATTAAAAGGTACAGAAGTATAATATAAATCAAATTTATGTAAAGTAATGCATTTTTTGTGAAGTTTCGCTAGATATTTGAGGTAGACAAGACAAGACAATGTTTATTTACTAACTCAGGCACACAAAGGTGCTACAAGAGCAATAAATAATACAATTGCAGCAAACGTTAAGGCAAACCAAAAGTAATTATTTAAGGATTGTTTTTCAGCTTTTGCGCTTTATCGGTGTGTATTGGCAGTAGGGAATGGAAACAAAATATGTAAAGCACGAAGTGCTTTTCATGAATTTTGTTTCCATTCCCTACTGCCAATACACACCGATAAAGCGTAAAAGCTGAAAAACAATCCTTATATTTACATTTTACGTGTTAAATAAGTTGTTTCTGTCCCTTTTCATCCCGTTTCTTTATATTTGAAATTTCCCTGCGGAGGGAGAACGTCACTTGACGTAACAGCAAACGAACGTTCGGCGTATTTTGCTAGCTTCGAAGTAGTGCCTTCTGTACGGAAACATTGTAGAAAAATAAGAAATTGAATTTTGTTTATGGTTGTATTTTGAACATTTCTATCAAAACTGAATAAAAAATGAATCGTTCAAAATCGCGATTTTTGTCCCACATACTAAAGACCAAGCGGATGGTTAGTCTGGAGAAATGTCACTGATATTGGAAGGAAAACATTTGAAAACTGACTGGAACACTGTTAATTTCTTTATAAACCTATGAAATCAATCGGTACCATTATTCAAACTTCTGTAAAATCACTCTGTTTCTTCTGGAAGTATTTAGAATAATGCAAAATTCGAGTACAACCGTGCAAAACGATACAAATACACGAAATTTTCTTGACCTACCTCAACATGGCACAATATTCGCTGATACGAAATATTTCTGATCTGTATAATTCCATAAGAAGCAAAAATAAATTCACTGTTGATAAATGACACAAGTGGAGCAAATCCTCATCCTAAATATTGAATATTTGATCCACTAATGTCTGAATTCGCTCATCCAAACATGGCATCATTCCGTAGACGACAGTGCAGGTCGTCCTTGAATTTCGTCTGGTGTGACGCGTGATCGACTTACTACGTCACACTTCTTGGAAGTGTACATGTGGGTGACCTAGATTTTGACCCATTTAATCACAGGGGGTAGACGGCATCGATTGATATTGGAATTCTGAATCTGTGTTGAAGCAGTAAATAGAATGGGCATTTTATGGGAAATTAATCCGCATTTGTTCAAATGTCACGTGATAGACTCTTGCGATTATCGAAAAATGCAGTGCAGTTGGTTTGGTACCTTCATATAAGGGAAACGCAGTAGGAATGTAAATATTACAACATAATATATACATGTAGAATAGAAAAAAAAATACAAAAAAATACAAAAAAAAAACCAAAAAAAAAACATCACAAAGACATCTATATATAAACTTAATACTATACATATAACTCCCGAAACAACTTATCTATCTTCCTCAAAAAAGCACATACATTTTCAATAATTCTCTTATTGCATATAGATAAAAGACCTCTAAGTTTTGATTCAGTTGGGTTATTTGAATAATATCTAGGAATATATTTTTCCCTTAGACTCTTAATTACTTCATTATTGCAGACAAATAAATAATGAAACTCGTTTCCTATTTCACGAGATTCACACAATGGGCAATACCTATTTTCGTAGGGGACATTTACCCATCTACCAATCTCAACGGGTAGCCTTATATTAGAACATCTGAATTTGCAAAATATGCTACGATCTTGTTTCTTCAGTAGAATTTGATATTTCTCTAAATTGAAATCTAGTTTGAAAGAGAAATAAAATTTACCCCTTGATGACTGTTCCATTTCTGATACCATTTTTTGATAAAATTGATCAATGAGTCTCTGTTTTATGATATTTTTTATACCTTGACTACCCGGTGAGATTTGCGTAGTCCATATATATCTAAATCCACTTTCATCAAATATGTTCTTAATGAAGTTCATCCATTTAAATCGGATATTTTCATTTTGTTGATAATTAAACATGATATTATATAAAATACTAGATAACTTAGAGTGTCCACCACCCACCAGTTTTGACCAAAAGCATAGACTTTTTATTTTTGCTTGTATAATTAATGGATATCTTCCTGTCTCTCCATAAACCATATAACTTGGTGTTGTACTTCGTACTTTAAGTATTTGTTTTAGAAATTTTAAATGAAATCTTTCAATCAGTTCAAAATTTTCGTAATTCCACATTTCGGAAGAATACAGCAATATAGGAGCTACCAGACAATCAAAAAGTTTTAGTTGAATATCGATTGGAATACATAAATTTCTAATTTTATAATATAATGCAAACAGTTCCTTATTAGCTTGGGCTACAAGCTTCTTTCTTGCAGGAAAAAAACTACAATTATAATTGAATAAAAGACCTAAATATGTGTATGAATCTGCACGTTTGATTTCTTCTCCTCTCATCGTGAATTTTAGATTTCTGTTACTACTCTCATTAGTACCCCCTACCTCTTCAACATGTTATCATAACATCTTTCACCGAATCTATTTAAATAAAATTCCTACTTGGAATCTTCTGATACTTTATTTATCAAACCCGACCACTTTTTTCCTGAAATAGAAGGACAGTGCATGAGAAATAATCGAGTGAAATCAAGCCCTTATCTTAATGTTCAGCTCCTTCAACTTATCTATATAGAAGACAGATAACAGACGGACATTTAACACACTTCCACAAATTTTGTTTGTCTGGGAGAATACGTATATGGTGCGTATTCTCCCAGACAAACACAATTTGTAAGTGTGATACAAATTCAAATTCTTTATTGGTATAGAACGCATTTTTTTTTTTTACAAATGGCTATGGCCAAAGTGACACAAAAAGAAAAAAAATCAAAGAAATGCATGTACAATGACAGATGTACAACAAACAACAATGCGATATAGGTATAGTTATGTAGCGATATGATGCAAATATGACTAAAAGATGCTGTGAGGCCGATTACAAATATTTATATATATAAAGTGATATGAAATAGATAAACAAAAGTGGTACAACCTCAAGATTTAGTATACAAAAGCAATGGAGGAATGGTTATTTTGAAAATAGACTTCCTGTACTACCTTATTGATCATGACACGAATCAAAAACATACGATTTCAAAATAAATTCAACTATTTATTCCAAAATAGGAAGGACGCCTCGGCGGCCATATTTCTTGACCGATCGGCACGATAAACACAAACTTGCTAGAGGATCTTGAGTACTTGCTTCCTGTAAGGTTTCGTGAAAGTATGTGCAGCGGTTGCAGAGGAGAAGTCGAAAATGCGTCAGCCAATCAGAGCCCTCGACGGCCATATTTGATGATCAATCGGCACAAAAAACACAAACTTGGTAAAGGACCTTGAGTACTTACTTCCTGTAAGGTTTTGTGAATTTCTGTGCAGCGGTTGCAGAGGAGATGTCGAAAATGTAAAAAGTTTACGCCGGACGGACGACGGACGGCGCGCTATGACAATAGCTCACTTGAACTTCGCTCAGGTGAGCTAAAAATAAATGGCTTATATAGAAAGTAATTTACCAAGAGAAAGATATTTTCCTGTAAATTTCATTGGTACTAAATGATATAATATTATACCTTTCCAATACCATTTTCACTCCGAACACGAAAGTGAAAGTGAAAAAAAGAGAAATTTTGACATGTCATTCAGATGGACTTTGGTCCGATTTGGACCATTGTTCCAGAAAATTTCTTAACATTAAAATTATTCTGCTTTGAAGGCCATATCTAATGATACCTTCAAACTTGCCCTCAATTTAATTATCATACACTATAGCGATATCAGTCTCCGACACTTTATATAAACAAGAGGCCCAAGGGGGTCACATCGCTCACCTGAGTTGCAGATAAAGGGTTAAAAGTCACAAAAATACTTCTACAGATCAAAGCCCTCAACAGCCATATTTGTTGACCTATCGACAAGAAAAACACAAACTTGGCAGAGGACCTTGAGTACTTGCTTGCTGCAAGGTTTCATGAAATTCTGTGCAATAGTTGCAGAGGAGATTTCGAAAATGTGTCAGCCAATCAGAGTCCTCGGCGGCCATATTTGTTGACCGATAAGCACAAAATACACAATCTTGGTAGAGGACCTTGAGTACTTTCTTCCTGTAAAGTTTCATGAAATTCTGTGCAGCGTTTTTTTTTTTTTTTTTTTTTGCAGAGATGATGTTGAAACTGTGTTAGCCAATCAGAGCCCTCGGCGGCCACATTTGTTGACCAATCAGCACAAAAAACATAAACTTGTTGGAGGACCTTGAGTACTTGCTTCCTGTAAGGTTTCGTGAAAGTATGTGCAGCGGTTGCAGAGGAGAAGTCGAAAATGCGTCAGCCAGTAAGAGCCCTCGACAGCCATATTTGTTGAACAATCGGCACAAAAAGCACAAACTTGGTAGAAGACCTTGAATACTTCCTTCCTGTAGAGTTTCATGAAATTCTGTGCAGTGGTTGCAGAGGAGATGTCGAAAATGTGTCGGAAATCAGAGTCCTTGGCGGCCATATTTGTTGAACGAACGGCACCAAATACACACACTTGGTAGAGGACATTGAGTACTTCCTTCCTGTAAAGTTTCATGAAATTCTGTGCAGCGGTTGCAGAGGAGATGTCGAAAATGTATTAGCCAATCAGAGCCCTTGGCAGCCATATTTGTTGACCGATCGGCACGAAAAACACAAATTTGGTAGAGGACCTTGAGTACTTCCTTCCTCTTATGTTTCATGAAATTCTGTTCAGCGGTAGCAGAGGAGGTGTCGAAAATGTGTCAGCCAATCAGAGCCCTTGGCGGCCATATTTGTTGACCAATTAGCACGAAAAACACAAACTAAGGAGAGGACCTTGAGTACTTCCTTCCTGTAAAGTTTCATGAAATTCTGTGCAGCGGTTGCAGAGGAGATGTCGAAAATGTATTAGCCAATCAGAGCCCTTGGCAACCATATTTGTTGACTGATCGGCACGAAAAACACAAATTTGGTAGAGGACCTTGAGTACTTCCTTCCTGTTATGTTTCATGAAATTCTGTTCAGCGGTATCAGAGGAGGTGTCGAAAATGTGTCAGCCAATCAGAGCCCTCGGCGGCCATATTTGTTGACCAATTAGCACGAAAAACACAAACTAAGTAGAGGACCTTGAGTACTTCCTTCCTGTAAAGTTTCATAACATTCTGTGCATTGGTTGCAGAGGAGATGTCCAAAATGAGTCAGCCAATCAGAGCCCTCGGCGGCCATATTTGTTGACCGATCGGCACAAAAAAACACAAACTTGGTAGAGGACCTTGAGTACTTCCTTCCTGTAAAGTTTCATGAAATTCTGTGCAGCGGTTGCAGAGGAGATGTCGAAAATAAGTCAGCCAATCAGAGCCCTCGGCGGCCATATTTGTTGACCTATCGGCACAAAAACACAAACTTGGTAGAGGACCTTGAGTACTTCCTTCCTGTGAAGTTTCATGAAATTCTGTAAAGCAGTTGCAGAGGAGATGTCGAAAATGTGTCAGCCAATCAGAGCCCTCGGCGGCCATATTTGTTGACCGATCGGCACAAAAAACACAAACTTGGTAGAGGACCTTGAGTACTTCCTTCCTGTAAAGTTTCATGAAATTCTGTGCAGCGGTTGCAGAGGAGATGTCGAAAATAAGTCAGCCAATCAGAGCCCTCGGCGGCCATATTTGTTGACCGAACGGCACAAAAACATAAACTTGGTAGAGGACCTTGAGTACTTCCTTCCTGTAAAGTTTCATGAAATTCTGTGCAGCGGTTGCATAGGAGAATTCGAAAATGTGTCAGCCAATCAGAGCCCTCGGCGGCCATATTTGATTACCGATCGGCACAAAAAACACAAACTTGGTAGAGGACCTTGAGTACTTCCTTCCTGTGAAGTTTCATGAAATTCTGTGAAGTGGTTGCAGAGGAGATGTCGAAAATGTGTCAGTCAATCAGAGCCCTTGGCGGCCATATTTGTTGACCGATCGGCTTAAAAAAACACAAACTTGGTAGAGGACGTTGAGTTCTTGCTTTCTGTCAAGTTTCGTCAGAATCTGTTCAGTTGTTTCGGAGGAGAAGTCAAAAATGTGAAAGTTTACGCCGGACGGACGCCGGACGACGGACGCCGGACGGACGGACGACGGACGACGCGCTATGACAATAGCTCACTTGAGCCTTCGGCTCAGGTGAGCTAAAAAATGTCCGGGGCCAAATTAGCTTAGAGGCTATAAGGGTTATACTATTAAAACCATAAAGGCCAAGGGGCCGAAAATTTGTGTATTTTAGTGTTTATGTTTTATTTGAATTTTTTGTTGTACAGAGGATGTTACTCTGCACTGAAAATCGAAGATAAATAGTAACCTGTTGAAAATAACATTGCTCTCGACTGATATGATGCATATTATACGTCACTGGTGGTGCTATTTCTTCTAGAAAATGAATATTTAAGGCAAATTCGCTTTTATGAAATAAAACGACTAAATATAAACCGTACAGTACATATTATATAAACCATACAGTACGTATTTTACAAACACGTACAGTCAAAAAACCAACATATCCATTTTTGCTGCAAATATTGGAGTATTTTACAAATGATTTGCTAATACAATGACTTTGCTGTTATTTATAAATGCTAAAAAATATTATTTTGATATCAATGTTTGCAATTCGACCGAGATTAATGCAAAATTATCTGGAAAATCACACGTTCAATTTGACTTGGGACACATTCTGCGTCAAAGTTATGTGTTTAGCTTTAATAATTAATATGGATTCTATGTAAAAACCTAAAAAATCAGACATGTTTGGCCACGACATGTTTCAGATTTTGGATATTTTTTGTGTATAAGGTAAATATGATGTCCTCAGAACGAATTCACCTTCCATTTTTTTCTCCGACGTTCCGTTGCCATGGTAACCAAGGTTTTGTGTAAAAACACCTTTAAACAAGGCATTTTTATGCATCCCGTTACCATGGAAACAAATGTTGAATGTATATGTAATTTTCCGAAAAGATTATTTAAATCCTCTTTAGTTGATACAATTTGATTTTTCGATGCTCCCCCTTTCTGTGTGTCATGTAAATTTGCTTCAATTTCAAGAAAAATTGCTTATTAAAAATGAGCTGTTTTCGGCCCATTTAGGCCTTATTTTACCTATGTTTTACTTACTTTTGACAAGAGTAATAATGCAATTGCACAAGATTTGAAATACAGTTGACTATTTCCTGAAGAGTGTTATCCTTGGACTTCATGGGAATCGAAGGAAATTTATCTAGAAGTGAGATTTTTCTGTTTTCATGCCATTGAAGTAGGTTACCATGGCAACATTTGGTACGAAGGTGTAAATACCTGTCATAAGTAAAAAGCTAATTTCTACAGATGTATGCCTGCTATTGTTACAAAACTTGGTATGTAGATGTATTAAAGACCATTTGATGCTATCATGACCTTGAGAAAATGTCAAGGTCATTTGCACAATTTTCAAGGTCATTAAAAATATTTGCTATTTTCAGGCCAAATTTTGTGGTTTTTCACTAAAAGAGACATGATTAACAGTAAACAGTATGGAACCTTGGCAAAACAATCAATTATCAGTAAAAGTATGATAAATGTTTTATTTGTTGGGATGAGTATCATATTTATCAGAGTCCAATGAAGACCCCAAAAAATGTCACGTATATTACGAGAAAATTTTAGAAAATCGCAATTTTATGCTCTTTTGAAAGTATATCATACATAGAAGTGAAATACAATTTAACAAAATTGTGATGAATTCTACTTCTTTTGATCGGTTGTTCAACTGTAAATATTCAAAATCAAAATATCTAATGAAATAAGTTAGAGAAATCAATTTAAATTAATTGGAAATCCTGATTTTTGTCTTAATTTTAGTATAAAGTTAGAAATGACCTTGAGATTTGGACAGATGACCTTGAAATGATTTGAAGGTCAATTGATAATGATAAATATAATTTGTATACAGGTATGCTATTTCATAATCATAGGACTCAAACATGAGGAAAAACAATGTTTTTAAATATGCGGTATATGGTAATATGGATTCCAAGTTGCTATAGCAACGGATTTGATTGGCATTCATGACAAAATGGTGAGTTTCACCATAGATTTTATTTCTTGATTTTTTCCAGCTGTAGACATTAATTTTGGCAAGGTGATGTCAAATACCCATAACATTCACCGAATAATGGTTTTCAATCTTCAAAATAATCAAAAACAGGCCAAAAATGACCCTAAAGTTAGACCTTATTTTTGCTACATTTTGACATAATTTGACTGAATATCAACAACTACCTGATAACCCCCTCCCCCGAAAAAGTTATTCTTGTCAGAGTTAAACTAACAAAGAAAAGTTTTTGTGTTCATAAAGTAAATTTTTACCATGGTTTCCATGGCAACAGAATGCCACAATATGTCTTATCTCTCATATTTATGGGGGTGTCAAATAGATTGACCCCGTTACCATGGCAACCGTTGTTCAAATATAACAATATGGTTTGTTTTCATTGTTTTTACATTAAGTATGATAATTACAGAAAGTTTCATCAAAATCCATGACATGCCGTGGCCAGCTGTTTTAGGTTTTTACAGAGAATCCATATTAAATGGATCTTATCTGACATGTTGTTGTAAAACAAACTTACATCTCTCCTGGTACCATACATACAAAAAATTCCAACCGATGTTTTGGGGAAACCAACATAAAATAAGATTTTTAGACCTGAATACTTAAAATCTCCGTTTCAAAGTGAAACCGGAAAATGAAGCGAAACAACCGTACCCGTCGTGGATTGTACACAGTGGTATTTACCAAAGAAGAATAAAAAGTATGATGAAATTATTTGAAAAATGGTTTGACGCAAAATGTACTGTCCTATGACACATTTAAATTAAAATTTAAATATGCATTAATGACGAAAAGTCGTCATTAATGCATATTTAAATTTTAATTTAAATGTGTCATAGGACAGTACAGTTACGACCTAGCTTTCTAAAGACTATATATATCTTAGTGGGCTATCACAAAAGATCGATGCCAACCAGGGGTGGTCATAAAGTCCAATTTGTTTTTTTTTGTTTTTTTTTTTGGTGGGGGGGGGGGGGTTTTGTTTTTGTTTTTGTTTTTTTTATTTTTTTTTTTTTTTTGTGTTTTTGTTTTTTTTGTTTTTTGGAGAGCAAAAAAAAAAACCACCCACGTACACACCAACTAAAAGCTGAAAATCTTGATTTTTGGCATCAAAGTACTGCATGATTAATGATTGTCAGTTATAATATGTAAATACAACAAATGGAGAGCGATAGCGAGCTAGCGATTTTTTTTCCGAATTGGAATAATGTCCTCTATCTAATTCGTGTCTTTTTTCAGTTACCCTTGTGTATTTGTTTATTGACCAAGGTGTAACATATATGGGTCCAATGGGTTGTATAGGAAAGCGCAGAATTATTTGAAAATAACGTATATAATAATATGAACTATGGCAAAGCCATGAAGGGGACGTAGCACTGATAGAAAAGTTGCAGCACCAACAGCAAAACCCCAAAACAAAAGAGAAAAAGAAAAAACCCAGAACAGACACCCACAGAAAGAGACGCAAAAAAGAACACCAACTCACACCATAGAAACATTAAACAGAAGAGATCGACCACACATAAACCAAAGAGACAAATGGGCAACAGGTGCCGACTTAAAACGGTCATCTGCCACATAAGTAGCAGACGGTGTTGTTATCCTGGATTACGTGCGCACAACCCTCTCACTATTCCGATTTCCCAGAGGTCTCGAAGAACGCACAATTATGGTGTAAAACAACCTCCTCACTGTTAGACGACCACACACAAGACCGTAAAACGCAGGGGTTCAAGCAACAAAGATTTTGAATATGAAAATGGATATAAAAAGAGGACGTGCATAATACAGTCCGTGCTCTACCGGCTGTAGCGAGCTCATATATGTTATCGCCCGAGGAGTCCGATTCACATTAAGAGAACAGGTGGTCGGGGCCCTGTCTTCTCTAAAGAGGTTAAAGTTGTGTTATCCTCCTAGTTGTGACAATCACAGTGATTTCACAGGTATATTTTGGCCCATTTTCAGTATAAATATGCAAAATTCGCCCCTTGATCCCCGGCAATGGGGGAGCTGGATCCGCCACTGACACAGGTGATTTAGCCAGAGCGAAATAATATTATAATCTCTACCACATGGACAAAACAGCATGATGACATGATGCTCTTACTAGCCTCCTGAAAAGCGAAATGATATTCTATTATTGTCTCTATTTTAATTTACTCTTTTGCATTAGCATGTAGGTATATGAAAAACTGATTCTATTGATCGTTATATTTTTCATATCATAACCTCATGTAATGAGAAAGTGAAGAATAATTTGAATGAATGAATGCATGAATGAATGAATGAATGAATGAATGAATGAATGGAATGAATGAATGAATGAATGAACGAACGAACGAACGAATGAATGAAAAGGTTGAGGACCGCTACACATTAAGCTCTGACCTTGAAAACCAAAACGTGCTGTCCTATCAATTCAAGGACAACACAAAGTTTCATGAAAATCTTGTGTTACATGTATCTGTTGCTTTTCCATAAGTGTCTGTCTGTAATATCTGTTGACCAGTATTCCAAGCTCAGTATGGCCTTTGCATTAAATTATTGTGGGGAAACATTATTACGTGTAGCAGAGGGAAGGTGGGGGTGTTCTAGGTAAAAAAAAAATGATTGACGAGATATTTCTCATCAAATCCTAGTGAGAACACCTCGCCCCCCCCCCCAAAAAAAAACAACAAAAAACAGATGAAAGGGCTGACGAAATACTTTGCCGAATCATGCTTAAGAATTAATTAACACACACACACCTTCCAAGGGAAAATGAAATGATAGTAGATCCAGCATGAAATAAATTACGATTTGACATGTCATTCCGAAAAAAAATGTTTTCAATCAATATTTGAAGAGAAAGAGATGTAGCTATAGATAAATATATGATAGACAAATAAATAAAAATGATAGATAAAAAATACCCCCCCCCCCCCACCATCTTTTTCAAGAAAAATGATAATGATAATAAATCCAGCTTGAAATAAATGACGACTTACGCGACATTCCAAAAAAAATTTTTTTTGAAATCAATTTTTGGAGATATTAAAGAGCTGTACAAGTCAACAATAGGAGAAACCACAGGTTGCCGATGTTTATTAAATTATACCTATTAAAAAATAAAAATCATCCCTTTGCTGTTATTTATCATATGTACAGGGAAAAATAAGATCCACCAAGGAATCTAAATTGTCAATTTGATGAACTATATATATCTTTGGCGACTCCCCATTGCTCCTTGTAGTTGCATGACATAATTATGAGTTCACGTGTACACTGTGTGAGTGACCTAAATGTCAATGTGACGTAGTCAATGACGCACCATGTCAGACGAACTTCGAGGACTGGCTGTGCATGCACCGACTCTGTGTAGTGTGTACAGCACTTGTGCCAGTTGTGGGTACCCATGTGTTCCATTAGTTTTTATACGCCCGTCATTTGACGGGTCGTATTATGGTATGGCGAAGTCCGTCCGTCCGTCCGTCTGTCCGTCCGCCTATGGAACGCAATAACTTGAATACGTCAACGGATTTTCATGAAATTCATACATAATGATTGGACTGTGGAGAGGAAGCCGCCCTTCGATTTTCAGGTTCATCCGATTTGTCGTTACAGAGTTATGGGACTTAGATTTTTAAAATACAGTGAAAATATACTAAAATATTTAAAAAATCTATTTCTAGTCGAAATGTTTTGAAATTTTGTATACTTCAAGTAGAAAGGATGTTCTTTGACATATGTAACGGGTTTTCAATTTTTTTTTTGTCGCATAAGCGAGATATTGTGTGTAATAGGAAAGGGGGGGGGGGGGTTATATGCACATACATGTTAAGCTAAGGACAAAATATAGGCGCATGGAACGCAATAACTTGAATATGCGTCAATGGATTTTCATGATATTCATACATTATGATTGGACTGTGGAGAGGAAGCCGCCTTTCGATTTTCAGGTTAATTCGATATGTCGTTACAGAGTTATGGGACTTAGATTTTTAAAATACAGTGAAAATATACTAAAATATTTAAAAATTATTTAAAAATCTATTTCTGGTCGAAATGTTTTGAAATTTTGTAGACTTCAAGTAGGAAGGATGTTCTTTGACATATATAACGGGTTTTTAATTTTTTGTCGCATAACCGAGATATTGTGTGTAATAGGAAGGGGGGGGGGGTATATGCACATACATGTTAAGCTAAGGGCAAAATATAGGCGCATGGAACGCAATAACTTGAATATGCGTCAACGGATTTTCATGATATTCATACATTTTGATTGGACTGTGGAGAGGAAGCCGCCTTTCGATTTTCAGGTTCATTCGATATGTCGTTACAGAGTTATGGGACTTAGATATTTTAAAATACAGTGAAAATATACTAAAATAGTTAAAAATTATTTAAAAATCTATTTCTTGTTGAAATGTTTTGAAATTTTGTATACTTAAGTAGGAAGGATGCTCTTTGACATATGTAACGGGTTTTTAATTTTTTGGTCGCATAAGCGAGATATTATGTGTAATGGGGGGGGGGGGGTGGGGTTATATGCACATACATGTTAAGCTAAGGGCAAAATATAGGTGCATGGAACGCAATAAATTGAATATGCGTCAATGGATTTACAGGATATTTCTACATTGTGATCAGACTTTGAAGAAGAAGCCGCCTTTCGATTTTCAGGTTCATCCGATTTGTCGTTACGGAGTTATGGGACTTAGATATTTTAAATACAATGAAAATATACTAAAATAGTTTTAAAATTCTTTAAAAATCTATTTCTGGTCAAAATGTTTTGAAATTTTGTATACTTCAAGTAGAAAGGATGTTCTTTCACATATATAACGGGTTCTTGAATTTTTTGTCACATAATCCAGAAATTATGTGTAATGGGGGGGGGGGGGGGGGTTATATGCACATACATGTTAAGCTAAGGGCAAAATATAGGTGCATGGAACGCAATAACTTGAATATGCGTCAACAGATTTTCATGATATTTGTACATTGTGATCAGACTTTGAAGAGGAAGCCGCCTTTCGATTTTAAGGTTCATCCGATTTGTCCTTATGGAGTTATGGGACTTAGATATTTTGGTGTTGTGAAACTTGAAAATCCCAACGGGCGTATCTTGCTGCGTGAGCGTAGGCTTTATTAGGATGTAAACTGTGCAAATTCGGGTATTAGTGGATCAGACTCGTTCAAAATTTAGGTTGAATGTTTGATCTACTTTTGTCATTCATCTTCTCCAGTGGCAGTGAAATGTTATGTCGAGGTAGGTTGTGATTGTCACACGTTTCTAACTGTAGTTTCGACTGAAATCGATCTGTTACATGTTGCGTGCAGTTCGGCAGTACGATCTGTACGATGGAATATTTCATTTCGTGTTTTAAAAATATTTTAAAAGTCTGTTAATGTATGCGGTTCACAAAACTTCACGCGCATTTACGTTTCAAAAAACGACGTCATAGTGAACATCACAAGCTGCCGATGTTTATCTATTTAAAAAATAAATAAAAAATAAAAGCTAACCGTTTGTTGTTCTTCTTTCCCTGTATGTACGATAAAAAACAACAAGAGGTTGGTTTTTATTTTTTGATAGATAAATATCGGCAGCCTGTGATGTACATTTCCATTCGTAACCTTTCTATCTTCTCTAACGTTCGCCGTTTCCGCATGAACCGTGCACACAAATTTTGAATCGAAGGTAATGGTAAAAAAAAAAAACGGGAAAATGCATGCTTTTTTGCTTATTCATGTACACACGTCTATCTTGATGGCGACTTCGTCGGCGCTTCGCGCCGACTACGTCCCCTAATATTCTGGCAAGCGGAAGCGAGCCAGAGAAAATTCTTGAAATGCTGACGGCAAAATATTATCAAAATGAAAGATTTCCAATACAATTTCATGTTATATTTTTCAAATATTATGACAACAAAAGGGCCGAGCATAGGGACATAATCTTGAAATATGTGTATAATTTTTTTAAAACTATGCTTCGAAAATTCCAAAACCCAGCCCCCCCCTTCTGGATCTGCGCTTGCCAACAACCCTCAATGAAACCCGCCCCTTCACATATCGAAACAAAAGAAACCAGAATGCTTATAGCTTTGCAGCTAGGGGCGTAACTAGGTAGTAAATCATGTGGTTCCAAGCATGAGGGATATGAATATTCGTACAGAAATTCGATCAATATATACTGAAAATAAAATCAACATTTTTGCGAACAATGTTTTTTTTTTTTTTTTTGGTGGGGGGGGGGGGGCACATTTTTCCGTAATATCCAGATTTTTTTTAATATCATGAATAAATGCATCTATCTAAGACGGCTGTGTTGCCACTATGGGATTGTAATTCCAATGTGCAAGTATTGAAACTCGTTCTTGCAAAAATCGTAGATTGAGTTCACAAGTTGACAAATCTTGTAATCACAATTATTTATGATTTGATTCAAACATAGCAGCAAATTGAATTAACTTATAGAATTTCATTCATATTTTGTTGTCTTCGTCATTGAAAAGATGCGTGAAAACATCAAGTTCATGAGATGAACTCTTATTGCACGTTTTTGATACTGATTGTTGAGCAGACGACGAAGAACTGTTCGATTTTAACGAGGAGCTGGAATGGATTGGGTTGCTAGGGTCAGAAGACTGCAAGAAATTCTCTTTCATCTTCAACACGACTGCCTCGTTTGGCGAGTTGTCCAGCCAATTATCTAGACCTGCCTGCTCAATATCGTTATTTTTTGTCGGTACAGGTAAAGTTGTAACTTTGTCTTTCTCGTGTACCTGGTCGTTTGTAGCTTTTGGTGGAGATGTGACATGACGCATATGAATATTTATTTCTTTCGGTGGAGAAACCACGGCTATACCTTCGGGGATTGCAGACAGACTTGATCTGCCGCGCGGAGATAACGCCGACGATCCAGGAGATGCAGACGACAAACCATCAACAAGGGTCTCGCTTTTGTTGGCGAGACTACTCGCATCAGCGACTGTGGCTGGATGCCTCGGACTTATAACCAATGTTTGTTGGTTTATCACAGAGTATTCTATAGAAGGTGGTGCACTTTGAGCCTCTTGTGAGGACTCTACATTCTTCTGAGACTGCAGAATCTCTGAAGGTCGTCTTGAAGGTTCTGAAACATCCATCGCTTTGTGACAATTCTTGCAAAACAGGTACATGTTAGGAGACGAGGAGTTGATGCTTGATGATTCCTTCAAAAATATATCCGATGTATTCTTTGACTGTAGAGACGAGGCCAGTAAATGACTCTGGGATTCTGTACATTGTGATGGAGCTTTCCCAATGGTCGGCAGACTACAGGTACTGTCTATCGTGCTGTTTGGCTCCCATTGACTGATGGTGAATCCGCCGGGAATGGACATGATACTTACCATTTTACTTGGTGCACCTGCGTGAAAAGATGACTGGAAAGGAATGAAAGTGTGATGATGATCATTTTGATGCAAAGTGGTAAATCATAAATGTACATCGTGAATCATTCGAAAGATACTGTACGTGTATATTTAATAAATTTAGAGAACAATTCCTGGGATTCATATGCCTATTTTATTTATACGAATTGAAATTGGGAAGAAAGTAACATGTATTTTGGTCCCACTCTGATCTGAACACAACAACTGTATTACTACAGAAGGAAAATAGATCGCAAAACAAAGGCAATATTACAGACCTCGTTACCGTATTTAGCTTGAAACACAAAGTAACAAGCAGAATACTGATAACTTAGAGCCGATTGGATGACGCAGAAAAAAGGCAAGTCAGAATTAATTTAAATGTACCTGCACCAGTTCGCTCCTGGACTTGATACTGGGGTTACCTCCCTGAGTTTTGGTTACGCTAGAATTCAGAGTATCCAACTTTGAAGGATCCAGCATGTCAGCGACTATTCTTGCGTTTTCTTGAAGCATGCGCATTGCTTCGTGTACGTCCTTTGGTATTTTGACGTCATCTAATGACGTCGATGTAGCTTGATCCCTATAAATGGTTCTGCTCCTCCGTCGAGGAGAGGAAACGTTCATGCTTCGAGGAGAGTTTGTGTCGTTAGTCTGACTGTCAACATTCTCCAGCTTGGTGTAAGTATCTATGTCATCTACTAGGTCATACTCGTCAGACAGGTCGGGCTCGCTGACTACGATGATAATGTTGTTTGTTTTGGACGTCCTCTGGGCCCAAGGAATAAGGAACAGTATAATGGCGCCAACTATCACGGGAATACCAGCACAGTGAAACGCTATGTCGTAGGTACCATAGTTATCATACAGCGCTCCTGAAAAAAAAAAATGTAATACAAGAGAAACATAAATGCAACACTTTGTCCGCGGCGTCCTTCTGTCTGGCTAGTAGTCACTCTATAGATTGCTTGATATTCATCATACTTCCATTAAAGGGATGGTCAAACTTGATGAGACTGAAACCTAATGAGGATCGAGGTCGCCATCTTGGTCAAGTTTAAGGATCTAGAGTCAAAGAGGTAAAATAAGCATTTCTAAACGGTCTAATCAAATTCTTTCTTCGCTCAAATTCAATTTCGGTCATGGACGCATGGCCAAGGTTATATTATATACATCGGACTATTGAAAAACATTTTGCTCTTTTTGAGACAAAATTGTTGGATTAAAGTTGTTTCTTCTTTTGTCTGTTTCCAAAAGATTCTTTGTTTGTACAGTTTGGATCCTTACCTGCGACAGGTGGTCCCAGTGTAAAGGTAATAGAGCAGGTACCAATGAGGAATCCCCAGGCACTGACGATGTTTTCCCCCGTGAGTAGGGCTGAGGTGAGGACAGGGAGGAGTACCACATAACACCCATCCACCAAACCAATCACTAACACATACGCAATGATGCCAGTGAAGGACTTTATCAATGGTAGCAGCATCACCGCTGTTCCCGTCACCACCATAGACAATTGGTGCATGGCCAGACGGTTCAGGATCCGCGACTGTACTATCCTCCCGAAAAGAATCCTCCCAAAGGCCGTGCACCCTCCAAGCAGCATCACAAGGATGGAACCCTTCTCTGGGGGAATACCTTGGTCTTTGGCGTAAGATACCTATATATTTGAAAAGAGAACAAATTCAACTATTATCCTATGCAAAGTATTACTAGTATGCAAATAATACGTTCACAGCAGATTCAGAGCAATTTTGTCGAATTTTGAATGAACAAAAAATTTACTCTCCTTTTTGTACTTGAAATAAGATAACTTACCAAATGGACATATGGAATGTAGAAACCAAACATGACGCATGTGATGGCCAAGGTCCAAACGACAAAGACACGGTTCTTCCAAAGTTTGAGTTCTTGCATGAGCTTCCTTGCTGGTGATTTCTTGATTTTCTCCACTGCTGATCTCTTGACAGATGCATCAAGCGGTCTAATACAGCAGCAACAAGCGGCACTGAGCAAGCAGGTGCCCGTGAAGCAGCGGAATGTGTTTCTCCAACCAATGTTATCAATGAGGACCTGTGACAGCGGTGCCATTATGAGGGTCCCTACGCTACTCCCCGCCGTCATCAGCCCCACGGCCAAGGTCATGTATTTGTCAAAATAGTCCGGAGCTATCGTCATGGTGGGGCTAATTGCCATGCATGCCCCCACTCCATACAGCAGGGAAAAGGACCCAAATAAGTAATCCAGGTTGAGAACGAACGATGAGGCTAGGACGCTGATGGCGCACATGACACACCCTATAAACATGACGATACGGTTGCCATAACGATTGACCAGAATGCTGACCACCGGACCAAATGTCATCGATAGACCGTAACATACAGATCCAACCCATGCTGAAAAATATTTAGAAATGAAAATATAAAGTGGAAAGTTATGCTAGGTTCATTGAAAAAGTTTTAGAGTTAAACGCTTAAAATCTCATCTAAAGCACATGGGTTTCCTGTGAATGCTCGACTCAATTTTTTTCCTTTCAATCTCTGATTAAAGATCAGTCAACTTTCAATTTGGCTTAAAGTCAGTATTCAACGAAAATATAAAAATAAGGTTTGGTGTGAAAAATTACATTGAGGTATTACTTGTATATGAAATAAAGGAGGAATGTCCACAGCCAGACTCGATTGCAGCATTCACAGCAAATCACCAAAACATCCTATGCGAAAACACAGAGTATACATGTACAACAAAAGATGTAAAATAGACAAGGAACATCAAATAAGATATAGAAACATTAAACACAAAAGACTACACATAAAACCAACAAGACCAATGGGCAGTCGGTACCGACTTAGGACGGACATCTGTAACGGCAGTAGTAAATGGTGTTATTATCCGGATTACATGCGTACAACCCTCCCACTTTTCCGGTTACCAAAAGGTGTCGAATAACGCAAAATTGTAGTGTAAAATACACTCCTAAAAGCTTGTTTTGGAGTTAATCGTTTATAAGATTAGAATAAAAATAAAGGCAACTTAACTCAGTTAAACTTGTGAATGCAAGTTATGTGTAAACAACCCCCATCCCCTTTATTTTGTTAGGACACTCATACATGTGTTTTGTACTATTTTGAATAACAAAAAAATATTTTCCAATGTAATATTCTTGCTAATTAATTCACTCTATTATTTTCCCTACGAAATTTAGCTATGATAAATGTAACCATCTACATTCGGATCTAGAATTCGGTATAAAGTGTCTATAATTTGTATATAAGAATTCGGTATAAAGTGTCTACAGAATGTAGAATTCGGTATTGATAAAGTGTGATTAATTTCGATATAAAAAGAGTTCAAACTCTACTGATTTTTACAAACTGATTTTCGGCAACATTAAAATTGACGTCACTGAGAAGAGCCATTTTTGTGATTATTCATTTGAAATAATATTGATAAATTGAAACATCTTACCAACAGTTTCTCTTGAAACGTTGAATTCGTCTTCAAAAATAACGAGGAAATTTCCCCAAGCATGTAGAAACCCGTTAGTGAGGGCTCTCATTGTAACAAGACTAAAACAAACAATCCACGCCTGAACTCCATCTTTTTCAATAACACCATCCATATTGTCAATATCTGTACTGCTTAACAACTTATCAACTTGCGACATCCTTCCGAAGTATAAAACCCAAACTACGGCCGCAACAAGGCATGCATGCGATAATCCAAACGTCCAACACAATGAACTTGTTATGTGACGTAACAATTGCCAAACGTCACGCTCATGTGTGATTACCTTATTGCTATGATTTTAAATAATATTTGAAAGCATATTCTTGCTGCATATATTACTCAATTTCAATTACTTTCTATTCAAATAAATGTAACACTACCTGCTCTAGCTTTCGTTGCTCCAAATGTACGTGTGAAAACAACGAAGAAAACGCCAAAACCATGCAACACGCCGAGAATAAGGACCTGAATGGTAAATCCACAGGCAACCACACACCATGAATATCTTGAGTCTTTGCCTATTGCATTGGAATGGGAAAACCCCGAACTGGTTTTGCTCTCTGTTGTTTCTTCTATCAGAGCTACCTCTGCTGAAGTCATGACCTTGTCACTGATATTCCAGCGAAGTCCGTGACACGTAGGAATGGCGTATGGACAGCATTACAAATTATGACGTCATTCGCGAGGGGAAAGTTGCGCTTCCAATTTCCCGAAGAAACGTCAAAATCTTCTTACTCAGGCTGTGAACCAAAATTCGAACTTCCTTAATTTACTTGGCGTTTGTCAATAGAAACCTTCAAAATTTCATGAAAATTGTAAAATTTATTGAAGTATAAAAGGCAAGAGTGTCAGATATTTTTAAAATTCACGCCAAACTCCCCGGTCGACCTCCCTTCTGAAAGGTAGCTTTAGGTAACCGAACGCTGGTAGAAATTTGTAATTCACACATTTGAGTATTTTCAGTTTAAATTCAGATGGGTTTTAACTTTTTTGAGTAATAGCTAGGAATATACTTTACCCATAAACTTTTTGCAGACAAATTTATAAGTAATGAAATTTGATCGTTTCCTTTTCGTGAGATTCACACAATGGACAATACTTATTTTCGTAGGGTACATTTCACCATCTACCAATCTCAATAGGCAGTCTGAAGAAAATGTGAAATGGCAAAATATGCTACGATCTTGTTACTCTCATCTTCATAAGTCGTGGCTCCGATTGCATCCTAACCGTCCTACTCTCCAGGACTTATCGGAACCGCGATTTATGAAGATGATTTCTCTCGAAATTGACATCTAGTTTGAGAGACAAATAAAATCGATTCCTTGATGACTGCTCCATTCGGACATTTTCGTTTCGTTGAGGGTTAAACATGATATGATAACTATGAGTTTCCTTCATGCAACTAACAGTTTTGACAAAAATTATAGACATCTTATTTTTGCTTGTTTAATCAGTGAATATATTCCCGTCTCTCCATAATCCATGGATGTAACTTGGTGTTGCCATTCGTACTTTAAACTTGTATCTGATTAAGAAATTAGATGAAACCTTTCACTCAGTTTGATATTTTCGTAACTCCATATTTCGGAAGAATACAGCAATACATAGGAGTAACATGACAATCAAACAGTCGTATTTAATGAATAAGGTCTAGAGAAACATGCGGCGACGGCTGTTTTAACCTGCAAACTGAACCCGCGGTGACCTGAATGGTAAATTAATGTCACATTTTTACCCAGATAAACCCGAGTTCAAAAAACAATAATGAAACAGGCAATTGAGGCCACATATATAGAATAAATGTCATAATTTGTGTTTTGTTACGGGTATGCAACCCGTAACAAAACTCAGAAAAAAAGTGAAACCGCAAGCCGGAAAATCTTCATTTTCTATGAATAAAACTGAATAACAGAGTGCAGTTTTGTTTTTTAGTTTTGCCACGGTTTGGTTAACTTTTTTGTTCATTTATTTACTAGCTACGAACGATAACTCTGAATCTAAGTGCACATGACATTGACGTAAGCGGTCTTCGCCACATAGCCGAACGGCTGCCAAGTAAATTAAACTAGTAAATAAAGCAGATACGTAAGTGAAATGTTTCATATTTGAATGACGGTGTGTTGAATGTCTTATTTGCTTGTTACCTGATCTAATTTTCTGCGCCGAAAAGGTAATTTGTTAAATCGTCAGAGGAAATTCGAAAGGCAGAGACTCCAAGTACATGTACAGGTGGCTATACTTTGACGCAAAGGCTGAAAATCACCTTGGTTTGTGGTATATGAAACACACTTTTTGCATTTGATTTAGCAAAAGCTCTTAAAAGAGTACTCAAGATCGCAACTATTTAGCGCATGCTTCATGTCCGTTTTGATTTGCATTCTCTAAGTCGGCGTGATGTCACACAAAGCTTCAATTAGAGATTAGCACAGAGAAGTTCCGAAAATAGTTGGGGGATTAACTCGGTGTTTATCATAGAGCATAGTGTATGGAAATTGCTTTATATCTAGAATCTAACGTTTATATCAAGAATAAAACTACTAGAATTCATTGAAGGAACCATTGATGAATTAGCTCTTAGCTCCTCAAACCCCAATATAAAAGGAGATTTGAAGAGGGAACAAACAAAATCACGGATTTCCATAGGGCACACTGAAAAATCTAGAGGCACATCCCCCTGTAAACATGTCGGAAATAGTCCGACTTCAAGAATCTACTGTCTGCGCAGCTCACTTCAGAAATCGGAAAATTGAAGTTTTCTTTACTTTGTTGGCAATTTTTGTGATTTAAATTTATAAAGGGGGATAGATCTCGAATTCTCATATTCTAACTAACGGTGTATGATATATGTCTGTACGACCAATACTACGCTCACAGTGAAAGAAAATACTTTAAGATAGGGAGTTTTCTATGTTAATTTTAGCGTGACGTCGCCTATGTTTAACACTGAGCCTATGGAGAACGTTGACGACGTCATGACAAAATTAACATAGAAATCACCCCATCTAAAGCTATTTTCTTTCACTGTGAGCATAGTATTGGTTGTTCAGACATAAATTATACACCGTTATTATGAGAGTTCGATAGGGCTGGGACGATACTCCGATTCATCGGTGCGTCGCGATATTTTTTTTCGCGATCCAAGTATCGATACACCCCGACGATACCTAAGTTAAGATTTACAAAGAAATTGTTCTTAAACTTTCCGTATTTTCAAGCACTCAAGTTTAAATCCAACTTTCTTCAGTTTACATATAGATAAATACTTGCCATTGTCCCACATTTTCGACCGAAAAAATCTGTCTTGGCCGGGAAATCCCGATTTTTGGACGTTCCATTAAAAAAAAAAACCAGCGTAATATTGATTATTAGTCACTCCATCTTTTCATAAACTCAAACTGTTTCATATTATATATCTAACGCATGCCATATACCCATGTACAGTAATCAGCCGGTAATCTGTCGGCTGAACCACAAACAATAGTCAATTAACGTCGCTAAATAAATGCAAGTAAGCCTTCTCTTGTTGTTGTTGTTGTTGTTTTTTTTTTTTGCTAGATCATTGAAAGTAATAGTTATAAGATGTTCGAGTGATACCATTTGTGTAAGCCAAGATACAAAATTTTTATGAGAAGGAACAACGTGAAGTAAAAATGTAAACAAGATAAAAAAAAAAGAAGAAAATACGGCAACCACGGAACGCAAAATAAAACAAACACCTCAATACTATTCAACCTACGTCAGCTTACTGTCTTTTTCAATACCCGAGACGTTAAGGTATCGATTGTGTATTTGATTTAAACTCCTTTGTTATTGTTCGCCAACGTCAACTCAGGTAACGGCACAGATGTTTAATACTGGTGAATAAAAGGGTGGACAAGTTCGCTGAAGCATCACTTTTTAGAAATGCGTCCGACCAGGAGCCGACGCCCGTGTACGTTACGGCCCGCGTTAATAAGATTTGTTTATTCTCTGACGTTCTTGTGTTTGCAGAGAGCTATGATCTAGCGCAATTTTGGATGGCAATATCTGAAGTTCAACCTCCTAGTGGAAAGTTACCTTAAACATAATTATGAAAATTAGCTCAGGATGTATTGTGTGCGACACACTCAGATGCTGATACTTAGTGAGATTAATTTCAGTATTTTCAGAAAAAAAATCAGACAAATTGAAGAGGAAATATGAGAAACAAATTAATACCAAATGGTCCTTTGTTTTGAAAATTTTACACTTCTCATTGATTTGACTGTGTTGCTCCTTCAAAAGTGAAGGACACCCCCAAAAAAATACCCAACTTGTAATTATAATTAAAAGGCCTTATTATAGTGATGAAAAAGTGTCCCTCATTGGTGTTATATTTGTCCCTCTTTTTGATGATTTGTCACTCTTTTTGTCCCTCTTTGCAACATGACAAAATTATGGCAAGTATGTAGATATGAAATAACAAAATGATAAGAACCATTGATTTTTAATACGAAATTTCCATGACTTCTTATTGTTATTAAAATGATTTTTTGTTTTTCAATCATTCTAGTCAAATAACAAACCATTTATTAATTGTTTTCATCTTTATTCTAGACAGAATTCTAGTGTTGGATAAATATAACATGTGGAATAAAAAAAAAGCTAATAATATGATGAAAATAAATACTATCAAATAGCTTTTTGAGACGGTTTTATTACTTAACTTAGAATCGCGATATGTATCGTATCGGATATCAGGTATCGTGATACGTATCGGATCGGCTGTGTACAGTATCGTCCCAGCCCTAGAGTTCGAGATCTACCCCCTATATAAATTTTAATCGGAAAATATGCCGGCAAAGTAGAGAAAACTTCAATTTTCCGATTTTTGAAGTGAGCTGCGCGGACAGTAGTCATGCACCTACCTAATTTCAATGGAAACTGAGGACCTTCTTTACTTTTTGTCTAAGCACAACCTCAGTTTCAAATGCGTACTTCATAAATTTGAATGGGGAAAATTGGCGATCAGAGCTTGTTGTGTATCTTTCGATTATTGGTGTATTTTCCACTGCCTGTCCAAAAATAATTCTTGTGCATTGAAATGAAACATACATTTGTTGAATCCTACCAGAAAATGTGAGAAATGATCCATTTAAACCATGTTTTTCTGCCGTATTATCTACCAGTTGTAATCTCTGCAGCAAAATTTGTAAGGCCAGTCTGACAGTACAATGGATTGGCAGGCACTAAAGTTTTGGATTTATAATGGGAAAATCAGGTACTGAGTTTTAAAGATGCCTTTCACTTTTTATGTCTACAGTCTACCAATTGGAGCGTATAGTGTTTGGTCCATTGTCAGTCTGTCCTTTGTCAGTCTGTCCATTTGGGGTATAACTTTGTAGTTATGGCTAAAGGTAACAGGGTTTTTATATTTCTCGTGTGTATTAGTTGTGACCCTGACCTTGGACTTTGCCTACCTTTATTGAATACAAATAATGGATGTACCTTTTAAAGTCAGGACTGGGTATTTGGTGTCAAATGTGTTTAGCAGTATATTCGCTATTTTCGAAAACCAGAGTTACTTCCCATTTGAGACAGTATCTGACATAGACTGATTATGACATTGTAAGGGGATATAACTCTGTCTTCTGCAAAGACTCAACTGCAATATTTGAACAAAATGTATGTTTGTATATAGTACTACATGTATTTGTTATACATTTTACAGATTTCAGTTTTATTATCTGCCTCTAATTATGTGTCATCAAAATCATTTCAGATCTTAACACAACAGAATGGACTTGAGTGGAAAATTAATTATAAAGGTGCAATTAGGAGACGATATCCGCAGAATACCTATTCATAATGAGGACATTACGTACGACGAGTTGGTACTGATGATGCTGAGAGTGTATAGAGATCGTCTAAATAGCAATGATGATATTACAATCAAATACAAAGATGAAGGTATTTTTCAGAAAACAGTTTTTGAAATGATAGATTGATCATCATCTTTACATCTGATATAATTATGTAAATACAGTATATATGTACAGTAGATATTTGGATAAGGAAATATTATGTAAAGCTCATATTATTTGTGCTGTTTTGTACGTCATCAAGAATTATAACCATGAAACAAGAATATATTGTGGTATTTATGGCACTCCAGTATTTAAGTCAGAAGTGAAAAGGTAAAAGTCACATCAGGCAATACTGTGAATTGATGTCAGAGATTACCATACCAAGATGATAATCAAGCTTATCACAAGTGTTACTCCTACTGAGAGAAAGACCCCTTTCATTTTCAAGGTCAAAGGTCAAGGTAAAAAGTAGGTAGTAAAAATAAAACTTTACCAGTCTCTAAGAAGATCACCTCATATGCAGGGTTCCTGAAAAGTATTGTTTTTATCGGATTTGCTGATCACATATATGTAGTATCAACTGACATATAAATGCCCAGAAATGTATACTTATTATGAATTCAGCTTTTGCCTCCTTCTGTTTTTGTACATGTATGCTGTCATAGAATACATTTGAAAAATGTTTATATTTCAGACCAGGACCTTATAACAATATTTGATGATTCTGACCTATCGTTTGCCATACAATGTAGCAGAATTCTTAAAATAACACTTTTTGGTAAGTATCCATTTCATCATTCAGTCCAAACTGCTTGTGCCATCACCTGCAGCTTACAACTCCCTGTTTTAAAAGACCATATTGAATTTCACACATTGTATTTCACTAATTGTATTTCCTATAAATATTCTACATATAGTGACTTCTTGTAGAATGCACTGAGCAACTGTAATAATTGACTCCCAAATCTAGGAAAAAGATTTTGTACAAAGGCTTTCGACAAATTATCACTGCATCTAGCATGTACATGTATTAATATATTATGATAATTGTTACTTTGGGAGTACTCTTGTTAAGTAAAATCTACATGAAGATTATCAATTTCAATTGTACAGCTACATGTATTAATTTGAATTTTAGTCCTGCTTTGAAAATAATTGCAAGAGGAATACATTCAATTTGTTAACATTGTAATTTGGCATAATAAGCTGTCACATAATTGACATACACATATTTATTACAGTAAATGGCCAGCCCAAACCTCTAGAGCATGATGAGATGAAGCACATACGTAAAGAACTACAACAGATCAGAGACCGTGTAATTAACCTGTTAGATAGGCTGGAACCGTCAACTCCTACCATTAGTAGTAGTACAGAAAATCCACCCACAAAAGGTAAGAAATATGTTGTATCGTTTTGAAGTTACTGGATTTTGATGAAGTTGTTTTAGTGGAAAAAAACTGTCAATTATTGTGGATTTAGTGTCTCATTTAACATGTTTAAAAATATTATTTACAAAGCACAACAAGTTTTATACACTATGAGAATATTACATGCATGTCAAGATTCTAATACCATCTAAAGCTAGATTGTCTGTTTTATCATTACATTGGACAGTTTCACGCTTTTAAAATGAATTGTATCACTTTAATTTTCAGAGGCATATTCTTTACCATGTATATTCTCCTTATCATTCCTCACCTAAGGCTAAAGAGTGCATTACCATGAAAAAGAAAACCAAAACAAAAATTCATGCATATCAAATGAAAGGGGGGGGGGAGAACTTGAATCAATTTTCATGCTTTTTTTTTATCTCCAAACTATCTTTTTGTAACTGCATTTACATATGTATGTTGTAATAAATAATGTTAAAATTAAAATAAAATTTTCAAAAAAGAGTTGTGCATATTGTCAGATGCAAAGGCTGTTAACTTCATCCTTAAAAAATTGTAAACATTTCTACAAACTCATATAAGAAAAGAAACAGGACCAAAAAAAAAACCCAATACTTTTTTACCTTAAACATAATGTTTTGCTGTAATGGCAATTTGTCATAGAAGAGCCCATGGTAACAGACAGTCTGAAGCAGGCAGCCGTTAGTAAACCTGTGGATACTACACAGAGTAAAGAGTTTGATCCCTTCCCGAGTCAAGGGGTAACGGAGGACAGCTCCCAAAATAAAGTCATGTCATCGTTTGGAATAACCTCTAGCTCTGGTATGTAGTCAAAATGGTCTATGTGTGATATCTCTGTGTATGGTCTTTAGAAACTAGAATTGAAAAAAAAGGCATTAGTATATTTCTTTAATTTTCTATACCATAGTCTTCTTTACTTTCTGAAATCATACATACACATCTCATTGTCCATCTAATTTGTTGGGTATAGAAACTTACAATGACGTATGGCAAAAATTGAGAACAATATCATTTTCTCCTTTACCCTAAATGCATTCATTATAATCTTTCATAAGCCCCAAATTGCAATGTAGAAGAAGAGAATTGTGTATTATGGCATATAAGGTCCATATTGTGGTGCTTTGTAACTTTTAAAAGGAAGGTACAAAATGACCCCTAAGTCATGTTATATCATCAAGATTCTACTATCAAGTGGAGTTTGAGCATGGTAAAATTTCATTTGACAAATAGTGCAAGAACTCCGGTTCAAATATTTCAATGTATATGACACATGGTCGTTTTGAAATTATCAGTTTTGCAGCCAGTAAAAGTAAATTCTATGAATCATGGTAAGTTGCTTTTCTGTAACCCTGCTGCACTATTGTAAACAGACAGCCGTAATTCCAATAGGATAAGTATTTTACATGTTCCACTCTTGTTATTCGTCTATATTTCCCATGTTACATTGTAAAGAGAGCTGACATAGAATCGGATTTTGAGTTCAATTGTTTAAATATCTATGAAACTTTTGATTTATCCTCTGAAACAATACATAAATGCACAGAAGTCTGCAAAAGCCATGGTTCATGTGGCTCTTGTTGGTGGAAGGTCTTGAGTAGTAATAGAATATCAGTACATGTACATGTATTTCCAAGATTCATTCTCTAAAATCCTTATCAATCCTGGCATATATATTTCAAAAAAATTTCAGAAGATTAATTTTCATTGTTCTATGTTATCCAGAATGTTATATCAAGTGGAAAGTGTAACATTTAAAATGATTTTGAAAATGTACCATTGATTGAATCATATTTGTATGAAACAGATGAAGTAAAAGATGCCTCACTAGTATCACACTTCTCAAATCAAACTCCCTCCCAAACTCAAAAAGAACCACAAAGAACTCAAGGACATTTTGTCCAGGATTAATTGGCCATAATAAATCAACTAACAATTATTTGGATGACTAAATAATTTATTGGAGGCCTAAGAAATAAAATCAAATATGATTACTGCTACCTTTAAATTTATATTATATGAACTAGACAACAATATGTTACTTTTGCCAATTGAGTTGTTTTGTATGAAATGTAAAGGCTCTGTAAAATGGTCAGTGAGACAAGTAGAGCACACACACATACATACCCCTATGGCTAGTATGAAGATACAGTAAAATACTGTATGAACTGGCAATATCACAGTTTTCCTTTTACTTTAATTATGTTTATGTTATGTAAACGCTAAATGTGTGATTACTATATTTCCTGAAAAAAAAAGAACTATTTAAGTGATAGAAACGGGCAATCTTCATTGGAAGTATTCTAGACATACTGGAGTTATTTCTCGTCTATCGAACCCTTGAGATGTTTTGGTCTACTACATTGATGTTGTCTTGTCCCCTTCTTTTCTCTCTTGCTTTTCTGGTTTATTATCTGATTATTGGAAAAACAAATGAGGATATGTGTAAAACAAGTTGATACATTTAATTAAGGGAGTTTATAGTATTCAAAAGCATTTAGTAAGATAAAAGTCATTGTATCAAGGTCTGTAACTGAGGGAAATTTATGTTATACAATATAAATGCAAATGCGAAAAATGGATTGGTCTTTGATACATAAAGTTGGATGTAAGAAATGTACAGTCACTAAAGTTTCCTATTATAATTACCTTTGGTATGAAAAATACAAAAGCATGCCATATGGGGTTGTGGCAGAGCTATTCCCAATCAAATTTCAGCCCATCAATGATTTAAGATGGTCAGTGATCGAAGGAATCACTCTACTTGGAAGATATTTTACATTTATAGAGTAATGCCATGATATACACATGAACTTATTCAGTGCAACCATATTTAGTGTCATAAAGTGAACAATCAAAGAAGTATCAAAGTTATGTAATGACAACTTAGCACAAAATCCTTGCTTTCCTTTTATTACCTTATACAGATGAAGAGTTCTTTGTATTCTTGAATGATCACAATCTTGACAGCTCTTTTTTTTTTTGCTGAAATATGAAGTCTGTCAAAATAAGTACACATACTGTATTTTCCAGAATGTTTCTAATGATTCAGTTCAATATACACAGCCAATTGTGCCTCACATGAAATTCACATGAAATGAGCATCATGTAAATTTCACATGAAAATTCATGTAAAATTCATATAAATTTCACATAAGATTTATGTGAAAAATATTTCACATGAATTTCACATAAATTTCCTTCACATGAATTTCACATGAATTTTTCGAAGTGACCTTCACAGGAAACTGAATTCAAATAACATCCATGTTAAAACCTTCACATGAATTTCATATGAAAAATTTCATGTAAATTTCATGTTCGTGCTCGTTTCACATAAATTTCATGTGAACTTTCATGTAAAGTTCATGTAAATTTCACATGAATTTCATGTGAGGCACAATTGGCTGTGTAACTGTTGAATCTGCTGTACACACAATGGTCAAAGTACATTGCCTTTGCAGAAAATTAATAAAATAACATACAAAATGCATGGACATTTACTGAACAGAGCATAGTAAAACAATGACTTGTTGACCGTGTCCTTAACAGAATATTGTTTATGTAATTTCAGATCGACCAGGAACACCTGACAGTATATCCAGCGTTGGTTCTGCTAAAAATCCCAGAATGCAATCTTCTGAACAACAACTTTCCCAACCGTCATCACAACCTCCCTCACAACAGACATCCTTCACAGCACCGCAGCAACAGCAGCAACCAATGCAAAGCTACCAACCGCCACCTGGTCAACAACCACAGCAACCTCCACAGCAACATCCTGGACAACCAGGCTTCCCACAGCAACAACAACAACCAACACAATTTAGAGGACAGTCACCACAGCACCAGCCACATCAATTCCAGCATGGTGCACCAGGTATGTCTGAAACGGTCTTGTTAAGGCTTTCTTTAAATCTTTCGACAATATGGAAGATCGCAAATACATTTAACCAAAGTTATACGGACATTTTTGCGCACTTTCTGATTGTTCTCCATTGTCTTGACGTCATCAATTCACTTTGGTAGAAAAGATTCCTAAGTTTTGAACAATGGTTTAGGTAGGTGCCTAGTATGCAAATTAGAACGGACATGCTGCACACACTGTAGTTGCAATCTTGCATATTGAGGGATCCTAAATATCTGATGTTGCACCTCTTTATGGTCTTTACTTTGTGACGTCATAATCAATGACCCATCGAAAATGATTTGATTGGCCATTTGATTATTGTGGCATAATATAAGAGTCTATCACAAGGTGCAGTGTTTGACATTCGGCAAACTGTCAATTGTTTTGAAGATAGGGTAGATATATATTGTGAACATAGATGGAAGCTATTACATATTATATATATTGTATTCATAAAAGTAACAGCAAAGAACTTGAATTTCAACAGCAACTAAAGATTAACAATTCAGAAGTAATGCCACTTTTCATTTTGGCTTTAAGAATGACCTTGACTTTTGTGTGTTTTGTTTTAGGCTTTCCTTCTGGTGGGCCAGCAACCTCTATGCCAGGTCAGCCACCCGTACAACAGCAACAACAACAGCAACCCCAGCGGTTCCCATCACCATCACCACAACAACCAGCACCAGGTGTCCCAGGGCAACCTAACTTCCAACAACAACAACAACAGCAGCCAGGTCAAGGTCAACAAGGACAGTATGGTAACTATCAGTATGGTGGTCTTGGTATGCCCCAGCCTCCACAGATGGTACAACCACAAGCTTCTGTAGCAGGTGCTCCGTGGAATCAACCACAACAGGTTAGTCATAATCTACATGAGGATATAAAATATGTAGGGCTTTTAATTCCTTTTTGTGATATTTTTTGTCCCCCGCTTTCGCGAAAGCGCGGGGACATTAAAACCGGTTAGTCCGTCTGTCCGTCAGTCACAAAAACTTTAACCTTGTGCATAACTTTTGAATGGTAAGTGATAGGGCTTTGATATTTCACATGTGTATTCCTTGTGACAAGACCTTTCCATGGATACCAAAATTTTTGACCTTGTGACCTTGACCTTGGACTTTGACCTACTTATTAAAAACTTTAACCTTGACAATAACTTTTGAATGGAAAGTGATAGGGCTTTGATATTTTACATGTGTATTCCTTGTGACAAGACCTTTCCATGGATACCAAAATGTTTGACCTTGTGACCTTGACCTTGGACTTTGACCTACTTTTCAAAAAACTATAACCTTGACCATAACTTTTGAATGGAAAGTGATAGGGCTTTGATATTTCACATGTGTATTCCTTGTGACAAGACCTTTCCATGGATACCAAAATTTTTGACCTTGTGACCTTGGACTTTGACCTACTTATTAAAAACTTTAACCTTGACCATAACTTTTGAATGGAAAGTGATAGGGCTTTGATATTTCACATGTGTATTCCTTGTGACAAGACCTTTCCATGGATACCAAAATTTTTGACCTTGTGACCTTGACCTTGGACTTTGACCTACTTTTCAAAAACTATAACCTTGACCATAACTTTTGAATGGAAAGTGATAGGGCTTTGATATTTCACATGTGTATTCCTTGTGACAAGACCTTTCCATGGATACCAAAATTTTTGACCTTGTGACCTTGACCTTGGACTTAAACCTACTTATTAAAAACTTTAACCTTGACCATAACTTTTGAATGGAAAGTGATAGGGCTTTGATATTTCACATGTGTATTCCTTGTGACAAGACCTTTCCATGGATACCAAAATTTTTTACCTTGTGACCTTGACCTTTGAGTTCGACCTACTTTTCAAAAAACTATAACCTTGTCCATAACTTTTTAATGGAAAATGATAGGGCTTTCACATTTCACATGTGTATTCCTTGTGATGAGACCTTTCTGTTGGTAACAACAACCTGACCTTGTGACCTTGTCCATGGAGGTTGACCCACATTTAAAAACTTCAACCTCGACCATAAGTTTTTTATTTTAATTTAAATCATAGGTCTTAAATATTTCACATGTGCATACCTTTCTATAAGCCCTGTCCCTTGGAAACAAAACAAAAGTTTGTACCTTTTGACCTTTTCTTGGAGTTAATCTTTCATATTTAGAATGTTGATAATATATGAGATATATTATTAAAACTTAAGAATGGGGGGATGTCTGTAAGCATTTCTTTAAAGACAAACACCCAAAAGCGGGGGACCACAATTCCTTGAATTTGATTTTTCTTATAAAGATTGATTTACCTGCTTTCTTGATTACCTTTTTCTTATAAAGACTGATTTACCTGCTTTCTTGATTACCTTTTCCCATGAATTTTGATTTACATGCTTTCTTGATTCGCATCAGTAAAAATTGAGTATGAATCCATTCATTCAGTTTTGATATTGCATTCAAATTAGAAGTATTTATATCTTGAAGAAATTAACACACATTTAATAGAATAGAAATTATGGTTTAGGTTCAAGCATTTTGAAATTTTAAAATCAGAATTCATACATATTGAAAGTTAGTACAAAAAATTCAGCTTATAGTAAAGTTTGTTAAAACACTTTGTTACCTTCCTTATGTTTCCAAGTATAATGCTGTAACAGAGGTTAATTATATTTATGTATTACAATACCATGTTTATTTTGTAGGGACAGTTTCAAGGTTATGCAGGTCAGCCCCAACCCAATTCATCAGCACCAAATGTGACCTCCTCCCCTGCCCCTGGGTCGGGCAGCCCATCAAATCCCTATGCCAGGGGCGGAGCAAACTATGCTGGATACCCCAAACCAACACAAGGCTATCCACACGCCCAGCAGGGGTACAAGTGAACTTACTAAAAACGCATAATGACTCGTCTTCAAACTCATGTTGTGATGTACAGCACTGCAGTTCTTAAGTTACAAAGTTTATTAATTATTTGAGATCAACATGTAAGCTCATTAGCTGTATTCAAATGCATGGACGTGATATGAGCTTTTTAAAAGTGTTGTAGTTTTCACTTTCGTATCTCGTTCGAGATTTATTTTCCTTTTTGTCCTTATCTTTTCAGTGCTAAAACAAATTTCAAAAATGAAATGGTCTTGATAAAACTTCAATTAGATCTGACTTTTGATAATAGGTACTTCATCAAATTTAGTACAAAAATGTATGTACGAAGGTATGACAAATAGTGAGTGGATAAAGACTGTATTGAGTGAATGATGAATGAGTGTTGACTGAGAGTGTGATAATATAACTTTTGTACATTACACATGTGCTCATATGTGTAAACTTGAGTTATTGTAGATAGGAAGTCTGTACTTTTAAGTATGTGTATTTATGAATTTATATTGTTGTAGATGTTTTATTGTAACTGTATCAAACCTGTTATCTGTAATAGTAAATGTAAATTTCACCAAGGGCATTGTAACCTTTAAAGAGCAAATCAACACAAGTTCAACATTTAAACATTTTAAGACTGTATTATTATATAGGGGATTGTTAAGATTCCCCTCATCATACATGGTTTATCATACATGTAAATGATAGTTTTATGAGTTAATATTGCATGTGTTGGTCATTCTGACCTGTTCCAAACCAAAGAAATGTACCGGAAATGGTCAACTTTTAAAAGTGTTCATTTTTATGAATATTTAGTATTTCGAAATAAGATTGAAGGAAAATTGTGTCATGTAAGCCAGATTTCCATTACAACTACTGTAGTCACTACCTATTGGAAATTACTGTTAGAGGCTGAATGTCTTCACAGAGGCACATACATGTAATTATTATTTTGACTCGGAAGGTTTCTTGTTGCTTTTGATTTTACTTACATGCAATACAATAAAACAAATTCAGTTTGAAGTATTCCCTGTTATCTTTATGCACAAGTGAGATAAAGACAATATTTGTATATTCTTTGATATCTGATAGGATTGATTTGGCAGAATAGCGCATTGGTATATGTAACATACTCACTTTTCACCTGTGAGGTCCTGGGATCAAAGGGTCATCATATGTGAGGGTTATAAGGTGATTACTTGATCTGATTGGATGAAATAATCATTTGAGATCGGATTAGTCCTTATATCCTATAGATCAAGAGTCTTCCAGCTAAGGCAATGATGGAAAAAAAAAACTGCCAGTTAACAGTACATGATAACCAAGCCTTCCACAAATGTTGGCCCCTACTGACTTTCGAGGTCAGAAGTCAAAGGTCAAGGTCAAAATGTTATGTCAAATATGTCATTTTGAGGATGTGCTTTGCTTTGTATTAAGCTAATTGATTTTCATTCCCTGAAAGGTGAAACCCCATTTCTGGAATTACAAATAAAGCTTACTCCAGAGCTAATGAAACCCCTCTACCGTAGAGAAAGATTCACTGTATGGCTTGTACTTATGAATGCAGATTCATGGCTTTGCTTTCCTTTAACATGTTTTGTTCTTTAGAAAGGAAAGGGGTACAAGGATATTCATGCACAAGAATACATGGTTTTTTACTGCAATAAGGTAACACTGCCTATTATTTTGTCAACAATTATAATTTAGTCTATTGAATCTCATTTGTAACAGAAGAAGTTATATAGTTTGTCGTCCCTGATTATGGCCTGATAGTGAAGCAACATACTTAACACTTGTACTCAGTGTCTGAAGGTAAAACAGTTCTATCAAACAGAGAGTCTTGTCTAAAGGCTGTATGTATAAGTTAAAGCCTTAAATGTGAAACTTGACCTTAGATTCAATTGCCATTCGCTTGGTATTGACTTTCAAGTTGATTGACATCACTTCAAATTGGAAATAAAAAAACTGTACATTCATACATCAACTGAATCTAAAGAATGAGCCAAGTCACCTATGACATTACCTATGAGGTACACATAGGAAGAGTCCTTTTATACAAAAAAACTGATTTTTTAGCTCTACTGGTCTCAGACCAGTCGAGCTTATGCGATACCCCGGCGTCCGTCTGTCTGTCCGTCCGTCCGTCCGTAAACAATTCTTGTGCTCGCAACTACTCTCAAACCATAGGTGATAGAAAGTTAATTCTTTTTGCATCCTACTTGGTATGTGGTCTAGTTGTGCACCTGATATTTGGTTTCAGCTTTTGACCCCCAGGGTCTTAGAAAATGGGCGTGGTTATGAAAATCTGTAAATCTTGTGCTCGCAACTCCTCTGGCCCTATAAATGATGGAGACTTAATTCTTTTTGCAATATGATAGGTCTGTGGTCTAGTTGTGCACCTGATATTTTGTTTGAGCCCCTGACCCCCAGGGTCTTAGAAATGGGTGTGGTCATTTTCTCCTATATAACTCTATGTAATCTTGTGCTCGCAACTCCTCTGACACTATAAATTATGGAGACTAAATTCTTTTTGCAATATGATGGGTCTGTGGTCTAGTTGTGCACCTGATATTTTGTTTGAGCCCCTGACCCCCAGGGTTTTAGGAAATGGGTGTGGTCATTTTGTTCTATATAACTCTATGTAATCTTGTGCTCGCAACTCCTCTGACACTATAAATTATGGAGACTTAATTCTTTTTGCAATATGATGGGTCTGTGGTCTAGTGTTGCACCTGATATCTTGTTTGAGCCCCTGTCCCCCAGGGTCTTAGAAAATGGGTGTGGTCATTTTTTCCTTTATAATTCTATGTAATCTTGTGCTCGCAACTCCTCTGACACTATAAATGATGGAGACTTAATTCTTTTTGCAATATGATGGATCTGTGGTCTAGTGTTGCACCTGATATTTTGTTTGAGCCCCTGACCCCCAGGGTCTTAGAAAATGGGTGTGGTCATTTTCTCCTATATAACTCTATGTAATCTTGTGCTCGCAACTCCTCTGACAATATAAATGATGGAGACTTAATTCTTTTTGCAATATGATGGGTCTGTGGTCTTATTGTGCACCTTATATTTTGTTTGAGCTCCTGTCCCCCAGGGTCTTAGAAAATGGATGTGGTCATTTTTTCCTTTATAATTCTATGTAATCTTGTGCTCGCAACTCCTCTGACACTATAAATTATGGAGACTTAATTCTTTTTGCAATATGATGGATCTGTGGTCTAGTGTTGCACCTGATATTTTGTTTGAGCCCCTGACCCCCAGGGTCTTAGATAATGGGTGTGGTCATTTTCTCCTATATAACTCCATGTGATGGAGACTTAATTCTTTTTGCAATATGATGGATCTGTGGTCTAGTTGTGTCATTGATAGTTCATTTGAGCTAGAAGCCTCTGGCCCCTAGCATCTTTTAAAATTGATGTGGCTTTCTTTTTTGAAATACTATATCTCGGATATATATAAATTATATGAGTGATTTTAGTTGCAGTCTAATGGATATGTTGTTTTGTCGTGCTACTTATAATTTGTTAGAGCACCTGCTCCCTATGGTCTTTGGTTAAAAAAAAGAAAGGAAATTGATGTTTTAAAGAAAAAACAACCAGGAGAGCTACATGCAGTCTTATCAGAGACTTCTGGTTTAACTAGCAAATTGGACCGAATTTCGATCCTTTCCCAATGACAAATTCCTACCATTTTTCCCAAAAAGTGACCTAAAATTTCAAATGTTGATTCAACATGAAATGATTTTACAAGAAATGTCTTCACTTCTAGAAATGATCATTATCAAAGGCAAGAAAAATGGACTTATGAGGGACAAACATGCAGATGTATTTTGAAAATACATGTTCCAAAACTGTTCCAAATATTCCCAATTTTCTTGATTATGTTGCTGATTTTTCCCAAATTGATAGACACAGGCACCTTTGAAAAATAGTCAAAAAAAAAAATCACTGAAAAAAATTCTAAACAATTCTCATCAAACTTTTACAATTTACAAAATCGAAATGAGTATTTCAATATATCTCTGCATATGAGTCTTATGACTGAGTAATATTTAATGTGCATATTATTTCGCTTATGTCTTTTACATGACAAATTTGGGCAATTATAAAAGTTGTGTAATAATTCGAAAATTTATTGAGCAATTAATTTTGTTGCATAAACTCAAAACAAATGACATAAAATTTATTTATTTTTTATTTTATTTTTTTTTTCTCAGAGTTTTTTTTTTTATATATATATGGAAAGTGACAACACAAAGATTCGAAAACTGTATCCATCGCTATCAGCAATATAGGTTTCTTTTACTATATTTCGAATTTGACATATGGCGGGAAAATTTACTGAAAGAAAATGAGGAGTTTCCGGACTTCTCATAACAACGTTGTGATAATAAAGACCCAAATCCCAAAGTGTCTACATGTATATAAGGATCAAGTCTTAACAGTATGCATGCAAAATTTTTTAATTTAATTGTTGATTATCAATAGTCTCACTTTCCTCTGACCAACCCTACACGCACTCGCGGGCACCTGCCAAGACGGCTGGGGCTGTTTACATTTAGAGAGAAAAAAATCACAGGAGGCTGATACACTGTAAATTAACATCCCTCTTCCCCTTCCTATGTCAAATCATGCTCCATCAAAGATACTGGATGAACATTACCTTTTCATAGGTTGGGGAAAACTTCAGATCGAGCTATAATAGCTTGATGAGGCTATAATAGCTAGAACAAGCTATTGCCTAATAACATTTTTCAATACAAAATTAAACTTAAATCAAAATTTTTGAAAAATATTTACTGATTCCATTTGTACTCGATATATATCAAATTTTTTAACAAGACATACATATTCAAATATATACCGATGATGAGCAACAAGATTTTGAAAAAATGAAAACTTTGAGGTTCCTTATCTCCTCATCTGTTGGTATTTCAATAGGGGTTTCTATACAAAAGTTGTAGTATTTTATCAGTACTAGTGCAACTTGTAAACAAAATTTAATTATCATCAATTTTTTATTTTTTTCATAGGAAAAAAATAGTTTTATGATAGCTTCATGGAGCTATTATAGCCTGATCGAACTATTATAGCTCAATCTGAAGTTTTCCCCAACCTGTTTCAGAAGGGAAACTTCAAATCCAGCAATTATAGCTTGATATATCTAGCTATAACACCAAGATCACACTATAAGCCTTTTTCACATAACTGCTGTGTTTTGGACGGCAAAATAAACTGTATAAGTGATCTGCGATAAAACCTATTGCAATATTTTTATCCCCAATCTGTATCGCAATACGTTTTTCTAAAATACGTACAAGTCTATTGATAACGAAGGATTGAAAAAGCCTATTTCAGACATTTAAGTCCTTTTAACTGAAAATATTAAACAGCAATATTGCTCTTTGTAATCATTGTAGTGAGGAGGTTAAATACTTCGGTAGCACGTACAAAACGATCATCTCACATGTGCCAATTAACATCACAGAAATATTTTTTTCAGTTCTTTCATTGACATAAAAAAAATTTTGTCTTTGAATTTTATTTCATTTGTAAATATCAAATCCTTATAAGTATTGCAATAAATCGCGATTCAAATTTGGTATATTGCAATACGGTTTTCAGCTGATACCCCGTACTAAACGTTAAACGATCTCAAGGACATAAAACGCCGCAAGCAGATCAGCTCACTTGTATTTGCGAACTTAAAACGCTGCGAAAAAAGAAGGTTTGTAGAAATTGGGACGCATTAATTTCTGCTGGGACCCATTGTTTTGACTCGGGACCCATTGGCCAAGTTTTATTGGGTCCAGAGAACCCATTAAGATCAAATTGTAGATTAATCTCAGTGTAAGTATGATTATTAAAGCAAGACATAAGATGTTTTTCTTATAAATATTTCAGTTTGCCATACAATTTGAGGAGGAGATAATTCACCACGACATAACAGGGCAGCCAGACAGATGGAGCCTGTACTGTGGGTCTGAGACAGGGAACTTGTATAAAGTGGAAGAAGAGAGTAATGGTCACAAGGACAGTGACAGGTACTCACTGGGTTGTTAAGTATAGGTCCACGTAAGAATCAGGCAGGGATTATCTATGGTGATACATCAACAGTTTTTCAAAACTTTTTATTTCTGTTTTGAGACATACACAAATATGTGGTACAAATCAAACATATGATATTCCATTTCTCAAGGTAGGGATGTTGAAGCAAGATATTCACCTCATAATTTATAAAGGATTATGAAGAAAAAAATGTCGGAAAAATTTCTCTATATAATTCAACCATATTTGCTACCCCTAAAACATTCCTTCAGAACATTCATATGGAGGCTGATCTGAACACATTTCAAGAGAAAGAAGTTTTGCAAAAATTGTCAGGTTTTTCAAACACCTCCATTCTCTTGTAATTATATATTTGTTGTACATGTATTGTAGCATCTTTGGAGACCCTCACTCAGTGGTCATCGCTCGTCCTATTGTCCATTACGCTTGAAGTTTTGCTGGATTGCTGTACAAAAATTTAAAGCAAATACTTGTACATGTCAGTATAGACATGTGCTAGCCTACTGTCATTTTCCTTTTTTGGCCGGATTGCAAAGCAATTCCGGCCTATAGATTGACGATGTCCGTCTGTCTGTCTGTCCGTCCGTCTGCCGTCAACATTTTGGTTAAAATTTCTGGTTGAGGCAGAATCTAAGGAACTATATGCAGTATAAACTTTATATTATACATGAAGCTTGCCCATGACAAGACCTTTCAATTTATGCTGTAACATTTGACCTAGTGACCTTGACCTTGGACTTTGACCTAGTTAAAGATTTTGGTTAAAGTTTCTGGTTGAGGCAAAATCTTAGTAACTATATGCAGTAGAAACTTTATATTATACATGAAGCTTGCCCATGACAAGACCTTTCAATTTATGCCGTAACATTTGACATAGTGACCTTGACCTTGGACTTTGACCTAGTTAAAGATTTTGGTTAAAGTTCCTGGTTTAAGCAAAATCTATGGTATAGGTACTGTCTGCAGTAGAAACTTTATATAATTATTGAAGCTCGCTCATGACAGGACCTTTCAATTTATGCCGTAACATTTGACCTAGTGACCTTGACCTTGGACTTTGACCTACTCAAAGATTTTGGTTAAAGTTCCTGGTTTAAGAAAAATCTATGGTACTGTATGCAGTAGAAACTTTATATTATTAATGAAGCTCGCCCATGACAAGACCTTTCAATTTATCCCGTAATATTTGACCTAGTGACCTTGACCTTGGACTTTGACCTAGTTAAGGATTTTGGTTAAAGTTCCTGGTTTAAGCAAAATCTATCAAACTGTACGCAGTAGAAACTTTATTTGATACATGTAGGTTGCCTCTGACAAAACCTTTCAATTTATGCTGTATTATTTGACCTATTGACCTTGACCCAGTTAGTGACAAAAACTTACTTTGCAATCCGGCCATACCGTCTTTAGCGGTGTTTTATTGATCAATGAAATGGACATAATGGATAACTCATTGTACATTGAAAAAGTACTCACATTAAATATGTGTAAAAATAAATCTGGCAGAAATTAAGGTGTAACAGCCTCTAGAAGTTATTAATACAGTGCAACTGAGCATGGCTCTCTGACAATTGTTTGGTAGCTGGCTAGGATTATGAAGTAAATTATAAATATAGTATACAATTTCAATTGGTTTCTGTTAGACTTTAACAAGTAATAAGTTTAGGCCATTCCAAGTTTTATTTCTGTTTAGCGTCCGCGTGCGCGTAGGTTTTCAGCATGTGTCATGAAAAAAAAACAAACAAACATAATTCCCCGGACTTCAAATCTGTCTGTTACAGATTCTCTCCTTATATTTCTTCATTTCCTGTGCAACAAAAAAAGGTTGCAAGTGACATCCTTTTCCTTAATTCTTACTTTTTTATAAATTTTGGTGAGGGGCAGTCCCTAAATGAGTCTTTAGGTTGGTTCTTGGGGTTACTGTCTGTGCTGTTTAAGTGGATATAGATAAGGATACTGTCCTAAACTGGTATGCGTTAAAGGTAAATGAAGTGCAAACATTTTCCACCCTGTTCGAATGCATATGTGAAGCAAATGAGAGGGGTGTTCCTGGTGCAATGTTTAAGAGAAAGATCGATATAAAAGACGGCTCGTACTCATCATGTTTTATAAAAGCTTCTGAGGGAGCTTCAGAAATAGGAGTTGGGTGGACACTCTTAGTGTATGAAATTGACAAAGTTTAATTGTTCTAAAGCATATTTCAAGGTCAAGAATACTGTTCAGAAGGTCAGGACCAATGTAAATGTGTTCAGTCAGCTTATTGAAGGTCATATTTTTTTCCACTGAGGGATACTCAAAACTGTTTCTATTGATTTAAATGCAATAAATTTGTTTTTTTTTTTTCTACGTCATTTTGTTTTTTAATTGAATAGGTAGGTAGGTTTTGGTCATCCGGGTGGACGCTAAACAGAAAAAAAACTTGGAATGGCCTTATTGAAATTAGTCTAATGACCTTGTTTTCTGACACTTTAAACATAGCTTTTAACTTAATTTTTGGTAATTCAAAATTAATATTTTTTATGTTGTTAGCAGAAATGTAATGAGATAACCTTATTGGATTTGAAATGAAATTTAAGAAAATGCAGAATGTGTTTTATACTGTGAATGAAACTTTACTTCCAGGGAGCTCTACGGAAACCATGAAATCTTTACAGACCTACTGAGTGATGACGGTACTGCCAAATCCAAATCATCTATACCCATTCATTATGTGACCAAATCTTCAGCCATATACACATTCAGTGAAAGAATTCTCAGCATATCTTGTTATGGATCCATATTAGCTGTGTGTTTATCAAAACCTACGGCATATGTGACTCAAGTTTACTCAGTAAATGAGAGCAAACATCTGTCAGTTCTGACATCATTTTATGTGCCAAAATCAAAGGATATTGATTCAAAAAGGACACCTAGCTTGGTTTACTTTTGTACATGCCCTTTGATAGAAGAGACTTGTGATGTAATTCCATCATCTACTTTGAATCTTAATGCTCCTCTATATACAGGCATCTTTGGCAGGAGTTCCGTATTACTAAAATCTGACATCATTTTATTTTGCCCACCAGAGGGAGATGTATTCTATGCTCCATTGAAGAGTTTGGACTGCAACAACCGGCGCTTTGATTGGACGGAATTTAAATTATTACATCATACGAGCCAGCCTGTGACATCTGTGTGCAGTATCAAACTGAAGGAGAAAAGAGATAAAAAGAAAAACGTCTTTGATGTAGACACTGATGACTATGACTTTTCTTTAAAAGATTCAGTTGTAATTGCTTCAGCGGATGGTAAATGCTCTGTTATATTAGAGGAGGAGTCTGACCTTCATTTTGTAGATGTGGTGTTACCAGGGCCTGTCGTAGACTTGTCAATCTGTGGTACAAGTATCTTTGTTTCCACAGGGAGAGATATGTATAGATTAGAACTGGAGGTCACATATCAGAATGGAAGTCCAGTGATTAACATCGTCAAGAGAGATTCTTTACATCTAACCAATGTCAGTCATTTACTGTGTCTACCTGATCACTCGGAAGTAGAAGGTAAGAAATATAATTATGTATTGTATAGTAAACTATTCTTTTATTTTGAGTTTTTTCTTTGTAAAAACAATTCTGTCTTTGAGAAAATCCTTGTATGATATATATACATCTATATAGTGTATTCCAATCACCCAACACTACAACCACAAAAACTAATAATTTATTGTGTAATTTCCTGCATTTGTTGTGATAATGACATCATACATGTATGTTTGGAAAGTTTGGAAGTATGCTTATTTCAAGATCAGATTAACATTCTCTTCAACTTTGTATCATATAAAGCTGAATGAATTGATTTTAATTTCATTTATCAAGTGGTCAACTATATTTTTTCATGTTAATTTCATTTTAAATAGAACTTTCAGAAATTACAAAACACACATCTTTATTTCTACTTGCAGACAGAAAGTGTCAACTTCTTTGCAACTTCAGATCAGGAAAAGTTAAAATCATCAATCCAATTGATAGGCTGAACATATCAGAGTTTGCTGATGGCAAAAACTCTGGTACAAAAATCAAAGAATTGCTTCAGTGCATTGATAGCTGTCAGAGAGAAAGCAATAAACTAAATATGTTAAGAAGTGAGCAGACCATATTTTTGCGGCAACTTCATCTTGCGGCATATCTACTGTCGACAGACAATCAGAAATCTAGTTTGTTTCAGTGTAAAACACCTACAACAACACCTCTGTCTGGTTTACTCAGTGATGTATGTATATGCTGTCATATTACAAACACCAGCAAGCTTTCACTCTCCATAGATTGGAGCGTATTGGTACACATCTCTCAACACAACTGTACAAATAAATCAGTGTCCAAATCTGTCAAGCTAGCTAAGGATTTTGGTGACGGAGAAACTATCAGTATTTCGACAAACTTGCCATCTCTGGAGATCAAAATTCCGTATCAAGTGGAGATAACTCTTCTCCTTCACTTACCATCAATAATTGAAGGCAAAGGTTTACATGGAACATGTGGAAAGCAGACCCTACCAGTGATAATTCATACTGAGAGTATTGACATTTTATATTTCTTGCACCATGCGGAGAAGTTCCACAGAATGATCCACTGGCCTGATATCAAGCCTGATGATGTCATCCAGCAGCTGGCAATGAAACAACCAATCGCAAGGACGCTGATGGAGAATACCGTAGTGCAGAGCAGAGTCCAGGAGGAGTCATGCTCATTTGATTTGTACTTTGTTACCAACAATAAATTGAGTAAGTTGATTAAATACAATTAATAGCACAGATGATTCAGTCGATATGAGGATTTATGGAGGAATAAAACCAATATCAACCTCCACCTTGGTTGATATTGGTTTTACCACACCATATATCTTCGGCCTCAGTCGATATTGGTTTTATCACTCCACAAATCATCATACTCGGCCTCATCACTGTGCAATAATTGTATAATCATATACATAAAAATAGCAATCCAAGGAATGCTTGTGTCGCCTGCGAAGCGGTTTGATGATTATTCTAGAAAGTGGATCAAAATTATTGGTATCAGTAGAAAAGTCTTGTCAAATAAAATTCATTTGAAATACCAGACCTCTTAATTACAAATTAAAAGATATGGTTCTTCTCAAATTTTCAGAAAAGAGTGTCAATAATCTAGGTCAAGGTCACTACGTAAAAATTGGTAACAAAAAGGTCTTATCATAAGAAATATTAAAGACCTATCACCTATCAATTAAAAGATATATACAACCTTAATTTCTTAGAAAAGAAGGTCAAATAGCTAAGTAAAGGTCAGAAGGTAAAAAATTATGGTAAGTGTAGAAAGGCATTGTTACAAGGAAAATACATGTGAAATATCAAAGCCCTATCACCTACCAATCAAAATATAGAGCGAATCTTATCTTTTTTTCTTGAAAAGTAGGTCAAGGTCACAAGGTCAAATATTATGGTCTGTGTAGAAAGGTCTTGTCACAAGGAATACACATGTGAAATACCAAAGCCCTATCACTTACCAATAAAGATATATACAGTCTTAATTTTTTAAAGTAGGTCAAATATGTAGGTCAAGGTCAATAGGTAAAAAATTATGGTATGTTTAGAAAGGGGTTGTTACAAGGAATACACATGAAATATCAAAGCCCTATTACTTACCAATCAAAATATATAGCAAAAATTACCTTTTTTTTCAAAAGTAGGTCAAATATCTAGGTCAAGGTCACAAGGTCAAAAATTTATTGTATGTGTAGAAAGGTCTTGCCACAAGGATTTCATGTGTGAAATATCAAAGTCCTAACACTTACCAATCAAAAGATATATCCATTCTTAATTTTTTTGAAAAGTAGGTCAAATATCTAGGTCAAGGTCACTAGGTCAAAAATTATGGTATGTGTAGGAAGGTCTTGTCACAAGGAATACACATGTGAAATATCAAAGCCCTATCATTTACCAATCAATAGCTATGGGCTGTGACACCCAAAGTGTGACAGACGGACGAACAACGGACAAAGTGATCCCTAAGTGACGCTATGCTTCACAGGCGATACAAAAATTGGCAAAGAAAATGGTCACTATGGTTTTGCTTCTTTCACAGCACTGCTCGTTTTCACAATTTTATACCCCCCGCAAACAAAGTTTAGGGGGGTATATAGGAATCACCCTGTCTGTCCGTCCAGTTAAAAAGGTTTTGAAAGCAGATTTCTTTTATACTATTAATGGTAGGCCTTTCATACTCCATACACACACTGATTATTCCCATTGTGATATTGATTGTACTCCTCTGATAGTTTCCGATGATTGATAGTGAAAAATTTTCTAATTTAACAACACTAATCCATGAGGAAACAAACAAGACCTATTTCAAATTTGAAGCTTTAATCTTCTATACGTTTCCTTAGCAACAGCTTATTTCTCTTAGTTTTGAGCACAATATTTTAAATAAAAATTTAAGATAACTTAAAAGCTTATTATTAATTAATCTTTTTTCATGTTTTGTACTTTGATATTGTCAGAATTAAGGTATACAATCTGAACTAAAACAAGCAGTTTTCCTTGGATACCATCCATGTTGCCTTGGCAACCAAGAAAAATTACAATTCGTTTATTGCCATCTGATTAGTTTTAACTTTTTGAAGTTCCTAAAAACTTCTCCATTTCCCTTTATTTAAGTTAAAAATGAAAAATTGCTATCTTCAGATAATGGTAAAATTGTTGCCATGGTAACTCCCTATTCTTAATTTTTCCCGTTATCTAATGGTTTTATCACAAAGACTTAGGATCAAACTTTAAGATTCAATCACATATGTCCGAAGAAAATGTGTTAATTAGATCCTGTGAGGCTTCAAAAAAGCTAAAAATTGCACTTTTTCAGTGTTTTCATCCAGTTTCCATGGCAACCAGCATAAATATGTGAAATTTTTTCATCATTTTCAAATATTTTCATCATGGTCTATCATTTGCATAAAAATTGTAAGGATCTGTGACATATAGCGTGCCGGGCTCCTTTGCTAAAATTCTGGTGCTTACAGAGAATTGATGTTAAAACTTCTGTAATTATTTTCAGAGGAACAAGAGATTTTGACACAACTTTTCCAGAACAGCTTTCTATCTGAAGATGTAATACCAAACCCAGTGTCGTTACTCAGTCTAGCTGGTCATAGGGCGTCCATTGGAATGTCAAGGTCTGCTGATAAAGGTCAAGGTCAGGAGGTGTGGAAGCTGACTGTCCAATTAGACATGACAAGTTTGGCTGCTGCATTAAGACTTGGCATAGTAAGAAGGCTACAGGTTAGTTCATATTATTATCCCCTCACAACTCTGTTGTGGAGGGGTTATACCATTGCTGCTGTGCGTCTGTGTGTGTGTTTGTTAGGGAGGGTGCATTAGTGTGGGTGTATGTCAGGATTCTTGTGAACAGCATAGAAGACACAGTAATGATCATAGAAACATCAAACCTTCCTCAAATGTTCTCCATGGGGTGAGGATGAACCCTATTGATTTTCAAGGTCAAAGGTCAAGATCACTGTGGACTTGGGCTTAAAATCCTTGTGAACAGCATAGAAGACAAAGCAATCATCATTGATACATCAAACCTTCCACAAATGTTCCCCATGGGGAGAAGATGAACCCTATTGATTTTTAAGGTCAAAGGTCAAGGTCACTGTGGACTTTGGCTTAAATCATTTAGTTCAGTGATAAAGGACATGCAATTGACCTATTGCCAACTCCTCCCCCTGCTGCCGCAATACCAATGATATTATCTCATATCGTTACAGGCATGCTAATAATAGCCTGTGCCCTGCACGTGCTGGGAGCTCAGACAAGCTAACGCGTTATCCTCATAACTTTAGTATAGAAATGTAAGATAAAATGAGCATTTAGCACATAGATTTTCATCATTTTCTTGATTTATTAAAATGGTTGAAAGATGTGCACATAGTATAAGTAGTAGTGATGATGACAGATTTCGGGGTAATATTTTTCTCAGATCAAATACATAAAAAGTGCTTAAAATAGACAAAAATGGGCACGGTCATCAACGGATAACACGAAATACATAATTTGCGTATACAGTTGATCAAATATATTATATGTGCATCTCATAAAAAAACGATTTTGAGAAGTTCATACATACATGAATATCCAAATTAAAACCCATTACAATCTGTATAAAAGTTGATCTTGCTGGTGAAAGAGTAAAGAATAGGCAAAAGAGGGGGGGGGGTTCGTTTTTGAATGAATGTTACCAATTGATTTGCCATAGATGAAATCATATTGATACTATCTTGACATTAATTCATTTCATACTATTATTCTTAAGTACTTATATTGTAAAATCATAAAGAATCATTTAAATAGCATAAAGCCCATATAGGAGAATCCAGCTAGATGGATAGAGGGTTGCCCCCCACTCCTTTGGCTGTACCCTAAAAATATCAATTATAGCATAAGCACAAAATGATGTGAAGGCAAAGGGAATGAAAAAAGAAATGAAGGCCTAGAAGTAAAGAAAAAAGCTACGGTTTTAAATTATGCTCAAAATATTTGAACATGTCATTCCCTAGAAATTAAGAAAAAAAATCAATATTAAAAAAATCCGGTTCGCATCGCTCCCGTTTTTCATCTTCTTTTTTTAAATGAAAAAATAAAATTTTGATTTTATGTTATCAGTGATCCTATACACTTATGCATTAATTTCCCTAAATTTTCAGGCTTATTACAATCGCTATTTAAATCTTAGTTAATATTAAATATTATAAATGACACCCCCCCCCCCCCCAATCAATAAAATCAATTATCGTAATAATATATATTCACGTGTTATAAAAAAAATGCTCACACCCCGGGGCTGTACCCGCCGACAGTGTTTCATATTTAACCCCTTCCCGAACCGACTTTTTTCATTTCGCATCCTGAAACAATGTTTTGGACGCCCTCGAAATAACTTACACAAAAATATTATACTCTTGTTATGTTGATTTTAGAGATAAAGTACATTACACATAATTCATTTCATGAAAAAATGATTACGAAAATCAGTTGAAATGGCATATTTTGTTGCCGATTTTCCTATAGAAATGTACTGTTTACATCCGCCTTAGCTGGTTTTTGTCTGAGCTAGCGGGATCCAGCGTATTTGGTAATATGGGCAGAGCTTATCTGGGAATTGGCGATAGGCGAATTGCAAGGGGATGCTACGCTTGCATTGCCTTTATTAGAATTACTACAGTAAATGATGGAAATGATCATTTGGTCAACCCTTGTCACTGAAAGATAGGGAAAGTGTGGATATGAGGAGATGACTTCTACAATTTTGTGTGTTATAATTGATATACATGTAGATTAAATTGATGAAATATGTATGCTTTTTGAGAAAATGCTGCAATGTGCATTTTTTGTATGAATGAACTTTGAACAGCCTTCTTTTGATATCACCTTAAGGTTTTCTTTAAATTTATGAACTTTTTTTTCAGAATTTGCACTTCAATCGTGTACATCTAAACCCTACTAAAGACTCTAGACCTGTACCAGACCCAAGAAATTCTCTGAAGGTAAGTTTTCTTTTCTCAAATGATAATGAATTCTATACTTTTTATTGCTTGAATGTTTTGAAAATAAGAAATTCAATGTTTTTTTTTTTCACAGTCTTTAAACAAAAGTCTTAACTTATTTATAAATTTTCAATAATTTTCATTGCCATTCATGCTTTGACTGTAAACATGCTATGATGAATATACTGTTCAGAATGGCATATATACATACCTGTCAACTTTGAAATTCTTAAAAGAGGGAGATCTCTCTCCTTGACATAGGTAGGTATGATACGGCCAAAAGGAGCTAGGGATTTTTCCTCCTAGGAGGGAGGTTCTATAATTTTAGGAGGGAGATGAGGTCCAAAAAAGGGATCTTTTCTTCTAATGAGTGATAGTTGACAGGTTTTTACAAGTAACTAACTTCAACAGAAATTTTATGTGCATTATATATTGTTATCATCTAAATTTCAGGATTTACACAAAAAGATGAATGAGGTCAATTGTGATGCTACAGTAGACAGCTCACAGAAACTACAGACTGTGTATAAACAACTTAGACAGACTTGAAACTAATTCATGTATACTTTAGTAAGAAATTTAAAGAAATACATGTATGTGTACAGGTATGAAAAGAAAGGTATACTGATGTACTCCTGACAATAATCAATATACCAGACAATTCACCTTGTTTTATGATACATGTATATACCTCAAAATATTACAAATATAATTGATATATTTAAGAATAAAAAACTCAAAAGGGTAAAAATGAAATGGAGGTTTTTTTTCATATATTGTAGTGCCAGCATGATGTGTTCAGAAAATATTGATTTTGAACAAGATATATTTGTTAACTACTGACATCATGAGGTGACATAAAAGAGATGCAGCCGATTTTAAAACGTGATTTGTAAGTGTCATGGAATTTGACCTGGGTTTTGAAAAGTTATCTGTCATGATGAGACTTGCATTGGTTTCCAATGTCCCATTGATTTTGGGATCTTGAGAAGTAAAACGATGAAGATTGAAAAGGGTTTCTAGATCAAAATAGAGTATGTTCTGCATGTATCCATCATGCATTGCAACGTCATAACCGTTCCTTCACCTACTTTCCTCTCTCAATATGTCCTTGCCTTCAGCCCTTAGGTCCCTTATATTTCTAAAATTAATTTAAATAGGAAATAAGTTAATTAAGATTGTAGATAGGAATAAAGTTGAAATAATTGCCCTATATTACGGCGCCAAAGCATTTGTTAATTTGCAACGTCGTACTACAATGACGTCATAATAAGGCTTACAGAAATCCTGTTGAAACTAGGGACCCCTGAATCCTAGGGTACTTTGCGATGAAGCGTCTTGTATAATGCAATGAAACCCTTGGTGCACCAAGATGGCACCTATCATCAAGATAGGTTATACACAGTTGTAACAAATCATACAGAGTTGTAACAGTTCATCAGGAGTCGAGAACGTATACACCATTTTTAGCTTGCTGGGACGAAAAAGTCCGGAGAGCTAATGCCATACCTTCGGTGTTGTTGTCATCGTCGTCCGTAGACAAAACTTTAACCTTGGCTACATCTCTTGAACTATAAGGGGTAGGGCTTTGATATTTCTCATGTAGATACCTTGTGACGAGACCTTTCATTTTAGACCATGACCTTTGACCTAGTGACCTTGGACTTTGACCTACTTTTCAAAAACTTTAACCTGGTTTCTGACAAAAACCTGTAATCTTTGATAACCCTATGTTTATTTTGATGCCAAGGTCAAAGGAAACATATTATTGAAAATGGATTCCATGTCAAGACAGAGTGTGTACATTGTATTCCAATCTATAATTATAAAATTTAATTGATTTGTTTCCTAGGAGCAGGGATGTGCCCTTTGGGCCCAAAGGTCAAGGTCATAGGACATTAGTGATTGAAAATGCTTTCTACGTAATGATGAAATGTGTGCGACACCTGTCTTCGTGAAACTAAATAGATGTATTCGCCAAGAATCTTGGATGTGCCATATTAATATTGATGTGAAAAGGTGGAGGTTATTTGACATCAATAATTGAACTTGGTGTCTGGGTCATGACAGAATGTGTACTGAACCTCTTAAAATTCATAGATTTAGGATTGGCTCCAATTATTCTAAATCAGTGCTAAGATACACTATGTACAAGTGAGTCACTCTGCACTGCATCAATGTTCATATAAGATTTCTCCCTATATGCAGGACCTAATATTCAAATATGGGAGCCCTATAAGAATCTCCCTTTTTGTCTGTCCATCCGTCTGTCGGTTGTAGCAGGATACCTTGATCAGTTAGGTTGATAAAGCTCTCATATTTCATACATTGATTCAATATAGCTAGAGGATGATCACTGGTAAAGGCCCTTCCTTGGGCAATGTTGTTGTAACATGATAGCTTAAATAATTTTGAAGGTAGATTTTCATATTTCCTAAATGGATTATGATGATGGGAGGATGGTACGTGTAATTTTGAGGTTTACGATCAAGATCATTACTTTCACTTCCGAAGAATACAGATCAATACAATTGTCCAATAGTTTTGAGTTTAGAACAATATTTTATACACAAGTTCTTGAGGTCACTTGGGTCAAGGATTAAAGTTTCACGTCTCTTCAATTTTATCCCAAAAAGTCAATACCATTTAGTTATTGTACATTCACCACATTATGAATGAACCGACTGGGTTTGACATTGGTTCTTACCATCTGGGCTGGTACCCATTCCTTCCACCAGTTCATAAGGTTTGACCAGTCCTTGGAAACCTCAAATAGACTCCTCAGTTATAGCTTTGGTGAAAATTCTGACATTGTCCTCAAAATCTCACTAAACTTGGCATGGAGATAGAATGAGTGGACTCAATTTTGTGCATAGGCCTCCAGTTTCTTCTTTGACCTTGAAGATATAATTTTGGATATGACTATTTTGTATGCCATATGATATACCACATTAAAACTTGACATGGAGATAGAAATTGACACAGAGATCAGTTATATTGACCTTGAGACAGAAAAGATCAAGTTGAGGACTGCATTAAAGCTTGGCTATAGAGAGTTAAACAAAAATATGTTACAGAGATAAAACATCATAAACAGACTTTATTATTTCAGCAACAATGTCAAAGTTGACCTTGAAAGCATAATTTTGAATTAGACCATTGTACAGACTTGGTATGCATTTTGGAAGATACTCAATAATACATAACTTTGAGTACATGTGACTATTGCATTGAAATAAAACAAACACTTGTGTAAGCTAAATTAAGCTCAGATTTTAATGAACACATTGACAAAGTTACAATGCGTGCGACATGAGAGTACAATTATTACATTTGTTTGAAACATGAAAGTTGTGATAAAAGAAGCCAAAGTGGGTGTATATTGCTCACTTGAGGACAACATTCCATTTTATGAAATTTATGAGTATTCGAAAAAAAATATTGGAGTTTTTCTCTAAATATTCCATATTTACCCAATGTCACCCAACTTTTACATGACCTTAGTACTTGATATTCCAATCTAATTTCAACCAAATTTGTCTTGTCTTGGAAAGTCACAGTCTTAACATACAAGGACAGATGCTACACTATGACAATAGCTTGTGTGCTTTGCAGGAGTGAATTAAATTTACTGCAATTTGCCACAACAAAGTTGAAAATCCAAAATTACAAATTATGCATAATGGCATGTTTAAGGTAATGGTGCAGAGATATAAACTTTATGTAAAAAGCATGGTTCAGTCTACACAAAAATCTTTTTTGAACCAGACTGGCCCACAAATTCCCCAAGTATATAGTTTCTTGGACAATTTCTACCAACCCAACATTTTTTTTTTTGGTAGCATCGACTAGTGAGTTTTTGTGAAGACTGATGGCCCAGAGCACTTGACTAACATGTATAATAAAGGCAGAATATTCCATAAATTAAATGCAATACATTTTGTAATGATTTTTTTTCTCCTGAGGTGATGTTCAGATCTATAGATGTAATGATTCATTAATGATCAAAGTGTTCAGCAAAATATGAAATATAGATAAATTGTAAAATTCTGATACATGTAGTTCAATGTAAAACCTAAATTGCTCAGCAAGCCATCGGTGCACCTTTTACTTTTAAAAACAATACTTGAAACTTTTCATAAGCGTACTAAAACTACTCATAATGGAAATATTTGCATACATTTTATGTAAAACATAAATCGCATCTACAATAAAACATATGATACAATAATCATGTTTTTAAATGAATAAAAGTTTGTTAAACACAATTTGATAAAACAAATAATTCCAAAATTCAACATTTGTACAATTCCAAAGGAAAGAATATTCATATTGTTTAAGAAGTTTGCATGTACAAGTATTTCAAATCAGAAAAATAAAAAAGAGTACAGTCACCGATTTCAATATGGAAACAAAATTAATTTCTTTAAGAATATCTGTTTCCTGGATAATTTATATATTAATCAAAAGAACTACTGGTATAATGTTTTTTTCAATTTTGACATCTTAAATACACTGATTTTTTTCTTTTTTATACAAATTCAGAAGATGAGCAAAAACAAGAGCCCCAGGGGGCACAACGCTCACCTGATACCCATGCACGCTCTAATTGACATACTGACATTGAATACTGATAGTGCCAGTACCAGGATTTTAGCCCACAACCTTTCTAACAAGATTTTTGCCGGATGCAGACAAGTTTTTTTTTCAGACAACCTTTAAAAGTACAAACAAGAGAAAATAGTCACATTTCAAAACAACAACTTTTTTACTGATTTGAAAAGATGGATTATGCGATCCAAAGTCATATGCCCAGCTAGTATAGTTTGATTATGCAACATCAAAAATAAAAAGATACATCCAATATGCAAGTTTGGTACATGTAGCACTTATACTCTGCTCAATATTGGCTTTTAAAAGCGAAATCACTCAAATGGAAAAAGTAGGTCAGATGCTGCATCCGATGCATGGGTCCATCCAAAGATGAATCACTTGTGCAAGTTTGGTTACTGTAGCATTAGTACTTTGTCAGATACTGAGCTACCCCAAACTTCTTATCCAAATCACTCAAGCGGAAAATGTAGGTCAGATGCTGCATCCGATGCATGGGTTCACCTCAGCATCCAAAGATGAATTACTTGTGCAAGTTTGGTTACTGTAGCATCAGTACTTTGTCAGATACTGAGCTACCCGAAACTTCTTAACCAAGTCATTCAAGCGGAAAATGTAGGTCAGATGCTGCATCCGATGCATGGGTTTACCTCAGCATCCAAAAATGAATCACTTGTGCAAGTTTGGTTACTGTAGCATCAGTACTTTGTCAGATACTGAGCTACCCCAAACTTCTTAACCAAGTCACTCAAGCGGAAAATGTAGGTCAGATGCTGCATACGATGCATGGGTTCACCTCAGCATCCAAAGATGAATCACTTGTGCCAGTTTGGTTACTGTAGCATTAGTACTTTGTCAGATACTGAGCTACCCCACGGACGCGGACGCGGACGCGTGGAGTTATAGCATAAGCTCACTCAACTTCGTCGAGGTGAGCTAAAAATGATGGTATGTGAAGAAAGGTCTTGTCACATGGAATGCACATGTGAAATATCAAAGCCTATCACTCAGCAATCAAAAGAAATAGCCAATCTAAGATTTTTTGAAAAGTAGGTCAAATATCTAGGTCTTGGTCATGAGGTCAAAAGTTATGATATGTGTAGAAAGGCCTTGTCAACAGAAGGAATACACATATGAAATATCAAAGCTCAATCACTTACCAATCAAAAGATATAGCAAATCTTAATTTTTATGAAAAGTAGGTCAAATATCTAGGTCAAGGTCATGAGGTCAAAATTATGGTATGTGTAGAAAGGTATTGTCAAAAGGAATACACAAGAGAAATATCAAAGCCCTATCACTTGCCAATCAATAGATAAAGCCAATCTTGGTTTTTTTTTAAAAGTAGGTCAAATATCTAGGTCAAGGTCATAAGGTTAAAAAATATAGTATGTGAAAAAAGGGCTTGTCACAAGAAATACACATGTGAAATATCAAAGCCCTATCACTTACCAATCAAAAGATATAGCCAATCTTAGATTTTTTGAAAAGTAGGTCAAATATCTAGGTCAAGGTCACAAGGTAAAAAAATATGGTTTGCGTAGAAAGGTCTTGTCACAAAGATTACACATGTGAAATATCAAAGCCCTATCACTTGCCAATCAAGAGATATAGCCAATATTAGATTTTTAGAAAAGTAGGTCAAATATCTAGATCAAGGTCACAAGGTCAAACATTATATGTGTAGAAAGGTCTAATCACAAGGAATACACATGTGAAATATCAAAGTCCTATCACTAATCAATCAAGAGATATAGCCAATATTAGATTTTTAGAAAAGTAGGTCAAATATCTAGGTCAAGGTCACAAGGTCAAAAATTATGATATGTGTATAAAGGTCTTGTCACAAGGAATACACATGTGAAATATCAAAGCCCAATCACTTACCAATCAAAAGTTATGGGGTGTGACACCCAAGTGTGACAGACAGACGGACAGACGGATGGACGGACAGACGAACAACGGACAAAGTGATCCCTAAGTGTCGCTGTGCTTCGCAGGCGACACAAAAAGTCAACATCTTAAAAAAAAAATTCAGAGTATATTTGATAGCATATGTTGCCAAGTTAATTCGAAGTATGAAAATAAGTACACAAAGCCAAACTAGCTATAGCTTGTCTTATTTAAAAAATCATTAAAAATCTAAAAGTTAATATTTTGACAAAATTCTTTCACAGTTTCATTTCTAGCGATAAATATAAAAATAAAAAGAGAAAAAAAAAACTGAAAAAGGGAAAAAAAAATTGTTGGGGTCCCGCCGGGGTTTGAGGCTACTCCCCATGGGTCCATTTGGCATGGAAAACATACATTATACCTATGTACAATCTTAAAAAATATTCCTTAAAAATCCAAAAGTGGATATCTTGACAAAATTCTTTCACTTGTAGGGTACCATGCATGAGTACCTCATACCTACAAATTGTCATGACAATCTGAAGAGTGGTTATAGAAAAGAAGCAGAAAATGTATGAAAATCAACCCCCCCCCCTTCCTTTTTACATAAGAAAAAAATTCATAAAAAATCAAAAAAATAAATTTTAAGCATAAAATACATATCAAAGCATTAAGTAAGTTAAATATGATAAATATGTAGTAAATGAGTGTGTAAAATCATACACTTATTGAGTTATTTAAAGAAATAGTGCAAAAATTAGCATTTCTGACTAAGTCCGAAGAGACGTCAAAAAAGCGTCAAAAATTTGAGTTCGGAGTGGAACCAAAAATAACAACACTTCTTAAGACATCTCTCTAGATCATCCTGATGCTTTCGGTTTGTCGATACGTGCTTCCGTTCTAAAGAAGAAGTTTGTCAAAGGAGGGTACCCCCCGTGACCTACTTTTGGCTGTGGTGGCGCCACCTGTTGACAGATCCAGACGAAAAACAACAACACTTGTAGGGGACCATGAGTACTTCATACCTACCAAGTTTCATCAAAATCCCTTCAGCCGTTCTGAAGAAGAAGTTGAAAATGTGAAAAGTTTACGACGGACGACGGACGACGACGGACGCCACGCTATGACAATAGCTCACTTTGACTTTGAGCCTATGGCTCAGGTGAGCTAAAAACCCAAAATTGCAATAATTTTAAAATGTTAAAATAAATAAAATATTAAAGTAAATGCTGATGTTATGAATACAAACATTGAAAGTATGATTAGATGAAAAGTAGAAAATAGAATGCGTTCAAAATGTACAAATACAATGATTTATGATAATAAAATTGTGTCATATTTTTTATATTAATATTGCACTAACAGATGGCTTTCACTGTGAGTAATATATCAATTATAGCATGTACAATACATGGAATGCAACATTGAAAATGACAGTTTCACATATTGCCTGACTATATCTCTCGAGTGAGGTAACACAAAGTAAATGTTGTAGTAAACTGACGTTCATTTTATGTTTACACAAACTGGCACTATAAAAATTAATCTTTTTTTTTCTATAAGTGTATACTGTAAATGTTTATTAAAAAGAAAACAGACAATCCTTCTAAATATTTCTTGGATACTTTTAAATCAAAATAGAAGACTCCAAATAATGTATAATAATTTGATATTTGTGACTGTTTAAATTATTAGCATATTCTGTTTACAGGTATTACTAATATATGCAAATAGGGTCAAAGGTATTAAAATTGAACTTATAAATATCTTGGGTCAAGGTCATACAACATCAACAAGCTTTGAGCTCCAAATTAGCAAATCATTCTGTTTAGACTATACATTTGTACTCTCATTTGTAGGGGTATGAGCTCTAAATAATGAATTACACAGAAATAATATATGCAAAAAATGTTGATAGATTTTCATAAATCTGCAATTTATTACGAAAATAATTTTCATCAGTGGGCACTTTTAAAAAAAAATTATGTAGAAAAAATTATTTAATCTTTAACATTACAAAAATATTTCTCGGGCAATCTACATGTAGCTTTCAAATATGAATTATGATTGATTTAAGCTCATATATATCAATAAATAGTACCAGATGTACAAATCTTAAACTCCTCTGATTCTTGAGATACCATATACTGATGTTTGTCAACTTTAAAATCTTCTGTATGTACGTTTATTTGGGATTATTCATTGGTAGCATACTTTTATCTTAATCTTAATATTTTCCCTAAGAATCCATCTTATTTCATGAATTGTAATTTTAAATTAGTTCAAAAGTCTACTTAACACAAAAAATTAATTCATAGTTTTAAGAAAAATTGCTTAATTAAAACATACTTTTAAAACTGGAGCTAAAATGCTAGGTAAAAATCTTAACTTTAACATTTTTGTTATATGTTTATATTTTTCATGTTTTATAAAAAGAAGAGCATTAAGCATCAAGATTTCCTTTTGATCTACATACATGTAGATACATGTATATGTACAAGCTATAAATTCAGAACTATTAAAGCAGAAGTGCTGGTACATGTATATTAATAAAAAAGGGATTTTAAAAAGAAAATAGCAAGTCCAAATTAAGCAATAAAATTTCATGCAAACTTATATTTCAGATCTCTTTCCCAATTGCTAATTTGGACGGACCAAAGCCCTATCAAACAACCATTAATAAATATCATGTACCAGTACATTCAAAATTTTCTACAAGTAAATGAATTCTTATAATTAATTGTCAGCTTGCTAGAAATAGTAAAATTAGTAAAACTTTAAAACATGTAGAAATAATAGGTATAATACTTAAAAATAAAATGAACATAACTTAGACATACTACAAGTAATATCGGAATTAAATGTGTCATAAACAACTGATGTTCAATGTACATATAGCTTGATGATCAAATATGCAAGTACATGTATGACCAGTACAATATAAGTATGTCGACATAAACAATTTGTTTGAGTAGCTTGATAATTAACGCATGAAATATAAAACAAGATTTAAGAAGCCAATATGAAACTTTGCCATTACTACATTAATTTTCCAACCTGCACAACTTCAATATTTAACAGCTTATGGTAAACTACCCTTGACTTAAAACTACCCCTGACTTGATGTCCTATAAGACATTCCAAGTTTAAAATAGATCTATGCAATAGTTACAAACCTTTTCGAAATATCACTTTACTGTCTTTTAAATTACACAGTACATGCAATAATGACAATAAAAATAATGAGAAATCCCGCCCCAATACTGACATAGCTAAGAATGGCTGCCCGTCGGGCTCTCTTTTGGGCTAATCCATACAGTCCCTTGCCGTTGTATAACTTGGCTTTCCATGCATCTCTGTTGGCAAATACGCCAAAACACATACAGAAGACGATGCTTATGTACGACAGAAGAAGGATCTGATTAAACGTTTTCCAGGGTCGCGGCGTGAGGTCATCTTGAGGTACCTTCTTGACTAGATGAGGTACAGTGACTGTGGTCTCTCTATAGGGATTCTCCATGGTATTCTGGTACTGCGGCTCTATAGCGTAAGATTTTATCTTGGTGCCATTCTGTTGCTGGGCACTTGATACAGGCCGATTTTCCACCAGTAGAGAGACGGACACTTGCTCAGCATCATCGATTGCCGGCTTTTCTCCCCCATCTTGTGCGGTGTCTGTACTCTCTGCATTCTGATGTAAAGGCTCAGTTACAGAGTCATTTGGTGCTGTACAAGACATATTGATCACAAAAGGAGGCTACTGTCTTCTGTATATGCTGATCAATGACTAATATGAATCTTTCTCTTCGTCTATAAATTAACCTGAAAATGAAAATAAAATTCATATTGTTTAATCACATAGAACACATTTGTACAATTGGTTATGGTCCAATGAAAACATAGACAGTAAACTGTTTAACAAATACTGTAATGTTGTAATGTAAATAAGTTTAAATATGCTTATATGTCTGTATATTATCTATCTTTATTATATAATTGATTTAAACGTACTCTATATACGTAAAATACAACGCCCATCTGACCAGCGTAATCGGCAACTTACGCTGAGTTGCCAATATATAGGCAGCTCACGTCACCTGGCCCTGGAAAACGGCAGCTCACGCCGGGTTGCCCCAGCGTAGCTATAAATAGCGACGCGCAGGTGGCCCAGCATCTCAGTGTCTAGACAGTGTCTGGAGAGTACGCATCGTTTTGTTTTAAGATTGTAATAGTTTTATTAATACTTTGATCGTATCGTAAACTTGTAAATAAACTAAGAAACTTTATTCGGATTTGGATATTATCTTTTCACAGAGGATTTTACGCTACCAAGGATTATCATCACACCGAGGATTTACACCACAATATTTGGATTAATATACATTGTACATACATTTTTACCGTGTACGCTACCAAAAGGATTTCATTACACCTATTACACAAATATTACTGAGTGACCGCAGTGGCCTACGTTACAACTGGTGGCAGCTCGTGCGATATAACCTACGTGATTTGTGTATATTTTAATCATTTTAGTGCATTTTTTTCTCGTGTGTGTAATTCTTCATTATGGATGTACAGGAACCGACAAAATTCGTACGCGTGTACGATTATACAGAATTTGGATATGTTCATTTCGTGCGAAAAGTGCACGTGAAATCGCGAGTGGAATGCAAAGAATGCTTTGCAGTATTTCCAAAGTGCTTGTACATGGATTCTGGAAAACGATGTGAAGTGTGTGGAGGAAAAGTGAAACAATTTTCTTAAATTTTGTGATGAAAAGTAAGTATTGGTGTGATCAGTGAAAAGATTATAGTGTTTTGCGTGTGGATTCAGTGACTTAGTGTATATATTTCCCCGTGACCTACGTGTGTATATTATATCGTTATTATATATAAGTGAAATTATCGATTCGTTTTTATTTAGTGTACGGTAAGTATATTGATATGTGTATTTGATACCGTACAAATTCTGTGGAAGTGAAGTGATAGTGCGCGATCGCGTGTGATACATATATACTAAGTATATGTCTTGTGTTTTAATCGAGTGCGCGACCGTTTTATATTGATTTGTGCAAGTGCATATTTCAGTGATTTTGTTTGCGTGTGATATATTCATATGTGAGAATTTCATGCGCGATAGTGTTTGTAATTTATTGACAATTTGTTAGTGCGCGATTTATTTTAATGTGTATGATTTGTGACTGCCTGCGTGTGAAATCATTTTGTGCAGAGTGTGTAGTGTTTTGTGATTTATTTGTGCGCGTTCATTTTGTGACTGTTCGTGTGTGAAATAATTTTGTGCGAAGTGTGCATAATACTGTGACGATTTATTTGTGCGCGATTATTTTTCTTTTTTTGTGCTATCTTTATTTTGTGACTGTTCGTGATCGCGAGTGAAATGTTTTGCTCGGTAGTGCGTTGATAAATTAATTTGTGCACAATGAGCCGTAAGAAGAAAATGTGTGCGCTCGCCTTATAGATGTGTATTTTATGAATCTGTGACCGATATATGTGTTGTGACATTGTGTGAAATCTGTGCGCGTATATCGTATAAAACATTATTTTGTCCGTAACTCTGTCGATTAGTGTCCGACAAATGCCTGTGTTTTGTGCATTCAGTAAGTGAATAGTGCCGTGTTGTGTTAAAATCTGTGACGAAAAAGATTTTATTCACGTGTGTTATGTGTCTCGTGTGAATTTTTATTCAGCGATTCAAACTGGATTTCTTTGCGTTGTGTGGAATATTTGTGCATATCGTGATTATAATAAATGTGATGATGCAACACGATCAAACGACATATTCACCTCGTGAAATGGAACTTACAGGTGAGTTACAAAATGAACCAGGGGAGATAACCCCTCGTGTGTCCGGACAAAGACGAAAATCACCGGTTTCGGTCAGGAGAAACTTATTAGATTCGTTTAATGAAGCTGCAAATACATGTACACCGGTAGCTTCAAGCACACCTGTGCTTTCAGACCGACAAAATGTGCCGTGTGATGCAAATAATACGCGATTCGATAATTCTGAGGATGGATGGACTTGGATTTTCAAACTATGGACGATCATTTCAGTTCTTATTGGATCACTGTGTGCCGTGTGCTATAAATACTTTCCTGGATATTTGTTGCTGGTGATGACGAAGGAAGTGCTTGTGACGAGTGCCTGTGTTTTCATGATAGGATTATTCATAGGAATTCTGTGGAAGTACTGTTTCCGAAAACGACAAAATATACGTAATCCAAGGAACGTAAGATTTGATTCTCCCCTCGGGAGTAATGTGAATTTCCCTAGATACAATTCATCATACTTAGACGAAAATATGGGTGCCATTGGTAACCCTGTGCAACGCGCTAGTTTCTCGCAACAGGTGAAACGGATATTCAAAGGAGATGGTGAAGATATATGGTCCGAATTTATTCGATATTTTGAAAACATTGCGACAATAAATGGCTGGAATGAGGAGAGAATTCGCATTATTTTCTTTACTGTGTTACGTGGGCAGGCAGAAACTTATGCTTACGGACTTCCTGTGGAAATAAGAAATAACTGGACTGAATTAAAACGGGCTATGGACGATAGATTTGGTCACCGTGCGATGAAAGAGAGCTATGTTGCTGAGGCTAAGATGCGGAAAAAGAAGCAAAGTGAGACTTTTAGAGATTTTGGACAGGCCATAGAGGATCTATATCGCAAGGCATACCCCGACAACAGAGATTACGTACAGGAAAGTAGCATGAAAACTTTTCTCGATAATTGCAGCGAAGATCACGAATTTCGCTTCGCAGTAAAACGAACAAGACCAAGGAATCTACAGGATGCTGTAACTGCCGCAATGCAAGAGGAATGCATTAGGTTAGGCGAAAATCGACGGGAGGATATTGTGAGACCAAACAAACGTGTTCTGTATACTGGAAACGAGGCGATGCAAAAAGTGCGCAATAAACACGATGTTCAGTCGAAAGCTGGTGAACTCCGAACCTTTTCGCAAAAGAGATGTTTTATTTGTAATTCTGCAGACCATTTATCCAGGAACTGTCCGAAAAGAGATAATCGTAGAGGGAATTACCGTCAAAACCGCACCGACAACCATTCGAAGTCGTTAAACGACTCGAGACCGAGGCAGTAGGCCGTGCACCGGTCGAGAAACCAGAAAGGCCTAGTACAACGATATATTGTGATCCGATTTTCAACGAAGCAGAAGTAGTTAATGAAAGGACACACGGAAAGCACGGAAGTGTTATTCAGTCTGAGATTACTGGAGAGGTGTGTACCAACGAACCTGACTGGTGTTTAAAGTCGTCGTCAAACGCATTGGTTCGTTTCTGTGCAAATAAGGTTAGCCACGGTGATCAGTCAGTGTTCGAGAGCAGGAGCGAACTCAGGATTCCCGGAAGAAAAGGGTTCTTTGTGGATGGACTGATCCAGGGTGCTAATGTGACATGGAAAGTGGATACTGGTGCCCGTAGATCATTTATTACCGAGGATACCTACTACAACATGTTACCCGATAGTAGGCCAGTACTAGAACGAGTACGGAGTAAATTTATAGCGGCGGACGGACAATTTATAGACGTACTAGGGACAGCGATTAATGATTCTAACTTTCGGAGGAATGAACTTTGAATTTCGGATATTTGTGGGAGGAGTTACCCAAAATCTTTTAGGTGAAGATTTTTATGTGAAATACAAGTGTAATTGGGACCATGACAACTCAGAATTTGTTGTGAAGTTTGATCCTAATGAAGGAGAACGAACAAATAAAATATTTTGTGCCGAAACTATGGAAATCAATGCGGGACAGGAGGCTATTATTCCGTCATATCTTTCGTATGTAACAGAGGAAGAGGGATTACCTATGTGTTTACAGAAATTTGCTCAAGCTCATGAATTAGTTTTAGCGAGATCTTTACTTAGTGCGCGTGATCGTGATGTGTGTATCCGTGTGTACAATCCAGGAGTGGAACCAGTAGAAGTGAGGAGGGGTACAGTTATTGCGTTATTTATTCCGGTTCAGTGTGTTAGTGAACCGATTAGTGCTACGAGTGATGTGAACGTAGTACGTGAAGAATGTGAAACTACATGTAGTGATTTGCCGGTGCATTTAAAAGCTGCTTATGAGGAAGGATGTGAAAACCTCAACGAGGAGCAGTGTATGAAGTTTAAGGAATTCCTAATTAGAAGATGTAATGTGTTCGCGAATCCGAATGGGAAGTTGGAACGAGTAAAATTCGGAGAACACGACATAAAATTGAGTGATGAGAGACCATTTAAAGAAGCACCGCGTAGAGTACCTATATTCAAGAGGGAAGTTTTAGACGCGGAGATAGAGAAGTTAGAGAAGCAGGGTCTCATCGAGAAATCGAATAGTCCGTGGTCTTCACAGTTGGTTTTAGTGAAGAAAAAGGACGGAAGTTGGCGTGTATGTGTAGATTACCGCCGTTTGAACGCTTTAACAGTGAAGGATGCGTACCCCATACCGAGGATAGAAGATGACCTTGATGCCCTGAGTGGATCAACGTGGTTTTCCTCACTAGATTTAAATATGGCGTATCACCAGGTTCCAATGTCAGAAAACGACAAACAGAAGACTGCATTCGCAACTCCTCGGGGAGGATTGTACGAATATACAGTGATGCCTTTCGGATTGTGCAACGCTCCTGCAACTTTTCAACGCATCATAGAGCGAGCATTGATAGGACTTCAGTGGAAAATAGCCGTTTTGTACTTAGATGACATCGTAGTTTTCGGCAGAAATTTTGACGAACATATGGAAAATTTGGAAAAAGTGTTCGATCGATTAGACGAAGTGAATCTTAAAGTGAAAGCGAAAAAGTGTTCATTTTTCAAGGAGGAAGTGAAATTTCTAGGACACGTAGTATCAGCCAGAGGAATACAAACGGATCATCAGGAAAATCAGAATCAATAAGAAAGAATCTACAGCTAGTGAAAGTGAGAAATTAGAAAGTGATCCTGTGAAAACAAGGCGTGGCCGTGTGATGAAACGCCCTGTTCGTTTTAGAGAATAAGAAAACACGTTTTAGTTTTCTGTAAATAGTAGTTAGCAGTGAGCGCTCACCAGTAGTTTAGTTCGTGTTATATGTATTTGTTATAAATATCAACGTTGGATTGGCACACTACGGACGTTGCCCGGAGTCCCCGTAGTATATTTGGATTTATGTGTAATCGTGTTTTCTGTGTTTCATAATCAACTTTGGATGGACATACTACGGACGTTGCCCGGAGTTCCCGTAGTATATTTGGATTTATGTGTATATGTGTTTTCTGTGTTATATAATATTATCAACGTTGGATTGACATACTAAGGACGTTGCCCGGAGTCCCCGTAGTATATTTGGATTTATTTGTATTCGTGTTTTCTGTGTTTTATAATCAACGTTGGATGGACATACTACGGACGTTGCCCAAAGTCCCCGTAGTACACCTGTATATGGATTATCATAAATGTGTGTGTAATAATAATTCAATGATTCTTTCAACGTTGGACGGAATTACTACGGACGTTGCCTGGAATCCCTGTATTATGATGTTAATGTGATATTAGTGTACCATTCTACGAATGTAATCTTGTGACTTCGTAGTATAACTATCTATTGTGAGCTGATGGTGTCTTAAATTGTTGAATGGACGTACTGCGGACGTAACCTTGGATCCCCGCAGTATATGGAAAGATGATTGGAGTCTGGACATACTACGGACGTAGCTCGGAATCCCCGTAGTACATGTATATTGAAAGATGATTGGATGATTGGAGTTGCTACAGTCGCATCCTGGATTCCCTGTAGTATCAGATGAACGGATGAACTACGACGTAGCCTGGAATCCCCGTAGTTTTAACAGGATCAGATGAACTCAGATGTTTCAGACGTTACCATAGAAGTGAACTGAACTTCAGAAGTGACATTTCTTAAACTACGTGGACGCCCCTCAATAATTGATGAACTTTTGTGAAGAACGATCTATGTGCATAGACACTCTTGTGAATATCATTGACATTTTGATATGACTTTTTATCTTTGAAACTATTCTTTACATTATCATGTTGCTTTATTATGATTGATTTTATTTTGAACGGAGTCAAAATCTTAGGTGGGGGGAGTTGTAATGTTGTAATGTAAATAAGTTTAAATATGCTTATATGTCTGTATATTATCTATCTTTATTATATAATTGATTTAAACGTACTCTATATACGTAAAATACAACTGCCCATCTGACCAGCGTAATCGGCAACTTACGCTGAGTTGCCAATATATAGGCAGCTCACGTCACCTGGCCCTGGAAAACGGCAGCTCACGCCGGGTTGCCCCAGCGTAGCTATAAATAGCGACGCGCAGGTGGCCCAGCATCTCAGTGTCTAGACAGTGTCTGGAGAGTACGCATCGTTTTGTTTTAAGATTGTAATAGTTTTATTAATACTTTGATCGTATCGTAAACTTGTAAATAAACTAAGAAACTTTATTCGGATTTGGATATTATCTTTTCACAGAGGATTTTACGCTACCAAGGATTATCATCACACCGAGGATTTACACCACAATATTTGGATTAATATACATTGTACATACATTTTTACCGTGTACGCTACCAAAAGGATTTCATTACACCTATTACACAAATATTACTGAGTGACCGCAGTGGCCTACGTTACAATACAATGATAGATAATACAAACAATAATGAAATAACAGTATAGGTACATAAATATAATGAAAATTCATCTTCTCTTTCTGAAAATACCATTAATTTAAGACTTTGATTTTTGTTATTATCTTGATAATGCAAAGAAGCATCACAAAGAAAAATTCTCCAGAACAAAATTATTAATTGAGCAAATATCGACTTTTTTCTTCATTTTTAATTAAGTGCTCAATAACAAATTACATTTAGTGTCTGTAGTTCATAAGTGGTATATTGTGAGAGAGTTAAAAGGAGCTGTTAAGATAAGGGCCGGATTTAGCCCTGAAAGCACTCAATTATTTCTCGTGCGTTGTCCTTCCACTTTAGATAATAAAGCCTACGCTTACGCAGCAAGATACGCCCGTTGGGATTTTTTTCACAACACCAAAATATCTAAGTCCCATAACTCCATTAGGACAAATTGGATGAACCTTAAAATCGAAAGGCGGCTTCCTCTTCAAAGTCTGATCAAAATGTACAAATATCATGAAAATCTGTTGACACATATTCAAGTTATTGCGTTCCATGCACCTATATTTTGCCCTTAGCTTAACATGTATGTGCATATAACCCCCCCCCCCCCCATTACACATAATTTCTGGATTATGTGACAAAAAATTCAAGAACCCGTTATATATGTGAAAGAACATCCTTTCTACTTGAAGTATACAAAATTTCAAAACATTTCAACCAGAAATAGATTTTTAAATAATTTTTAACTATTTTAGTATATTTTCACTGTATTTTAAAATATCTAAGTCCCATAACTCTGTAACGACATATCGAATGATTCTGAAAATCGAAAGGCGGCTTTCTCTCCACAGTCCAAAAAAAATGTATGAATATCATGAAAATCCGTTGACGCATATTCAAGTTATTGCGTTCCATGCGCCTATATTTTGCCCATAGCTTAACATGCATGTGCATATAACCCCCCCCCCCCCTTCCTATTACACACAATATCTCGCTTATGCGACCAAAAAATTAAAAACCCGTTACACATGTCAAAGAGCATCCTTTCTACCTTAAGTATACAAAATTTCAAAACATTTCGACCAGAAATAGATTTTTAAATAATTTTTAAATATTTTAGTATATTTTCACTGTATTTTAAAAATCTAAGTCCCATAACTCTGTAACGACAAATCGGATGAACCTGAAAATCGAAAGGCGGCTTCCTCTCCACAGTCTGATCACTATGTATAAATTTCATAAAAATCCGTTGACGCGTATTCAAGTTATTGCGTTCCATAGGCGGACGGACGGACAGACGGACGGACTTCGCCATACCATAATACGTCCCGTCAAATGACGGGCGTATAAAAATTAGTCAGGATAAAAATATAAAGTATTATAAGATTCCTAGTAGGTATTTTATGTAAATAAATTTGGTGAAAGATGTTATGATTACGAGTTGAAGAGGTAGGGGTACAGACGACGGAAAACGTCGAATATCGAACGAAAATGCACAAAAATGCATTATTTTACCCATTTTTTATGTTTATTATACTTCTGTTACCTTTTCAAGTCAAAATTGGATAAGAGAAATTAACTTTGAGGTTATTATATCAATATAATCGACAAACTCTGCAATCCGGAAACTGAAAAACGGTTTTATTTCGTTCTTCTCGGCCATTTATGTAGGTTTCTGGCGCGAAATACACACGGTGTAGAAATAGACAACTTTCTCGTTTATTTCCATCTAAACGGTTAAATATTTGATCAGAACACACTCTGAATATATTGTTCCATGATATAAAATGGAAAAAAATTCAATGATAACCTATTTTATTGCTCTAGAGACACATTTAAAAATAGTCATCCATCCCCCCTTTTTTCGTTTTTCGCCTGTGGGACATTGTTCCCCCCCTCGCTTCAGAACCCCACTTGGTCAGAAAATGTATTTTATTGATATACACCTTTGGTGAAAGTGGCATTGTAAAGCGAGGGGGGGGGGGAACGATGTTGTATAAAACTTTTCCGTTTTCCATTGATTTCTGTGTAAAAAACGCTTATTTTGACCCAAATATCGGTCTTATTTTGAATAAATTATCCCATCTGAAAGCAGATTCATATGTGGACCAAGTTACTTGATATTTCTACCGAAAAAAATTCTTAAATTTTGCATTTTGATATTTCGACTTTTCAGGGCAGATTTTACGCCTTATCTTAACAGCTCCTTAGCCAAGTTGAATAAAAATTATCATAGCCTATGGGGGAAAAACACAGGGGTGAGGTATCATCACTTGTTCACAAACCCTTTCCTCAATACAAACCTTTTCTCCTATATGTCTATATATAAAACACCAAGGGCGGACACTCTCTTTAATTGTACTCAATCGTGGCTTCCTCTTTTTTCCTTCCTACAGGCTAACGTTAACCCACGGTCCATTTGATTCGATTTTTGGTTTTGTTATCTCAAGATGAATGTATAAAACATATCGAAACTGAAAATTCATCCTAAAAGATGCACCGGTCGAATACAGATCGATAGAATTGGAAGCCACGATCAAGTACAAAAAAGTTATATAGCTATTATATAGGAAGTATCCTCCCTTGGGGTTTTTAATATAGACATATAGAAGAAAGGGTTTGAATAGAGGAAAGGGTTTGTGACCAAGCGATGATACCTCACCCCTGTGGGGAAAAAGTGAAATCCCTAGGTTGCAGGCATGATCAGATGCATGATGACATACATCATTATAATATGAAATAGAGAAAATAATAAATGAATTGAACCAAGTTTTACATAAAATTACACCAAATTAATTCACAATTTTAAAGGGATATTTTAACAAAAGATTGGTCAGAGGAAGTGCAAGCTAACTGGATTTAATTTAGATTCATTCTAGTGACAAATAAATTTTTAGGATCGACCACAAAAATATAATATTTCACAAAGGAAGACACACTTCAGAATGTTACCTGTGATGGAACAATCATCTCTTGTCAGGTGCCGAGAACTAAAAATACAAGCGATGAATCAGACACTGAGACAGACCACGCCCCCTTTTATAATGACATTTGGCGGGAAATATAGACTGCTTTGTTTAACCGTGTCATGTTAAAATAGTTTATATAGCTTTACCTTTGCACAATAATCCCAGTCAATGGATGCACACATTGGTGGATCCAGAAAGTTTTTTTTTTCAACGGGTCCAGCGTCTGCGAGTAAGGAGAGGGAGTCCAATCATTGGTGGAAAAAAGGGAAATAAGAAAAAGTCAGCATTTCTGGCAAAATCCAGACTTCTAATTTTTAAAGGTCATAACCCTCCCCAAACCCCATCGTTGATCCAAAAATTATTGGGCACAAATCAATGACATACCCTGTAAAGTTAAACTTTTCATTGTTCTGCCAGACTGTTTGCTGATGATATAAGTCAACTGCCAGACATTTTGCTGATGATTGGCCTATTTCAAGTTACAGAACAATAACAACAATATTCACCATCTCAAACCTTAAACAGTCAAAATTCTTTTATCCTCTTTTAGGCTCACTGTTCTTCTGAACTTTTATCCCTACTCACTTTCTAACTCTACCTTCTTTTCTACCTTAGAACCTCTTTTCTTCTCTATTTTCTTACCCATTTTATCTTTTAACCTGCAGCGCACCCTAAGCAGAGTACTCAGATTTGAGGGCACTTAGTAAAGAGAGATAGATAGATAAATAAAAACAGTGGGCGACGCCAAACAGCTCCAGGTCGACCCGAACAATCTGATGCACTTCAACCCAGAATAAAGCCTGTGTTTGTGAAACACGAATGCCCCTGTTGGCATAAACACCATTTCTGTTCAGTACATATATGTTAAAGGTCAAGGTCAGGGTCACTGTGTTAAAAATTTTTGGTATCGATGAGAAAATCTTGTGACAAGGAATACACATGTGAAATATCAATGCCCTATCACTTACCATTCAAAAGTTATTCCCAGTGTAAAGTTTTTGAAAAGTAGGTCAAACCAGTGTTAAAGTTTTTGTAAAGTATATCAAAGGTCAAAGTCAAGGTCAATTTATTTGGTATCAATAGAACAATCTTAACATAACGAATACATATGTGAAATATGAAAGCCATATCACTTACCAATCAAAAGTTATGCCCAATGTTTAAGTTTTTGAAAAGTAGGTCAAAGGTCAAGGTCACAAGGTCAAAACTTTTGGTATCAATGGAAAGGTCTTGTCACAAGGAATACACATGTGAAATATGAAAGCCCTATCACTTAACATTCAAAAGTTATGCCCAATGTTAAAGTTTTTGAAAAGTAGGTCAAAGGTCAAGGTTAAGGTCGGACAAACAGACGGACAGGTAAAAAACTATGTGCCCTTTGATTCCGGGGGCATAAAAATGTGAGGTTATCCGTATAACAACAAAGATATAATAATCCAATATTCAAGTTTGGTACATGAAGCACTTAAATTTTGCTCAATATCAGATTTTAAAAATAAAATCACACAAGCAGAAAAGTAGGTCAAGGTCATATTATGAAAGTTTGATCAAAGTTCTATACATTCAATAAGCAAGTTTGGTACATGAAGCACACCAATTTTGCTCAAAGGGGTAGGGCCACGAAGCCCGATTATCTTGGCCCTAATTTTGAACATTGTACTTCATAGAATTTTTTGCTGTGATTTGTCATTTTGAAACGTTCTCTACTGGATCACAAATCTATCTTTTGTAAACATTGCGTTTATCAATAGCTTTTAGCCCTTTGAAAACACCAAAATTGGTCATATTCCGCGAAATTGATGCAAAAACTACATATTTCTATAAGATTAGCAATGGCCGCATGCATTAACTAGGATGAAAAAATTATATGTGAAAGATTTTCATTATATCCTTTGTCATAAACGTTTTGTCTCAGTTAACGCATGCGGCCACATTGAATTCTTCCACAAAAGACAAAATTTCAAGCAATTTTCGCCATATTTGGTCAATAACGTCAAAATGACGTCATTTCATGACGTCAGTACAGTTAAATGGCACTACGTTTGGTGATATTTTTCTTTTCATTAAAAGCGGTAAACATTCGTGTATTTTCATGAGAGATATCAAGTATTCAACATGAAATTTATTTCTAGAGAAAAATCGAGGGCCGATTTAGGGGTTTCGTGGCCCTACCCCTTTAGCTTTTAAAAGCAAAATTACTCAAGCGGAAAAGAAGGTCAGGGTCATTTTATGAAAGTTTGATCAAATGCAAGATTGGTAGATGAAACACTTGTACAAGTTTGGCTCAGTATTGGCTTTTTATTAAAAGTAAAATCATTCTAGTGTAAAAAGTAGGTCAAATGCTGCATCCAATGCATGGTTCGAAGTTAGGTTACTGTAGCATCAATACTTCAGATACTGAGCTAACCCAAACTTCTTTTCAAGTGTCAAAATGAGCTACCCCAAACAGTGAAACTTCTTCACAAACTCACTCAAGTGGAAAATGTAGGTCAGATGCTGCATCCAATGCATGGTTTCACCTCAGCATCCCAAGATGAGTCACTTGTGCAAGTGTTGTTACTGTAGCCCAAGTACTTGTTAAAATACTGATGCTATCCCAACAATTTTCTCGGATGCGGATTGGGACACAGATGCCAGGGTATAGCATTTTGTTGTGGTGTGCTAAACATTGACTTTATCTTTTGAATGGCAAAACCTTTGTTGTCAGTTTTCTTGTGACCAGTTCTTTCTGTTTGTACATTTTTTATCAAGTTTTTGACAGACTCTTCTAGAATTTTTTATTATAACCATATCTAACTTTAGTAGATGGCTGAAATTATACATGTGACAGTCTCTTTCTGCACTTATATTTTGTTACATTGGATTTTGATGTTTTTCCTCTATATCGGTCATGTCTGTTTAACTATGATATGTTGTTGCTATTCTACTAGTGTACACATTGTGATGACCTTATTGCATACAATGACCTTGAACCTATATATTGTATAATGAGCAGTATTATAGAATCAAACACCCTGTAAGGAACACATGGTTCTTGAACACTACATTCACATATACTTATTTTTTATGAGCTTGAGATGCAAAAAATCTGACGAAAGGAAATTGAATGTGGTATGACCAATGTGGTATGACTAATATAGCAAACATGGTCACAATGTCACATGGAGGATGTATACCTTTCTTGATGTATTTGATCTCAGACACAACATGTTCAACACAAAATGTTCAAGATTTAAAAACATTTCAAGTCTTTATTAACATCATAATGAGTGATTTATGTAGTTTAAAAACATATGCGTAAAGTTTAAAAAATAATTTATGTATCTGAAAATGTGACGTAAAATACATTATTTCTTTTTGCATTCTAACCAATAAGAATGCTAGGCCCTGCTTGAAAAGATGTATTAAATATTGACTTATTTAAATGCTGTACAATAGTTTTGACGATACAATCACTGGTCACTGGAGCAATTTTGCCAGGAAACTAGGGAAAATCTAGAAAATTGTTAAAATCTAAAGTGATTGTGAAGCACTATCCATTAAATGCTTGCTATTTTAATTTATGTATTTTTTTTTTTTTTGGTAAGCAAAGCCAAATTCAAAGCTGTATTATTTCCAAGGTAAAGCAATGATACTCTGTCAGGGACTCAGAGAATTTAATGCAGCAGAAAATGACAATGCTATTTTCCTGATAATATGGGTGCTTATACTTGTGATGGCTTAAAACCCCTCAATCAAAATATCCGGTACACAGCGCGGAACATAGCACTACAAAAAAGAACAACAACTCTGATATACAGTATAATATCATTTAAATCTTCATAGGAATATTCTCAATTACCAATATGCCTATTTTTTTAGACCCTGATCCAAGGCTATTTTCTGAGACCCTGGGATGGATTACGGGTTTCAATCAAAAATAGTTCTTTTTTACAATTTAAAGAGGAATCACAATCACAAGAATTGTCTGCTCCACACATGCTCACTTAGAGATGATAATGATAGACATGTAACACTAAAGGAAGACGACTTTACAAACTTAAAAGTTTGTTGAAGTGTAGTTAGTTCTTTGTATTAAAAATCTTACGATAAAGCCCAGCTTTATGAAAACATATGGAAACGTATCTGACTTTTATCTCTCTAGATAATTTTCTTTCAACTTGCAGAACTTAAAGGCCACAAACTTGTATTATAATTTTGTAAGTCAGCACCATTAAAAAAGATAATATACCGGTATCTACCATGTTAATATACACATAATATGTTCTTTTGACTTTCCTTTGTAAACAAAAAATAACTTGATGTTAGTTCATCTATTTCAGTAAATTGGATAAAAACTCATACTTAAAATGTAAAACAATTGCCTTGCTGTCTTCTCAAAATGAGTGAGAATGACTAGCTACTCTTAAAAAAACATATTTTGTAATACATGCTATATGATAATATGACATTGTATAGGAACAATAACTAGAAAGGTTTCTTGTTGCGGTTGCAACAAGAGTGTCTTCCTCCTATACAATTTTTGGTTTGGAAATATGAAGGACGTCACATTACATGTATTTATATTATATATTTAAGTTTTCAAATAGCAGTAACATTAAATTTTCAAACCGATAATTGTTGGTGAGCAACCATTTGATTTTGGGGGGGGGGGGGGGGGGTTAGGAATTCTATTGCCAGCCGGTAAAATTTTTTCAGCAATTTTCTGAGCAGGCCATTTTTTTTAGCCATTACCAGAGTCGGAGAAAAATTTTCGCCGGTTCTTCGGGCCGGATTTAAACAAATTGTCAAATGTTGTGAATGTCTGTGTAAGTTAAACTCCCCGCTGTTACAGAGTATGAGTTAATAACCGTTCCTTCAGATGTCTCTTTGCAATTAGCGAATTTCAGACAGATTGTATGATGTTTAAATAGAACCTTTTCTAGATTTTTGTGCCTATGCGTATTAGGTCTCTGGTAGATACAGCTATGTGAACAGTTTGTATTTATATTAATTAATTTTTTGACTTTAAATTGTCTGGCACAAAGGGCCAGCAAAAATTTCCATATCATGCAATGTATCCTTACTTTTGCATGGTCCGGGAAAAAAAATTGCCGGCCCTTTGGGCCGGAATATTTTTTTCAGCATTTTTCAGAGCCGGGATTTTTTTTTTTGCAAATTCTTCCTGCCCCCTTCCCCCATAAAAAAGGCGAGCTCGTAGCTGTAGAACCAATTTTCTTGAGAAGAGAAATGGTAATAACAAGTTACGTTCAATATATATATATAAATACCATGAGGTTCTCGCTGTGCAGGTTCAAATTTGGACCCCCCTTCCCTTTTTTCAAAGTTTAATTTGAATTTCCATCATGGCGACATCGTTCAATATAAACAGAACTGTTTTCGAAAAACGAGGAGAGGGAAGAATGTTGGAGAAATTGTTCATCAATTTGTAAATAAACCAACCGAAAATTATGTTCGAACGTTTGCTAGAATTAGAAATTAAACTTGATGTTCAAAATATAGTTATTGAAGTTTAGAAACAGGTTTGTAGGTTAGAAATCGGAATCAAACTACCACTTTTTGTGTGTAAATTCTGGTTTGTAGCTGATCTCTTCTAAATTAATCAACTGTTTTAAAATCAAATTGTGTATATCGAAATGTATTTATGAAATGCATATTCATCATTGCCGTGAAATCGGAATTTGAAAATCTCAACACTGCTTTTCTCGAGTCGGACTCGGACTACCAATTTTAGTGTGCGCCCGATCTGTTGGCGTGAAGGTGTATCGAAATACCCAACTCAAAATTTCGATGCTCATATCTTTTCAACAGTAAGAGATAGGAAAAATCAGAAAGACTAAATAAGACAGATATATGGATAAAAAGTAATAATATTGAAATTTTTAGGAAACTTCATAAGCTTAATTTTTGTTTACTATTATAAGCAAAAAAGTGTCTTCCTCCTATGAACTTCTGAATTTGGAAATATGAAGGACGGTGAAGGACGTCATCGTAATAAATCGTTACAGTGTGCATCTAGCATTTCATATCTTGCATGGCTGTCGACTTTCAAAAAGAATGGAAATTGTAGATAGCAAAATACGAGATATTTAAGCTTACAAATAGCAAAACATGAAATTTTCGGTCCTTTTGAGTAATTCGACGCTCCCGTCAAATATTTGAATCTACTAAAAAACATGATGAAAAAAATAACAGAGACCAAAAATAAAAAAGACCAATCTAGCTTTTACTCCAAACGTAACGTTGGAGAACTTTCATTGTCCTAGCTTACAGGGTTCTTGAGAAATCGCTGATCCAATTTTCCACGGTTACGAAAACAATAGGTCTTCCGACGGAAGTCGGAAGACCTAATTAGAGCATTATGTTGTTATACCACCTAAATGTACATGTATAGAAGGCTTGTTTTCAATCTGAGCTTAAAATAAACATATTCTGTGAAACAAAGCAACAATTATTATGAATGCTTGATTGTTGAAAGTCCTAACAAATGAATGTTTGATCATAAAATGAATGTTTCCACTAAACTATGATTTTTACTACACACTGCATATTGAATAATTACTCATTTCAGTAAAAATGCAAAAAATTCATTGGCTACATACCTACCTTGATCATTCAAAACAAAATTATAATAATGGATAAATGTACAAATAGCAATCAACGTATGACCTGCTCATGATATAATGTTAGGAGGAAATTGAATAAAATCAAATTCACATGTAATTTAGGATACAACAAGTAAAGTTTACATAAACTGCAGTTGCATGAACTTGAATTCAAGTTTGAAGTTCATGTTTGGAAGACATAAGTTGACACATACATGTACTTCAATAGCTATAAGATTGTTCATATTTCTGCAAAAAGCACTTGAGGATAGCTCAATGATACCATCAATCTATAGTATGTCCCAATGTCTTACTTGAACCGCAGATGATGTGAAATTGCCTATAGGAATCTTATTCATTTTTATGCCCCCGGAATCAAAGATTCGGGGGCATATAGTTTTTGGCCTGTCCGTCTGTTTGTCTGTTTGTCTGTTTATCTGTTTGTCTGTCTGTTTGTCCGAAAAACTTTAACATTGGACATAACTTTTGAATGGGAAGTGATAGGGCATTCATATTTCACATGTGTATTCCTTGTGACAAGACCTTTCCATTGATACCAAAATTTTTGACCTCGTGACCTTGACCTTGACCTTTGACCTACTTTTCAAAAACTTTAACATTGGGCATAACTTTTGAATGGGAAGTGATAGGGCTTTCATATTTCACATGTGTATTCCTTCTGACAAGACCTTTCCATTGATACCAAAATTTTTGACCTCGTGACCTTGACCTTGACCTTTGACCTACTTTTCAAAAACTTTAACATTGGGCATAACTTTTGAATGGGAAGTGATAGGGCTTTCATATTTCACATGTGTATTCCTTGTGACAAGACCTTTCCATTGATACCAAAATTTTTGACCTCGTGACCTTGACCTTGACCTTTGACCTACTTTTCAAAAACTTTAACATTGGGCATAACCTTTGAATGGGAAGTGATAGGGCTTTCATATTTCACATGTGTATTCCTTGTGACAAGACCTTTCCATTGATACCAAAATTTTTGACCTCGTGACCTTGACCTTTGACCTACTTTTCAAAAACTTTAACATTGGGCATAACTTTTGAATGGGAAGTGATAGGGCTTTCATATTTCACATGTGTATTCCTTGTGACAAGACCTTTCCATTGATACCAAAATTTTTGACCTCATGACCTTGACCTTTGACCTACTTTTCAAAAACTTTAACATTGGGCATAACTTTTGAATGGTAAGTGATAGGGCTTTCATATTTCACATGTGTATTCCTTGTGACAAGACCTTTCCATTGATAACAAAATTTTTGACCTCGTGACCTTGACCTTTGACCTTTTAACCCAGTGACCTCACATACATGTACTTAACAGAAAATAGTGTTCATACTAACAAAGATGTCACCGGGGGCATTCGTGTTTCACAAACACAGGCTTTATTGTGCTTAAAAAAAAAACAAGTGAATATTCTTGATGCAAATCTCAGGCCACATAATAAAATACAAATAAGTCCAACAATAAAACCTTCAGAAAAGTCTGGCATATGCACATAGTCAATGGCACGGGACTGTGATATACATGTAGATTGATGCAAGTGTCTGTACTCAGAATTGAAATAATGCTAAAATCTTTATATACAGTACATGCCTAACATTTGCTCAAAAATCATTGATCAGACTAAGAAAAGACAAGTTCACTGTAACAAGATGCCATTAAAAATCCCTAATTGGAATTCATTTGAGCATTTTGCTAATCCTGCAAGTAATAAGAGTATAACATATAGCGAGAATTTAACATTGATTCAACATTGTGTAAGAAATAACAAATATAACAATGAAATACTCAAACAATAACAAAGCCATTAATTATCAATGTTTGCCCAGTGAGGTCCTAGGCGAGTAGATTTTGCTGCTATCAAATGTTTATGCTTTCTGCTAACTGTACAATATTTCTTGCTTGCAGAACTAAGGGCATATCAATCATTCTATTCTGGAAAGTAAAAGCTCCCTGAAAATAAAGATTCAAAAACATATGTAGTTAATAATCTATCAAACTTAGAGAAAAATAGTTATGCTTGTCTTGTTATTTTTCATTCATTCCATTTCTAGCATTTCTTTTAAAGAGATATAATTCTTTTCTTCAAGTTTACAAAGACACAAACTGAGAACGTCAATTTTCTCTCTTTGACATACTTTTTCAAATTCAAATTCTTTATTATACATTATTATACATGTTCTATAATAGGAATGACATTTGCTAAGCTTACCAGTCCTGACTTTTGATGGTGTTCAAAAGCTTGAATAAGTTCTTTAGCCCACTCTATCTGATCTTTAGATGGACAGAATGTATCTTGAACTATAGGGATCTGATTGGGGTGGATAACTTGTTTACCAGTAAATCCCATGTTTGCCCCTTCTGTAGCTTGCTTCTTGAGCCCTTCCAAGTCTAAAACAGGGTATAAGTTACACATTTGTACTTGAGAAAATACAAGTTCACATGTCAAAAAGAAATCAATCACTGTCACTCCTATTTCAGGTATAATTGTGTAATTAGAGCTCTTATAAGGAATAGCAAAATAAAGGTCGAAATGTAAATTTATATCATTTTCATGTTGTTTCTTTTATGAATATGAAACATTCCTAAATTTCAAACCTTAATGTGCACTCTAGTTTCTTTATTAGATGACCCTAAAGTGAGATCAAAATACAACTTAAAGGTCTGATATGTCTGGATAGCAAAACCATACATAATACAGCAAATTAAGAGAGTATAGACAGATCTGTACAAACAAATGAGTTATACTGGAGTTGACATTACCTTTATAGTCTATATCCACCATATCTATGGCCTGGAGGCGGAATGCCTTAGCACACGCCACTATCTTCTGTCTGGCATATAGCAATGATAAGGCATCTGAGGTCCTTGTAGCTCCTGTAATATCACAGAACACGCTAATTACTGTACACTGTTATCAAATGTAATACATAACTTCAATTCTTCAAAACATTTCTGATTTCACTTCTTTTAGGTGGGATAATTAATTCAGATGGAAATTACATGAAATATTTCCGTTTCTAATTTTTTTCTCTTCTGAGATGTCCTCAAATTAGTTCAGTTGATTAGCACAAATAATACAAAAGATCTCTGTAACCTTGGGAAAATTTTTGAAACAGGTTTTTATACTAGAAATACATAAATTTGTAATAAGCTTCTTGTACAGTCAAACCTGTCTCAAAGTGACCCCCTCTTTAGAGACTACCTGCTTTATGTGACCTTTTTTATTCCTACCAAGCAATTTTCCTATCAAATTAACCTGTATATAGCGTCAACCTGTCTAACGCGACAACGGCTGTGATTTTTCTGTCCCATAACAAAATTCCAAACCTGTATATTACAACTTTTTAGTGTTGCATTGAAGGGACTCAAACTATGCCATATTTTACATTAAATCTTTTCATCAGTGTCTGTCATAATTAAATCTTCTGTGATAAATAAAATCTAATGTGATTTTATATTTGCTATATGAATTATCAATAAATATGTACATGAATTGATATATGCAGTGATTCATTTAATCGTATTGCTCTTATACTACGAAAATTGTGTTGGTCAAAGTCAGATCCGCTTGAACCTGTATTCAGTGACCACCTGTCTTACGTTACCTATTTTCTGTCGGCCCTTGCAAAGTCATATAAGACAGGTTTGACTGTAATTAACATATTCTGACTTCTTTGATCACATTTATATTATTCTAAAAATACTCTGCTTTTATAACATGTACATGCATTTCATTATCTGTGAACAATTGGTCCATTTTCTATGCTGACCTTGATATTATATTGATTGTAATTTTCTAATATTGCATATCTATATGAAATGCTGCATTTGATTGATACGCTATGCTATACTACATGTATTCCATGGGTTTTAATAGCATAAACCCTATAGCCTCGAAGCTGATTTGGATCGGTCAATTTTCTTTAAATAAAGAGTCAGAGGCTGATATCGCTAAAATGTGTATGATAATTAAAATGAAGGCAAGTTTTAATTATCATTAGATTCTGTAAGATTTTTGTAAGATTTTCATGGGTTCTATTTTTGGATATGCATATAAAAATAGAACTGGAAGGAGTCACAACGTAGAGGTGATTTCCGGCGAGGGGCTCAGTATGGGGACGTGTGAAATTCAGTTCTTCGTGGTGTACTGTGGATTTCTCAAAAAAGGAGCGGCAAATCCCTAAATAAATTTCATATATTATTTAGACAGATATTGTCTTCAAATCAGCATAATTTTTATTTCAAGAAAAAATTTGGAACAATGGTCAAAATGGGACCAAAGTCCATCTGAATGACATGTCAAAATATCCCTATTTTCACTTTCACTTTCGTTTTCAGAGTGACAATAGTATCCGAAAGGTATATATCATTTAGTACCAATGAAATCTACAGGAAATGATCTTTCTTTTGATATATCACTTTCTATATAGGCCATTTCTATTTAGTCAGTAAATGACGTCAGCTTTTGGGTGTAGAACACTAGTTTTTGAGGTCAAAGATTTATGCTATTGTAACCTTTAGGACATATGAATGATGATACACAACATGTACACGTACAATTGGTATGCTTATTTATAAACAAGTTCTTGGATACCATACATCAAAATTCACTATATAGCATGAACAAGACATTGAAAATGAAATATTTGGTGTCAGTCTTATGTTCAAAGAACTGTGAGGGTTCAAAGTAGCTAGGGTACCTAGAGGTTCTATGATGAAAATACGGCCAAAATGGGCATTTTGACGGAGGTTGCGAGCATGTTTATACGGCTTGCTGATTGAAAGATATACGAGTTACATGACTATGCAATACACCAAACTCTTCGAAAAATCCTATATTTTCAAATTATGTGGAGAAAAATTTCAATCGGCAAAATCAAAATATGGTTTAAATTTTAATAGCATCATAGGACATATGAATGATGATACACAACATGTACACGTACAATTGGTATGCTTATTTATAAACAAAGTTCTTGGATACCATACATCAAAATTCACTATATAGCATGAACAAGACATTGAAAATGAAATATTTGGTGTCAGTCTTATGTTCAAAGAACTGTGAGGGTTCAAAGTAGGGTACCTAGAGGTTCTATGATGAAAATACGGCCAAAATGGGCATTTTGACGGAGGTTGCGAGCATGTTTATACGGCTTGCTGATTGAAAGATATACGAGTTACATGACTATGCAATACACCAAACTCTTCGAAAAATCCTATATTTTCAAATTATGTGGAGAAAAATTTCAATCGCCAAAATCAAAATATGGTTTAGGTTTTAATAGCATAAACCCTATAGCCTCGAAGCTGATTTGGCCCGGTCAATTTTCTTTAAATAAAGAGTCAGAGGCTGATATCGCTAAAATGTGTATGATAATTAAAATGAAGGCAAGTTTTAAGGTATCATTAGATTCTGTAAGATTTTTGTAAGATTTTCATGGGTTCTATTTTTGGATATGCATATAAAAATAGAACTGGAAGGAGTCACAACGTAGAGGTGATTTCCGGCGAGGGGCTCAGTATGGGGACGTGTGAAAGGAGCTGATAAGATAAGGGCTGTATTTAGCCCTGAATTATATCAAGTATTTCTTCTACATTATGATCTATGCGCAAGAAAAACTTGATCATAACTAAAATGTAATGTATTTGGAGATTCCTCATATAACTTTTATTTTGGTAAGCTTATTTCTAGATACTTAAATTACAGTCCAAAAAGTAGGGGGTAGCCATGTTGAAAAAGAAGCTAATATCGATAAAAAACGTTGAAAATTAAGAACTATCTAACTAATTTGGATATCTATAAACTTTAAAATATAGTTATAGTCTGATCAAGATACTAGAAATCAAATTTAAAAGACTGGTTTCAACTTTATCCAAAAATTTTAAAATCTTGAGTCTGAAATACGGTTATATTTTGATTTCATTGGCTATAAAGTAGGCATTTTACTGCGAAATAAACATGTGTAGAAATAAACAGCACACTCTTGTTTATTTCATTCCAAAATCTTGTGCATTTCATGTGAATATGTTAGGAATATATAAATGAATTACTTTAAAAGGGACAAAAATGAAACTTTGCTTATATTATGGCCTAAAACACAGATTCGTAAAAAAACCCCACCCTCCCTTTTTCAGTTTTTCGTCTCTGGGGTATCGTTCCCCCCTTAGCTACAGAACCCCACTTTGTCAAAAGATGTGTATTAGTGATATATATCTTCTGTAAAAGTGGCGTTCTGTAGCTGAGGGGGGAACAATGTTTTAAAAAACTTTTCCATTTTCCATTGATTTCTATAGAAAAAAGACATATTTTGCCCCAAAATTTAGGAAAACTATGCACGATTGATCTTATCCAACTGCTGATTATGATGAAACCAACAGCTGGCATCAATTTTGTGAAAGAATTTTCTTGAAGTTCCCATTTTGAAAATTCCACTTTTTCAGGGCAGATTTTACGCCTTATCTTATCAGCTCCTTCAGTTCTTCGTGGTGTACTGTGGATTTCTCAAAAACGGAGCGGCAAATCCCTAAATAAATTTCATATATTATTTAGACAGATATTGTCTTCAAATCAGCATAATTTTTATTTCAAGAAAAAATTTGGAACAATGGTCAAAATGGGACCAAAGTCCATCTGAATGACATGTCAAAATATCCCTATTTTCACTTTCACTTTCGTTTTCAGAGTGACAATAGTATCCGAAAGGTATATATCATTTAGTACCAATGAAATCTACAGGAAATGATCTTTCTTTTGATATATCACTTTCTATATAGGCCATTTCTATTTAGTCAGTAAATGACGTCAGCTTTTGGGTGTAGAACACTAGTTTTTGAGGTCAAAGATTTATGCTATTGTAACCATGGGTAATAGCGACTTACTGAACTCAAAATATAGGAATATAGGTATACAAAATGTATCTCATATGGAAATATAGGACAAATAGGACTTTTCGAACTTCATAACAATGCTGGAAAAAACAACTGACAGAATATTCGCCTCCCAGTATCCTTTCCATTTGTTATACTAGTTATCTTCAACATTGCATAAATCCAAATATAAAGTATATTATAGAGTTTGAGAAGGTGGCGAGCGAAGCAAACTGAAATTTTTTTATGATACTTTTGTAAGAAATTGCTGTAAATCACATTTTGTTCATGATTGAGTTTTCAATGAAGCAGCCAAAAAACTGGAAAAGCAATTTTTCGAAAATATAGGATTTATAGGACAAATTTCTCAAATAAAGGACTTTAATAGGTTCCTATAATTTTTACAGGAAAAATAGGAATTATAGGACAACTATGACCCATGCTATTCAGTGGGAAATAAGTTTAATCACACAAACATGAATGACCCTGACTGTTCTAAATTAAATGCCATGTAAACCATCCTAAAACCATTCTTTTAATCAGATGACTTTCATTGTCATTATAAAAAATAAATTTCACAAATTGATTTTAGATGCATATGTATTATTCATGTTCTGCACTTATCTATTCTATTCCTGTACAAAACATGAGATTGCTGAGAAGCATCAAATGGGTTTGGAAATTTAAAAAAATACGATCCTTACCGATGTCAGCACAGTAATCATCGGAGCCAAATACGACTCCATCTAATATATACAGTTTCTCCTTCAGTTGTAAATCGTAAGCTTTACTGAAGATATTCTTCAGGTTCATCAAGCCCATGGCACTCTCTACGAACGTGATCAGGTACGGCCGAGTGGAATCTGGTCTGTCCTTCATAGCCGACTTTAATCGTTTGGTAAACTAGAAACAAAATAAAATACTACCATAGTGCACACTACTCATGTGACTCAATCAAAATTAAACTGTCTGAATGTGTATGATGAGAGAATTGTAAGACTATGGATTATCGTTATGAATGTATCATGGTCGAACAAGATGTATTAACATGTACATGTAGGAATGATGTCCAAATCCTTACTTACATTTATATGAATATTTCTTTATCAGATGTTGATATAGGAAAAAAATCATTTCTTAAATTCTACACTAATTACTATAGTAATCATCTGTACATGATCTTGAATGAAGATGGTTTGTGAATTTCTGGATTAAAAAATTATTGTATCTGTGTTTTCCTGAACTTTAAACGACGTACCAAGACCGCTAACCTTTACAGCTGAATAGAGCAATTCTTTTTTTATGAAGCATAGTCACAATCTGCTGCAATATGAAACTATGTTAGAATGCAATTGTTCATATTTACTTGTTTAAAAGTTCTCAAACTTTTCTAATTTACAACAGCTCGAAATTTTTAATCAGCTAATTATTATCCACTATGAATACATTTTTAGCTTTCTTTCATACGTAAACATGTTATAGTAAAGATCTCAGTGACGTACATGATCTATTTCCTCCGGTCGATCCACCTTTGGCAGCATGATTGTACTCGGCATCCGTTTAGCCTGTAGTATAACTCGTAAATCTTCCTCCATCAGTCCGCTACTAACAGCATTCACACGTACCACACATTCTGTCCTGCCGAAATCGAGTTTGTCCAGCATCGTGCTGATGGTGTACCTGGCCTCCTCCTGACAATAAACATGTATGTATGTCAAAATGAGTAGTTCTCTGGGAAACTAAGGTATGACAACCTCACCCATCTCTCAACCCTCACCACACTGGGCTTCATAGTGATACAAGATTAACCTTCAAGGCTTAAAAATTTACTGGTATGATGATTCTTGACGTAAATTGTCCTGCATTTGACCATAAGTAAATAATGTTAAGTCTGTTTCTGTAAATGTGGTAATTTTTCTGTGGTCTGTTCCTGTAAATGTGGTGATTTTTCTGTGGTCTGTTCCTGTAAATGTGGTGATTTTTCTGTGGTCTGTTCCTGTAAATTTGGTAATTTTTCTGTGGTCTGTTCCTGTAAATGTGGTAATTTTTCTGTGGTCTGTTCCTGTAAATGTGGTAATTTTTCTGTGGTCTGTTCCTGTAAATGTGGTAATTTTTCTGTGGTCTGTTCCTGTAAATGTGGTAATTTTTTCTGTGGTCTGTTCCTGTAAATGTGGTGATTTTTCTGTGGTCTGTTCCTGTAAATGTGGTGATTTTCTGTGGTCTGTTCCTGTAAATGTGGTGATTTTTCTGTGGTCTGTTCCTGTAAATGTGGTGATTTTTCTGTGGTCTGTTTCTGTAAATGTGGTGATTTTTCTGTGGTCTGTTTCTGTAAATGTGGTGATTTTTCTGTGGTCTGTTTCTGTAAATGTGGTGATTTTTCTGTGGTCTGTTCCTGTAAATGTGGTGATTTTTCTGTGGTCTGTTTCTGTAAATGTGGTGATTTTTCTGTGGTCTGTTCCTGTAAATGTGGTGATTTTTCTGTAGTCTGTTTCTGTAAATGTGGTGATTTTTCTGTGGTCTGTTTCTGTAAATGTGGTGATTTTTCTGTGGTCTGTTTCTGTAAATGTGGTGATTTTCTGTGGTCTGTTCCTGTAAATGTGGTGATTTTTCTGTGGTCTGTTTCTGTAAATGTGGTGATTTTCTGTGGTCTGTTCCTGTAAATGTGGTGATTTTTCTGTGGTCTGTTCCTGTAAATGTGGTGATTTTTCTGTGGTCTGTTCCTGTAAATGTGGTGATTTTTCTGTGGTCTGTTTCTGTAAATGTGGTGATTTTCTGTGGTCTGTTTCTGTAAATGTGGTGATTTTCTGTGGTCTGTTCCTGTAAATGTGGTGATTTTCTGTGGTCTGTTCCTGTAAATGTGGTGATTTTTCTGTGGTCTGTTCCTGTAAATGTGGTGATTTTTCTGTGGTCTGTTCCTGTAAATGTGGTAATTTTTCTGTGGTCTGTTTCTGTAAATGCGGTAATTTTTCTGTGGTCTGTTCCTGTAAATGTGGTAATTTTTCTGTGGTCTGTTTCTGTAAATGCGGTAATTTTTCTGTGGTCTGTTTCTGTAAATGCGGTAATTTTCGCGTGGTCATTTTTGCGTATTTCACGAATCAAGGCACTTCGCAAAAATTTTCCCCACGCGAAAAATACCATGCTGCATTCTTATAAAGGCGGAGACGTTTATATTGCCAATACATTGTATTTCCCCAAAGTGTAACATTTTGCTGTCATATAAAAATACTGACTTTTGTGAAAGCCATGCATTTATATTATCTCCGTTTTACAGTACCTTGACCTTTTAGCCTAAAAATTCAAAGTTATAGCATAACATCATGCAGCAATGAAGTCTTATCTAATCAGTCTAGTTTGTAAAACATATGCCACTGTTGTAGCATTTTGACTATCGCAACGCCAATCCATGAAAAGAAATGGTGACCTTGACCTCTGACCTCCAAATCAATTGGCTTCTTCCCCTGGTGAGCAAATATGTCACTTTGCCCCCTCTTCATACAGTATCACAAGTTGAAATATTGTGATGCAATGAAGGATCAGCACACCCTTAGAAATAAGTATAAAATAGAAAATTAGAATTGCAGCATTTCATGGGATGCATTTGTTACCTGCAAAACATAGGGACACTAACTTAGTGACTAACAAATGGAGAGACAGACAGACAACAGAACAAAGGAACTCCTTATAGTAAATGCTATACCTCACAGGCAATACAAAACTGTTACCTTTCTATTGATAGCGACTCCATCCTCACAATCCAACACGGCACAATCCACGTCTAGTGAAGCTACTTTCTGTACTTTTCTCTCGTCATTACCCGGTACATATAGAACGGCTCTCCGTGGAATGTAACGCTGTTTAGGAGTTGGCGTTTCCTTCACATTTTCCTTTGTGGCTGTACTGGCAGATCTTTTCCATATATTTGCATTACATGTTGGTAAATAAACTGAAATTTATAAACAGTGGTAAACTTGTAACCATTCATACAGCCATTACAATAATTCAATATGTGTGACTAACTTTGATCTTTTTAAACAAATGTGTAAAATATGAAGGGATACATGTCTGAAAACTTTGAATATGATCTTAAATAGTGCAACAATGAGCAAGCATCAATATACTAGAGGTAAATTTTCGAAGTAGCAAATTTTCAGCATTTATTCACACAATGGCATTGTATTACTAACATTATCAATGTACAAAGTTTTATTGTTACCTTTTACCATGTTGACAGAGTTTAGTTACAGAGGACAATACATCAAAGCAGTCAAATAAACCATATGAATATATATAACTAACATAGTCTTTTATGAAAACTTGAAGGTATTACTATCCAAAAAAGAATTTAACTAGCTCATTGTCTCTCCAGTGAATACAAATTTTATAGCTATAATGGTTACCCCCCCCCCCCCCCCAAAAAAAAAAAAATCTTTATGTGAAAGAGCTAAAACAAGAAAATAATTATCTGCTTATTCCAATTTCACATATATTTAACAAGTTGCAAAATTTTTGTTCATCGTAACACTGTTTTTTAATAACTTTGCCTGACCTTTTATAGGCTAATTTAAACCCAAAAATCAAAAGGTGGCATCCTCAACTCATTTTAAGCTATGAAATATAATGATAGGTGGAGTACACACTCTATAATGATCCAGAAATTAGTTTGAAGCAATGTCTTAAACATTGACCTTTCACATTTTGGCCTCAAAATGAATAGGGCACACCCTTGATTCTTTGGGAACAAATCTATGATTATTATGATAAAATGTGCAATACACACTCTTTTATGATCTGGAAAACTTTTTCAATCGTTAAAGGCATTTTACCTTGACCTTCGACCAAAAGGACACAGGACACATTATTAAATCAATGGAATCAAATCAGTAGTCATTGTGATGTGGTCAGTGCTTATTTACATACAAGTATAGGATATTAACTATGAACCTGAATAATAAATCTTACCTCTGCAAACTCTAGATATCAGCCAAGGTACACTGTGAGGGAGATTCTGTACAATTCTTGGCATTCTCATGCAGCTACAATGAATAATGGTTATGAAAAGATTAATACATATAACAACTGGGGCCCAACTTTTTCCTTGCCAGTATTTTGTACTTACATAATACATAGATATCTAATGATTTACTTTTCTTGACAGTGTTTTCAAAGCCATAAATAAAGTGCAACAAACAGCACCGCACAACCCTCATCTGAGGTCAAATAAGAAGCTAGTGTTTGATTTCTCTCTTATTTTTCAATCTAAAATAAATAAAAGTTAAAGAATAAAACAAACATTTTATAGGATACGATTAATTATCCAGTTGCCAAATGGGCAAGGACTTCACAATATAGGTTGCTCAGAGCCAATTTTAGTTGCAAATGTGAATGGAAAAGTGCTGATCAAACTCCATGTTATCATGGTTATTACATTCATGGATCTAGATAAATTTCCAAGGGGATCTTTAATAAAAATATAAATTTATAAAAGAATAAGAAACTGCTAAATAAGGTACAGCTAGATTGCAAAATAGCTGCCTTCTACATGTATTTAGAAAAACCACTTAAAAATGTAGGTCATGGTCACAAGGTCAATATGTAGTCATGGTACCAACTGAAGCTAGGCCCTGATTTATACAGAGAATATATATCAGAAGTATGAAGTTATCCCTTGCAGTTCAAAAGATGAATATGTCAGATTCAGAGATATGTACTAACTGCCCTTAGCCATGACGTAAAATATGCATATTCAAACATAAAATTATGAGACTAGACTGAATTCAGGCCAAACCGAATTCAGGCCGTAATTTTTGTTTTATACTGATGGGTTGTAAATTGTAAACGATGTGAAAACTTCAGAAAATTTATTAAAGTAGAGCAATTTTTACTTAGCAGAGATGGATAAAGTCTGAGAGTTATAATCCAAGGAGGGAGATAACTCTAGCAAATGGAAGAAAATATATGGCTATGTGGGAACACACTATTCATGAAATATATACATCTGCTATATTCAATTCAATTCAATTATTTATTGATATCACCAAACATATGTGTTGGCAAACTACATCAAAATACAAGTAACAAAGTGAACAAGGCAAAACAAAATTAAAACTAACAATTATGGTATAGAAATATCAATATAAATGTCTGCACATTTGTATGTATGTGTATAGTTCATGTGATGTCCATTCTTGAAAACTTGTAGCTAATTATTAAGTTTCTAAACCTCTCTTAAATATCTCCAAAGTCATGGTCACACCTCAATAGACTTTTATTTGGCTGCCATTAAATAGAGAATAAGTGTCTTAATTTGTGTTTTGTTACTAATAATGCAACACAATATAGCAAGTGCAATTATCGTACAATGCGCATTTGCCCCTAGAATTGGAAGAATAATCCACTATTCGTGTCTTTTTCAGTTTCTTTTCCTCTTCTTAGTGTCCTTGTTTATTGACCTAGGTGTAATGTATATGTGTTGTATATAGGAAAGTGCAGCATCATTTGAAAATAACGTACATGTATAGGTTAAGTAAATAAATCCTGGAGAGCTGATGCGAGCCAGAGAAAATTTTATAAATGCTGACGGCAAAATGTTTTTAAAATGGAAGATTTCTAATACAAATTCATGATATATTTTTCAAATATCATGACAACAAAAGGGGAATTGGGACTTAATCTTATGAAATATGAATATTAATTAAAAAAAAAAGATTAGCTATACTTCGAAAATCCCCCCCCCCCTTCTGGATACACGCTTACGCGTATGACACTTTCAAGGAAGATTCATGCCTCCAGGTCAATGCAGTGGCGGATTCAGGGGGGTGCGGAGGGGGCGCCCGCCCCCCCGGCACTGACCCAAATTTTTCCAAAAACAGGTATATTTTGGCCCATTTTCAGTCAAAATCGGCAAAATTCGCCCCTTGACCCCCCGGCAAAGGGGGCGCTGGATCCGCCACTGCAATACCTCAAAAGAAGTCAAATTATTCTTACCAACATGCCTAATTTAAGGGTCCGTAGAATCACAGAACACACTGGAAACAACTAACTAAACACAGAAAACACTCTATAAACAACAGAAAACACCTTCCAAATGTCAAGAAACACCCATTTTTTTGAAAGATATACAAACAGTAGACATTTTGTCCAAGTTTCAATGAAATTGGTTAACATTTTAGTGAACTATGGCCATTTTTAGGTGATCTTATAAGTTGTTTTGAAGTGCGTCGCGGCGGCCATGTTTGTTTACCTATGTTTTTCACCTTTGATGTATTGTGTTTAAGTATGTATAATAGAAATACAAATGGTTGCTCCCTTATCGTCTCAAAGCTTTCAAAAACTTCAACTTCCGCAGGAGCGACGGAACGTCAGTACGTGATGTGTCTGTGAGAATATCTGAGACATTGTTCTCATCTGATACTGTGATGTCATCTGAGCAAGATTCGTTTGTGATGTCTAATGTATGAGTACATGAATCATTGTCATTGCATTCATTTGTCTATGCCGGCTAATTGGAGTCTGAAAAGAAACAAAATTTATGAAAAAAAAAGAAAGAAATTGTCATACGTAGATGTTTTGGTGTCAGTGACACATATATTAGACAATTATTGACTGGGAATGAGGTCAATATATGATTTGTTGGACCTGAAGAAAAATACTCAGTCATTCTCCATTTAAACGGCCAACTCAGAAAAAAAGCATGTCGCTTGTCTTTACAAATTGATAAAGACTATATATTCGTATATTTTGTATGTCCAGAAGATTATTTTTGAAGGTAATTATGCCATATTATCAAATAATTGGGTTTTGGGATAGTTGTAGTGCTTAATCTCGAAAGTAATATGCCCAAGGTTAAAGTTTTTTAAAAGTAGGTCACTTACCTTTCAAAAGTTATGTCCAAGGTAAAAGTTTTTGAGGACAAACAGACAGACGGATAGATCAAAAACAATATCCCCCGAATCTTCGATTACGGGGGCATAAAAAGGTGGCCAGAAAAATTGAGAATGACTGACTGCCCGAGGCCGGAGGCCTTTATATATTGCCCGAATTCCCAGTAAATAATTGGTGTATTGCAATTACAAGAATGTTATACATTTTATCTGGAGGAAAAAGTACGAAAAATATCATAGGTAATGATCAATTAATATCAATAGAAGAATGGTTGGAGTCAGATGAAGATGGGAAAGGAGAGGAAAGGAGGCGAACAGCAAATGGATAAAGATTTCACCTTCAATTCAAGTTTAGAAGAAAAAAAGTAATTTACGTGCTAAATCTCTTATTATTCAAGATAAAATCTTGTACGCAGATGAAGATATGTTTAATCTCGGAATAGTTTTGGTTTTCATCTCCGTATAATAATTTCTAATTCAATTGTCCATCAGGGTTTGTTTGATATATCAATAAAAATGAACACTGCACATGAAAGAAGTTTAACCATAAAAAATTAAAATGGCTTGAAATAAAAAAAAAATTACATGTAGGAAATATCTGAGCTTGGGTCGATTCTGTTTTTAACTAGGTCTGTTTATAAATCCTTGGTCTGGCTGAGCACTGTCTACTGAGTTCTTTGAAACTAGATCGTTGATATAAGTTTTCAAAATCAGACACCTTTTTTATTGCTCGTAGTTTTCTGTAAATCTGACTGGAAGCCCTCCCCTACTAATATCTGCCGGTCAAGGCCAAAATGGCAATCACCAAACAGCAAGTTTCACAAATATTATAAGATAAGATAAACCGTCATAGTCTAAAAATAAAACGCAAGAAAATAAAAAAGAAATATCTTCTCTTTTTTTTATTTAATCAGATTTATTTTCTCTCCGCTCGCACAAAAAGGCTTTGCCTTGTATTGAAATAAATATGTTAAAACTAAGGATTTGACCTCGTCTGGACCATCCACCACATTATTTTGGGATGGACTTTTTTAAAATTGTGTTTGGGAGATTTATGACAGATTTTAACAAATTGGGAAAAAAATTCATGTGGGAATAATCTAGAGAAAGTATAAATTGACTATCGTATTACATAGAGGGTGAGATTTAACTAGTCTGATGTGAGTTTCTAAGTTTATAATTTACATTTAAGTTGTTTATTATTTTATCACATTGCGAAAAGATATTTGCTGAATGAGTTTGAAAATACTTGTTCGATAGTAATAATATTCTTTAATTTACTTTAATCCTGAAAAGGGGGTTAAATGGACAAAATAAAATTATAGTCCTCTTTATTTTAGGTAACATACAGGTAACTGGCCGTTATTAGCCGGACAATATCATACCTCCCACTAATTAATGGTGATTGCATAATAGGGGCGAAGATAACGATATGAGAAAAGAAATGGGGTGGATAAAGGGGTGGGGTTGGAATCAATTATGATCTTTAGAGGTAAAAGTGGTCCTACGTACATTTTCATTATTCTAACGGAGATGAAAATTTATTTTCTGAGATGGTTAAATTAATCAGTAATTATTAAATAATCGTAAACCATTATCGTGATTATGTGTTTAGAATTAAGTAGTCAGGAAAACCTTACCTAAACCCACCCATTGACATTTATTTGGACGGTTAAGATCCGAAGCCCCCAAATTAGTTTTTATTAGAAATGTTGAAAGCCGCTACCTCCAAAAAGTGAAAAAGTTGTTATTTTCCATTCTTTTTCCCCCCAAGTTCATATCCTTATATCAGTTAACGTTAGGCACGATCTTTTTTCTTTCTTTCCTTTTAAAAAACACATACGACACAACTCTTTGAACCTCATAGATTAAAGAAAATAATGCCTTTGTTCTTTAATTTATTTTAATGAACAGATTAACTTGCTATTATCATAATGTAATTATCTAAGCCGTTCGTGATATATTGATGAATAAACGAACATGTAAAAGATTTGGGTTTTTTTTTTTTAATTATCTGCTATATAATGTCAGTGAAAAAAATTACAACAACAACTAATTTACCTAAATCAAAAAAAAAAAAAAAAGGAAATTCACTTAAACAACACATTTTTAAAAACAATTTTATTTTTTAATAATATACAATATAAAATGCAATCGACTAATCACGTGAAATGACACGGATATTAATTAATCACTGGGAATATAAACAAACATGGCCGCCGTGCCGCAGTCTACAAACGATCTGCAAAGATAAAACTAAAAATTATCATATTATACTTAAAAGTGAACCAATTTTGTTGAAAATTGGACAAAATGTCTGCAGTATGTATATCTTTCAAAAAATGGGTGTTTCTTGAAATTTGGAAGGTGTTTTCTGTTATTTATAGAGTGTTTTCTGTGTTTATGTGGTTGTTTCCAGTGTTTTCTGTGATTCTATGGACCGCTAATTTAATCTGATCCAGTACAGGATCTCACACTTGTTCATTTTTTTTGGCTGACCCCCCCCCCTCCTTCTCCCGAGAAATGACTTTATGACTACATGTCACCACAGTAACGGCAGCGCGTTTGATGGGTGAAACTATGCAGACACAACTTCAAATTGGGACAATCATATTATTCACATTCTTTGGAAGTTCGACAAAATTTTACTACCAACCTGATTTCTCGATGGTGTGCTCAGTGTACTTAACGTGCTCCGAGTCCGGTTTCTGACACGAACTGGATTAAATTTTTGATTGAAAAATCACTCTTCTCTTGTATATCATTCTTGAATGTAAACTATATTTATTTATTTGCAGCGGCACAACATTCCTACTTACTCGATAGATTTAGTATCGGTGATTTGAATTTTGCCACTCACGTCATTTTGTTTATGCCTTTCTTCCTGAATGGCATATTTAAAAATTATAAAAAAAGAAATCACAGTGGCGGATCCAGCGCCCCCTTTGCCGGGGCTTAAAGGGGCGAAATCTGCCGATTTTTACTGAAAATGGACCAAGATATATACCTGTTTTTGTCAAATTTTGGGTCATTGCCGGGGGGGGCGGACGCCCCCTCCGCACCCCCCTGAATCCGCCACTGAATCAGATCTCAATTTGTGCTATTTTAAAAGATTTTATTTGAAGATCTGGCCAATTCAATAGTTTCAGAAAATTATAAACATTATCAAGTTATTTTTTGAAGTCCCTGGTAGGTGCACCAACCACCTACCTAAAGGTGGTTAATACAGACCAACTGAACTGAACTAGTAATTCTAACTTATTTCATTTTGAATATTATTTTCAGATACAATCAGCATATACTTTACTTTACTTTACTCAAAATTGTACTTGATGGTACACGGAAAGTAAACGGAACTGGAAAGTCGTCAAAGTATGTCAAGAAAAACATGTCATTCTGAGCAGGCATCGAAGCCAACCCCCCCCCCTTTTTTTTTACATTGGAGAATGAATTACCTAAATTAATCATGGACTTAATTTTCCCGATAATAGACCCTCTGGAGCTGGATCAGTTGATATAGCTACTGTGCCTGTGTTTCGGAAACGAAATACTCCCTTCAGCATGTATCTCATTATGTCACGTGACTGCAGACAGCTGCTTTCGTTTTTGTCAAACATACGAGAATATTATGTTTTGCGGATGGCAGGCGTTATTTGATTGCATACGACGAATTGAAGCTGAAAATTGCGTAAGTTTTAAAGTAGAGGACATTTTGTAAGTCCATATATTGTAAAATTTATGAACAGATTACTGATGGAAAATCGATATCCAGGAGTCCGAACAGACCTATTTTATCATGTCTACTGTACTGTATCAATCAGTTATCTTTTAACAGATATATTTTACAAACTGCTTTGGTGCATATGATTGCAGTAATGATGTTTGTACAGATATGCATGGGGCAATCAAGGGTTCAAGTTTAGTGCAAACAAATATTTGTGATATGTTGTATGACATCAGCATGTTGTGATAATAATATGATACATGTACTTTATTCAATCAAATGCAATCATATATGGTATAAAGTGAAGATTCAGCTGACGATATGTCAGTGCATCAGTTACAATCATGACCTTTCTCTTGATTTCATTTATATTATGATTCCACTAGAAAGTAACCGGATGTATATGCTAGTGATAATAAGGAGTTTGATTGTAGAAATTACTATTTTTTGTTGATAGATCAAAAGTTTAAGTTTTTTGTTATGTCTTTTAAATGCTCTGAGTCTTTGAGGTAACAATAATAAGTTTGACATGAATCAGCACTGTCTCTTGGACTAATTTTTGTTGAATAAGTACATTAATGTATTTAACATGTTGTATAGAATATTGTAACTTTATTTTTTAAGGATTGAAGCAAGAGATGCAGAATGGATTGCCCACTCTTTTGGGCACTTGGATTGTAAACAACACCATCTAGTAGCACAGCCATATATGTAGTGAAGAAATCCAAGATACAACAATGATTAAAGATCTTATTGTGAGCAAGTTGAATCAAGCAGTCAGTCAGTATGTTGAGAACATCAATCCAGACAACATTACATACAGTCTGTTTGAAGGTTAGTTCTCAGTTTTAACTCTTTACACAAAATCATTACATTGTACACAATGTATGTCTTTCTTCCTTACACTGTTTATTTTAGGCTCACACAGGTCATTTGTCCTAATTTGACAAATATATGTAATCAGAACTGCATTCAAAGTCAGAGGTCACCTCTGAAATAGAAACATTCAACATTCTTTGAGACAAAAATTCTAAATTAACATCCTCCAACTCATTTACTTTTTTGTTCTGTACAAAGTACTGTTATGGACATGATAACCGTAAAAACTTATTGTGGCAGGTTTGACTTACAGAATGTAGCTGATTATTTGAGGCAGGTTTGACTGTATTTGGCTGATGATTTGTATGAAGCTGGTTTTTGTGGCAGGTTTGACTTTATGCTGATGATTTATATGAAGATAGTTTTGGAGGCAGGTTTGACTGTATGTAGCTGATGATTTATATAAAGGTAGTTTTTGAGGCAGGTTTGACTGTATATGTAGCTGATGATTTAGATGAAGGTAGTCTTTGAGGCAGGTTTGACTGTATGTAGCTGATGATTTGTATGAAAGTGGCCTTTGTGGCAGGTTTAATTGTATGTAGCTGATGATTTGTATGAAGGTTGTATTTGAGGCAGGTTTGACTGCATGTAGCTGATGATTTATATGAAGGTAGTCTTTGAGGCAGGTTTGACTATATATGTAGCTGATGATTTATATGAAAGTAGTCTTTGAGGCAGGTTTGACTGTATGTAGCTGATGATTTGTATGAAGGTGGTCTTTGAGGCAGGTTTGACTGTATGTAGCTGATGATTTATATGAAGGTAGTCTTTGAGGCAGGTTTGACTGTATGTAGCTGATGATTTTTGTGAAGGTAGTCTTTGAGGTAGGTTTGACTGTATGTAGCTGATGATTTGCATGAAGATGGTATTTGAGGCAGTTTTGACTGTATGTAGCTGATGATTTGTATGAAGGTGACCTTTGTGGCAGGTTTGACTGTATGTATTTGATGATTTGTATGAAGGTGGTCTTTGAGGCAGGTTTGACTGTATGTAGCTGATGATTTGTATGAAGGTGACCTTTGTGGCAGGTTTGACTGTATGTATTTGATGATTTGTATGAAGGTGGTCTTTGAGGCAGGTTTGACTGTATGTAGCTGATGATTTGTATGAAGGTGACCTTTGTGGCAGGTTTGACTGTATGTATTTGATCATTTGTATGAAGGTGGTCTTTGAGGCAGGTTTGACTGTATGTAGCTGATGATTTGTATGAAGATGGTATTTGAGGCAGGTTTGACTGTATGTAGATGATGATTTGTATGAAGATGGTCTTTGAGGCAGGTTTGACTGTATGTAGCTGATGATTTGTATGAAGATGGTCTTTGAGGCAGGTTTGACTGTATGTAGCTGATGATTTGTATGAAGATGGTCTTTGAGGCAGGTTTGACTGTATGTAGCTGATGATTTGTATGAAGATGGTCTTTGAGGCAGGTTTGACTGTATGTAGCTGATGATTTGTATGAAGATGGTCTTTGAGGCAGGTTTGACTGTATGTAGCTAATGATTTGTATGAAGATGGTCTTTGAGGCAGGTTTGACTGTATGTATTTGATGATTTGTATGAAGGTGGTCTTTGAGGCAGGTTTGACTGTATGTGTTTGATGATTTGTATGAAGGTTGTCTTTGAGGCAGGTTTGACTGTATGTATTTGATGATTTGTATGAAGGTGGTCTTTGAGGCAGGTTTGACTGTATGTGTTTGATGATTTGTATGAAGATGGTCTTTGAGGCAGGTTTGACTGTATGTATTTGATGATTTGTATGAAGGTGGTCTTTGAGGCAGGTTTGACTGTATGTGTTTGATGATTTGTATGAAGGTTGTCTTTGAGGCAGGTTTGACTGTATGTATTTGATGATTTGTATGAAGGTGGTCTTTGAGGCAGGTTTGACTGTATGTTACTAGCTGATGATTTGTATGAAGGTGGCCTTTGTGGCAGGTTTGACTGTATGTAGCTGATGATTTGTATGAAAGTGGCCTTTGTGGCAGGTTTGACTGTGTGTAGCTGATGATTTGTATGAAGATGGCCTTTGTGATAGGTTTGACTGTATGAAGCTGATGATTTGAGTATTACATTTTTGAGACACTGGTTTGCTGTATGTAACTGATGATATGTGTTACAATAGTATTGAGACACTGGTTTGACTGTATGTAGCTGATGATATGTGTTACGTGTAGTATTGAGACAGGTTTACGGCGATTACAAGAGTTCAAGTATCATCATGATATTCCCAACAATATTTCAAGCTTTATTTATTTTATTCTTAAATTTCAGGTAAAGGGGAGTTGAGAGACCTTAAACTCAAACCTGCAGCTTTGGTAAGTGTCTGCTTATTGTCTAACAGTCTTTAAGAGATAATTATGGAGTTTGGAGTATATACTCAATAGCAAGTCATAGAATAAACTTGAGTACCAGACTGCAAAAGTGAAATCAAATATGTTTGTTGCTTAATGTCCATCAAATTGATGTACCCAAGGTCATAAGCATCATTATGTCCCTCTTTTTGTGACCTTGATCTGATCATGGAACTGTATTTAATTTAAATTTGATAAAAGAAGTACATGTACTTGTAAGCACCTTTTCTACCATGTCTACAGGATGTTGTCATACAATAAACATGATAAAAGCACCCCTGTTTTATACAGTCATCTCTGGATAAAAAGATTTGACCTTGCACACGATTTCGATATATTCATATTTGTGTAAGATCTAATTCGAAATTTGAGCTTACTACCTGTCCATACTACATAGCAAGGTACCTAATTATCTGCTTTCAGACCCCATTCATGGTAATTAAATCACCTAACTACATGTTTCTGAGCAGTCTAACATTTTGATCAATAATCAATTGTAACGAGAAATAAGAAATTAGGAAAGCTAACCATTAGTCATTGGACAGAACCCCAAAAGAACATTAACGATTAGTCTGTTACAAAAAAAGAAAACAAGGAAGGAAGACAATAAAAACATGCCTCTCTTGTAAGAATTAAACTGAATCATTCAATGATGTAACTGACTCAACATGCATGATGCATGTAAATAGATTGTTGTTTGGCCATCAGATACCATGAGAGTCTTGAAGTTGGTCATCCAAAACTGACTTCTCATAATTTTATTTTCCCTTTCCCCTTTGGAGTCATATATGACATTGATACACCATGACCTATCACTTCTCTATTTCCCCGTCTTTCGTGAGATAAATCTTTTGCACCGATATACATGCAAGTTAAATACTTATAACGGACTCTATGTGATGCCTCCTAAATCCGTGTACCTGAGAATCAGATTAAGGATGTTCTATAGAAACGTGCCCGGAAAAGCACGATCAAATTATTGGAATTTTGATCAGTGGTTTGCTTAAGGCTGAAGCTGGGCCACGATCGCGCCAATATAAATGTAATATCTCAATGTGTATTGATCATCTTCTCTTGGCAAGCAGGCATCAGCAAATGATTGTGCTAAATAGCCCCGATTTATGATCAAATTATAATAGAAATGAAGAATTGAAACCGTCTGCACTTAAATATTTTTTGAGCTAAAAAGCCTATTGGTATTACCATGATTACATCGGTGCAATTGGGAAAATCTGGGTGCGCCTCAGTTTTGAGAAAGAAATAGAAGATAAATCTATAGTTATGTTTTACGGTTTTGTTAATATAGGTTATGAAAATTTTTAGACATTAGATGGTAGTCTGTTGTCATGACTTTGTGCGTTGTAAAAATTACGTACATCATAATTCAGAATGATGACATCGCCAAGACAGTAAGACACGCTCCATTATCAGAGCTTCACCCAGGCTTAGTTGACGAAGACAAAGCTCTTGTCTGGCTTAATGGATCCTATAGATAAAATCATTGACTTTATTTTGATGACGCTGACATTTCCACAGTAAATGTCGTTATGCTGAACCCCCAGAGATATCCTTTGCTTACATCCTTTTGAAATTGCAGAAATTACAAAGGCGAGAGAGAGAGAGCACACTACCCACCTTTAATAAGTAACCACCTATACTAATACATTTCTCTTGTTTTCAAAAAAGTGAAGATTTTTGTTCGATCGTTTTGAAAATCTAGAGATTAACTATTCTGCTATCAATTCAAGTCAATTTTTTGGCCAAATCTTTGTTTTATTTTCCCCCAAAAATGTCAATTTTTCACTTGAAAAAATTCTGAAAATATTCTTAATTTTTTTTCATTATTGTTTAAGGATAAATGATGCAAATGATATATTGAAAAATTTCATGCATTTAAAAGCTCTGAAAAGAAAATAATCGGATGAGCTTTTCATGAAATTTCTAATGTTTATACTACCTGGATTCTTATCTATGGTGGGTAGTGTGTGTGTGTGTGAGGGTGTGTGTGTGTGTGTTTAAATTGCAGAAATTACAAAGGCGAGAGAGAGAGAATGTGTGTTTAAATTGCAGAAAATTACAAAGGAAATACATAGAGAGAATTTGCAATAGAAACTCAAACCTAAGTTAAATTACATCTTTATCTGCATTAAATCATTAACCAAATTCAACAAATCGTATCACACTTACATCTATTTACATTTTATGGTATTTTATTACAGATTCAATTGCTGACCATACAGGTAATTATTGCTTTCATTTTTAGCTCGCCGGGACGAAAAAGTCCGGAGAGCTAATGCCATACCCTCGGCGTCGTCGTTGTCGTCGTCCGTAGACAAAACTTTAACTTGGGCTATATCTCTTGAACTATAAGGGGTAGAGCTTTGATATTACACATGTAGATACCTTGTGACGAGACCTTTCATTTGAGACCATGACCTTGGCCTTGGACTTTGACCTACTTTTCAAAAACTTTAACCTTGTTTCTGACAAAAACCTGTATAGGCGAGCTATGCAATCTTTGATTACCCTATGTTTTAATCAATAACACCCCCCCCCCTTTCAAGAAAAAAGAAAAGATGGTGTATATCCTTGATCATGTGTGACTTCAATAGATGATGTCATCAGTAGATCCGAAGCAAATAATTTTATTGGCATGGTTGAATTCATATCATTGTAATATACACGATGCAAACCCAAGATCGTCATTTTAATGGAACAAAACGATGGAAGATTTTGTTGATAAAATATGGAGGAGTGAAATGAAATAGAAATACAATATAATGTGTATCAATCAAATTTTATATTTTTTATTTACAGTTGGGAAAGGAACTTCCAGTAGAGGTCAAGGCCGGATATGTTGGTTTGTATTCATTTAAATTAAAATGATCTAAATTACGAGGGGCAAGATAATAGCAAAATATACTTTTACAATTCAATTATATCTTTCATAGCTTGTAGAATATATAAATACAAAATGTTATGTAGACTTGAAAATAAAACTGTATGAGTTATATGTAATATGTATGTTTGTTTATATGTTTGTAATCTGCAATAAAAAAAAAATTACGAGGGGCGATCAATGCGTTCGTGGACATTGTCTATAACTTATCTTTATTTACATTACACTACTATCAAACTTGAAGGGATTGCCAAACACAGTGAGCCTCGGCGAGGGTCAAGATTGCTTTCAGGGTCAAGGTCACATAGTTAGGGTCAAACATACTACAGTCGATATGTCTGCTCTTGAACAGTCAAATCTTGTATAAACTGTCTTTGAGAATTTCAATAGACTTCTCTGACTCGAGACCGATATGCCTTTGGCGAGTTCATGTACATCACAGATTCCATGATTAACGAAATAAAATAAATCAAGAGAAGTTTCAATAAAATAAACATTGCAGAAAATTTAGTCGATGTGTTCTTTAGAATGTAAAGAGATATATTGGCGTTTTTCTGAGAAGAAATTCAAAAGAAAAATGCCTCGGTCGTTTATCACCAGAAAGCAATTTACAAGCTATAAATGTGCTGTTGTAATTCATATTCAAAGAATAGAAAATGGAGCATATAACATTTTCCGTTTCTTTGTCTGTCTGTCTGTCTGTCTGTCTGTCTGTCTGGCAGTCAATTCTTCTAACCCTCTCTTCGAAGAAGAAATCTTGAGATTCATGCATGGTAATAACTAACGAAAATTTCAAAGTACATATAGGCATGAAAATGTGAAGTGCACAAGCTTTACTAGCATTGTCGTCGATGCATAGAATTGCTCATCTGTCGGTATATTTTAAAATATACATGTGTAAGCTCATCTTTATTATGGGCCACAGGAGACCTTATTGTCTGTTCGGCGGGATTATAATTACTACATTCACGCCGTGTCTTTGTCACACAATGAAGAACGGTTTATATAGCTAAATTTACAATGACATCTGTCGCCTACTTTAATTTGAATGTTCTGTTTTACCGTGTTGCGGAAATTGATTTCCCGACCGATAATCCTTCCACAACATAACGTTGTCTTTCCGCGTTGAATCGAGGTTCTGTTCCAATGTAACTGTAACACTCGCCAAGTGCTTACAGTTATCTTTTTCCTCATCAAGTTACAATTGTGTCGTGTAGCTTAATTTTATTATAAGTCAATATACATGCATATATACATGTGTAGCTTCGTTTCCAACCAAACGAGTTCTAATTCAGTTACCAAGCTATCTGTGCTGGAGTTATTCTTGCATGTATGAAACATCTTTTGAACATATCTCTAGCAAAAACGAAGAACGCTGATTGTTTTTTCGCAAGAATTAGGGTGTTCAAGTGAGTGAGCCCCTCTTACAAATGTATTCGTTGAACGTGTGTGTTTCCTCGTCTATTTGTTTAAAAAGAAAGAAAGATATAATGTTTCATTTTCATGACCTGAATAAAGTCAAGGACTTATACATATTTTAGATATCCTTGATAAGGTTAACTTATAAAAAAAACCAACAACAGGTGCATTACTATAAGTAAACTATACACGGTGTCTATTGTTGTTTCGTATGAAATAATTAGCTGATTATTTTCTTGCGTGTAGACATGCCATGGTAGTGCTGAATTTACTCGTGACATGTACAGGTTGATTATGAATCTACATTATTATTATTATTCCTAGTTTCATCTGTTGATAAACATATGTGATATGTTTCTGTCGACATCAATAACTCAACCACCCAACCACCTCCCCCCCTCCACTTCCAAGATTTGCCTCTTCAAAACATTAACACTGATTTTTGAAATGATAAATTGTAGCCGGCCGTTTCAGCATGCCCATTTTGTGAAGTTCATTAGATATTCATGAATATCATATTACAATTGAAATTCATACTTTAAAATTGAACAAATTATTTTGAATTCATATATGATCCACTATTTGCATATATTTGATTAAGCTGGTAAAATAGAATATTTGCAGGCTACCAATGATGAGCTATCAATATGCACGAAAGCTTGATTTAATTATCATTGGGAAAAAAGAAACTATATTAGTATGGAAAGAAGCAGTTTTCAGAGAAAATAAGAACGAAAACAAAATTCCCCAGAGTTCTACAGAGACATTGTATAGAAAATTAAGCTTGTATCTTTATAGTCTATACAAATGACTTATGTAGTCTGTCTAACCACGTGTATAGCTGTTTATGATATCTTTGATGGTATTAGTTTTTTAGCTCTACTGGTCTCAGACCAGTCGAGCTTATGCGATCACCCTTCGTCCGGCGTCCGTCCGTCTGTCCGTCTGTCCGTCTGTCTGTCTGTCCGTCTGTCCGTAAACAATTCTTGTCCGGACAACTCCTCTGAAACTATTAGAGATAGAAACTTAATTCTTTTTGTATTTTACTTGGTCCATGGTCTAGTTGTGCACCTGACATTCAGTTTCAGTCCCTGACTCCCAGGGTCTTAGAAAATGGGCGTGGTCATTAAATTCTATGTAATTTTGTCCGGATAGCTCTTCTATCACTATAAATGATAGAGACATAATTCTTTTTGCAATATGATGGGTCTGTAGTCTAGTTGTGCACCTGATATTTTGTTTGAGCCAATGACCCCCAGGGTCTTAGAAAAGGGTGTGGCCATTTTCTTTTATATTATTCCATATAATCTTATGCTTACAGCGCTGACACTATAAATAATGGAGACTAAATTCTTTATGCAATATGATGGGTCTGTAATCTCGTTGTCCACCTCATATTCTGTTTGAGTCTCTGACCCCAAGGGTATTAGAAAATGGGTGTGGTTGTTTTCTCTCTATTAAACTACATGTGATCTCATGATAGCTAATTTCCCAGAATTTATGGATAATAGTTAATTGATTTATTCCAAAATATTATCGGTTTGCAGTTTAGATGTCATTACAGTATTTTACTTCAGTCCCTGTTTCCTAGGATTCTGGAAAATGGGCATATGGCTATTTTCTTTTACCCTATCTACATGCATTTAGAGTACATAAGTGACAGAAACTATAAATAAACAAAGATATTGCAATTTTACAGTATTATCATAGATGAGTCTGTAATTTAGTTTTTCTCATATTTTATTTGGGACCTGACCCAGGATTTTATCTTCAATTCTATAGAAACGCTAGGGGATAGTTTCGGAATTTCCTCTGATCAATCAATCAACATGAAAATCTTTTCTATAGTGTTTATACAGTGCAAGAAAGATATCAAATAGTCAAAATGCATGTATTTCTCACTTATTTTTTATTTGTTTAACATGTTTAAGGTGTAAGATTTTTGGGGAGAGTAGTGAGAATTTTTGTTGCAAGAGTAGAATGTCCGAAGTGATCACAGACTTGGGCTGTGCTTTCTGTTAAATGGGAACACCAGAATCACAAAGATTGATCATTTTATCATATAAAATAGCAATAATGCATCCTTCACATTGCCAAATGAAAGGAATATTGTGCTTGTGTAAGTTTTTTTTTTTTTGAGGGGGGGGGGGAGAGGGGGGAGGTAACTAGAATGTCCTAAGTGATCACAGACTTGAGCTGTGCTTTCTGTTAAATGGGAACACCAGAATCACAAAGATTGATCATTTTATCAAATAAAATAGCAATAATGCATCCTTCACATTGCCAAATGAAAGGAATATTGTGCTTGTGTAAGGTTTTTTTTTTTTTTGGGGGGGGGGGGGGGGGGGAGAGGGGGGAGGTAACTCTTACATCTTTCTTTCTTCTTATAAATTCCTCCACTGCTTGGAGTACCACCCCCAATGGGATGTAAAACTGTGTGGTTTGATAAAATTTTTCATAATGTTTACATTAAAGCAAGTGACACATGTTTTAATAGAAGATAATATAACAAGAGATGCCTTATTGGCATACCTACTATGTGTTAATCAAATTTAAAAAAAATTAAAATAAAATACTAAAAAAAAAATCATTTGTAAAAGCCGACTCATACAAAAATATTTCAACCCAGGAAAACTTCTACCAAAATTTTCCTTTATAGCCATTTGACAATATTATCATAGATGAGTCTGAAATTTAGTTTTTCTCATATTTTATTTGGGACCTGACCCAGGATTTTATCTTCAATTCTATAGAAACGCTAGGGGATAGTTTCGGAATTTCCTCTGATCAATCAATCAACTTCAAAATCTTTTCTATTATGTTTATACAGTGCAAGAAAGATAACAAACAATCAAAATGCATGTATTTCTTACTTATTTTTTAATTGTTTAAGGTGTAAGATTTTTAGAGAGAGTAGTGAGACTTTTTGTTGCAAGAGTAGAATGTCCTAAGTGATCACGGACTTGAGCTGTGCTTTCTGATAAATGGAAACACCAGAATCACAAAGATTGATCATTTTATCAAACAAAATAGCAATAATGCATCCTTCACATTGCCAAATGAAAGGTGCTTGTGTAAGTTATAGAAGTTGAATTTGTAACAGGAGAGGGAGAGATGTGACTGTACCGGGAATCGAACCCGAGATCTTCTGCTATCAAGGCAGACGCTCTTACCAACTAAGCTATCTGGGCACGATGCCCGTTCCTGCCACACTCCTCTCTACCAATTTTTCAGGTTTCCATGCACTGGAAACCTCTGTAACAAAACTCCACTTCACCTTGAGTCATTTAGTTTGGTGCCAATTCTGTAACAGGAGAGGAAAAGATGTGACCGAACCGTGAATTGAACCCGAGACCTTCTGCTATCTGGGCAGACGCTCTTACCAACTGAGCTATCTGGGTACGATACCTGTTCCTGCCATAAATTAATGGTAATAAACTAATGTTTCAGGCCTTTTTGTCAATTGGACCTCGAGTCATTTTGTCCTTTTAAAATTTGACCAATCAAAAACATAATTTCAACCTCATGCATATTTTTCTGAACTGGGATATATGGTAGAAATGTTTTCTATAGAGGATCAAATATTTCATACCGGTATGTAAAAATATTTTGTATTATATTTTAATAATTAGCTTCTGTCTACATTAATACCACATTCGCCCTAAAAGTTCATGTTCTTCGTTCAATATTTTATTTACATTGTTTTACATTTACTAAATAAATAGCCTAAAACCTTTTTAGGTTTTAGAACAAAATGGCCGATACTTTTAAAATTTCACTCGGTAGGCCACATGTCCTATTATATTTAATTTCAATCTGAAACTGCCTGATTACTTGATCTAAGTATTTTCACTGGTCAGTATAAGAAAGAAGGAAATATCTCTTATAATAGAGTATCCTATGCAATACTATTTCAGCTCAAATGAGAGGTTATTTATGCCTTTAGTCTTAATTTTATCAAAGGGCATATAGTGGTAGGTCTGTCTGTTCATCTGTTTGTCTATCCATCCGACTGTCAGTATATCATTCCATTCAACTAAATTCTGATGAAAGGGTATTAGATAATAGAGCTGTCATATATTGCATGTCTATGAACCTTGAGAAGGCTCATCTTTTGGAGCCAAATTTTTAACCTTTGACCCCATCACTGACCTTTGACCCACATTTTTTGAAAAATAAAAACATCTGTTATTTTAGTTTTGATACATATGGTATGTTATACATGTTGTATATACACGTTTTTAGTAATTCTCTCACATTCTAGAGAAATCTAAGGCACTTTTGATATTCTTGGGGGGGGGGGGACTCCGTTTTTTTCAAAAAAAAAATTTTGCTCTGAATTTTGATGAAAAAAATTAATTAGGAATTGATGGATATGCATTGGCATGTGGTTGTTGGTTCTAATAAAAAAAAACTTGATACACATTTATCCCGCCTCTGGCAAATTTCTTGCAATCTGATTGGTCGAGAAGAACCAAATATTATGTTGTATTATTTTACTAACAGAATATTATTTTGATATCCTGCTTCTACTAAGATGCTTTATGCTTTTGACGTCACCAAAATGCTTTAGAATATGTTGAGGTAACATACACAAACCAAAAGCGATTCAGCGGGATAAATTCGTTATAGAGTGTTTTACAGGGGGGATACAGAAATATATTGGGTCGATGAAAAAAGGCAAGGTGAAGTCCAGCATTCATTCTCTTGAGTGTATATGTACAAATCAACCAGGAGAGCTTCAGTCTCATCAGAGACTTCTGGTCTCATTCCAGTTTCCTAGCGCTATTGTGATGCTATTTTTGTGACAGAGAATAAACTGTGTCTCAGACTAATTAATGTGTTTTACAACTTTATTCGGAAAACAAGTCAAAATGAGTCATATCTAGTATGAAGAACGAATTTGTAATATCTTAGGGACGGCTACTAGTATATTGAAAAGGGGTTAGGTTCAATCTGATTAAAATTCAACTCTCTTTATTCCATAAACTAGAGATAAGTTTTAATTAGATTGGGGTTGGGTTGTGCAGTATCATAAATAACTTTTGCCATCTTTCTTTTAACTAAATTACCACCTATTGCAGCATGTAAAATCTATACATGCAATCACCTCGCATGCATGTAGACTATAGAGACAAGATACACAATGACCGAGTCTCAGAAAACAGTGTGTTGTACTATCTAGATAAGATCTGTTCCTGATATAACTGAATCCGTTTCCATTAAAACTAAGAGATCTGGAATATAGATCTGGAATGGTTGAAGAATAATATGTCACAGTGTTACAGAAATACAAACAAATCTTTAGTAAATTCAATGTACATGTAGTAATTTTGCGTTCTACATATCATACGTTATTTATTTCCTCAGATTACATCAAAATACAAATTCCCCTGTCCAACTTGTTCTTGCCGGGGTCTGAGGGTATGCGACTTGAGCTGGATGGTCTGAACGTGTTACTGGGCCCTGTGACGGACAGACCGTATGACAAGGAGAGGGACGAGGAACTACAACATGCCATCAAAACAGCCAAACTACAGGCATTCGAAACATCCACTGTGGAAATAGTCTGTAAGTCTTGGAGTACTTAATTGTCATACGTAAAAAAGTGGGATCTGTTATTTGTCAAGTGCCGATGTCTTACAAAAAATAATATTTTTTAGATCTAAATTTACACAAAAGATCTTGCGGTGACATTGTAAAAGCGTGTTAAAACACTTTTTATCAAATTTTGTCAAATTTAGATAATGAGCATGAAGGAAAACTTCATTGTGATATAACTTTGATTATCAAAACTTCAAGATAAATCTATAATTTTTACAGCTGAAGAAGCTAAGAAGAATCCCACGTTGTTTGAAAGAATGGGAAAGTACATCCTTAATAATATTCAGGTAAAAATTTAGTTTATCTAATCTTATGTTGATTTGATTATTTCTTATCAAAAATTACAATTTGCCTGAAGAAATAATGACATATCAGCTGAATACATATTTGTTGAACTTATACGTACCCCAGAGCATTAGGCATTATAAACATTGACAAAATATGTCTCTTCAGATCAAGGTATCAAACATTCACATTCGTTACGAGGATTCCGTAACTAACGGGGATTATTCCTTTGCCGTGGGTACCATACTTAGAAGTCTACATGTGGTCACCACTGACGACAAATGGCAGGAGGCCGAACTGGACAGCTCTGCCAAAGTCCTACACAAGGTGATGTATCGTAGCTGTCTACAATGAGAATCCTGCACCGTTACAGAGCACTTTTGGTTATATTTCTAATATATTATGTCAATTTCCAGGAAATACAAGTACTAAAGATTTTATCATTGTGAATCTTTGTCACGGTGGGTAATCTGGCAATGCAGAACAGTCAGGTTTTCTGTATTTTTTGCAATATAGATCATTTATAACAAAAAGGGGAATGTGATGCAGTGTAAAAATGTCTTAGCTGTGAGTTGTATCCAAAATAAGGTGAATATTAACTTTTAATAACGCATAAAAATGACTGGCTTTCTACTTTTACTTTCATCTACATTAATCATGCCGATAGTTTTTCAGCTTTATGAAAAGATATTATTCTCTTATTTTGGATAAAACTCATAGCTATGGCAATCTTACACTGCATCACATTCCCCTTTTTGTGAAAAACTATCTATATCACACGTAATTATAGAAAAACCGAATGTTCTGCGTTGCAAGTTTACCCACTGTGTTTATAGGAAGTAGAATTTATGATAGTCATTGTATAAGAAGAGTTATCATTCACTTAAGCTATTATAGCACATGACTATATACAGCATTCTATAGATAAAGAAAGAATTGTTTTATCTTTGGTATTGAATTCTTTTAATTGACTTCTTATTAATTTGTCTCTCAAACATATTTTGTATTTGTTGAATTCATGACTAAACTATTTTTACCTTTTACAGTTAGGGAAGTTAACAGATTTCTCAGTGTACTGGAACCATTATGTAAAGGACCCAGACCTTGTAGGAAAGAAACAGAGGATTAAAACTGAAGAATGGAGGGTAATTTTGTAACTATATATTCTAAGTAAGAGATTTTGAACTTTGACTTATCTTGGCTACTACTTAGTGCAGTTCTTACAAATGCAGGAAAATTATTATATTTTCTGTAAAATAGCATTTTAAAGCCAAACTGATAAACAGAATCTGATAGATTTTATTATCTTAAAGAAAGAATTAGGAGATAAGTGTACATACTCAAATTACATGACACATGTGACAGTCGTGAATCAATTTTCATTCTACAAAACTTTTGGAATGTTTCCTTTAGTTTACATGTATTTAAGAATTCAATTGTCTTCCAACAGAGGCTGATGAGAAGTTCTGTATCTACATACAAAATCAAAGAAGAAGCTTTCCAACCAAGTAAATTCACTTTGTCAATATTGTTTTATTTCCTTAAACTATCCTAGAACCTAGGTATATTAAACTCATCTCAGTAAATGATACACGGATCTTTTAAAATCCAAAAAATTATTGATAACATCCTGCTTTGTTTTATTCTATAACTCATTCACAAGTATTTTGGCGGGATTGCAAAGCAATTCCGGTCTATAGATTGACGATGTCCGTCTGTCCATCCGTCTGCCGTCAACATTTTGGTTAAAGTTTCTGGTTGAGGCAAAATCTAAGGAACTATATGCAGTAGAAACTTTATATTATACATGAAGGTTGCCCATGACAAGACCTTTCAATTTATGCCATAACATTTGACCTAGTGACCTTGACCTTGGACTTTGACCTAGTTAAAGATTTTGGTTAAAGTTCCTGGTTTAAGCAAAATTTAAGGAACTGTAAGCAGTAGAAACCTTATATTATACATGTAGATTGCCTATGATGAGACCTTTCAATTGATGCCGTAACATTTGACCTAGTGACCTTGACCTTGGACTTTGACCTAGTTTAAGATTTTGGTTAAAGTTCCTTGTTTAAGCAAAACCTAAGGAACTGTATGCAGTAGAAACTTTATATTATACATATAGGTTGCCTCTGTCAAGACTTCTCAATGTATGCTTTAATATTTGACCTAGTGACCTTGACCCAGTTAGTGACAAAAACTTACTTTGCAATCCAGCCATACCGTCTTTAGCGGTGTTTTATCTCACATAATTTACGTGATGACATATACAATGTACATACATGTATAATTAATCAATCAGTGTTGAATTTCTTTTTTGTCATTGATTTTTAAAGAGTGCAGGCAATGATATGTTTTGTCTTTCTCTTAAGTTCTGGAGCCTGTCTCAGCAGAGGCCAAAATTATCATGAACAATCAAGATGATCTACAAATGCCTAAACTGTACATTCAGTTCTCCTTACCAGAGTTTGAAAGTGTATTTTCTAGGCATCAGGTAAGGAACTCTCCATTTTCTATATTCTTAATCTGTTCACCTCATGATAAAAGTTATAAGAATATTTAAATCTGCTTACTACTTGTGTTTTATCTTTGTCAATCCATTTCATTGTAAAGTTTTGTTTGAACATGTTTTGTCTTTACACTTCAAGTATGTTTTTTAAATACTAAAGAATAGCTTTTCTCCTTTTCAGTACATGAATTTATTGAAATGGATTGACTCTACCACCCGCATGCAGGTTAATCAGCGTTACAGGAAGTATCAGCCCAATATGCCGATTCGGCACAATGCCAAGATATGGTGGCAATATGCCATAAAGGCCGTGCTGGAAGAATACATCAGGCCATATTCCTGGCAAAACATTGTGGAACACAGGTACTGAACAATAAAAACATATAGAAATTCTGCATGTCATTACTGGAAAATGTCACACATGTTAAGCTATGGTTCTAGCCTGTTTTGGTGTTTTTAAATAGGGCAAATTAATAAGAAAATGATAGAAAAAGTGTGATAGACATAATTTTGAAATAATTATAATTGATTGCAAAACCACAAAATTGAAAATTAGAGAAACTTGGAGAGTTTACTGATATTTATCCATTGCTTTCTTCAGTCAAAAGGCAAGAAGATACAAGGATTTATTCAAGAGACATTTGGAGCATCCAGACAACACGGCATTCAAAGACGTTTTAGATCACGTAGAGAGGTCACTGGACATAACCAGTATCATGGCAGCAAGGGGAAAGGCTAAAGCTGAGGTCAGTATCTTACTGTGTTAACTTGTCGCCTTACTGTGTAAAATGTATTGTCTTTTAAAAGGCACAGGAAGTAGACTCTTTGAATGAGTTTGGACTCTCTGTTTTTAATTTTCAGATAAATCTCGATTTAATTATGAATCAGTTCTTTGGATTAAAACCTATTATTTAGAATGAGCATAACTATCATACAAACTTTCCGTATAAATACATAATTATGTATTGTTTATTTTGGGTCGCACATTAGAATCTGTGCTTCCATCTGTCCAAATTAAGAATTTACATATGAATGAGTTTTGTTACACAGTTTGCAGCGGAAGCACCAGAGAGAGCTAAGAGGAAGAAGAAGAAGGAGGGATCATCAGGGGGCTGGTTTAGCTGGATATGGGGGTCCGAGGAGGAGGAAGAAGACATTACCATAGATGAGAAAGGTAGATTTGTATGATTTAAAGTATTGCTGTGGTAAATATGGATACTTGTTGTATATGTAAAATTTTATAAAAGAAGGTTACAGTGAATAAAAGTATTCAATGATTATAAAAGTTGTTCATTGATGTAAACTTTTAACAATTTTCTCATGAAATTCATTAAGAGTATTTTTTTTCAGATCTACTGTCTGCCTTGTCAAGTGAGGAGAGAAAAGAACTATATAATGGTATAGGTTACGATGAAAACGCTGAAAAAGTCTCCCTTCCTAAAGAGGTAGGAACTATTAGAGAGGTCGAGCAAACCCAACTTGTACGTGTACGAGATTCGAGAACTTGTACGTGTATTTACATGTTAACTGTTTACATGTTGACGTTAGATATCACAACGTGTATTGGTACGTGTAAGTCGTATATACGTTTTTGTGACATAATTTGTCTTTTGTTTGCAACTGCGTGTTTGACAAGAACTTGGCATGTAGATTTTAAAGGTAAGGGGCATTTAATACAGATGGAGATTTAATTTTTCTATTCTGATTGATCATCTTATATATTAACATCAAAATTAAACTTCAAGGATAAAACTTTGGGTCAACTTTGAGGGCTCCTCTGTACAATGTGATGCATTTTATTTGCAATTCCTTCAAAAATTCAGAAAGTACATATGTTCCCTAATAAATGGAATATACATGTAGGTTTTTATTGTGCGAATAGCACATAGTGATTGCCTGATTTCTTCACTCATGGGAGCCCCGTCTACTGAGTATGTATAAACGATGTTACTCTGTTTACATGTACCTTGGGACTGCGTCAGCGTCATGATCGGTATAAAGTCTGATCACTGTCTGAATCAATGAATTATATCTATATGAATCGAGCTGTCGTGTTATGTAAATGCATGACCTAATGAAAAATTGCATCTGTATGCACTGAGATGAACACAGTGTGTTGGAAACCCCTTTCCATTACCAGGTGATTATCTGTTTTAGTGGACAATATATAAATGAAACGGTACTATCGATAAAGATATTAAGTTGAATCATTGAAACGTAAAACTAACTTCAAGTAGGCTTATTTTGCCCCTCTTCACAAAATAAAATGTGTATACGACGGAAAAATTAGGAACTTCCATCATGAAATATGATATTAACAATTATGAAAAATAAAAGATCAAAACATTCCCGTTTAGGATGTATCATGTTTTTATATACTAAAAAAGAAGTGAATTTTCGTTCAAATTCTTAGCACACACCTAACATTGAACATGAAAGGTTAAAGAGAGAGTGGGGATCAAATTAGAAAATAAGATTCGTCTTCTTTCCTTGTATATGGAATCATCAATCGATAGTCATATTGGATTGTTGTATTTTTTAGGGGGGACGGATAGATTTAATGTGATGTTATTTAATTTTCATGTTCACTGTCAGACATCATCTTTCAATTCATTACGACAACATTATGCATTTGCATTTTAGTTCTGTCTTTATACTTCCATAAACTGGCCTACGAAGGTGTTCAGGAACAAATATAACTTTGAAAACACAATATTTTGTCATACATTGTAAGTGATATTATTCTGGCTATTCGCACTCAGTACCTTTAGTGCTTTGATAGGTTATCTGCATTCAGTTGCTTATGAAATCTACAAGTAACCTTAACATGTAATTACCACTTTACACGTTTTACCAAACATGTAACATGTAGCACAGGTGTGTAGAATGCAAAATGTGATGATGTCATACTTAACTTTTTGACGTACGCGTACACGTACAAGTTCAGTTTGCTCAACCTCTCTAATACCTCCTTAGCTTATGTATATATCCTGATAACTATTTTTAGTATCCTCATCTACTTTTGTGCAGAATTCATTTATGAACCTATTGAAGTATTAGAAATTTTTGTAATCAAATTTGACTTGTAATGTTTTGTCATTCTCAGTATGTTGCGTACAAGATTCAGTTTGAGATGAAGAAGTGCAGTGCTACACTGATGAACTACAGTAAACCGATACTACAGGTGGCACTGTCTGACATGCTTACTTCGTACGAAAACCGGCCAGGTGGTGAAGGTGCCAGGTATGTGTTTAGCATATACATGTAGATCATATACTCTAGGAAAAGTAGAAAACCACCAAGCACATCTTCATGTGAATTGCAAATTTATCAATGTTTTTTCAACAAATCAGAACTGTTGATGCAATGAAAATTAGATGATTTAGCAAATGTTCAGTTGTAGCCTTTACACCAAGAATAATTCTTGAACAGTATATACTGATATACATATAATCTAAACTCCTTTCAGAGTTCTAAGCAACACCGAAAGTTTTACCATAGAGGGCGCCTCTGTAGACTACAACCTGGTATCACTGCTCACATCAAATGGTGGAATATATAGTAAGTTGATCACAAGATAAAAAGTGATATACATGTACATGTACATTATCATAAAATATTCCCGTAATATACTTGAAATATGCCCATTTTAAATTTGTTCTGTTCAGATCTTACTTGTAGATTATATACATGTAACTAGATTAAGTTCAACTTCACCCATTTTATGCTCCCTATCTACCAAAACCATTATTATAGGATATCTCTTCCAATTTTTTGTTCTTTAGCCATATATTTTTTATGCCATCAGGGGGCATCTATGTTTCACAAACACATGTCTTCTTCTGTTTTAAACATTTTATACATCTTTGTCCTGAAGAGTTTCTCTATGAATTTTGATTTTTTGAGTTTTCAATGTCTGTGTCACTATAAATTTCATTTATATGCAAAATAATATGGAATATAGATAATTTAGACTGTTCCTTGATACTTCCTTGCCACTTTCAGCCACAGACAATCAGATGTTTACGTTGGATTATGAGTTACGTCCCCTGAATGTGAATGCTGACCAATCACTCAAACTTAACATCCGTCCTGTGGAAATAGTCTATGATGAGGTACTGACAACCAATATTTACTACATGTACATGTATATAATCTTCCCCCTTGCTTTATGATTTACATGTAGATTATGAACACATTTATTATTGTGATTTTTAACCTTTTTACTGCTTCAAGACTGGTTGTTTCATTACTTTCGTAAACAGAATGATAAGGATTTCAAACAATATTCTAGTACATATTGCATTTACGTAAAAAGTTTCTACAGCGGCTTAATATCATTCCAGGGATTTTTCAAGTCCGTTTTTGGGTCCGATTATCGGACCCATTCCCAACACCAAAATGACCTGTATTTTCCCAATTTATGATTGAAATTTCCCAATTTGAACCTCTTAATTTTTTGTTAAAGTGTTCTTCAATAAAGAGCAAAATAATGACGACTGAAATACCTAGCAGAAATACGACATTAACGATCAATACGTAAACTGGTCATAAATCTTATATCCGGTATAGGTTTACGTTTTGGTCATCAAATTGAATATCCAGTATTGGGAACCCCAGGACCATGTCGTCTCACAACAGCAAATTTGATACCAAAAAATTACAAAAGGGAGTTTCTCCTCTTCTTTGTAAAGGATAGATACGTTCTTCAAAATAAAATTTTGGATAGTGACTATAAAAGAAACAACAGAAAGTAGTTCATGTTCAGTTAACAGAATGGGGGCAACTTGGACAGTGGGAATATGTCCGCCGTCAGACACTGACTTTAAACCTGAATCCTGATTGATCATGATCAAAAGTAGCCCCTCTGACTCTGAACAGATGACTGTTCCAGATCCTAGAAGTTGATGTCCTTTGAAGCACAATCTAAAGTATAGATGGCTTTACTACTACTTTGTTTCTTTTATTGAAGACACTTTGAATAAGAAGGAGTTATATCTCTGTGTAATGATTTATTCCATTAAGAATCAATTAAACTGTTGGAAATTCCCAATTTCATTGAAATGCCGTGATTTTTCCCAATTTTAACGGACCCTGGACCCAAAGTAAAATACCCTGAAAAATCCCTGCATTCAGACTATATACTTGAATGTACATCTCTTTGTAAAAGTATAAGAGATTTGGAAACAGATTGTCTTCATTTTTTAGGTCAAATTTCATTGTTTATATAGTTTTTGCCAAAGGTGCAGTATAAATTGCCATTATTTTTCTTCAATGATTTAGCATGCCTTATCACAAGTGCTGATGTTCTTCCAAGTACCAGATGAGGCAGGGACGATGGACGTAGGATCTCTGGCCAGGGAACAGTTAGAGGGTGTCATGAAGTACAGTAGAGATACACTACTGTATGCTATAGAACAAAAATCTGTAAGTTATGTACGGAATATGCTATTAGTTATTAGGTTTGTTACTGACTTTCTACAGAGATTTGTCGAGTTGACCAAGTCCATAGAAGGCGATGCAAAGCCGAGCTTTCTATGGACTTGATTAACACAACAAATTATTGTGTATGGTCAGTAACAAACCTAGTAACTGTTTTATTTTGTCGAGGACCAACATCTCCATTTGTTACAGAAAATTGGCGTTTAATGACTCATGACTTTTTCATGCAAATTCATTGATACGGCAATGGCGGAATTGCTGACGGCGTGCATGTGACGCAATTTACGCTCTCTGATTGTTTCAAACTAGTCCGTGGCAAAATAAATAAACATATACATGTATACTAGAACAGCTACAGGGTGTCATGAGGTATAGTGGAGATACACTACTGTATGCTATAGAACAAAATTCGGTAAGTTTTATATGGAATATACATGTATACTCGGCAAACTAAATGTAAAATGTACATGTATCTGTTCTTTAATCTATAGTGCAAGACTGATGAAATAGCTTTCATGTAAAAACAAATTGGAACTTTACTTTGTATAGCCTCATATCAAAGATAATGACTGGCATTTTGTTTTTGTCTTTATCTGATTTGTCTGATGTTTATTTGTTTGTTTTTGCTCAAAAATAAAGCCGGATTTGAACATACATGTATACTGTACATGTGTAGGGGTATATTGTTATGTTTTCTCAGTTCTATTTCTATTTTCACACAGACATTCCATATATCTGTTCACATGAGATCGCCATACATTGTCATTCCACAAAAAGGAACACTTCATAGGTAAGATAAAAAATAGAATATGTATTATAACTTTCTCTTTATGATTAATAGTGAATATGACATTGTTTTGCTAGAACCATAGATATTGTGTATTAGAAGAATAAATTCAAGATGAAAAGTGTTCTTATACATTGTTATTGTTTTTAGTGGTGGAAATGTACTCGTTGTGGACTTTGGTAAACTGGACGTACAGAGTGAATTACAGGACAAAGTTGATGAAGTACAGGTCTGTATGAAATATACAAATGTAATAATCTAGTGTCTACTTTCACATGTAAATATTTCTTGTAAATGGTACATGTACATGCACTCTGATTGTAAAGAATTGATTCTAAATCAGACTTTCTGTTGTGAACAGAGCTGCTAATTTAAGAAAAGATTGTTCTAACTTTCAATGAGAACCGTTTTGCTGCACTTATGATATTTAATAGATTTATGCATGTACCCATATGTATATGTTTTACATGGTACATGTAATGTAGAGACTTGAAAATGTTAATAAAATTCTCATATATCACCTACCAAACCATGTCTGTTACAGAATGAGAGCATTACAGAGTTGGAGTCTAGACTCTATGACAAATTCATGGTGAAAGTTACCGATGTTAAAGTCCTCATAGCTGATTCTGGTTTGTTATATGAATTTATGTTATTAGAATTAATGATAGGGATGAACATCTTAATTTTATAAAAGTGACGGATAAGGTCACCTTCAAGGTCAAGGTCAAAGGTAAGGTCAAGGTCACATATCCTTTATCAAACATAAGACAAGTGACATGCCTGTTCTTTAACAGTCTATATACAATGTATGATATCCTGATTCAAATGCCTCAAAACATAATTTTTAAAAATCTTTTGGTTCATAATCAAAAACTTTTTGAAAATGTACAAGCAAGTATGAAGAGAAATAATTGAAGATATTTTGTGTTTATATAGGAGATGACTGGCATCTGAAGCAGACAACAGAGAATTCCAAGTACCACATTTTACCAAGCACAGGATTTGTGGTGGCCTTCCATAAAACTGTCATTCCTGATAACTACCAAATACCTCAGTATGTAATCTGTTCAAACAACTATCACTTAGAATTATACAAAATATCTCAATACATACATGCCTGTATTAGATTTATAAATATAGACATTTTCCGTTTTATTGCGAAGGATTCACATGTGCATTTACTTGCTTTCTTCACATTCCTTTTGTTGTGTCTTTGTTGGATCTTAAGAATTTTTTTTTTATTTGAAGTCACAAGTTTGATGCCCGACTACAGACTTTAGAGATCAACATGACAGATGAGCAGCTGCTGATCCTTTATTCCTTTATCTATAACTTCCCCATGCCAAACACAGCAGCACCCGTGTCCAGCTATATGGATAGGCCCTTGGAGTCTTCAATGGCTAGACTGGTACGAAGTCTCTAAACTTGTAGTTTATACAGTGTACATTAAACTGGTTTATCAGTAAACATCCTTCACAGCCTCCATTACAGAAACTGGTGTAAAAACAAAGAACTCCAGACATTCAAACACCTCAATAAATCTTCAGATATAAAATTTCAATTGGGGTGTTTGTAATCTGGAAAATTAGTCCATTCTTGTTAGAGCTAGAACTTCTATAATTTTGTCTCTTTCTAATAATGTTGTAACAATTATATTTGACTTGAATATTCTGTAAAGTTTTCTATGAATTCTTAATCTGATTATTTTATTGCATATTAAAATTATTTTAATTGTGACAGGTACGGTCAGAAGCCCAGCTTGAGCCTGACATTGGTTCTTTACGTAAACTGAAGAACAGCATTCTCAAACGTACAGTGGTCAGCCTGGAGGATGTAGAGGAAGAAGAAGAAGAGCTAGTGCTAAAAGATGGGAAGAAAAAGAAAACTGTCCGAGTGGTCAGTCCTGGTCAGTTGTTATATTATGTGATTTCATTGATTAGCTGTTAAGATTATTCCTGTCAACGTTTGGATGTAGGACCTGCAATAGTTTTGTAAGGGCTAAAGTTGTCGTCTTTACCAGGGCACTGCTTAGTTGAGATAATCAAAACCAGAAATAGTAGAAAGACTAAACTTGGACTATCAAAGTGTGATATATTAATCTTATACACTATATAACTTGTGAATATACATGTATGTTTATAGATGTGGAATCCTATCTGTCAGCTTCAGAGGACTCGGATGATGACAAGAAAAAATCTGAGAAGTAAGTGTAAAGTACATGTTACAAGTGTAAGTGTTATACATGTATCTACAGATTATAATCATTTAATTAATGATACAAGTAAATTTTTCGATAATCATAAGAATGTTTTTTACTCATTGAAGAAGAAAAACTATGACTTTTTGTTATAGATATAATGGCAACACGAAGTTACATGTAATGCACATGAGCTCAGTGTACATGTACAAATATATAATCATAAAAGGATAGATTTGTGTCAGGAGTACCAAATTCTATATATCATTCAGATCAGAAATCCCTGCCATTCAGAACTAATTTAAACTTATTTGTGTACTGTATAGTTAGAATGTACATGTAGCATGAATAATAAGTATGTGTAAAAATTACTTTAAAGTTCCTAATTTTTCAGATTCCAGAAAGTGAAATCAGTTGATGACTTTTTGTCCCGGAATGTCAAAATGAAGATGTTAATACGAGTACAACTTGGTGAACTCCTAGTGCAAATGTCCTTAGAACAGAATAAAAAGACTGTAGACTATTTGATGTTTAGATTGGACAGAATTGAGGCCAATATGGCTACTTTAGTGTACACAGGTGCATCTGCACCGAGTTCTTGTGGTATGGAGTTCCATGCTATTGTAGGTGGAATAAGGATGGCAGACAAGCTACATACAGGTAGTTATGTATTTATTATTAGCTCTACTGGTCGAAGACCAGTCGGGCTTATGCGATACCATGTTGTCCAGCGTCCGTCCGTCTGTCTGTCTGTTTTTTTGTGATCGCAACTCCTCTGAAACCATAAATGATAGAAAGCTAATTCTTTTTGCGTTTAGTTTGGTCCATGGTCTAGTTGTGCACCTGATATTTTGTTTGAGCCTCTGACCCCCAGGGTCTTGGAAAATGGGTGTGGTCATTTTCTCCTATATAAGTCTATGTAATACATGTAAAGTGATAGTGAGAGAAAAATAATCAATCCCTAGATGTGATCAGGGACACGGAAATCCAATCCTCGTGTCCAGGATTTGCTTTTGTCCACGACTCGGCAAGCCTCGTCGTGGTACAAGCAAATCCTGGACACTCGAGTTGGATTTTCTTGTCCCTGATCACATCTAGGGATAGATTCTATTAGTCTTTGAAAACGGGTGTGGTCATTTTCTCCTATATAAGTCTTTGTAATCTTGTGAACACAAGATCATAGAAAGTATACATGTAATTCATTGAGAGTAAATTCTTTTTGCATTATTATGTGTCTGTGGTGTAGATGTGCATCTGATATTTTGTGTGAGCCCCCGGGGTTGAAAAATGGATGTCAATTTAGTGAATTTAACAAAACAGCCAGTAGAGCTTCAGTCTCATCAGAGACTTCTGGTCTTCTTTGTTGTATGCAAATACAATTTGAGATTAGGGATGATCAAACCAAGTGTCTGTGTGTTTGTGCACTCAACTTTCTGGTTAAACTAATAACATTTATGTAACTAAGTTTCTTATTGCCATATGTTTCAAAATGATGTTTCTTTTGTTTTCTTAGATTTTAAAGACAAGTGACTTATCGTATAGCAATATGAATGCACATGTGTTATTTTATGTGTTACTATATGACCATAGGAGCTAGTGGGGCCTACTTGGAGCTCTTGAAGACTGAAGCACAGAATGAGCTGATTTCTATCAGCTATAGGCAGGTCAGTACTTTTACTTGGAATTGAATTATTTAGTATGCACATGTATTATTTATTAGAATAGTTATCAGTCTGTAAGTCTAATCTACAAATCGTCAGTGTTTGTTATGACAGACTTAATGTTTTTTTGAGGACAGCAATTCAAACTTAAGTGAAATATACATGTACATATATTTATAAAAAAATTCAGCATTATTTTGAGCATGCTTACATAAACTGTACTGTATATTTACATGTAATAAATCTGTAAATCTTACATGGTCTAAAAGATCTTGTGTATTTGTTTTATAGATCACTCCAGACTGTCCAGATTTTAAGACAAAGTATGACTCTATAGAACATGGAGTATCCACCACATTCCACAATATGTCTGTGATATTTGACCAAACTGGTATCTGCTACCTCAAAAAATTCCTCAATAATTTCCAAGAAAGGTAAGGTGATTAGTTATAATGAAAATCTAATGTTATGTGTTCACTAATTTTATTAGACCATACGTGCAAAGTTTTCATTCCATAAGTGCATATCCATGTAAGATATGCCCATTTGAGTCTTTAAATCCAGGAACCATTTCAATGATAAAAGAAAAGAATATTAATCTTAAAGACTTTTGCTAAACTGATCTTTATAGTACACAGAGTAATATATCAGACAAAGCAGCTTGAGTAAAAGTTTACTATAAATATTTCATTTACATGTATCTCTCCACTGATGTCTAGGCTTGAGAGTTTAGAGGTTAAGGAGGACCTGCCTTTGTCCCCGCCCCCTCAGGCCATCCTTAGACGTACAGACAGCCAATCATCATCCCTGGCCAGTAGAGCTATAGACCTCAGTAAAAGACTCTCGTCTGTGATGGATCATGGTGAAATACATACTTGTCAATATCAACAAGATTATTAATTCATTTGTATATACATGTATTATACATGTATCAACTGATATTGGTTTTCCACTCTTTAGAATTGTATTTTTAATAGATTTGCTTGTGGTTTTCTAAATATTTGTAGGAGAGATAGGATTTAATTTTTCAAGTATTTTTTGCCTTTTTGTCTGTACATCAACACTTTGACCCTATCTCACTATAACAATAACTCATTAATTTTCAAGATACAAATTTGATATTTCTAATTTGAAGAGCAAATAGAAAAAGGTTCATCAGGTTTTATTGGCCGGATTGCAAAGCAATTCTGGTCTATAGATTGACGATGTCCGTACGTCTGTCCGTCCGTCCGTATGCCGTCAACATTTTGGTTAAAGTTTCTGGTTGAGGCAAAATCTATATGCAGTAGAAACTTTATATTATACATGAAGCTTGCCCATGACATGACTTTCAATTTATGCGGTAACATTTGACCTAGTGACCTTGACCTTGGACTTTGACCTAGTTAAAGATTTTGGTTAAAGTTTCTGGTTGAGGCAAAATCTAAGTAACTATATGCAGTAGAAACTTTATATTATACATGAAGCTTGCCCATGACAAGACCTTTCAATTTATGCGGTAACATTTGACCTAGTGACCTTGACCTTGGACTTTGACCTACTCAAAGGTTTTGGTTAAAGTTCCTGGTTTAAGCAAAATCTATGGTACTGTATGCAGTAGAAACTTTATATTATTAATGAAGCTTGCCCATCACAAGATCTTTCAATTTATGCCGTAACATTTGACCTAGTGATCTTGACCTTGGACTTTGACCTAGTTAAGGATTTTGGTTAAAGTTCCTGGTTTAAGCAAAATCTATGGAACTGTATGCAGTAGAAACTTTATTTTATACATGTAGGTTGCCTCTGACAAAACCTTTCAATTTATGCTGTATTATTTGACTTGTTGACCTTGACCCAGTTTGTGACAAAAACTTACTTGCAATCCGGCCATACCGTCTTTAGCAGGTGTTTATTATATTTTTAATTGTTTGATTTATTTAGTAATTTCATATCTATTTTAGTTTGTGAGTTGTTAAAACTAATAACCTTTATATACATGTATTATAACAGTTGATATGGCAGATAGGTGGCAGAGCTGGGACCAAGTTACATTTGATCTCCTCCATGGAACACCTGTGTCTACACCTGGCTAATAAAGACACGGACATTGCAGAGATGCAGTTCATAGGTAAATCATACTCCTAATTAGAGTTATTTCTCATATCAATCATGGTTATGGTTTATAGGATACAGCCAAGAACATGAAGAAGGAAGTTTGTTATCAGCTGTCAGCTTTGTGCAGCAATATTTACATGTATATGTGTAATCTTCATCAACAAATATGCCAAATTATTGATTTTGTGATGAGAATTCAGATACTTTTGTTTTCTGAGATGTCATCCATTAAAACTTCACTTCCAAGTTATTCGTTTTAGAACATACAGCATCCAAAACTCTTATTTTATCAAATATAGAACGGTCATATTGAATGTAGCTTAAACTTATACATGTACATATACAAAATGTACATGTATATGTATATGCATTATGAAATACAGGTATGCAGTGTCAGGTGTTACTGAAGCCCAAAAAGATGACCCTGGATCTGCAACTGAGAGAGTTTCAATATCCAGGATCTGACCAAGGACACTTTATATCCTAATGTGAGATACTAACTACTACTGAGAGTTCAAAGTATTTATGATACATGTTCTTTAAAAAGCTCGTAAGTGTTGGAATTCTTAAGCGTGCTTGAAAAGTGATAAATCTAGTTAAATGAAATACAATTTGTTTTCAAATTTTCCAAATTTATATTATTACTTTGACTAATATCATTTAAGTAAACCACATAATGGCTCTTGTGTTCAAGTCTGTATTACATGTTATCAACAGGTTGCCAGAAAGTTATGATTGATTTTCATAAACATCTCTAAAAAGTTTCAAAACTAAGTTTTCATGTCTTGTATTTCAGATACTGACAATAGAAAGTAAGGATTCTCCTTTCTTTGATATGAAGGTGAGACAGTGACATAATAGATATTTTACACTACTTTACATAACTCTTGTAGATACATGTACATGTACTGTAAACTGTAAGAAAACAAGGGACTTCGCGAAAATTTCCCCCATGTGAAAATTACCCCCATGCATTCTTACAATGGGAAAGACATTTTTATCGCCAATATTTACCCAATGCGAAAAGTCTTGATGTTATAATCTCGAAATTTCCCCCCAGCGAAAATAACCACGGTTACAGTATTCATCTTCAAAAATATTTTATGTGTTGATAAGTTTATATTCATTATCTTTACTCAAGGAATACAACGATATCATTTAAAAAAAAATAGTAACAAGGGACATGGTCTTATTGAATGTTAAATGTTATTAATAATTATGAGTATACATGTATGTCTCTCACACTTCACATGTACAGAATAATCACACGATATGTCATCTAAAATTTTGCCTTATTGTCTGCTCTTTGAAAATCTGACTTTGCAATTTCTGACATACTTTACAATTTGATGTCATAAATGAATGTATTAAATGAAAGAAAAAAAGAACAGGTGCTGTTAAAAAGTGGTTCATAAGTTAGTAATTCTCTCATTATTATGATACCTTCATGCTTATTATGATCTTTGTAACAGGTTGAGCAGTTCAAGGAAAATAACGTTAATCCCCGGGGGAGGAGGAAGTCCCGTACTGAGCTACCACTAGACTATGTCATTAGAATGAGAGTCGGCAACCTACAGTTTGCTTATATTAGCAAATTCCTCTTTGAAATCATGGTATGTAACACAGATATGTAAACATAAATATTTCAGTACAACAATTTTGTTCTATGCTTTTTTATGTGATTCTGATTATATACTCTGTAAGGAAAATATTGAACTGTCTTTTGAACAAGATTTTTGAACCTATGAAAAGTCCTGAAATCTGATTTTATACTAGAACTTAGGTCCATGTAAATTTTGTACGTATTGCAGAGATTTTTTGAGCCAATGAAAAGTCCTGAGATCACAGAAGCTGCAACAGTTGCCATGGAAACTGTTACCAAGCAGGTCTGTTCTATGTCCAGCATGTATATTTTTGACATATTTTTGATTTCACTCTACAACCAAAACCGTCACTTATTACTAAATGTATTCAGGATGTTTATTCAGACTATAAAGGAGTAACACAGAGGCCACATACATATATGTTACATGTATTTTTGTGTCGCCTGCGAAGCATAGCGACACTTAGGGATCACTTTGTCCGTTGTCCGTCTGTCCGTCTGTCCGTCCGTCCGTCCGTCTGTCAGTCTGTCTGTCTGTCACACTTTGGGTGTCACAGCCCATAACTTTTGATTGGTATGTGATAGGGCTTTGATATTTCACATGTGTATTCCTTGTGACAAGACCTTGCTACACATACCATAATTTTTTACCTAGTGACCTTGACCTACATATTTGACCTACTTTTCAAAAAAATTAAGAATGGATATATCTTTTGATTGGTAAATGATAGGGCTTTGATATTTCACATGTGCAATCCTTGTGGCAAGACCTTTCTACACATACCATTATTTTTTACCTTGGGACCTTGACCTAGATATTTGACCTACTTTTGAAAAAAGATAAGATTCGCTATATCTTTTGATTGGTAAGTGATAGGGCTTTGATATTTCACATATGTATTCCTTGTGACAAGACCTTCCTACACATTCCATAATTTGTGACCTTGACCTAGATATTTGACCTACTTTTGAAAAAAGATAAGATTCGCTATATCTTTTGATTGGTAAGTGATAGGGCTTCGATATTTCATATGTGTATTCCTTCTGAAAAGACCTTTCTACACAGACCATTAAATTTGACCTTTTGACATTGAACTAGATATTTGACCTACTTTTCAAGAAAAGTGATATTGGCTATATCTTTTGATTGGTAGGTGATAGGGCTTTGATATTTCACATGTATTTTCCTTGTAACCATGCCATTCTACACATACCATTATTTTTTTACCTTTTGACCTTGACCTACATATTTGACCTACTTTTCAAAAAAATTAAGAATGGATATATCTTTTGATTGGTAAGTGATAGGGCTTTGGTATTTCACATGTGTATTCCTTGTGACAAGACCTTTCTACACAGACCATAAAATTTGACCTTTTGACCTTGATCTTGATATTTGACCTAGACCTACTTTTCAAGAATTTTGATCCACTTTCTAGAATAATAATCAAACCGCTTCGCAGGCGACACAAGCATTCCTTGGATTGCTATTTTTTTGTTGTAAATTGGATCTTTAAGAGTTAGTAAAAAACAAAGACATGTAAAGGAGAAATACATGTATAAGAAAGAGCCGTGGCCACCTGTCCTATTTTGAATTAAATATACTCAATGACATGTTCAACTTACATACCTGTTAACTCTCCCGCATTTTGCGGGAGACTCCCGCTTTTGAACCTTATCTCCCTCATTCGCATTTCTCCCGCGATGGAGACCAAAATCTCCAGCGTTTCGATCCTATCACCCAATTCCTCCCTCTTTTTCAAGTTTTGGGTTTCACATTACCTAAGAAAGATAACTCTAGCCATTTTTCGAAGTTCAGAACGTTTCGTATTTCGTAGGAAAAGTAAAGTTTGTTTACAATACCAACGATGCCAGTTGTTTGTTTTACAATTAGTACAAATCATTTGTATATATTGATGCCTAATGGTAATAAATTAAGCTGTGAAAACTGTTAAACTGATCATGTAATTACTTTATTGACTAAATACTGTATAGCACTGATAAAAATTTCTTTCTGACATTTTGTATACATGTATATCGATAACTTATGGAGAGACTTAGTAGGTCACACTGCACTAGAATTTGAGTCAGCTGATACCGTTTCAAATAGAATGTTAAAGTCAATTGAATAAATGGGTTATACATGTAGCAAGATCAGTTGGGCCGAACATATGATCTGGCATGAATGAACTAATAATTGCATTGACTTCTCACCAGAAAAAGACCAACTACCCACAGCAAAATGTGCTGTACTCATGTACAATGAAAAATACAGTCATGTATCATGGAAATATTTGTCATTTTTTATACATTTTCTTAGGCTTGGTACATGGTTACATTCAATGACATTTTTGAAAGGTGGTCGTATGACATGTTGCAATTTATTAAAAAATGTCGCAAAATGTTTAACGTGCAATCTCCCTCTTTGTCAACTGCCAAAGGGGGAGATCTCCCTCTTTTGAAAAATTCAAAGTTGACAGGTATGAACTTACGCTGTATTAAGACTCGTTAAATGAACTTCCTTTATTTATATGTAAATATATTGATGATTAATGTATATTAACCAGGTAGCTGAGATCCATCCTACGTCCCTTGCTATAGGTGTAGTGATTGACATGCACATTCCCACTGTTATTGTACCCAAGCATTCCAAATCACCGGACCTTTTCTTTGTCAAGTTCGGCAATCTGAAAGTGAGTAACGTCATCAAGACGACAGAGCTAGAGAATGGGATGGATCAGAAATGGAACGACTTCACAGCAACTCTAACGTCCATGCAAGTCAGCAGGTGGGTTTTACAAATGTTAACATAGTGACTTCTTAATGAAGGAATTTTTATGACGATGAAAGATCACCAAATCTACATGGATATAGACCATGTCCACAAAAACACTGCTTTGGTTGGTCATTTGATGATAACATTTTATTTTTTGAGTCTGCCAGCAGGTGTAATTATCGAATATTTGACAATGCAATAATAAGATAGAAAACACAAAATTCCCAGTTACAGGTGCTCTGTTCACATCGCACTTACAATTTATATGATCCAATTTGAATGTTATATATAACATTGTCTAATTTAAAATTTGTAGGAAAGTTATTGAATGAAAGGTACATGTACATGTATGTACCTTTGGAAAATATATTGTATTCAAAATTCGATCTATGATATTCTCATTATATTTTTCAGAGGCAAGTTAATGAACGAGCAGTTTGTGGTAATGCACCATGTAGTAGAACCACTTAACTTCAAGGCTTCCCTCAGTCTGGCTCTACATCCGTTCAATTCTGACGTCATCTATGACATATCTGGCGACTTAGACCTTGTCAAGGTATTTCATGAGTTTGAACATGTGTTGTTCTGCTTCACTTGAGTGTTTATGCTAGTCTACTGAAAAAAAAATTAAGATATCAGTTTTTCAGGCAATACATGTAGCTCAAGAACTTGCAATGCATCAGAACCAAATTTTGACCTGTGAACTCTAAATAGGAGCAAAAGGTTCCTATTGATTGAGAGGTCACAGTTCAAGGTCACATTGTCTATTCATGACAACTTTTATCCGAGTCAAATTGCTGCAGTGGTACTTACATGCACTTGTACATGTACAATGTGTTTTACAATTTTTTTGTTGTTGTTGATCATGATATTGTTTGATTTTATGTATGTCATTTAGACAATATCTTCAGTCAATATTCTTCTTTTAGGTAAACTTGAAGCAGACAGACATCAGACTGATGATGAGCATATTAAGGATGAATCTCAATGAAGGTGCTCCTACATCACCCAGAGGTTAGTTATATATAATATACTGGTATATACAATGTAACAGACAGACATCAGACTGATGATGAGCATATTACGGATGAATCTCAATAAAGGTGCTCCTACATCACCCAGAGGTTAGTTATATATAATATACTGGTATATACATGTACATTGTAACAGACATACATCAGACTGATGATGGGCATATTAAGGATGAAGCTCAATGAAGGTGCTCCTACATCACCCAGAGGTTAGTTATATATAATATACTGGTATATACATGTACATTGTAACAGACATACATCAGACTGATGATGGGCATATTAAGGATGAAGCTCAATGAAGGTGCTCCTACATCACCCAGAGGTTAGTTATATATAATATACTGGTATATACATGTACATTGTAACAGACAGACATCAGACTGATGATGAGCATATTAAGGATGAAGCTCAATGAAGGTGCTCCTACATCACCCAGAGGTTAGTTATATAAGGCCATGTAAAATAAAATCTATGTTTCTCAGACACCGCCGCGCGCTATAATTTGCCGCCGACGAGACGTTTTTATTGCAACTTCAGAAAAAAATATACGCCGTGTCTCATCGTCGATTAAAAACGAAATATCCATTTATTTCATTGAACATGTTTATTGTCCTTTAAAATCGTCAAAACTGTACCCGATGAATAAATACTTTTAAAAGCCCGTATAAATCACGGCGCGTTCCATATTTATGTAACGGGTAAAGACTTTATCAACGCGTCGTTTAAAGGGAATTGTATAGGATATACTAACAACGTGCCGCGGACACTTGGACGACTGGCTGTTCGCGTGTTTAATACATCGAGGATGACATGTATTAAAACGTTCGTATAGTTTTCTTTATTGATCTCCACAGCATATGTGAATACCTATGCCGAACAATAATAAGTGTCAATTGTAATACTTCCAAATCTATTAATAATGACATTCACATTGTAAAAAGTATAAGCAAGGACCCCTGACGAACGCAAGAGAAACGTAGTTAAATCCTTAAATCTATGAATAAAAGAATGTATATTGTACCCGGGCCGTGTACATTATTTTATCAACCGGTGGTTAATGCTAAACACTTCATTCGATTTCTAAAGATTCTGCTTCATCCAGACTTGACTTCCGAAGATATACGCTATCGGCCAAATTTTAATTTACCATATGAACGGATCCATCCGAGGAAGTGAGGGGTAGTATTTAATTTGAACTGTATAAACAGCCGTCGAGTCTCTTACGCGATTCTACTAAATACTCACGGCAATCAAAACATGTCATACTTCGTATATCAAATTTGATAAGCTTCTTCCATTCAGACAGATGAGCTACGACTCCCCGTTCTCAGAAGGAATAGGTTATTTTACTTAAAAAAAATCAACTTATTTACAGCAGTGGCGGATCCAGCGCCCCCTTTGCCGGGGAGTCAAGGGGCGAATTTTGCCGATTTTTACTGAAAATGGGTAAAAATATACCTGATTTTGGAAAATTTGGGGTCAGTTCGGGGGGGGGGGGGGGGGGGGGGGGGCGCCCCCTCCACACCCCCCTGAATCCGCCACTGCACTGGAGAAAGCCATACATTTTAATGTACATGTTCCATTATTTTGACTGACGGTTCAAAGACAGTTTTCTATGAAGAAAAATGGGGGGGGGGGCAGCATAAGATTTTTTGCCTTACATGAATAATAGGGGGGGGGGGCAGAACAGACGACTTCTTTGCCTTTCATGAATAATAAGAGCACTCTTGATGAAAAAAAAAACAAAAAATAAAAACCCTACCTACCTTGCCACTTTTTTAGACCCAATTATCTGAGAAACATAGAATTTATTTTACATGGCCTAATATACTGGTATTTACAGTGTAACAGACAGACATCAGACTGATGATGAGCATATTAAGGATGAATCTCAATGAAGGTTCTCCTACATCACCCAGAGGTTAGTTATATACTGTAAACGGGTTTAATTTCGCTGTGTTGAAAGTTCGCGGTTTTCCGAATGTAGCCAATTGCGGCGGTTTTAATTTCACGGTATCGAAAGTTGCAGAAGAAAAAAAAACATTTCATACATCTATAGAGATTTCGTTGCACAAGCACACGTGTAATTTGATTGTTGTTTGAATTTTAAGTGTTTCACGTGGTAATTAATGACAAACACGTAGTAATTAGGGATAATTACACAGAAACGGTTGAATATCAATAATTAAAGACTACGGAAAAGTAGATTGAAACTAATTAACTGCGTGCGTTTTCACTAGAAATCTTAAACGCGATATGTATGTCATCTTCCTTTTTATAAAAATATAGTTGCATCGTAAGTTAAATTGTCGATACCCTTTACTGTACAAACTATTTAACCAGGAAAACCACGTTAAGAGAATTGAACGATTCAGCTGTACATGCACAATTATAGCTTTCATGCATCAAATGCATTTGAACATCTTTGCCTACTATTTATTTTGTCTATTATACAAAATTATTGCGGGGGTTTAATGTTCGCGGAAAATTCGAAAACCGCGAACATAGCGAAAATGAAACCACCGCAATCATTTCCCCGTTTACAGTACATGTATAATATACATATACTGATAGCACAAAAAAGGAACAAGCGGTATAATATACTGGTACATGTATATACAATGTAACAGACGGACATCGGACTGATGATGAGTATATTGTATAATATACTGGTATATACAATGTAACAGACAGACATCAGACTGATGATGAGCATATTGTATAATATACTGGTATATACAATGTAGCAGATGGACATCAGACTGATGATTAGTATATTGTATAATGTACAGGTATATATGAGGGCTGATTGATAGGTTGTGGGATGCAGAAGGTATTCTGTTGATAGATTATCTCCAAAAAGGACAAACAATCAATGGCACATACTATGCTTCACTTCTGACACAGTTATGGGAAAATATTAAACTTAAGTGCCGCGGAAACCTCACTAGTTAAAGGTGTGCTGTTCCTTCATAAGTCTCGCTGCCATGGCTGCCATTCATGATTGTGGCTTTATTTTGATTGAGCATCCACCTTATTCACATGATCTTGCTCCATCAGGATTTCATCTATTTCCAAAACTGAAAGCAACTTTCAGACCGATGATGAAGTCATACTTGCAGTGGATGGCTTTCTGACCAGTCAAGATAAGGAGTTCTTTAAAAGTGGTATTGAGGCCCTTAAGCACCAGTGGCAAAAGTGTATAGATACAGAAAGGGATTATGTAGAAAAATAATATAAAATTTCTAATAAAATTCAAATTTTTCAATACGAGGCTTACAACATATCAGTCAGCCCTCGTAAATGTAACAGATGGACATTAGACTTATGATGAACATATTAAGGAGGAATCTCAATGAAGATATGTATATACAGTATTTATCATATGAAACACCCTATATTCAGCTATCACGCCTGGTACTAATTTCTGCCAATAATGTTGCAGTATTACAGTCATGTGGTGTCCTACTTTGACTCTGAAGTAGGTCACTGAATTTTCAAATGTCAAAAAAATACAAAGAAAACATTACGTAAGAATCTTCTGCGTGATAATTCGGTCAAAGGGTCTGTTCCTGTCATACTTCCTACTCTTTGGCCTCAACTCCCACAAATCTACACACCTACTTTGAGTAGGGAGTACAACAGGAATACACCCTAAAACTTGTATTGCATAACACCATTGTTTTTATCAAGTTTTCATTATCTAGATGCAGTAACACCTACCCTTGACAACCCGGTACCTGACCAAGGTATGTCTACCATTGATGCCACCTGTGTTACCATAGTACCACCCGAGGAGAGTAACTGTTATAATGCCATAGTAACCATGCCTTTTACATGTATATATTATAACATACCAAGTTTACCTTACCTAGATGCAGTAACACCTACCCTTGACGACCCGGTACCTGAACAGGGTATGTCTACCGTGGATGCTACAGGAGTAACCATAGTACCGCCCGAGGAGAGTAACTGTTATAATGCTATAGTAACCATGCAGGGATTGGTCGTGTGTTTGTATGAAGAGGCAGAGAATACAAAGGTCTTGTCAGATGTAAGTATGGAGGGAACTTTACCCCACATGCATGAAACTGATAAAGAAACAACAACCAGTTCAGAGAAATTATAAGAATAAAACCTACCATATGTTTAAACTTTAAAATTACTTTTATGGCTTGACTGCCAAGTGTCCAGCATACTGTACATGTAAAACCTACTGGTAGGCTTTAATATTGTGACATTTTGATCAAAGCTCTGTTTTGAAAGGCCATTTTTAGCTCATCTCAACGAAGTTGAGTGAGCTTATGCAATACCCCGGTGCGTCCACGTCCGGTTAAGAAGTTTGGGGTAGCTCAGTATTTGGCAAAGCACTGATGCTACAGTAACCAAACTAGCACAAGTGATTCATCTTTGGATGCTGAAGTGAACCCATGCATCGGATCCTGCATCTTACCTACATTTTCCACTTGAGTGACTTGGTTAAGAAGTTTGGGGTAGCACAGAGTGGCTTGGTTAAGAAGTTTGGGGTAGCTCAGTACCTGACAAAGTGCTGATGCTACAGTAACCAAACTTGCACAAGTGATTCATCTTGGGATGCCGAGATGGACCCATGCATTGGATGCAGCATCTTACCTACTTTTTCCACTTGAGTGATTTTGCTTTTAAAAGCCAATATTGAGCAAAGAATAAGTGCTACATGTACCAAACTTGCATATTGGATGTATCTTTGATCAAACTTTCTTAAAATGACCTTGACCTACTTTTTCCGCTTGAATGATTTTGCCTTTCAAAGCCAATATAAATGTACTTAGAAATATGTTTGAATTGAATTTTGCTGCCACGAGGTGAGCTTCATAATCTGTGATTACCTATGTTATTAAAGGTTCAGTGTCATACATGTAGCAGTCTTTCAATTCTTGACCTCATGATGAGATTACAGTCCAGTTTTATATACATGTATATGATTTTTACAGAGAGCCTTGATGCCTATTCTGAGTAAATTTGAGATCGGGAGGTTTGAGATCCGAGCTAACACCTACGCCTCAGGAGAAGACAAGATGGATGTTAATGTATCCCTACATACAATGTCAATAGATGATGTACGACCTGACAGTAGCATCGCTACCAAAAGGTTGGTATACCCATCTTTAACTTGAGGTTAGGAGGGTTTACTTATAAAAAAAGACTTATCTACTTGAATTTTCTTGTTGACAAGCAAAAATGTCTATGTTTAAAACTCATCCTTTTACTCTTTGATGATTTTGCTATAATAAAACTCAATGACATGTTATTGGCCTCATTATTGCTAAAATTACCTGATATACAGTAGTTTGTATATCAATCTTTATTTATATTGTATTTACATGTATACAGGATATTTTACTGCACTCGAGACACAGTCAAGGTAGCCGAGACTGAGGAGGAGTTACTGCCCCTGATATCTGTTATATACAAGGTCAAGGCTAATGACAATCAGGAAGGTAAAAAAATGATATTTAAATATTTTGGTATGTCTGACATCATACCATTTATTATGACCTACGTACACACTGAATAATATAGTGTAAAGAGTATCATCACTTTTTCATTATTTAATTTTAAAAGTGAAGCTTTTTAGTTGTGAATTTAAAAGTATTTTGAAATTCTGTGATTTTTTTTTTCAAGTTTGTGATAATTATCAGTATGTGTATTTTCGATTACTTGTCCGCATATTTGTGTACAATATTTAGTCAAAGTACATGTATGTGCATTGTACATGTATTTATACATGTGTATTTTTCACAATAGCTGACATTCGCATGGAGAAGGTGACATTAAACGTCCACGTGCCATACCTCCTAGCCTTGTATAACTTCTATGTCGCTGCCCTGGGTAGTGACACGGATGATGTTCGGACTCTGGCCAGACTGACCAGTGTGACCAGTACGTCCAGTGAGGGAGAGACGGAGATGGACGCCCCACTCAGACCACCACAGACTGCCATCAGGGTGTTTGGAACGATCAAGGAACCAGAAATTGTACTGTTTGGAGATCCTGACAAAAGTGACAGCAGGATTCTAGTGTTTGAGGTGGATTATTGAATGGATATGTTTTTAAAAACATTAATTATTCAATATCCATTTACATGTACTTCAAGTTTCCTCTTTATTCAAGGAATATCATTATTTTGTGGATGTACATGTAATTGTCTGTGGTCAGTGCACAGTGGTCATAGTGAATTTTTTTCAAGATCCTTTCTAAAGAATCCCAACAATTCATGTTTCTATGTACATGTATGATTGCCTCTGTTCTTTTTACAGGCAGATATTGAGTTTGACCTTCAGAATGACCCATTTGAACAGAAGATCAGGTCAAAGGTCAAGGACATGAAAATGTACTATTCATTCTACGGATCTGAATCAAAAACAAATCAATGGGTAAGTACAAATGTACCAAAGTTTGTTATAAAGTATTCATGTATGTATATAGGGAAAGAGAATGGGAGAGGAAAATACAGTATCATGTTTTGAAATTTAAAAAAAAATTTTTAAATTCTAGGTGGGGGTTGTTTCCTTCCCCCTTTACTCCCCTCTAGATCAGCACATGTATATGTACATCACAGATTGAAGCTAGTCATTGGGAATTTCTATGAAGATTTAAAATCACTAAGTCAGTCAAAATGCAGATTCGCAGTATGCTTTCAAAACTGATGTTTATGTGCTATGTTGTAGGTGATACAACCCACCACTGTAGACTTTGATAGATGTCTTAACATCGTCAGTAATCACTGTCAATATAACATCAGTATAAAGGAGCTAGATCTCTACGTGTCCCCCAGTGTACTACAACTGATGGTCAATGTACAGGATATGGTCAAAACAGAGGAATCAAAGGTAACACAATGTACCACCTTATATAGTAATCACTGTCAATATAACATCAGTATAAAGGAGCTAGATCTCTATGTGTCCCCCAGTGTACTACAACTGATGGTCAACGTACAGGATATGGTCAAAACAGAGGAATCAAAGGTAACACAATGTACCACCTTATATACATGTAGTAATCACTGTCAATATAACATCAGTATAAAGGAGCTAGATCTCTATGTGTCCCCCAGTGTACTACAACTGATGGTCAATGTACAGGATATGGTCAAAACAGAGGAATCAAAGGTAACACAATGTACCACCTTATATAGTAACCACTGTCAATATAACATCAGTATAAAGGAGCTAGATCTCTATGTATCCCCGAGTGTACTACAACTGATGGTCAACGTACAGGATATGGTCAAAACAGAGGAATCAAAGGTAACACAATGTACCACCTTATATAGTTATCACTGTCAATATAACATCAGTATAAAGGAGCTAGATCTCTATGTATCCCCCAGTGTACTACAACTGATGGTCAATGTACAGGATATGGTCAAAACAGAGGAATCAAAGGTAACACAATGTACCACCTTATATAGTAACCACTGTCAATATAACATCAGTATAAAGGAGCTAGATCTCTACGTGTCCCCCAGTGTACTACAAATGATGGTCAATGTACAGGATATGGTCAAAACAGAGGAATCAAAGGTAACACAATGTACCACCTTATATAGTTATCACTGCCAATATAACATCAGTATAAAGGAGCTAGATCTCTACGTGTCCCCCAGTGTACTACAACTGATGGTCAACGTACAGGATATGGTCAAAACAGAGGAATCAAAGGTAACGACCCAGCTTTTTAGCTTACTCTTAAGCTCACCTCAAAATGAGCTTTTGTCACGGTGCTTTGATCGGAGTTTTTAGTCCCCTACCGGCAACGCCGAAGGGGACTCTTAGTTTCCTCTGGGTCTGTCTGTCCGTCTGTCTGTCTGTCCGTCCGTCCGTCTGTCCGTCTGTCCCATTTTCAGTTTTCCGGACTTTTTTTCGCTGTTGTTGCATATATTGAACTCATTTTTGGTATGTGGATATATCTCAATGTGATACAGATCAAGTTTGAGTTTGCTTTCGATTGACCTAATTTTACAAGAGTTATGGCCCTTGGACTTAGCAAATTTTATGAAAGTTTCAGTTTTCCAGACTTTTTTCCGCTGTTATTGCATATATTGAACTCATTTTTGGTATGTGGATATATCTCAATGTGATACAGATCAAGTTTGAGTTTGCTTTTGATTGACCTAATTTTACATGAGTTATGGCCCTTGGACTAAGCAAATTTTATGAAAATTTCGGTTTTCTGGACTTTTACCCAGTGTTGTCGGATAAATTTAATTGAACTCATTTTTGGTATGTGGATATATCTCAGTGGGATACAGATGAAGTTTGAGTTTGCTTTAGATTCACCTATTTCTACAAGAGTTATGGCCCTTGGACTTAGCAAATTTTATGAAAATTTCAGTTTTCCGGACTTTTCTTTGGTTCTATTGCAAATAATGCACTGATTTTTGGTGAATGAATACATCTCAGTGTGATACAGACCAAATTTGAGTTTGGTTTCCATTGGCCTATTTTTACAAGAGTTATGGCCCTTGGACTTAGCAAATTTCATGAAATTTTCAGTTTTCCGGACTTTTTCATGCCTGTTATTGCAGATAATGAGCTGATTTTTTGTATGTGATTACATTATAGTGTGATGCAGATTTGAGTTTAATTTAGATTGACTAATTTTCACAAGAGTTATGGCCCTTGGACTTAGCAAATTTCGTGAGTTCAGTTTCCCAGACCTTTCTTGGCTGTTGTTGAAGAAGATGAACTGATGAACAGAGATGCAAGTCATAAATTTATGCCGCCGGTAGGGGACTTATATCGCACAGCGATCATTGCATTTTTTGGTTGTAAGGTTGTAAGGTCCATAAACTTTTCATATTTTCGACATCTTCTCTAGAACCATATAGTTGAGAAGAAAACATTTTGCAGCAAGTTACAATGACAGTAACAATTTCTCAATAATTTTTTTGATTTTTTTGATATTTTTTATATTTTTCAGCCCATGGAGGACTCGTCATTCACAGATACATCCATGGAAATCAATCTTTGGACCGTCACACCAACTAACTCAGAAAAATGGCTCAGCAAAATAGGTTAGTGCATAGTGTTATTTCCTACTTTCTGATCAACTTGTGTGTGCACATGTACACAAGTTTACATATTTAGGTATCACTTAATTCATGCACATGTTGAATATCTTCAATAAAAGATAACTCAAATGAAAGTAATACATGTACAAATGTATTACTTTTAGTAAGCATTTTATTTTAGCCCTACAGCCTTTTTATTTCTCTGTATATTCTAGATGAATCAGGAGAGGCTCCTAACCCTCTCACTCCAAAGAATCTCCCATCAGAAACCCTGAATCTCTCCGTAGAGAAAATTAACGCCTATTTCCGTGTGCGGAACCAGGATCATCATGTTGACTTACTCCATATATACTCCTCTGTAGAGGTGGATGCTCACGACTGGAGTAAACAGGTCAGTAGGAAACTCAATTTTCATTTTCAATAAAGAATGCACATTATTGAAAATGAAAATTGAGTTTGAACAATATACATTGTACATGTACATGTATGTACCTTTATTTGGTATACTACAAACTGTCTTTTATTCCCGGCATCTTAATTTCGCAAACAGGAGTGAGGTGACTGGTTCGCGACGTCGTATAAACTGTCTTTTCTTTTGTCTTTTTTCATGAACAGGAATGAGGTGTCTGGTTCGCGACGTCGTATAAACTGTCTTTTCTTTTGTCTTTTTTCATGAACAGGAGTGAGGTGACTGGTTCGCGACGTCGTATAAACTGTCTTTTCTTTTGTCTTTTTTCATGAACAGGAGTGAGGTGACTGGTTCGCGACGTCGTATAAACTGTCTTTTCTTTTGTCTTTTTTCATGAACAGGAGTGAGGTGTCTGGTTCGCGACGTCGTATAAACTGTCTTTTCTTTTGTCTTTTTTCATGAATAGGAGTGAGGTGACTGGTTCGCGACGTCGTATAAACTGTCTTTTCTTTTGTCTTTTTTCATGAACAGGAGTGAGGTGTCTGGTTCGCGACGTCGTATAAACTGTCTTTTCTTTTGTCTTTTTTCATGAACAGGAGTGAGGTGACTGGTTCGCGACGTCGTATAAACTGTCTTTTCTTTTGTCTTTTTTCATGAACAGGAGTGAGGTGTCTGGTTCGCGACGTCGTATAAACTGTCTTTTCTTTTGTCTTTTTTCATGAACAGGAGTGAGGTGACTGGTTCGCGACATGGTTTTTTGGCGACATCGTATAAACATATCTTTCTGCACATGTTTTGGGACATATTCTCGGGGTTTTATTTTCGGGAATCAAAGGATCTCACGAAAATGAAACGCTTGGGAATAAAAGACCATTTACAGTACTTTATATATGAAAGTAAATAACTGCTTCAAATTTAATGATTGCCCATTACATGTGTTCTTGGCTTTTGATCCATTGAAGCTTGGTAGACAAACTCTCTTCGTTGCAACCATAAAATGATAGTTTTGGATCACTTTTGTCTCTTCGTATGGTCCTCTTTCCACTCAAGACAATGAAATGACGTAATGGTGCAGTAGTGTATGCCATGGTTCTGTGCGATATGATGTCATTCCATTGTTTTGAGTGGAAAATGTACCATATGAAAAGACAAATGTGATCCAAGCGAACCTTATCATGAAAGGGTCTAGTTATTAGAAATAGATACAGCTCAAAAATTCATATACATGTATAATACCATTACTGATGATTCATATGGCACTGTGTTTTGTAGTTTCACATGACAGGAGAATTACAACTAAAATCCTCTTTCTTCAATGAGAAACTAAGTGTATGGGAATCACTGATAGAGCCCGTGTCAGAAAAGGAAGGACTATACAGACCATGGGAAGGTGTTGTAAAGGTAAGGTTTGTTCAAGCATCTTAAGCTTGCCACACCTAAATTAAGTGAGTTTGTGCTGTACTTTAGGTTGTCTTCCTTTATTTGGTTAAGAATATTGAGTTAGCTCAGTATTTGACAAAGAGCTGATAAAACAGAAACCTTTCACAAGTGGTTCATCTTAAGATACATAAATGGTATTGTGGCTTCATATGAGACGATCTTATAAGATATAATTACTCTGATATTGTGGCTTCTCAGAAGACGACCTCATCAATTAAATTACTCCAATTTCCATTCATGAAAAAAAAAACTCAAACTGAAGACAAATTTCAAAGATCCTCTGTTAGTAACTGTAGCTAGCCTATTGAACCACTGTTGTATACATGTATTTATATTAAAAAGGACAAGTATATCAATTTAATGGTTTATTGAACAAACTAATCTAAACAAAACAAACATATTTGCAAAGGGGACTAACAACTGATCTACTATCATATGAAAAGCATGTTTAAGCGAAGAACACTCTGAACAAGTATGAGTGCAACATTAGCACTGTTATGAAAATATACAAAATGTACAATGAAAACATGACAGATGATAATAAGCAAAAACTGTAAGAGCATGATAATTAGAATAAAGATTCCAATTTGCGAAAATTAAAAATGAAATTCAATCAACATTTCAAAATTCCCCTAAAGCAAACTTGGGGGAGATAGGTCACAGATTAAAAATTTCTACCCACAATGTAAATATTGTGACCAAAACAGCCAAAAACATAAGAAACAATTAAAATGTAATTGATGAAAAGTTGTAAATTAATAAAAGAGGCATTATGCCTAAAGTGGAGCATTATGTAGTTGTGAATGAAAAGAAGTGTCATGCGTACAGCATGATGTACAATGTATGTCATTCAATGATTGAGATTGCCATGCGTAAGTCATGACTAGACTACCTTGCATAAAACATGAATTTATTTGCATGAAACATGAAAGTTGAGCATGTGTAAAAACTAGACTAGGTTTGCCATGTGTAAAACATGACTAGAATGGCCATGTGAAAACATGACTAGGTTTGCCATGCGTAAAACATGACTAGGTTTGCCATGCATAAAACATGACTAGGTTTGCCATGCATAAAACATGACTAGGTTTGCCATGCATAAAACATGATTAATTTTGCCATGTATTAAACATGACTAAGTTTGCCATGCATAAAACATGACTAGGTTTGCCATGCATAAAACATGACTAGGTTTGCCATGCATAAAACATGACTAGGTTTGCCATGCGTAAAACATGATTAATTTTGCCATGCATAAAACATGACTAAGTTTGCCATGCATAAAACATGAGTAGGTTTGCCATGCATAAAACATGACTAGGTTTGCCATGCGTAAAATATGACTAAGTTTGCCATGCGTAAAACATCATTAAGTTTGCCATGCGTAAAACATGACTAGGTTTGCCATGCTTAAAACATGACTAGGTTTGCCATGCGTAAAACATGACTAAAACAATTTGCCATGCATAAAACATGACTAGGTTGTTATCTGTACGACATAACTAGGATTTGCCATGTGTAAACATGGTGAAAAGAGTCTTGCTTGAATTATGATTGAATATTATATAAAAAACATGATTGGATATTATGCATAAAAACATGATTGAGAGATTGATTATAAATAAGACAAACATTACTTAAGTTTAGTAAATATCATAACTGTACAATATTCAGTGGAAAACAATGAAAATGTACATATAAGCTTGAAAGAAAAAATTCCTGGAAGTCATATACATTTAGTGAGAACCAAAATACACGTAATAACAATGTCATATGGAAGAAATAAGATATCATTGTATAAAATGTATCAAAGAACATAAGAAAAATAGATAAAAGTACTAAAATATAGTCCTCTAGGCGATTTCACAAGGTGTGTGGCGGGGAGGATACACAAACTACGAGCTTTAAAATCAAACAAATCTGAGATGGTAAACTGAAAACGAAGGCTATGCTAAAAATAGACCGACACAAATAAAGCTGAACAAAACGGAATAGCAGAGTTGGCCTTTAATATAAAATAAGATTATTGACATAATCATCAATTTATGTTGAAACATGCACTGACAACTGTCATGATGGGACTCTGTGATGTGCACAGATAATTGTAATGACGGGACTCTGTGATGGGCTATGTCATAACCTTGCGTCAGAACATGCACAGATAACTGTCATGACGGGACTCTGTGGTGGGTTATGTCATAACCTTGCCTTTGATAACTACATGTACTTTCTTCTTCAGATGATACGAGGAAGAAGTTACCCAATGCTGTTCAACTATATTCAAGATGATTTCAATATGGAGGAATGTCTGAGAAACGATGTTCAGCAAATGTTACATAAAAGTAAAAGACGATCGAGTAGTAGTGAGTCAGAGACTGATTCTTCTACAGAAATGACAGTATTACGATCCAAGGAAACAAGGAAAAGGTCAAGGATAGCCAGTGATAAAAGCTATGGTAAGATTAAGCTGCGATAGATTGTACGTGTATCTTACGAATACATGTATAAGGAGATTTCCATAACTTAGCAGAATTCCTTGCAGTGATTGTTAACCATGCATTGCATTAACACGTTCACAAATGAGAAATTTCATCTTGTTCTCTTGTACAAAAGCAATGATCTGAGAGATTTGAAATAGCCTGATATTCAGACGTGTATTAATTACATTTGAATAACAAAATTGTTGATGCTTCAATTATGATCTCTTGATATAGTGAATATGACATTTTCTTATTATTTGCCTGAAAAAAAAATTGCCGAAATCTAGAAAATACTTTTAGTTAGTAAGGTAAGATTTTGAGAAATATACTGATTTTGAGATCTTTTTTATTATTGATAAGTTTGCAATAGATCGATTGCCACAAACTCTTCCTTTGAATTACTGTACTACTGTGACACTTTCATGAAAAAAATGTACACTATAAAAATTTTTATAGAAAAAAAGACGTCAGTATTGAATTTTACATTAAATTTCAAGAAATTCTTATTTCTTGACATATTTTCAGAAACCATACTTTGACAATGTAGATACCTGTAATTTAAATTGTGATTTTACATGAAAGATTCAGACTTGACAGGTATAGATATACGAAAGATAGAACTTCACTACCGGTCATAAAACTTTCAGAGTCTCTAAAACAAGGCAGTATACAGGGTGAATCTGACACTGAACCTGATGGTTTGATACAGAGTATAACCAATAAACTTGGTGGTATATTCTCCGACGATAGTAGCGAGGATGCTGATGTTAGCGATACCGATGAAAACGACGATACGTTCGACCCCTCTCTAGACAAGCCCGTTTTTCTTACCCCTAAAGGACCCATTCAGGTTTCAAGGGGTAAACAGATGTTCAGATTTATGTCACTATTTTTGGTTTTTATGCTCCCTAGGCTAGACACTTTTCCTTCAATCAACCTGAGACTGCTCAGTTTGATTCTAATTTTTTTTTCAGTTCATTTTCGTTGAAATCATTATCATGCTTATATATTTGCCTCTGTGTACATGAGTAATGAGTATGTTTTGTTTCCATTTTATCATTTTTTGCTCAGTATAGTTATCAAAAGCTGCATGTATATCACCAGTCATTGTACCAATTGCCGAGTAAGGACGGGATGGATTAAATGAAATAAGAAAGGCAAACTAACACTGTGAAACAAAATCTATCAGTTTGCAAATTATTTTTGTTTTCTGTTTTTCATAAGCATTTTGGCATATTTTATACTGACAGAACTTGTAGTCATACAGCATGCTTTGAATTTTCAGTTTTTATATTGTATACTGTGCTACATAACAGATTTCCTATGTCTGATACACTTAATGTTGTGTGCATGTAGTGTAAGATGTATGCATGTCACTTGGTATTTTGATGTTGTTTTCAGGTAGACGTGGAGTTTTCACCTGCACGTGTCCCTGTTTTACCTGTCAGAAGAAAGGTTGTTTCACAATTCCTTCCTTTCCATTAAAGGACTATATTTGATAAGCCCCACCCACCAACCCCCACCCCTGACAAACACACTTACAAACTAAAGTAGAATAAAAACTTGTTTACTTGCATTAAGTACATTATTTATGTACGTGATGCACATTATAACTCCGGATTTTAAATAAAAAATACAAATTACATGTACATTCATTTCTGTGTTTTATTTACCAAAAAAATTAGAATATAATAGCAAATAAAAAAAAAACATGTTCGTGAAACACAAATGGCCCCTTCAGCATCTTTGTCAGTAAAAATTGTAAAGTGATCTAACTCCAAGGTCAAGGTCACTAGGTCAAATACTTTTATATCCATGGAAAGGACTTGTCACAATGAATACACATGTGAAATATCAAAGCCCTATCTCTAACCATTCAAATGTTATGGCCAAGGTTAAAGTTTTTCAAAAGTAGGTCAAACTCTGTGGTCAAAAGGTCAAAAAATTTTGGTAGCCATGGAAAGGTCTTGTCACAAGGAATACACATGTGAAATATCAGAGCCCTATCCCTTACCATTCAAAAGTTCTGGCCAAGATTAAAGTTTTCAAAAGTAGGTAAAACTCCAAGGTCAAGGTCACACGATCAAAATTTTTCGTAGCCATTGAAAGGTCTTGTCACAAGGAATACACATGTCAAATATCAAAGCCCTATCCCTTACCATTCAAAAATTATGCCAAGGTTAAAGTTTTTCAAAAGTAGGTCAAACTTCAAGGTCAAGGTCAAAAAGCTATGGCCAAGGTTAAAGCTTTTGCGGAAAAACAGATGGACAGACAAACGGAAAGGACAAAAACTATATGACCCCAAATCTTCAATTACGGGGGCATAAAAACCCTTATGCATACTGTTTTACATTTTATTATATGAACATACAAAGTCTTCATTTGTGTGATTCCATTTTAATATAAACCTCTCTAAGCCTATGATCTTTGTAACTTGCATGAAATCTCACTGAAACTGATTTTTTTAAAACCAACTTTAAGTACATTTGCTACCAACATTACGCTTAAGACGAATTATATTTAATTTATTTCATACTGAAAATAATACTATAAGACTAATGATGTTGTGTTGTATACAAATTCAGTCAGATTTAGGGAGGGGTAGGGGGCTTATCATCTATAGTCTTTTAGCTTCAATACCATGCCTTCTCGTGTTTTACACATTTTTGTTTCACATCATTTCATAATCCAAAACTTTTACTTCTTGTTAACATTATATTTTTCATTGTTGAAGCTGTTAAGATAATACTGAAATTCAAATAGTTAGGTTAGAAATATATTTTAAAAAGAGAAGTTTTTTCCATGAAATGATCCAGAAAATGACACAAATTTTCTGAAAACTCTTGTAGATGTTTCCTCTTATCTTGATATTGCTAATGAACAAGGTTAGTCGATAATCAATTGAAAATCATCATCTTTGTATGAACTTCAATATAATGATTATTTCATGTGAAATACTTTCTGAATCAATTTCATCTTGACTCTAATATTGTTTATTTCAACCAATCAGATCAAGGCTTTGATGAGGTAGATGCACCGATGGGAGACGTGATTGAGAGTGAGGAGGAAGATTACCCACAATCCCTCTATCTTATCGTAGCTTCCCAGGACAGACTGCTGCTGAACGTTACTCCACAAGCTCTTAGCGTGCTTAGAGATATAACAGAGGTATTGGTCAATAAATTTGATTATCCCCTCTCAACATTGTTGCAGGTGGATATAGTAATTCCCTCGTTCATATGTAAGTGAATGTGTACGTTTGTGCATGTATACATGTGTGCATCACAAAATCCTTGTATACATCCTAGAGGGTGCAGTTTCCATTGGATCTTAACCAAACTTCATTCAATGATAGCTTATGACAAGAGTAAGAACCCTACAGATTTTCAAAGTCAAAAAAGTAAAAATCCTTGTATATAGCCTACAGGATGCAGTTTCGATTTGACCTTAATTAAACTTCATACACTGGTAGCTTATAACAAGAGAAAGAAGCCTATAAATTTTCAAGGTCATAGGTCAAGGTCAAAGAATGGAAATGGTCAAAATCCTGGTATACAGCCTAGAGGATGCAATTTCGATTGGATCTTAACCAAACTTCATTCACTGATAGTTTATGATGAAAGGAAGAACCCTACAGATTTTCAAGGTCAAAGGTCAAGGTCATAGATTGGAAAAGGTAAAAATCCTTGTATATAGCCTACAGGATGCAGTTTTGATTTGATCTTACTGGACATTTTTCAAGTTGACGTACTTCGGATTTCGCACTCCGGACTTCGCAATTAAGGGGTCATATAAAAGTAATCAGGTGAAATTAGAAAAGTAAAATCTGAACACAGAATAGACAGAATGAAACTTGAGAGCTTTAGATATGTATACTAACACATATAGATAAACAAATTCGCACATAAAGTACTCTAGGTTCATTTGGATGACATTTACATTTTACTTTTGTTACATAGTCCCTTCCAAGTGCGGTGTCTGATGTGCGAAGTCCGCGAACATGAAAAATGTCTAATTAAACTTCATACACTGATAGGTTATGACTAGAGAAAGAACCCTATTTATTTTCAAGGTCATAGGTCAAAGGTCAGGGTCACAGATTGGAAATGTTCAAAATCCTGGTATACAGCCTAGAGGATGCAGTTTCGATTGGATCGTAACCAAACTCTATACACTGATAGCTTACAACAAGAGGAAGAACCCTATTGATTTTCAAGTTCAAAGGTCACAGATTGGAAAAGGTCAAAATCCTGGTATACAGCATAGAGGCTGTAGTCTTGATTGTTTCTTAATCGAACTTCATGAACTGATTGCCTATTATGAAAAGGTGAATCCTATTGATATTCAAGGTCATAAGTCAAAGGTCACAGACTGGAAATGGTCAAGATCCTAGTATACATCCTATAGGGAGCAGTTTTGATTGGATCTTAACCAAAATTCAGACACTATTTGCTTATAACAAGAGGAAGAACCCTATGGATTTTCAAGGTTAAAGGTCAAGGTCACAGATTGGAAAAGGTCAAAATTTTTGTATACAGCCTAGAGGGTGCAGTTTTGATTTGATCTTAACTATACTTCAGACACTAATCGCTTAGGACAAGAGGAAGAATCCTATGATAGGAGTGTAACGATATACCGCGGTTCGGTATATCGCGGTATAAAGTTCATGGTTCGGTACATGGTACAGCCAGGTCGCGTATCACGGTATTTTTCAAATCCTTTTTTCGTTTAAAATCGACTCATTTAGTTCTGAATATTTAGTCCGAATTTGTTTACATTGACTATGATGGCGGCGCCCGAGTCCATCGATCCTTCGTCAAACTTGAATGAAATAGATAAAGAGCTGTTTAGGTTTTCCTTTTGCACGGAGAATAACCTAGCATGAATGAAAACCGAAATGCTAGCACTGCTATAAATTTGAATTTTGATGACATGTCTTACGAGGCGGAAAAAACATGCATCATGACCCACCAAAAGTAACGTACGATGATATTGGATCAAAATTTTTTATGCTCACGAGCTAATATATTGAAAAGTAAAGTGCTGATATTTTTAAGTTGATTTCTGTGTTCTTATTCTAACTGTTTCCGGGTTTTACTAAAAGAATTTCCAGTATAGAAATATCAGTATAATTATGATATTCTCTCTGCATAATAACAAGCAAAATGGCATTGTCTAAATGGATTTAAGCGTTTTCTGTACATACAACACAGTACTGATAGCGCATTTGCCTACGCAATTTGTTGTTTTTATTAATTCCGAAACACAATTGTTCACTTGAGTCTGTATCACGATACGTATCGTATCGTGAGGCTGTATTGTGATACGTATCGTATCGTGGGGTGAGCGTATCGTTACATCCCTACCCTATGGATTTTAAAGGTCATAGGTCAAAGGTCAAGGTGATTGGAAAAGGTCAAAATCCTTGTACAGCCTAGAGTGTGCAGTCTTGATTAGATCTAAACCAAAATTAATACACTTAATGCCTATGACTAGAGGATGAACCTTATTGATTTTCCTTGTATACAGCCTAAATGGTACATTGATTTTACTGCAGTGCGAGGGGATGCTACGCTTTGCGTTGCCTAGGCTTTATTATACTAGCTAATGTGGTATTAATGCTTCTTTAACTGAACATTACTCCACAAGCTCTCAGTGTACCTAGGGATATAACAGAGGTAGTGATACATTGTAGATGTTAACTAGATTAGCATTAGTAGTCCTTTGGCAGAATTTCTGTTGAAATGAAAGATTTAAAAGTTGTATTCATTGAAATGAGGTGTGACAAAGAAAAAAGGCATATAAAACCAGTGAAAGCTAGTCAGTATTACTTGAAAATGACTAAAGTCTAGTTCACTTGAATTTCTTCAAAATTTGGAATGTCTTTGAATCAAGTTACATGTATGTAAAATAATACATTATGATGTCGTTGCATAATTGAAAAATCATTTTCTTTTGAAAGTGCATGTATATCCCTACATACAGCTTCAATGTACTTTTTCACAGGCAATGACCCAGCCCGCTGTAACTCTCGCTGAGACAGTAAAACTACCGGCATTTGAACTAAAAAACAAGGTCAGTGGCAGAATGTGTCATGTAATGTGTTATGTTATGTGAGTCCTGATATTTAGATTGAAGAAGTAAATGTAAAAAAAAATTTACTACAGTTTTCCAATTTCAGTTGGGTATACACACCACAGTTACCATGCATCCAGATCTCAAGGTAATCCATGTTTGATTGGTTTTGTACTTCTAGTTGTGAATTTTTAGGACTGGCATGATAATGCAGGAACCCTATAGGAATCACATATTCTGTCTGTCTTTTTGTCTGTCTGTCGGACGGTCAGTCGGTCGGTCAACACTTTAGTTCTGATGTGATTTATTTCCATGTCTTATTTTCTCTAGTGAATCCCTTTGATAGTGAATATGCCAGCTTTTAAAATATGTATTCAAGTGTTCTGAAAAGAGTACTTGAAAATTCACCTCACATGCAGATAAATGATTTTATTATGTATCATTTTATAGATTCACAAAGAAAATATTCTACATGCTACCCTCCTCAGACACGGTGTAGACACACATGCAAATTCCATAATTCCAGAGAATAAAATGGATGATGAAAAGGATATTAATGAAAGGTACATTTCATCGAGCTACTTTGTTACAAGGTGTATGCTCTATTTTAATAGCAACATGTATGCATTGATATGATTTTACTTCTTCCAGCATCAAAATTATACAGTAATCTTATGTTTACCTAAAATTTGATTTTGTCACCTGAAGTAAACCTATTGTCATATACATGTATATTATGGCAAATTTCACTTATTATAACTTATTGTTATTTTTTGAAAATCTATTAAAAAAACTAAATCTAACATATGTATTTTACATGTAGACTTAGGAGCTCATTTGAAAATATTACTTGATTAAACATCAAGATGCAGTATTTACTTTGTTTCAATGATGCAAAATAGTTTTCCATATTTATTTTTCAGTGAGACAGATGGTCTAATAACAAACATTTTAGGAGGTATAGGACACATTGCTCTGTCAGCAGGGGCGTTTGTGTTTGATGATGATGACGATTATCTATCTGGGGGAGGCATGGATAAAAATAGAATGAAAATCCAGGTAAACATTTATCAATGTCCATTTTATACTTGCTCTATATGTATATTTGTTATGAAGATATTTCTCCATGAGTCACAGAGAGGGGATTTTCTTTACATATAGTGGAATCATCCATTGTGCAGACATGATTGTTCTCCACTTTTATAGATAAAATGAAGGTTTCACAGTTTCCTAGATTCTTTTATTTTAATTAAAGGTAGATGGTTTTGATCTTTCCTCTACAATTCTCCATAAGAGGGCATGTAGAAGGTTACTGTCATTAGCTCCAGAAAAGGTAAGACATTCATTGTGTTACATTTAATGTTTACATGGACAATGTATACCTTTAAATGTTTACCTAAGCAATGGATCAAACGTCCTAGAAAATATGTTAAGGAATAAATCACACCGTGAATTTTAATTCTATTATATTAATATTAACTTTAAGTTAACTGTAAAATGGTTTTCATGACCTGCAAAAAAAAAAAAAGATTTAAAGATTTGATTTAAAAATATGTAGATGACTTTAAGTGTATGTTCTTCTCATATGCAGCCTGAGAATAAAAAATCTGAGAGAAAGGTACAGAAATTATTTCTTGATGTTGTGATGTATATATGTATGAAAAACAGATATTGATATATATCAGAAATTAGGCTGTTCTGAATTTTATTATGCATGCATTCAATGTAAATATTCATGAATATACATGAATGTGCATGAATATTCATTCATTGGATCTCAGCATCATGTTGAAAATTTGAATTTTATACGATTAAGAATTTTCTCTTTAACTTGATTTCCATATTGTTTAGAAGAGAAGTAAAGTACATGTTCAATACATTTTCCTTTCAATATAGGAATATTCTTTCAGAATTCCACACAATGTACATGTAGTTTGATTTTCTTTTCTTTCAGAGATCTAGGTAAGAATGATTATACATAACCACAGGCACATGTAGAAAGAGCGTCAATATCCTGTATGGTCATAAGAAAATACTGGTATCTTATAGAGAGACAAGGCTTCTGACGAATTTTCAGCTAGAAGTAGCATTTCTGCAATTTTTTGCATTTGAAGGGCAAAATGGGGTATGACCATAAAGATTTATTTGTATACTTCCTAGAAACATCAATAATTCACCCAAAAAGACCTCATAACATAGCCTAATCGTCTACCTAAGTTGGACTGTTTTCTACTTTCTGTCTTGAACCTCCATTGCCAGATTGGACAAATACTGATTCATTCAGAGGCTTTACTCTGCTTACTGTAAGCAAAGTAAAACACCTGGATGATTCTGAAAAGCTAATCTGGCAATGGAGGTTCAAGATTGTAGGGAGTATACAAATAAATCTTTATGGTCATACCCCATTTTGCCCTTCAAACATGACAAATGCAAACATTTCAGATGCTACTTCTAGCTGAAAATTCGTCGGAAGCCTTGTCTCTCTATACATATATTCCCTTATGACCTGTAAAGGGGTATCATACAAGATATTGACGCTCTTTCTACATGTGCCTGTGTACATAACAATGCTACAATTACTTTATGTGTTACAGTATACATGTAAGAATATACTTACAGAATTCCACCCAGTACTGGTATGTCCTTGACATTGATGTTTGGCACGGGAGGAAAGTCCTCAACATACTGTCTCCAATGAAGGTATAGTATAGTATTGGTATTCTCAATAAGGCCTGGGATCAATGTTTTTGAATCAATGAAATTTATAGATGCATGTATCTTGTAATTTGTCATTTCCACAATTATCATCTCTTGATTCAAGTGGAACTACATCTAAAAGATGGATATTCTGTATGAAACTGATATTTGATCGCTATAAAATGTAAACTGCATTGTAAGTTTGAATTGTAGAATTTCAAAATGTACATACACTTTTTATAGGAATGATTTAATAGAGAAGGTCCTACATTTGTATTAAGAATGTGTTAATTAAAGACTTTGATAAATTCTTTGTTTGTAGTAGATTATATTTGAAAGAAGTCAGATTTATGATATTGCTATCATGATGTCAATTTTGCAAAGTCATTTGGAATTTTTTGAAGTATAATGTTAAAATATGTCATGCAAAATGTTTGATTACAGGTGTGTAACAACCTGACTGTTGACATAGATGTGTACTGTAAAACAGAGGACCTGAAACAGTATAAGGTAGATGAGGTTACCATGGAAACAGGCCCCTACACAAAGTTAGCGTCTATATCCCCGAGTGAGGAGTACCATGTACCGCTGTTCTTGGCCTGCCACTGTGATGTGTTTGTGTGTCCAACTAGTCTACCGTAAGTATTTGTCATTTTTATGCCGTGCCATTTTATGGAGGGGCTTATACATTTATAGTGTTGGAATCTATTGTTTTTCTGTCATCATTTCATTTCCATAAAAATTGAATGAATCCAAATGATATTTGTCATACAGATGTACATGTATCATGGTTGAGATAAAGGGGCGGTTTTGAATATAGTTGCAGTACAATTATTTTTGGAAGAGTTATAGTCCTTTGACTTAAAGATATGTTCAATGATGGCTGCAGAGTGGGTGCATTTGTGTTGTTCCAACAGATTATTTATACATGTAGTTCTACTAGTTGTGTATTTGTTGGCATTTTTATGGTTGACAATTTCAATACTCAAGAATTACTGTGGCGTATCTACTGATAGGATTGTTTAGAGGTACATGTAAAGAGATAGTAAAGTGTAATATGGAAATGACTTTGTTCTTTTCAGATATCGAGTCCATCAAAATGGAATTTGGTGGAAAGATATACTACTGACCAAAGAGAAATCCAAAACTTACAGCTGCCTCAGTAACATGGATGAGAAGTCTTTCAATGTCAAGGTTAGTTAGTGGTATATTTTTCCACAATGGAAATAATTTATCTTTTTGACAGGTGCCAGTAAAAAATAAACAACAATGTACAGTTTTTATGCTCCCTGAAAAATTTCAGAGGAGCAAAAAGTTGCTGTTGTGACTATGTCTGTCCGTTTATTTCATACATGTATATCCTTAGCCCTATATTTGAATTTGATATATTTCACACAATTGTTTATTAGGATGGACCTTTCATGACAAAGGTCACTTAAGGTTATTCATTAAAGGTCAAGATCATTTTTGAAAAAGCTTTTTCTGCATAAAATCCTAAACATGTATATACATGTATTATAATGGTTTTGAGATTTATTATTGTGAAAATGAGAAATTGTGTACCAAAAGCAAGGGGGGGGGGGGGGTCTGGAAGATAAATTGCTCAAATTTCACAGACTGTTTAGCAGGATGTGAGCTTATAGACAAAGGTATTGAAATTCATCAAGACTTAGATATAAACAATAGGCATAAAGGCATAGTCCATTCAAAGTCAAGTCTGCTCAGAAAATAGAACTTCCAGTATCAAAGTTGCTGTATTTGTGGAGCATCAATTAAATTTTTGTTTTTATTAGATGTTTTAAAATATTACTTAGTCAAGAGCTGGTTAATTTCTGATCTTGTAATAATAATATTTATGTTTTTACAGGTGCTATGTAAAGAGGGACAGAGATTGATTCCTCCCCAGGATGTTCCCAGGGGTGTACCATACTATACCCTGGACATCAGACCCCCAGTCAGGATACATAACTATCTACCATTCGATCTACAATTCTCTTTAGAGGTAAGTTTTCTCTGTTTCTGTCAGAGGTTATTTCTCCCTCTTAATTTCAATGTATGCCTCCATCTGTCACATTTTCAGAGGTTTATGAAATAAATTACGTATAAATGGGAACTTTCATATTCTTTAGACTTTAAGCACATTAGTACAATGGAGTAACTTACTATACCTCCTGCAAAGAAAGTCTTGGAGGGTATATAGGAAACACCCTGTCCATCTGTTTGTCTGTCTGTCCATTAAGGAAGAACTTAAAGCAGATACATGTGTATCTTCAAGTATAAGTTATAGGACTTTCATATTTCATACACACATTCACTGTAATAAGTACTTCATTTTGATTCAATGACAGTTGACCAAATGACCTTGACCTTTGACATAAAAACATTTATTCTGAAAGCAGATTTCTTTTTAAGTATGTGATAAGGACTTTTGTATTTCATACAAACACTTATCTTAACTCTTAACAAGTACAGTGATGATTCGTTAGTCCGGACGAATTGGTTCCCGAGAAATTCGTCCGGATTAACGAATTTTCCGGATAACTGAATCATGTTAAAAATGTCAAAACTTGAGCGCGAAATTCCGAAGGAAAATGGGGAGTGTCGGCCGTTTTTTGTGCGTGTGTTTGTCGGTTAAATTGTCTTGTAAACAAATATTTTCTCATCATGCATAGATAATTTGATTAAATGTTTATTTCTTGAAAAAAATGGATTACTAAATCTCTAAATATGTCTTTAAAGCATGGGCGCTAAAAACTAGAAATGGGAAGGTGGTTCGGGTGCCGGGATTTTGTCTTCGCTTTTTTTGTATTGGTAAGATCGTCTTGAAGTCAATACTTTTCTCATCATTGAAAATAAATATACACGTAGTTTTATTCCTTTATAAATCTAATCAAATTCATAGAAATGAATAGAACAAAGTGCACAAGAATAAAGATCAAATGAAAGTGGAGGGAGGTCTCCGATTTATTACGCTGAGATCAATCAGTTTTATAAGGGGGGGGCTTAGAGCGTTACCTTATCCTTTAAAATAAGCATAGAATTGAATCTAAACATCGAGGTTCCGCGGATGCTGATACTTACCAATACCTACCGAAATTTACCACTTTTCTTCCTGAAAAATACGGAAATGATCGTCTGTCAAGAGCGAATGACGTTCGTTTTCGATTCTATTTTAACTAAAAATATGCCCTCAGTTTCCAAGCTAACTCTAACATTCAGTTCGATCTCATCGTGATACATTAAAATTAAAAATATCAAGTTGAAGTTAAAAAAAATTAGTGAACACCACAAGCTGAAAAATGTCACAATAAGAATTAAGAAGGTGACCAAACAAGCGAACAATTAAGTCTTTCAATGCATAGATTTGTTAACCACGTAAGTACCCGTACCCCAAGCCGTGACTAGTGCTGCGTATCCCATCGCCTAATTAACCTGCCGGTTGTCCGGTAAATTTCTCCAGGTAAAAATTAATTGTTATAAAAACATGTCCGTGTAGATTTCTCCAGGTAAAAATTAATTGTTATGAAAACACGTCCGTAGTTGCTTAAATCGTCCGGACTAACGGTACAAAATAACATGATCCGCACGTCCGTTCCCGAAAACTACCGTCTGGATCCGTAACGCGGATTTCCGGATTATCGGATCATTTTTGCACTATGCACGTTTGTTCCCTGAGAAATCGTCCGGAGTAACGAATTCCGGACTAACAAATCATCACTGTAATATGTTTTGATATTGATCTTTTGACATTGTGACCTAGACCTTGAACTCTGACCTTATAGTGTTTTGGTTATGAAGTTCTATAAGCTTGGTCCTAAATTATCATACCAAAGCATTAATTTTGAATGAGAGCTTCAATTTGATCTTTTAAATGTCACATCATGAATGGATCATCTTTCGGGAGGTATAATTTATGCCTTTAGGGCAGATTTAGTTATATTAATTCAGAGTTTGTCAAAGTGGTTTGGGGTCATTGATCATATACATGTATGTAAGCAGGGAACAATAGTTTTTAGCCCCGATATGATTTTGTCATTTTTAGGGGTCGGGGTCCTTCAGCAGCCTTCTTCATGGAGATAGTACAGCTCTACATACTATTGATCTTACAGAACCTTCAAAGCTACATATTAGTGTAAGTATTATACTCTTTACTTCTTCTTAATTGAAAAATAATCTTAAAGAATTTGATGCATCAGTTTTCTGTAGTATATTTTTTTCCATAAAAGAAAAACATGTGTATTGGCATTGGCAAAACAACAATTCTTTTAACACAATCTAAATTCTTGATACTCATAGAATTGAATATCCATGTAATACTTCATTGTGTTGAATCTCCTTTTATCCCCCCACACTATGTATATATACAGATACAGGACTATCTTGGATGTGATTGGACAGGATTGTTTGACATCAGCCAGGACCAGGAGGAGTTTAAAGCCGTCGCTATGTCACCGTTTGACTTTAGTAGTGAGGAAAATCATAACAAACATTTAGCTCTCAGTATACACTCCTCCCAGTCTACAGCACTAGATCTGTATGTGTATAGTCCATACTGGATCATCAATAAAACTGATCTCCCTATACAACTCAGGGTAAGTATGATGTTACTGTGTACAAAATTATAACACTTAGCTCTCAGTATACACTCCTCCCAGTCTACAGTACTAGATCTGTTTGTGTATAGTCCATACTGGATCATCAATAAAAATGATCTCCCTATACAACTCAGGGTAAAAGTATGATGTTACTATGTACTATGTACAAGCATGGCACTAATTTGTTGACATTTTTTTATACGCCTGTCATTTGACGGGAACGTATAATGGTATGGCGAGGTCCGTCCGTCTGTCCATTTGTCTGTCCGTCTGCTTATTGAACGCAATAACTTTAATATGCCTCAACGGATTTTCATGATATTTCTACATTGTGATGAGACTGTAAAGAGGAAGCTGCTATCGATTTTCTGGTTCATCCAATTTGTGGTTACGGAGTTATGGGACTTGGATATTTTGAATACAGTGAAAATATACTTAAAAATTCTTTAAAAATCTATTTTTGGTCGAAATGTTTTGAAAATTTGTATACTTCAAGTAGAAAGGATGTTCTTTGATATATGTAACGGCTTTTTTATTTTTTGTCGCATAATCAAGAAATTACGTGTAATGGGAGGGGGGCGGGTTATAAAGCTATGGGCAAAGTGTAGGCGCATGGAAAGCAATAACTTGAGTATGTGTCAACAGATTTTCATGATATTTCTACATTGTGATAAGACTATAGAGAGGAAGCCGCTTTTCGATTTTCAGGTTCATCCGATTTGTCGTTACAGAGTTATGGGTCTTCGATTTTTTTAATACTGTGAAAATATACTAAAATAGTTAAAAATTCTTTAAAAATCTATTTTTGGGTGAAATGTTTTGAAAATTTGTAATTATAATGAAGATTTTCTATAAATCCTATTGTGATTACTATTTACATTCATCATCTTTCCAGGGTTCTAACTCGGATGCTGTGTTTGACTGTTCTCCACAACAAGCTGCTCCTCTGCTTTTCAGGTTCAAGAAAAACAGAAGGAAAAAGGTGTGTTAAAACTCAGTTTACAATGTTTAACAGTATTCCTAATGTGTATATTGCTAAGCTTTGTACAACAGTTTTGTGTAATATTGCAAGCTTACATAATAGCAAAATATGTTGTTCTTTGTATGATGACGTACATGTAGTTGTTAAAGGTAGGCAAACAAGTTTTTAAGTTTGATACTATTATGAAACACCTGTAGTGCTCTCTTGGTCGTAGGGCTATCTTTGTTCCCTGAGGAAGTGTGTCTATTAAGAAAGGAATTTTCAATTTATTTCTTTCAGGCCAAAGTGAAAGTATTCAGCTCTAAGTGGTCTCAGTCATTTTCCATGGATACAGTTGGAAACTCCGGGGTTGTAATATGCCACGACAAAGAACGAAAGAAAAAATACAGGGTATGTCTATATACACTGATAAAAGATAGGCAACGCAATTTGTCTTCATAAATTTTTATTGAATTGAGACATTTTGAATTCATTGCTTGTAAATGAACATAATATGAAACTCAATTCAATGGTTTATTGCATCTAGACCTTGGTTAAGCAAATTTGATGTTGATTTATATTCATTCATTTGTAGTTGATGTTACAGTTCCAATGGTCATTTCTAAAGTTGACCAGAATAGTGACCATTACTCCGTTCTTCCTCGTGGTCAACAAGTCCTCACAGAATCTATGGTATATGGAGGAGGATGAATCTACAGATCTCTGGCTGGAACTCAAAATGGGACAGGTAACAATAACTGAGGATTGGAGGATCTATGAATTAGATTAAGCTTCTTACCTTGAAGCTGTCATACTTTACTTATCACTTGAATGAAAAATTTGGAGCAAGTTCAAACTTTCTAAAATAGTAAAAAATATACATCCATTCATTTCCTTGATTACCACTTTAAAGGTCAAGGACTCTCATACATGTGAACCTCCCGGCGGGAGGACGAAATCTCCCGACGAAACGAGGACCCTCCCGATGAAAAATAGTCCTCCCGATTCCTCCCGACGAAACAGAATCCTCCCGACGAATACAAAAATCCTCGAGATTTCTCCAGATGAAATGCAAAATCCCCATTTGTGTATTACGTTACGCATTACGCCGTCTGTAGTTACCAAACAATCAATTTAATAAGTGCTAATTAGACAGGTGACAGGTATATTGCTGGAAAAACAAAGCAATTAGCGTCGCGTTCTCTTCACCGTCACGGGTACTCGACTTCCCCAGGGGACGTTATACCCAGTACATCTTAACACGGGTCGTCAAATTCACGTACCAAATTGATGTACAAGGTTAATTGGGGAATCTTCTTGATGCCGTAAAATTATACAATGTATTATATTTATAAATAACACAAAAAAATGAGGAAATGCAGTAAAAGTTCGCTGATAAATAAATAAATAAATGCGGAGGAAAAACGACGTCATGTAATTCACGTACTCTGTATAAGCGTGTGTAACCTGAGGCAGATAATGGCCGTCTCGTTTATTATTCTCCTAGCAATGGGATTTAAATCTGATGAGTGGTCAGTTTAAACCCCATGAAGAGCAGTTATAAATTTTCTGTACAGGTGTACTCAAGTAGCAGAAGCAAGGTAAAAGAATTCAACGGACGTCATTGAGACAACTCTCGGAACTCCGAATTGTTTAAAAACTTTTTGTTGTTGTATGAGAGCGGAATCTGTCCTTGTTAAAAAGCGAGTTGAGAAAATTCGTCCGTAAATTTAAAAAAAAAAAAGGGGGGGGGGATCCAAATACCGATAAATCCTCCCGATGAAAAATTAAAAACCTCCCAACGAGAGGCCAAATCTCCAGATGAAAATTGAAAATCCTCCAGATTTGCGGAGGCAAAAGGTTCACATGTATGCACTCTTAAGTTGGTTTTGTATATCTTCTGATCTGATGAAGTTTCATTCAGACAAAATGGCTCCACAAGTCACGAGACAAGCCTTAAAAATCTGATTAAATGGGTTACAAAGATCAAATAAGCATAAAACTGACAATAATAAGGAGAAATACAGAATGGTATTCATTGCATCAAGTTTTTGCAGTGAAGAATCATTATTATCACTATAAAATTGTTTTAATTTTCAGTGTGCCCCCTACTGGCCAGCAACAGACAGTGAGAAAATGTTTGTGAAGTATGACGACAGTACTGTTGTATCTGAGCACTTCCCTGTCAATATACCACATAATACAGTACTAAGGATGGAACAAGGGGTACGTATAAAGTGTAAATGTTTGTGAAGTATGACGACAGTACTGTGGTATCTGAGCACTTTCCTGTCAATATACCACATAACAAAGTACTAAGGATGGAACAAGGGGTACGTATAAAGTGTAAATGTTTGTGAAGTATAATGACAGTACTGTGGTATCTGAGCACTTCCCTGTTAATATACCACATAACAAAGTACTAAGGATGGAACAAGGGGTACGTATAAAGTGTAAATGTTTGTGAAGTATGACGACAGTACTGTGGTATCTGAGCACTTTCCTGTCAATATACCACATAACAAAGTACTAAGGATGGAACAAGGGGTATGTATAAAGTGTAAATGTTTGTGAAGTATGACGACAGTACTGTGGTATCGAGCACTTCCCTGTCAATATACCACATAACACAGTACTAAGGATGGAACAAGGGGTACATACAAAGTGTAAATATTTGTGAAGTATCTGATGACAGTACTGTGGTATCGGAGCACTTCCCTGTCAATATACCACATAATACAGTACTAAGGATGGAACAAGGGGTATATCTTACTAGTTCATAAAGGCCTAAAGGGATAGATTATGTGAGCTGTTTTAAAGTTTCTACTCCTTTCATTCTTTCAAGGTTCCTTTTTGTGAATGTGTGGAAGGTAAATAATTTCAAGTATTGATATTATTAGCTATAGGGTTTGTTCCTGGCGTACTTCCTTCTCAAAGTAGGTGTGTAAATTTGCGGGGATTAGATTTAAGGCCGAACCCCCTTCATATATTTACACACCTACTTTGGGTAGGAAGTACATTGTATGACAGGAACAAATCCTTACAAATTTATGCTGAGAATTCTCTGGTTATTTTTCTTTTAAATATGTGTATTTGATGTTTGAAAATATATTTGACATTTGAAAATTTAATGACTTACTTTGGCATCAAAGTAGGACACCATGTGATCTTCATACTGCAACATCATTGGCTGAAATTAGTAGGAGGTGTGATAAAACTATTTCTGCTCATGCTTTTGTTCAATCTTTCAGAGTGCCTTGTGTGTAGAGGTCATAGGAGGGTTAGAGAACCCCAGGACCATAACATTCTCAGATTATGATATCGGTGAAGCACCTGTTAGAGTAGAAAACCTCTGTGATGATGTATTTATTGTTATTCACCAAAAGTAAGTATTATTCTGCTCTATGCACACAAGAATTTGCTTGGAATTTTGAAGAAAATATGACAAATGCTTATTAGTTTGAATGATCAATTTCCTTTTTAGCTCACCTCGACGAAGTTGAGTGAGCTTTTGCTATACCCCCGCGCGTCCGCGTCCGTGTCCGCGTCCCCGTCCGGTTAAGAAGTTTGGGGTAGCTCAGTATCTGACAAAGTGCTGATGCTACATTAACCAAACTTGCACAAGTGATTCATCTTTGGATGCTGAGGTGAACCCATGCATCAGATGCAGCATCTGACCTACATTTTCCGCTTGAGTGACTTGGTTAAGAAGTTTGGGGTAGCTCAGTATCTGACAAAGTACTAATGCTACAGTAACAAAACTTGCACAAGTGATTCATCTTTAGATGCCGAGATGGACCCATGAATCGGATGCAGCATCTGACCTACTTCTTCCACTTGAGTGATTTTGCTTTTAAATGCCAATATTGAGCAAAGTATAAGTGCTACATGTTCCAAACTTGCATATTAGATGTATCGTTGATCAAACTTTCATAAAATGACCTTGACCTACTTTTTCCGCTTGAGTGATTTTGCCTTTAAAAGCCAATATTGAGCAAAGTATAAGTGCTACATGTACCAAACTTGCATATTGGATGTATCTTTGATCAAACTTTCATAAAATGACCTAGACCTACTTTTTCTTCTTGAATGATTTTGCCTTTAAAGGCCAATATTGAGTAAAGTATAAGTGCTACATGTACCAAACTTGCATATTGGATGTATCTTTGATCAAACTTTCATAAAATGGCCTTGACCTACTTTTTCCGCTTGAGTGATTTTGCCTTTAATAGCCAATATTGAGCAAAGTATAAGTGCTACATGTACCAAACTTGCATATTGGATGTATCTTTGATCAAACTTTCATAAAATGACTTTTTCCACTTGAATGATTTTGCCTTTAAAAGCCAACATACATATACTAAGAAATATGATTGAATTGAATTTGGCTGCCACGAGGTGAGCTTCGTAATCTGTGATTACCTATGTTTCAATTGACCCTTCGATTGCCCAAAACAAAGTACTGAATTCATTTATGTATTATGGTTTTACCACGGACAAACAACCTTTAAACCCCATTCAAAAATCAAATATGTATTAAGACATCATATATCCGAAAATTTTCCTTGGTTGGTATTTAACAGTGTACTGTTACCTTTGTATATAATGTACTGTAACCTTGGTATTTATAGGGGCCAGCATCAGATGACGGTGTTAAGTCAGAATGAGTCAATACTGTACACATGGGATGATCCTACAGGAGCCAGGAAACTGATGTGGAATGTGTATGGAAGGTCTGATAAACAGGACTCAGAAATAGACATCAATAAGGTTAGTGTGTCTGTGTGTATGGAAGGTCAGCTAAACATTACTCAGAAATAGACATCAATAAGGTTAGTGTGTCTGTGTGTATGGAAGGTCAGCTAAACAGGTCTCAGAAATAGACATCAATAATGTTAGTGTGTCTGTGTGTATGGAAGGTCAGCTAAACAGGACTCTGAAATAGACTTCAATAAGGTAAGTGTGTCTGTATGTATTGAAGGTCTGCTAAACAGGACTCAGAGATAGCAATCAATAAGTTAGTGTGTCTGTGTGTATGAAAGGTCTGCTATAAAACAGGACTCAGAAATAGACATCAATAATGTTAGTGTGTCTGTGTGTAAGGAAGGTCAGCTAAACAGGACTCAGAAATAGACATCAATAAGATCAGTGTGTCTGTGTGTATGAAAGGTCTGATAAACAGGACTGAGAAAAATAGACATCAATAAGGTTAGTGTGTCTGTGTGTATGGAAGGTCTGATAAACAGGACTCAGAAATAGACATCAATAAGGTTAGTGTGTCTGTCTGTGTGTATGGAAGGTCTGATAAACAGGACTCAGAAATAGACATCAATAAGGTTAGTGTGTCTGTGTGAATGGAAGGTCGGCCAAACAGGACTCAGAAATAGACATCAATAAGATCAGTGTGTTTGTGTGTATGGAAGGTCTGATAAACAGGACTGAGAAAAATAGACATCAATAAGGTTAGTGTGTCTGTGTGTATGGAAGGTCTGATAAACAGGACTCAGAAATAGACATCAATAAGGTTAGTGTGTCTGTCTGTGTGTATGGAAGGTCTGATAAACAGGACTCAGAAATAGACATCAATAATGTTAGTGTGTCTGTGTGTATGGAAGGTCTGATAAACAGGACTCAGAAATAGACATCAATAAGGTTAGTGTGTCTGTGTGTATGGAAGGTCTGATAAACAGGACTCAGAAATAGACATCAATAAGGTTAGTGTGTCTGTGTGAATGGAAGGTCGGCCAAACAGGACTCAGAAATAGACATCAATAAGATCAGTGTGTTTGTGTGTATGGAAGGTCAGCAAAACAGGACTCAGAAATAGACATCAATAAGGTTAGTGTGTCTGTATGTATGGAAGGTCTGATAAACAGGACTCAGAAATAGACATCAGTAAGGTTAGTGTGTCTGTGTGTATGGAAGGTCTGATAAACAGGACTCAGAAATAGACATCAATAAGTTAGTGTGTCAGAAATCTTGACAGATACCGTAGCATTTTTTTTTAGTTCAGAGTGAAGGTCATTTCTGGGTAATTATACAAAAGAATGGACTTCTGCCAATTTATGCAAAAAATCGACCTTTCATATCATGGCATTTATTAAAGTTTGTGAACCCGTGAATATTTCCACAAAAAAAGGCATCATAAAACAAGAAAGATTCAATAATTTATCTTTGATTGAATGTATTAGTAAAAAGCGAGTGAAAAGGGACGCCCCGGCTGGTATTCAAAGTCAAGACCTCCAAGTTGTGTACAATATGCTCTTACTATTTGAGCTATCATAGAAGATATATTGTATGTAACAGGCCTTATGTTTTTCATCATTTTCCTTTTATAAACTCTTCAATGTTTGAGTTGACAAAAAGCAATCACCCAGATCTGTCTTTAGAAAGGTTTAACAAAAAGTATGGCAGATTTGTTAGATGCGAGATTGACAAAAGGTAACGGTTAACATTATCATGAGACTTTATGCATCTATTGCCCAGTTGGGAGGGAGAATGAAGATTTATTCAACCCAAAAAAAGAATTTGCCCTCGGTTTTTGCTTTTGAGGGAAATGATTTATCTGGGTTGTCTCCGTACCAACTGGGAAGTAAATTGTTTATTATGTGGAAAGTTGAAGAAATACTAAGGTCATCCTGCCTGCGTAACCTGACTGATCAGTTTTCATTTGATAATGTGAGATTTAATGATATTATTCAGTATAATATCAGTTATTCTTTCTTTAGGATAGTTATAATCTGACACAGTTATCAGTGAAGTACGTACAGGCATCAGGGACATATAACTATAAGGACTCGGTGGATGGAAGTACACTGGATAGTAGTCCTGAGGGTAATGTATATGTAGTCAAAATATGAAAAAGAAAAAGAAAAATATGTTCAGCAAAAAAAAAAAGAGTAAAATGTGTAGAGCCATATTAGGGGCATATTTTAGGACTTGAATATATATATGCCTTGTTTCATTTGGAAACATAACTGAAGGAGTTAGTGTTTATTCAGCGGGTTCATTTATTTTCACATTAGGGAATGTATTTTCATTTACATGATATAATTTGAAATAATAAATGGTTATAGCTGCTCCAGTAATTCTACATATTCTTTCATATTAGATGATAGTGATGTGGGCGACACTGTAGATGGCAGCACCTCGCTGAAGACAAAGAGCGTCAAGATGACAATATACTGGGTGTCGTTCCTGGACGGTCAACAGAGGGTCATTATCTTCACTACGGACGAGAGAGTAGCCAGGGCAACTAGAATGGTATGTGTGTATGTTCTGCTTGCTTTACATGGAAGGAAGCATAACTTTACAATTAACTAATCAGCATGATTTTTATAACACTACATGGTAGATTAGATGAATGCATGTAAAAGAAATTATATATTTATGCTGAAGATGAACAAATGAGGTGTTTAAACTTTGCATGTATCTGGCTATGCATGATTTTCCATTTAATATTTCTTTTTTTTTTTTTGTATGTTTTTGTTAAGATGCTTGTACATGTATGTAAAGCAGTTTGATGTAATTGCTATGTGTCTTGATCGTCGGAATTTTGTGTCATAGATAAATTTATACAGAATGTTAGTAAGTGACTATTTTGTCCTTCTTTTCTGTTAGTTTTCTCATTTTGCTACTGTTCCTTAGCAACATTCTTGTTTATACTAGTTGAATTTTATATTTATTCAAAATGTACTAAAACGAAAACTTTACCATCTCGCCATCCCTTATATTTGTGTTTGAAGTTTTTGTTATCTCCTTATATTCAGTAAAATCATATTACATGTGTGATCCCCTAAAATAACAGCACAATAACATGTCGACATGGTACCCATTCCCACTAAGATCTAAAGGTCAAGGTCATAGAGTGAAGATATCTGCTACCTTTTGATTTTGTGAAAGTTAATGATTTATCATGATTCATGAAACTTCATTGGTTTAGCTACCCCCCCCCTTCCCTCCCAAGTCAATTCTCATAACTACATGTATGGTTTGAGTGAATATAAATCTATCATCAGCATGAGAATGTTTTGTTCTTTTGATTTTAAAATAATCATCATTATGATATCATAAACTAAGTTTGTTCAAAGCTAGAATAAATATTTAATAGATGAAATTAAAAAAAAAGAACTTGGAATGAACTAACTTTCCCATATTAATTGTTTTCATGATATTTAAAAAAAACGTATCATTTACAAACTAAACTGCATTCTCAGTAAAACTCACAAAATAACATTGGATTAGATTAAATATAGAAATATCCAATTAGATATTTTTAAAAAGTTTTGAATTAAAGGAAAAGAATTCAATAGTTTTGAATATACAGTGATGCATAGTTAAAGTATTTGAGATCAGCTTTTATAAAACACATCAGTAACCTATGTTGCTTACTTATGATCAAATGGGGGAATCTATCAACATGAACATAATTTTAAGTTCAGTTTTTAGGGGATGCTCTATATATTTAATGACATTTTGCTTTCATATAGAACATTTTCAGCTTCAGATTAATTTTCTGACTTTCAGTGATCCAGATTCTTTTATTACTGCATGTGATTTTTCATTTGATAATAATGTTATAGGCCCATGTTTCCAGTCTTCGTTCTTTGAAACAAGATTTGTCACCAAAGGTATTTTGACTAACATATGCTATTGATTGCTCAAGCTTGCACATTCATTACATTATTATCTATCAGCAGAAGTAATTAAGTATGGTAATTGCTTGTTTCATATAAATCATAACCTATAAAATCACATCTTATTTTAAATTAACTTCCTCATGCTATTCCCGCACAAAATCACAACAACTTTCATCTCTCTGTCTTACATATTGCTTGGTATGCATGGAATTTTGTGTGCTAGATCGATTGAGGGATTGCCAAATTCCGACATTGCCTCTATTTGTGGACTAATGCATAATGACGTCATTATCAAATAGGCTGTGAAAGTAGTTTTTGAAGGGCCAATGATAATGTTGTCATAATGTTAAAAAAAATAGTTACATCTAGCAGGTGCAATGACGGGTACTCAATTGAAAATAATTCTAAAATAAGTCTTTTTTGGTTTCTGGTACTGAAGGCTCAGTAAGACATCTTTTATGATATCTCTACTTAGAATTTGAGCTCAAAATGGTAACATAGTATTGATAAGCATATTTGTTGTAGGGAAGCCAAAGTTATATTTCTTTGTATCAGCTTTATTATGCCCCCTTCGAAGAAGAGGGGACATATAGGTTTGCCGCTGTCGGTCGGTCGGTCGGTCGGTCGGTCTGTCGGTCGGTCTGCGACATCAGTTTCCGTTCAATATCTCTGGAATGGATTCACATATTGAAATGAAATTTTGTATGCAGACACATCAAACAAAAATCTAGGTCAAGTTCATATTTGGGTCCGATCAAAAAAATTTTGACAGAGTTATGCCCCTTGCATTTCGAAAAATACCAAAATTTCAGGGTTTCCGTTCAATATCTCTTGAATGGAGTTACATATTGAAATGAAATTTTGTATACAGACACATCAAACAAAAATCTAGGTCAAGTTCATAATTGGGTCCGATCGAAAAAATTTTGACAGAGTTATGCCCCTTGCATTTCGAAAAATATTAAAATTTCAGGGTTTCCGTTCAATATCTCTTGAATGGAGTTACGTATTGAAATGAAATTTTGTATACAGACACATCAAACAAAAATCTAGGTCAAGTTCATAATTGGGTCCGATCAAAAAATTTTGACAGAGTTATGCCCCTTGCATTTCGAAAAATACCAAAATTTCAGGGTTTCCGTTTAATATCTCATGAATGGGGTTACATATTGAAATGAAATTTTGTATACAGACACATCAAACAAAAATCTAGGTCAAGTTCTTATTTGGGTCCGATCAAAAAAATTTTGACAGAGTTATGCCCCTTGCATTTCGAAAAATACCAAAATTTCAGGGTTTCCGTTCAATATCTCTTGAATGGAGTTACATATTGAAATGAAATTTTGTATACAGACACATCAAATGAAAATCCAGGTCAAGTTCGTATTAAGGTTCGATCGAAAAAAATTTGACAGAGTTATGCCCCTTGCACTTCGAAAAATACCAAAATTTCAGGGTTTCTGTTCAATATCTCTTGAATGGAGTTACATATTGAAATGAAACTTTGTATACAGACACATCAAACAAAAATCTAGGTCAAGTTCATATTTAGGTCCGATAAAAAAATTTTGACAGAGTTATGCCCCTTGCATTTCGAAAAATACCAAAATTTCAGGGTTTCCGTTCAATATCTCTTGAATGGAGTTACATATTGAAATGAAATTTTGTATACAGACACATCAAACAAAAATCTAGGTCAAGTTCATATTTGGGTCCGATCAAAAAAATTCGGACAGAGTTATGCCCCTTGCATTTTGAAAAAAAATACCAAAATTTCAGGGTTTCCGTTCATTATCTCTTGAATGGAGTTACATATTGTAATGAAATTTTGTATACAGACACATCAAATGAAAATCCAGGTCAAGTTCGTATTAAGGTCCGATCAAAAAAATATTGACAGAGTTATGCCCCTTGCACTTCGAAAAATACCAAAATTTCAGGGTTTCTGTTCAATATCTCTTGAGTGGAGTTACATATTGAAATGAAATTTTGTATACAGACACATCAAATGAAAATCTAGGTCAAGTTCATATTTGGGTCCGATCAAAAAAATTTGGACAGAGTTATGCCCCTTGCACTTTGAAAAATACCAAAACTTCAGGGTTTCTGTTCAATATCTCTTGAGTGGAGTTACATATTGAAATGAAATTTTGTATACGGACACATCAAATGAAAATCTACTAGATCAAGTTCATATTTAGGTCCGATGAACAAAATTTTGACAGAGTTATGCCCCTTGCACTTCGAAAAATACCAAAATTTCAGGGTTTCCGTTCAATATCTCTTGAGTGGAGTTACATATTGAAATGAAATTTTGTATTCAGACACATCAAATAAATATCTAGGTCAAGTTCATATTTGGGTTCAATCAAAAATTTTTATGCCCCCCTTTGAAGAAGAGGGGACATATTGCTTTGCCGTTGTCTGACTTTCTGTCTGTCGGTCCATCGGTCGCCCACGACATCAGTTTCCGTTCAATACCTCTGGAGTGGATTCACATATTGGAATGAAATTTTGTGTACAGACATATCAAATGAAAATCTAGGTCAAGTTCATATTAATTACCTTGTAGAAGTTTATTAGAAGAAGAGCTTTAACAAAGCATAAATGCTGTACATACAGGTCCTCCTGACAGTTATACTTCTTTGACTTTTTTTATTACACTGTTACTTTATACCCCCATAGGTTGTATCAATGCAAGTATAAAGTTGTGACAGACTTTAATCACAGAAGGGGTAGGGGGGCATTAATGTTTTACAAACATGACTTTTAACTTGTTTTGTTTTGCCTCGGACTAGTTTGACCCAATGGGAATGCTTGAATTTGGTCATGTGACTGCCCGACAAATTCTTGTGGAAAGTCAGTTTCAAAAATTTGTAAGGCAATGGCCGACAATTAGCAAAACCAGACGGAGGATAATAATATAAATCACGTGCTGCTGTTCTTGATATCAACATTTTTGTACCTAAAATGGTCCTCGACAAAACAAATCAGTTATTAGGTTTGTTACTGACCTTACACGAAAATCTGTCGGGTTGATAAAGCCCATAGAAGGCTCGGCGCAAGCGCCTCGCCTTCTATGGGCTTTATCAACCCGACAGATTTCCGTGTAAGGTCAGTAACAAACCTAATAACTAATAATGTATCAGGTTCCTGTGATCATGATCCTGGAGTTCTCAACAAAAGCTAGGCATAAATCTATTCTCAGACTGTCAGTGCCTTCATTAAAAAAAGTATGCTCAGATCTGAAATTTTCCAAGAGCATTTGTAGTTCTTGTTCTGTAAAATGGCTAGTAGCCGAAACCTTGACAGAAGACATTTATCATTTTATGATTTTGATAAGTAGCAAAAATACCATATCCTGGCTTCATGAATTGATATCCTTTTTAAAATTTAGGTGCATTTCTAAGATTGTACTATAATGAAAGTTAACAGTGTTTTTTCTCACTTTTGGGGGAAGGGGGTCAGGGCAAATTGTGCGCGCGAACTACTCAAAAGGGGAATTTTTAATAAATTAAAATTCTTGCAAAAACTGTAAAAGTCTATATTAGATAGCATCAATATAATTGGAATGGCTTTAAATACAAATTTTACACATTATTTTAATTCAATTTATTGCCAAAGAAAAAATCTTTCTTTAATATGGGGGAAATTTCTGTGACAGGAGGGGAAAAATATATACTCCAGAGAGGGGGAAATGGGGCCGAATATCGCCAAAGGAGCTGATAAGATAAGACGTAAAATCTGCCCTAAAAAGTGGATTTTTGAAAATCGAAATTTTAAGAAAAATCTTTCATTAAATTAATACAAATACAGTATCCCATCAAACCCATCGTTAATATGGAAAATTTGACTATTTTTCCTCCTTAATCCATCAAAAAATGTGTTCTAAATACGATCGAATGAAATGTTCAACATTTAGGAATGAAATAAGCAGGAGCGATGTGGATTTCTCCGATAATGTGCATTTCGCGCTAAAAAGCTTCTATTATAGCCATTACATACAAAATAAGACCGTATTTTGAGTTCTGGATTTCATTATTTACCGATTAGAGGAAACAGAACTTTCGAAATGTATTTCTGAGATACAATGTAGATGTATTTGATATCTTTTAGTTAATATTTATCCATTTCAGGCAAAATATTCTAAAATTTCTACATTTATGGTCGTTTTATCAGTTTTATTACCTGAGTACCCCCTACCTCTTTGGACCTCCATTTTAGAATCTTATGAGTATTTCATCGAAAAAATAAAGCATACAAAAAGTCTTTCGAATACATTATATTTCAATAATGATTATCTTTTGTCTGCATTGTACCGTCATGCGGAAGAAATACGGCACAAGATTTAGGGCTAAAAACAGCCCTTATCGTATCAGCTCCTTTTTTTGGAAAGAAAAACACTGTTTAAGTTTGCTATATGTGTATGACAATTGTATTTAATTAACTGTCCAAGAACTTAAAAATATCTTATGAACATTAGAAAGCACTTTTTCTTGTAGCTACAAGAATACATTGTGTAGTGACACTTCCTGAATGATCAGACATATCCTAAATGATCATACTTGTAGATAACTCCCTACACTAGATGTTCTTATTCTAGAATACCATGGTATTTCTTATTGTAGTCCATGTATGACTTTATGGAGTGTAATTCAAGATTGTATATATTTTAATAGATTTCCAAAATAAAATTCATAATATGTATATAGTATTGGATGAATGCTACATTTCTGACAAGACTTACATGTAGTCATTAACAAGAGACTGATTTATTTATTTTTTCTTGGTTAACAACCAGCTATAGCTGTATTGTTGGACATGTGGAATGTAGTTCTAATGAAGTATCATACTTATCTCTTGAATTTATTATGGAAATGACCTTGGGTGAAAGAAGGAATAAAAATTCAGATGAAAATAAATTTTCCCATTGAAATAAATGCAACAAGTGACAATTAGAGAGTGGATATTGTGATGAAACTGATTTTTCTCAATTTTTCGTCTAAGAAATTAAGGATGTTTAAATGATAATTAATGAATATTCTTAATTTATGTTCCAATGAAAAAAGTCATGATTATTTTTATTTCACAAACAAAGTAATATAGTTTGTCCAACAAAGTACACTTCTTGATTTCTCTTTGATTTTTCCATACAGATGAACGAAGGGGAACAAGCCAGTCTTGTATCAGTTCTCTCCCTTGACAGCATCATGCTGTCCGTCATCAGTGAATACTACAAGGAGGTTGCCTTGGTAACCATAACCAGCTCGCCTGCTATCTGGGAAATAGAGGTCAAGGCCAAGTGGAAGCTATTAGAGGACGTTACCTTGGTAACATGGCTAGAAGACAAATGGATCCATGGTGTCACACAGGATAGCTTAGAGGACAGGATTGAGGTAGAATTTAGCTTAAAACATAAATTCAAATAAAGGAAAAATCAAAATAAAGGAAAAATTCAATCTTGGTTTTCAGTGGCATTGTTTTCTAGTATAAAGTTTAATGTGAAAATCAATCCGATCTTAAAGAAAAATTTTCCGCTGAAACTTTGCAAGGAAAAGGCATTGTGGCATGAAAAAAGTGACACAAAATCAATCAGCCAAAGGTTCTTAAGTAAATACATACCACAACATATTTTACTGGAGGAAAAAAATCAAAAATTTAAGTCCAGCGGCAAATTAACTGTATGAAAAAATACACATATTTACATAGATGCTGTTTAATTTACCCATCAGGTAGACTTCAGTAAGATGCAAATGACGAAGCCTTACATGGGAGAGTTAAGGAGGAAGTGTCCCCCTGGTTTGTTCCTTCAATATAGACAGTCTCCACATCAGACGTTTGTACACACTAAAGTACAGAAAGTACAGGTTTGTACACACTAAAGTACAGAAAGTACAGGTTTGTACACACTAAAGTGCAGAAAGTACAGGTTGGTGTAACTTACATTACATGGGATAGTTAAGGAGGAAGTGTCCCCCTGGTTTATTCCTTCAATATAGACAGTCTCCACATCAGACGTTTGTACACACTAAAGTACAAAAAGTACAGGTTTGTACACACTAAAGTGCAGAAAGTACAGGTTGGTGTAACTTACATTACATGGGATAGTTAAGGAGGAAGTGTCCCCCTGGTTTATTCCTTCAATATAGACAGTCTCCACATCAGAAGTTTGTACACACTAAAGTACACATTTGTACACTTTGGAGTACAGAAAGTACACGTTTGTACACACTAAAGTACAGAAAGTACAGGTTTGTACATACTAAAGTACAGAAAGTACACGTTTGTACACACTAAAGTACAGAAAGTACAGGTTGGTGTAACTTACATTATATGGGAGAGTTAAGGAGGAAGTGTCCCCCTGGTTTATTCCTTCAATATAGACAGTCTCCACATCAGAAGTTTGTACACACTAAAGTACAGAAAGTAAAGGTTTGTACACACTAAAGTACACATTTGTACACTTTGGAGTACAGAAAGTACACGTTTGTACACACTAAAGTACAGAAAGTACAGGTTTGTACACACTAAAGTGCAGAAAGTACAGGTTTGTATACACTAAAGTACAGAAAGTACAGGTTTGTACACACTTAAGTACAGAAAGTACAGGTTTGTACATACTAAAGTACAGAAAGTACACGTTTGTACACACTAAAGTACAGAAAGTACAAGTTTGTGCACACTTAAGAACAGAAAGTACAGGTTTGTACACACAAAAGTACAGAAAGTACAGGTTTGTACATACTAAAGTACAGAAAGTACAGGTTTGTACATACTAAAGTACAGAAAGTACACGTTTGTACACACTAAAGTACAGAAAGTACAAGTTTGTGCACACTTAAGAACAGAAAGTACAGGTTTGTACACACAAAAGTACAGAAAGTACAGGTTTGTACATACTAAAGTACAGAAAGTACAAGTTTGTACACACTAAAGTACAGAAAGTACAAGTTTGTGCACACTTAAGAACAGAAAGTACAGGTTTGTACACACAAAAGTACAGAAAGTACATGTTGGCTTACCTTGCTCCTTTTGCAAAGTGTAATAAATCAGAGGTTACATCTTTTATCTCTTTTTCAAGGAAGTTAAAGAATTTGTACTTTAAGTAAATAATACTCAATTACATTCCAGTGTGAAAACAGAGAAGTTTCTTCAATGATATCTATAAATATCATTTTATGAGCCTATAGTGTAATTATATTTACAAAATGTGTGGATATTAAGGTACATCGCGGCGTTACGGCACGGAAAATTTTGCGAGAAGACATAGCCTGAAAATTTGTCTACATGAAATATAAGATTTGATCAATCTTTGATATAATTTTCATGCAACTATTTCACGAAGTTTTTCGAGATTTTAAGCCTCAAAGACAGCATTGACGTTCTTATTCGAAAATATGCATTTTCTGAACTAAAATAATTTTAATCTAGAAAATTGACCAAGGAGGGTGAAAAGGGAGATCAAAAATATTGTTGCCATGTTGAGTATTGTATTTCTACGGATTATTGTTTCTCTAAGGGGAAATTTGCAATTTTTATCGCCATTTTGCAACTTATTCAAAAATCCGCACTCATTCAAAAGGCAAAACACGGCTTGCTTCATTATCATTTTCTTCATTAAGTTGTGGAGGTCCTTAAAGCCCTTCTTACACGTAAAAGTGGAGAATGAGCTGAATTCGAATATATAAAAACATGGATAGGTCTTCTCGGCAGATTTTTTGCAATTTAAGATTGAAAATTTGTTTTGCGTGGCTTCGGCGTCAATTTTACTCGCAATGTAAAAGTCACAGCGTGTTCAGATCGTATATGTCAACATGACGTCAAAGAGTATGCGGAATATTTTATTCTCTGTAACGGTCTTCTTTAAAACATCCAGAACCCCCCCCCCCCCCCCCTTTTTTTTTTTAAAGATAATTAATCAACAATTACATGGGCTGTATTCGAACTAGACCTTATATCTTAATGTGAAAATAAAATTCTCCGTACATGACGTTTTTTTCTTCAAATATTTGAAAACATCATACGGAACAGACGGACAGACATGCTCATTACTATTTAATCCGATATCTTTTGGCGGGGTATACAAAAAATTCCCTCTTGTTTATATGTACATATACTTTATAATATCGGAAAAGGGTTGGGGAGGGGCGGTCCATATAAGATATACATTGTGATTTTCATTTCATGCTCGTTTTCTATCATTACGTTCAGCCGCCTCGATTGTCGTTATATATATTATTAAAATGAAATTTCCATTTCTCCGAGTTCAGGCAGCTCAAGAAGGCAGTACGGTATCTTTTTTCCGATAACAAATAAATAAATAAATAAATAAATAAATAAATGAATAAATAAATTGAAAATCCAAACAAACAAACAACTTGCACATATGTAGTCTCTTTTGCAAATTTTTAACACTGACCTTGACTCCTAAGTATGACCTTTTTTTTGGCTTGTCAGGATTGTTACAGGTTAAAAATAAATATTCTGATCTTTAGTTACTGGAAAATAAATATTCCGGCCGGCCCTGCGTTGAAAATAAATAATTTGACCCGAAAAAATTTGCCAGCCCCCCCCCCTCCCCCCTCAGGATCAAATTGGTCGTACCCTTACAAAACAATTCCGGTTCGCTCTGCTTTCTGATATATATACAAATCTTTGTCTTACGTCATAATCCAACTTTCAGACACTATGTACTCCTAAATTCTTAAATTAAATCACCGCTTTACATATAATTTAAAAAGTATTGAGAAGATTAATTTTATTTTATAAGGCAGTCCCTCCTCCTTTTCTGTCGGACAACCCCCCCCCCCCCTACCCCGCTTTCCCCGATTGTGCACACTGAGAAGCAAGCAAGAAGGATAGCGAGAAAAAGACTGATCAAAAGTAAAGCCTTCACCAGATCCTATAGAAATTTGGAATTATATTCATTGTACCTTGTGTCAGAACAAAAGAGAAAACGAATTAAAAGCAGATGGGAAACTTTAAATTTGATTTTTGAAAACTAATCACGACAGCTTTTGAATTTCAATAATTTTTTATCACGATAGAAATATTAAGGATAATTATACTCTTGTATAATCCTGAGATGAAACCAAATTATATACAATACCGTTTAACCTTGTATATTTCATGCAATGTATTACATGTATATGCAATATTATGTTATCATTATCTATAGAAGATATGTGCATTTTTTATGTCAGCATACAAGTTGTGGTGAATAAAAACAATAAAAAAAGTAAAGCCTTCTCCGTCCGTCTATGTGGTACAATAAAGAAATTAGATAAGGATGGAGGAGGATGGATGAAAGAACATTAATTTCCAACGTAATATTTGAAGAAAAAATTGCATTCATATATCATTCCCTAGAAATTGTCAAAATATAACCAAACATCCCTCAAAGTTTCCGGTTCTCAGTGCAAGCGTGTCTAAATACATTGACTGAATTTAGACACAATGTAAAGTTTATGTTTAAAAATTTCGGCTCGCTACGCTTACTAGAAAATATAAGTATTTAAAAAAAAAAAGCCATTATTTGCGCCCTAACTATATATGTCGCGCAACGTAACGTGACGTTACGATCAAGTAAGGTTTATGACGTCATAGCGTAGATGTGCACATAAAAAAATTCGAGGGTGAAACCTGCGTACACATTTGATTGTGATGAAAGCTTCCCCGCGAGCTACGTTAAGAATGTTTAGATGATTTCCTATAAAACTTGCATGGATTATTTTTTATCCTTTTTGGGGCTGTTATTCAAGCCCAATTCCCAATGAAAACTAGTATCTTTTTTGCCCATCTGTTGCTCTACATGTGGTTGGAATTACCACCAAAATTTGTGAAATTTACTGGTTCCAAAGTAGCAAATTTACTGTTAATTTGCCATAATTTTTGTAATCAATACTAATCATAAGTATTAAAATCAAATTAAAAGAAAATCATTTGATTTAACATTCAATTCTGATCTTTTGATTGTCTATTTTATCTAAGCTTTTTCGAAAATATTCCCAAACATCCTAAATTTTTCCAATCGCACGGGCCCTGACCCAATTCCCAAATTACTGATAAAAAACCCTGAATTGGAATCAAAATGAATATAATTTACATATATTTATTTTTATTTCAGATTGATAATCAGCTGTATGATGCATACTATCAGACAGTGCTCAATTCATATCCCACTCCCGTCAGTCTACTCAAACGGCAGGGTCCTAAACCGTTTATAGAGTTTGGTATGATACGGAGAACTGTACCAGAGAACCACGTCGATACGTTCAGGTAACACTGAATATTACATCTGTAAAACAATTTCTATAATTATGATATTGAACAAAAGAAAAACTTAGACAAAAATCTGAAGGTCGAGATAGGCATTCCCAATATTTACAAGGCTTGGAACAAAGATGATCAAAAATAAACAATCAACAGTGATCTTGATAATTTATGTCTCTTGCAATGTAAAGTTACTGTAACATATGGGAACCACTTTGTCCAGTTTTGTCTGTCTGTCCATCTTTTCTGCCTGTTACACTTATGACTTTGTCATACTTAAACCAAAAATACGAGGGTTGTCCCAGAAAAACGTGGACATTGCTCACAATTCCTTTATTTAGCGTTAAATCTAAACAAGATTTTCCCAGATGTAAATTTAAGTATCTGGGAAGCATAAAATGTTAATGGTGTTGAAATCTGCCGTTAATATTGAAAATTAATTAAATTAAATTTTCATGCGCCAAAAAAGAATCGATAATAAAACCTGTTTAATACTTATCAATGCATGTATAAATAGTACTAAAAGTCTAATCAAGTCAGAAAGAACTGATTTTGGCGGGTACATACATGCTATATTTTTGTGAATGACGTAATAAACAATTTAATTATGAGGGATTTATATAGCAATCCCTCATCAATCATTCAAAAGACGGCGGCGTCAAGTTTATTAGCGGAGCAGTAAATGGTACTAAGATATTGTGTTGATCGTGGATTGACCCCTTTTTAGACAAAGTAAGAAATGAAAACATCAGAAAAGTAAGGAAATGTTCGCAGAGTATTAGTATACATGAATGTACAAGAGATTTTCTGACGAATTGACAGGCAAAACTAAACAAGGGCACAAGGAGAGGGGCGATATTCAGACAGTAAATTTGGCGAGAAACATCATTGATGGAACCGGCATCGAACAGTAAAAGAAATAGAAGAAAGGGTCCATATAAGTAAATTTACTGTGCAGAAAATCCTGTAAAGTTGATTAAATATGTATCTCGTTTCTGTTCAATGAGTGCCAAAGTCTTTTATCAAATATATGAGATGAATTTATGAGTTGCTTCCTTTAGGCATATTCTTAACTGCAGTCACTGGATCCATGACGTTACATATCATGCGCCGGTGAACGTCACCCTACATTTTTATTTCTTCTATAAAAACTTTACTATTGAAGATGAATTATTGATTTTTCATGTACAGAAGCCGATTTGTATGTCAAATTTATCAGTGCAAAGTTTATATAAATACAGCCCTTTACAACTTTCTTATTGCCGATGTCTACAATTTTCTGGGACAACCCTCGTACAGGGATGGTTGATTGTATTGTGAATTAACAGAAAGACAAATGTCACCTTCAAGGTCATAATAAAACGCTTGCATTTTAATCATGTGTCCATATTATTTAACCAAATTTTCAGGTAGTGTCATTGAATTTGAGTCAATTCACGGTAAAGGTCAAGGTTAAAAATACTTATAGGAGCAAGCTTTTTGGCAGGAAATGAAAGTAACTTGACATTGTTATGATAGTAAAATATAATATAACTGAAAGATATTTATGATAGTATGATTTTTATGATTTTGAAAATATTGTTAACAGATTCATAGAATAAACTTCGATCTATTTTTCTCCCAGACAACTACAGTTGATTGTACAGGAGTTTAACGTACAGCTTGACTGGGGTTTTATCGAGTCCATACAAGACGTGTTTGCTGATCTCATGCCAACGGAGGATTCAGAGGTTTGTACATCATGCCAAATGTAATATACAAACAGTTAATTTTCCTTTTACAATATTGATTTAGTTTATGAAATACTATATGGATCATTTTCTTTGAATTTCCCAGGTTCTTTAATGTGTATTTAACAATGATTATATGTTATCATTATAATAAGTAACAACAGGCATTTTCTTAATTGATTGATAATTTTTGGCAGTAAAGTGTTCAGTAGGGCGGCCAAGCCAGATTTGCGCGTGACGGCAACCGTTGCTAAGAACGGCGCATTAATATAGATAGGAGTTCGCGTCGCCGTTACTAAGCATTTTTTCGAAACAGTTTCACAGCAGAAAAATACCAATAACAGCAACATGAATCGATGGCATCGGATTTCAAAGGATTTAACAAACTCTTTAAGATTTTATGTCTCTAAATTTACCCAAGATGTGCTATTTCATTCTGTAAATTTATCGAAAATCAGCTGACAAAATGACAGCTGTACTCTTAACGTTCGACTTCCATGCCCCCTTCCTCGGAAACAAGGGGATCGTTTTCAAAAATATTAAAAAGTGGTTCTGTAATTTTTTGATATGTTGTGGAGAATATATTCAAGTGTTCTATTCTAAAATTTTATGAAAATCGGTGAGGGACCATTTTTTTGTACCTCATTTATGTACGCCGACATCCTGCACAGTGTCGACAATTTTGGAAAAATTGTCGATCGACCGAACGCTTCGGCATGAGAAATTCACAAAACAGATCATAAATTCCCATTTTCCATTCTAGATGGAAAGGCTGTTTAAACCTTTTGGTGAGCAAACAACCGAATTGTGAAAAATATCACCAGAATTCAAGAGACCGAAGATTCTTCCAGCGACCTTCCTAATTTCCTCTGATCAAGTACAAAACTGCCACGCACAAGAGAAAAACGACATTTTCTTTTATATGCAAGGAAATAAATGCACAATTTGAAATACACTCACTGTATCCGAGAAAAATACATATAAAAATTCATATTTTGATTTGTTTAATGCGCTTGAGCATTCAACAATTGGAAAACAAATTTATACAAAAAAAATGATTTTTTTCCAAGAAGCCTATATTTACTTTTTTACTCCAGATAGTCACTGTAAAGTTGAAAAAAAAATAAAAATTTAAATTCTTTAATGAAAATATAGTATAAAATATTACAATAGCTATAGCTTTTCTATCACAATGATAGCTTTGAAGAATAAAAACTGAGCACTGACACTGTATAGCTGTAATTACTATTTTATAAAATGATGTGTCCATGATCCATGACAGTTCAAATTTAAATTTCTATCATGAGGATGACAATTTACTCATCCTCTAATTAACTTCACAAGATATTTATCTCATTATCTCACTTTATCTGCCAATAAGTTTCACAGTCAGTAATCTCTCATTATTTGTTTTCTGAAATGTTGACAGGTCTTGAACTCTTCAATCTTCTGTGAATAATCCATTTGTATGATATATTTGCACACTCACAAATATGAATATGATGACAATATTCACAATCTTCCCACCAATTCTATATACACTAGAATATGATATCAATAAACACAATCTCTTCATTCAGAATTTCCAACAGGCTGAACAGCTAAATCACAATCCTTTTTACATGATTGTCTTTGCATGTCACAGGATGATTTTCAGAATGCAGGATTTCTTCTAACAAGTTGGACCTGAAAAAAAAAACAACATTTGTTACAGTTAGTTTTATTTGTTTATTTTGACACAATTTCATGGTCTTTTTTTTCCACTGACACTGATGCATATTCATATAAAACTCATAAATTGTACATAAATTCTATTAATTTGTTCTTTTATATCTATTTGTGTATTCATTTAACAATCATAAAATTTTCACAGGAAAGAATAGCAATATTTTTTTCAATAACTAGTTAACTAGACTACTACAATAATATATAATAGTTATTATATTATTTATCTAGAAATTAAACTGCATATATTACCCATGTTACATCTTTATTTTTTGTATGATGTAACCCCCCCCCCCCCCTTCTTTTCTCTTTTCACTTTATTCTATCATAAAAAAAACTTCATTATAACTACAAACTGATGTTTTATGTTTACTTGTGAATGATTATCGATATAGTGTAATTAAAAAAATTAATGACTTGGGCCCAAAGAGGGGGGGGGTTAAGTTGAGGTTTGTTCAATAAAATAAAATCTTATATTATTCACTGGTCAATCGATATCATCAGACGTATTTTAACTGACACGCTGGGTGATGGAAAATTACTTACAGAGAGAGAGAGAGAGAGAGAGAGAGAGAGAGAGAGAATTGTTTATTTACCTTGAGGAAAAGATTGGTTGTTTTCGATGGTTCCTGTAGCCAGTGTAGGGGCTCAGGGCTACGGATTTCATCATCGAGGCCTGAAGTACGACATCAGTGGTCAAGTATACACAAACAGTTGATGAAGGTAGAGCGATCGGCAGGGTACATTCACAGTAACATGTATTTTGTGTTGTACACAAGTCGTGTCATATTTTTTTGCGTCATCAAGTTTACATCACACCGACACTGACACCGGCCTTCGTGAATCGAGGACAGAACAGCTTAAAATCTCCCTTAATCTCTTTATAAATGCAAATCCAAGGTTAGAAATGAGTTCACAAGATTAAAATCATCCAACATTATTACTTTTTCATACACAAAATGTTATAACTCCGATAAAGTAACTCATTCATGTTTACAATGTGACACACGTTAAATGTGTATTGGGTGCAAAATATTGATTCTGCGCATGCCAAAGCGAAGTTAACACCAGCTGATTTCAAACGAGAATTATTTCAATATATGAAAAAGTGGTTCTGTAATTTTTTGATATTTGAAAGATGCCGATGTGAATGTCATTTTTTGATGATATTATAAAAATCTGTGAGGGACCATTTTTTTGTACCTCATTTTTATTTTCCACTTTTTGGGGCATTTTTTCCCGGGAAAATTAAGCCAACTTCAGCCATCGATTTAGTAATTATAATGTCATGTTTGTCTGAAATAAACTAATTGAGGGTGAAATATAAAGCTAAAAGCAAAAGTTCGACGATATTTTATTTGCTGAAATAAAAAAATGTGCTCATCAGAGCTTTCGGAAAAGGACAAAAATTCGGAGGCGTCCATATTTTCTCCGACGAGAAAGAGTGCGTCATGCGTTCGCGGACTCACATTTTCCTTTTTACCGCCGCACGTGCAAATCCGGCTTGGCCGCCCTACTGTGTTTAAATTTGCTTCATATACACATCTTAAAGTTTCAACTAGGTCAGACCTTTAGGGTCAAGGTTATAATGGACTGTCATATGCCATTTTCTTAAGAGATTTTTTTCTAAGAATACAAGAAGAGAGAATTTTACAATCACTTGTTGCCAAAGTTGATTCCTATTGCTTTTAAGGAAATAGAACAAACATACTTTATGATAATTTTGATGATTTTCTGTTTTAAAGAACAAAAAAGTAGATTTTATTTTCTATGATTATAATTAATTTAAATTTAATGTTTAAATTACTTAATGTATGTTACAGACAAAGTTGGTATGTTGTAACTGCTTTATTGATTTGAAAGTTACTGGAACTGTCGTGTAAACTCTTGTGTTAAGGATGCAGTGCTAACCCACTGAATAAATTCATATGCATGTTGAAGTGTATATGAACATTTTCTCAGCACCCCTGTCAGGTGCTCTTCACAGAATCAACACAGCAATCTTAATCTGGGTTCAGAGCTTTTTAAGCACGTCTACTGGGGTTTAGATTTTAGGAGTCTCGCTACAATTTTTACACACTTTCTAATTTCAAGCCTCCTAGGAGTTGTTTAGTTTACCATTTATCTTAAAACAAGAGAGATATGTATAAAGATATTGAGAGAAATTTTACATAAATTCTCATTAGTAATTTATCAATGCATCTTTTAGGAAATTTAATAAGGTGAAAATGATAAAACTAAATTGCCTCTGATACTTTCCTTTGCTTAAACACTTTAGATGCTCAAAAGCATCAATTTTTCATATGTGTTAATGTCTTTTGAATCAAACATATGCAATGTTTAATTATCTGTTAGTTGCAGTATGCTTATTCCAATTTTTTTTTTTTTTGAAATATGAGTTGGTGATATATGTACATACATATTGGAAAAAATAAGAAATGCCAAATTTGAATACTTATATATACATCTTTATACATCTACACCATTATTTAAAAAAAAATAAAAAATAACATTCTCCTTTCACAATCAGAAACATAAGCTCAGTAGGTTAATACCAAATTTGGATTTATCTTTTTTGAAACCATTTGTCATTATTTTCCATTTACAAAAAAAAAATCAACTGCTATACGTGTATTGCTGCTGTTGATGCATATGAATATTCATTTCTCGGTTTTGGGGAGTTTATAGGTTAGCTAGTGTAACTGTTTTCAGTTTTATAGAAGTGAAATATTTATACCTTTGTATTTTAATGTATACAGATATAAGTCTTTAATTGATTTGACTATTATTCTGTATTAGACACAGGTTCTCATTGGGTTTTTGGTAAAATGAAAGTTTAAGGTACATAAGATAGGTCAGAATTGATTGTTTGATTTAATCTTGACTTTTATAAATCTGTGTATCTAGCATCCTTGTGGACAAAAGTAAAATTGCGATGAAAATTTTATCAAAAATAATCAAAACTATTACATTGTACATACTAGTTTCTTTGAAGTAAATACTCTGCTAAAACTGTCTATTATCAGCAATTAATATTACTAGTATATGCAGCTTATGTCTCTTCACCATTAGAGGACTTCAAATACGGCTTTTGTACATGAAGCTCTGTCTCTCTCACTAAATAATTATTTATTTACATAAAGAATTTAAAGTTAATAAACAAATAGTCTATGATTTGTAGCACTGTTCATGGTGTTTGACAATGAAACAATTGTCAAATGTTGTTTTTGAATTAAGAGGGACTGTTTCTGCAGTGGAAGTTTCAGAATTTGAAATATAGTTAATATAAGGAACCTGGTGCTAAATGTTCATGCTTAAATAAAATTTAAGCGATGTTTTATGTCCCCTACCTCCGTAGGAAAAGGGGCTTATTTCAACGTGTTGATCAGTATCTTACAATTTCTTCAAAAATATGAACTTTGTACACACCAACATTCAAATTATCCCTTCTACTAGGCAGGTCATTTCTTGCATAATTAAGGTCAAGGTCACATAGACTTTAAAGATTTATCCATTAAATGCATCTCATGAACAAAAGATAACGGGAGAATACTTAACTCAGTCGATTCTTCGTATTTTGGTAATACCCATTAAATTACAGATGATACCAGTTATCGAGCAGATAAGCAATGCCCAAGGTCAAGTTGAAAATAAGACTTGAATGATTTAATAGATTTGCTGTATTATTGCATGTAATTTTACTTTGCTGTCCATCTAATTGTGATACAGTGGGCATTGATATTACAGTCTTGGAGTTTTACTAGAATAAGTATTAAATCTTGTACAGTAGAGTATTACCAGGTACAGTAAACTATATACAAAATGCTGACACTATAAGGTACTGTCTGTAATCAAATTTTAATCCAGTATACTTTCTGTTTTACAGAGTGAGAGGTTGAAGCAAGACATCCTGATATCACAGAGGTCACTCAAGGAAATCTCAAGTGTTATGGTAAGATAAGAAATTAATTCAATTTCTATTCAGAATTCTTTGAAAAACTACATATCTAATTTAATGAGATAAGTATTTTCAATAAAGGGGCCAAATCATAAAAACAAAAACAAAAAAGGAAAAAAGAATGTGCAGAAAAAAGAGCTACATCATCTATTCAGATAAAATTTTCACTCATTATGTTTGCTTAGGCATAACACAAGTTATATGGAAGTAATTGAATTATTCTGAATTTGTGTTGTTACAGTCTGCCGGCTCTTCTCACAGAATCTTCTTTGAAACAATGAAAATATCACCTATGAAGGTAAGCATTTCTGTTTTATCTTAAATATTGTTCCTTAAAGTTTTTTTTTTTTCTTTTTTAAAAAACATCATATACCAGCACATGCTTGTACCATTCAGCACATTCAGGTGGGTAATATTTCTTATGATGCTTCTAATATGTTTCTTATTACTCATTATGTTAATTTCTAACTTGACTAAATCTCATCACTTGTCATAACTTATAGATCCATGTAAGTTTTTCACTACGAGGGAATCCCCACCTGACCAGAGATGTTCAGCCGTCACTTGCCTCTGATATCAAGGAATTTCTACGCAATTCTATAGGTGCTACATTTACAGAGGTCAAGGACATCGAGCTCAAGTAAGTATAAATATACATAGAAGGAGGCAATGAAAAACTTATGCTTGATAGTGCTGCAATTAATACTCCAGAAAAGCATTTTGATATGTATAAATGTATCATTTGATTCTTCTTTTTACAACCCATATACGTGAAAAATGTTGAATTCAAAATTGAAGTACTGTTTTTCTAGAAACATTAACGAAAACAGGGGGGAGGGATTTGTCTTGTCTTAATTTAACATTAATTTCAAATTGTGAGTATTTTATGATTGATGGCTGCAGAACTCTTTTCAAGCTGATGAGTTATTTCAATATCAAGCATTACTTGTGTAAAGTTACTATTAGATATTTTATATATTAATGTTTAGGATGGCGTTGTTTGAGGTGAAGGGTTGCTCCATGACATATCCGAAGATGTCATCCCAGCTCCTAGCCCACTATCGTCAGCAGCTTTTCTTACAGTTCTATGTGGTGATATTTGGCCTGGACGTCCTTGGTAACCCGTATGGACTGTTTAAGGATATACTACAGGGAATTGGAGAATTTTTCTATGACCCTATTCTGGTATGTGTTCATAGTGAATATACTTTTCTGTTCCATTTTCAAATTCGAATTCTATATTGACCTTACAATAATTTTTATGCTGTCTGTGAATGGTGTAATTTGACTAATAGTAATTTGACACTGTAGGACACCATACAAGGTGAAGACGGTATATCAGACAATATGATGAGGGGCTTTCAGAGTGCCATGGGACACATTGTAGGTAAGTATTTAGCTACGATTGAAATCTGGAAAGCAGGTAAATTTTATCAAATTTAGCGTAGAAATATAGGTAAATTTTAATCAATTTATCTGTTTAATGCAGAGTTTAAATTGAAATACCATTGTTAACGTGTGAAAAAAAATCATGCTTTGATTCGTTCTGACATGTTGCAGCAACAAAATTTTAACAAACAAGTAATGATAATAAGAAAGTATAGTATGCTCTCTCTATTACAGGTGGTACAGCTAATTCAGTAGCTAGAATAACAGGCTCGTTAGGAAATGCTTTTGCCTATCTCTCCTTTGATGATGATTTCCAGAGGGTAAATATATAGAATTCTTTCATTTGGACTCAGTCTGCGGAAAAACTTCCTGATGATTTAGAGAAATAATTCTCAACTTTATATTTTATCATGCCAGATCATTAATTCACTTTTTAACTTTTTTTGGAAACTTATCCTTGTATTCTTTAAAAGTGTTACCTATGTTACACTCACAATCCTGAATAGGGTTTCTACACTCGTTATTTCAGCGTCGAAGACGACGTTTACAGCAGCAGCCCCCGGACCTCCCTCACAGCTTAGCTATGGCTGGTAAAGGTTTCCTGTCCGGAATCAGGTTTGGTCTCTCAGGAATCGTCCTTGACCCTCTACAAGGTAAGAAGCTGTACTCTTAGACACCAGAAAATAAAATATATAACAGAAAAAGTTTGTCTCTGTCTTTGAAAACCAAATTTAAATGTAAAACGAAAATACGCTAGCAGTAGTACAAAGTGTCCTAAAGGATAAGGCGGGGGTCAACATCGAAAAGGAAGATGTCATTGCTGTGCACAGAATCCCTACGAAACACCGTGATCAACCGCAACCGATTTTACTGAAGGTGAAAAATTCAGAAATAAAATCTAAAATCATGCGCAAAAGGTCAGATGTGAAGAAAGCGGGAGTATTAAACTGGTGGACGATGTAACAGAGCATAACACGACCCTTATTAACAGTCTACTGAGGCACGAACAGATCGAAGCTGCCTATTATTATAATGGGTCGGTATACGGAATAAGCGAAGGTAAACGCTATACATTTAACATTGAAGACGATATTACTTCAAAATTGCGTTCCGGAAAAGGTAGACCGATACGACCCCGGAGATAAGTGTTCCAGTGCTCCACGATATCCGATTATACTAGCTATTCATGCGCTTTGGTTTTCGCGATGTGCGTGTGTGCAAAATGTCAATTCTGTACGAGTTTATGCTACGTTTCCTAAAAGGCAACGATTATGTATCATGTTCAGTGACCATATCATGTTATAAGCTTTATTGTAAGTTCAAAGATGCATTATTTATTACCGCAACTCAGTAATAGCCCAAAACTCTTAAGCTCATATTGAATGTCACTTATGTCATTTATTTCTCTCTATCTTTGTTTTTGTTTGTCTGTTTGTGTGAGTGCTGTGTGTATGTGATGTATCGTAGACTTTTTATATACCCGAGAAACAATGGGTCACATATAGCATTCTTTATACTATGTGTTGTTACATGTTTATGTGTTATTCTTAAGGAATAGATAAGTTAACAATATTGTCTGCAAATTGCAGGGGGTTAGGAGATAATAACAAAAGAAAAGATGTCTTTGACTTTTTGAGAAAGAAAAATAGATCAATATACTGTATACAAGATACGCATTTTACTGAAAATATTTTACCTATTGTTAGAAGTCAGTGGGGGTACGATTGTTATTTTAGTTTTGGCTCAAGTAATTCAAGAGGAGCAGGCATACTCTTCAATAACAATTTTGAATATAAGATACTGGAAAGAAAAGTTGATAATCAAGGAAATTTTATAATTTTGAATATCGAAATTTGCAACCATTTTACTATTACATTAGCTAACATATATGGGCCAAACCAAGACAAACCTGATTTTTATCAACAACTAAACCAAAACATAACTGAAATGCAAAGAGACTTTATTATAATTTGTGGCGATATGAATTTAGTTTTAGACTACCCGAATGACTGCTATAATTACCGAAATAGAAATAACCCGAAAGCCGCAGAAGCCCTCTCAAATTTAAAAGAACTACATTCATTGGTTGATCCTTGGAAAATTTTATACCCTGATTCGAAAGGTTATACTTGGTTTTGTAAAAATCCTATTAAAAAATCTAGGCTTGATTTCTTTCTCATTTCTGATGCTCTCATGTCTTTGATAAACAGCTCCAAAAATAAATATACCTGGTTATAAATCTGATCACTCAGCGGTAGCTATCGATATTAAACTTCATGAATTTAAGAAAGGTAAAGGTTTTTGGAAGTTCAACAATTCATTATTACACGATAAAATATACATTGAAAAAGTTAAAGAAATAATCTTGAACACAAAATTACAATATGCGCTTCCTGTTTATAACTTAGATAATTTACATGAATTTGATGAACAGACTTTACAATTCACTATAAATGATCAATTGTTTTTTGAAATGTTATTGATGAACATTAGAAGCATGACAATCTCTTATTCCTCCTTCATAAAGAAAAATAAACTTGAAGGAAAACATAAGATTGAACAAGAGCTCCTTGAACTGAATGTGACCTATCAGAATGATGGAAATGATATTGATATAAATAACAGAATACATATACTAAATGAAGAATTGGAAGGTATTAGAGAAGAAGAATTAAAAGGCTTAATAATAAGAGCACGAACACGATGGATAGAAAGTGGAGAAAAACCCACGAAATATTTTTGCGCCCTTGAAAAAAGAAATTATGTTAATAAAAATATTGCAATAATTACTGACGGACAAGGACACAACATTACTGAACAAAATCTTATATTGGAAAATATTAAGCAGTATTATCAAAACTTGTATACCAATAAAGATGAGTTTTTAGAAGATTCTTATTTAGAAATATTAATGGATGGCATTATTACCGAAAAAGTAAAAGATAAAGATAAGAATATGCTAGATAATGATATTACATTACAAGAAATTGGAATAGCAGTACGTAACTTAAAAAATGAAAAATCTCCAGGTCCCAGTGGGTATACAGCCGAGTTCTATAAATTTTTCTGGCCTGACATAAAATATTTCTTGTTTAGATCACTCATATTAGGTATTGAAAGTGGGAATCTCTCTTCTTCACAAAAACTAGGTGTCATTTCTTTATTACCTAAGGGAGATAAGCCCCGCAACTTTCTTAAAAATTGGAGACCTATTTCTCTATTAAATATCTCCTATAAAATTTTATCAAGTTGTTTAGCTAATAGATTAAAACAAGTTTTAAGTTACATGATTCATGAAAACCAATCTGGCTTTATCAAAAATAGATTTATAGGAGAAAATATTCGTCAACTCTATGATATAATGCAATGTTTAGAGGAAACTAACTCTTCAGGCCTCCTTCTTCTCGTGGACTTTGAAAAAGCTTTTGATTCTGTCTCTTGGAAATTCATCGATAATGTTCTTAAATACTTTAACTTTGGAGATAAATTTAGAAATTACATTAATTGCTTAAACAATGACTTTAAATTGTGTGTTATACAACATGGAACCTTCTCTAACTTCTTCAGTATAGGTCGTGGATGCCGGCAAGGCGACCCGATTTCTCCCTACATTTTCATTTTATGTGTTGAAATATTAGGACTTCTTATACGAAACAGTAAAAACATAAAAGGTATTAAAATTCTAAATGCTGAAATTAAAATCCTCCAATATGCTGATGACACAGCTCTATTACTAGATGGTTCAGATAATTCTCTCCGAAAAGCTCTATCTCTACTTAATCAATTCTCAAAATTCTCAGGTCTTAAACCGAATATTGAAAAAACAAAATGTATCTGGCTAGGGTCCAAAAAACATAGTAAAGATATTTTATGTAATGATTATTCGTTAATTTGGACAGATGAGGAATTCACATTTCTTGGAATAATTTTTTCAACCAATATGAATAAAATTCCAGAACTTAATTACCACAAAAAACTTAAAGATATAAAAAATCTTATTGGTCAGTGGTCAAAAAGAATGTTGAGTCCCTTGGGTAAAATAACAGTAATTAAGACACTCATGTTACCCAAGTTAACACACCTTTTTATATCCTTACCCAACCCAGATCCAGATATTATTGATGAAATAGATAAATTATTTTTCTCTTTCCTATGGAAACAAAAACCTGATAAAATCTCAAGGAAACAAATTATTCAAAATTACAAAAATGGTGGTCTTAATATGATTCATTTCAAATCATTTATGAAATCTATGAAAACAACCTGGATAAAAAGATTACTAATTAGTGATTCATCTTGGACCCTACTTTTCGAAAACATAACTAAAACTAAAAAAGATCAATTTTTCATATTTGGTTCAGACTTTATAAAAAAGATTGCAAAACGTATAAACAATAGATTTTGGAAAGACACTCTTTTGTGCTATGTTGAATTTAAAGAAACAATCAAAAATCATGAAACTAATGAAGAAATTATGCACAATGAACTATGGTTTAACAATTATATAAAAATAGATAATAAGTCAATATTCTATGAATCATGGTTCAAAAAAGGTATCAGATATATTCATGATTTTATTGACGAAACTAGTTCACTTATTAGTTATGAACACTTTTGTCAAAAATTTGACTTTGCTCCATCTTTTACTCAGTTTTACGGAATAAGACAAAGCATTACTAAAAGATGGCCATTGCTCTTCAAAAGTGAAGTTTCATCTTTCAAATTGTGCTTTCCGATCATCCCTTTATTTATCAGAACAATATTAAGAAATAAGAACAGTAAACTTTCAGTGTATGATGTCTTCATCTTTAATCTAAAATATAAACAGAATTATAAAGAAAAATGGAAATCATCTCTAGATTTAGATATTGATGACAATGATTGGAAACTCATTAATTTGAATGTTATTAAAATTACACACGATACAACTCTAAGGTGGCTACAATACAGAATAATCCATAGATGTATCGGAACAAATGATATGTTATTCAAATTCAATATGTTAAGTTCAAATTTATGCACTTTCTGTAATGAAAATCCAGAAACAATTTTACATCTTTTCTACAACTGCAAACATGTCGAAAATTTTTGGAAAGACTTAGAAATATGGCTTTTTCAAAACTGTAATATTCAAATAACTTTCACCAATAATGATATTTGTCTCATGAAAAAAATGCAAAAAAACCAACAGTTGTTAAATCTTGTAATAACCCTGGCAAAAAACATATATATAAACAAAAAATGAATAAGAGTATTCCAATTATCAGAGTTTTTTTGATATATCTTAAGTCATATTACTTCATCGAAAAATCAATATATTTTCACAAAAAGAAATACTTAATTTTTAAGAGTAGATGGAACTTGTTGTCACACATATTTGATAACTATGAGTAATTTGTGGTATAAATGTGTGTATGAAAGATGTACCTGTATTTGTCCTCTCTCTCATTCTCTCTCTCTCTCTCTCTCTCTTTCTTCTTCCTCTTCTTCTCCTTTCATTAAAAACCATTCTACTCATACATTACGATATTATAGTATGTAAATTGTATGTAGAATGAAAAAAAATAATAAATGATAAAAAAAAAAAAAAATTTAGATGTAAAACTTGCCATATGACACATACAGTATATGGACAAGTAATAATGAATAAAAAAAAAAAAAAAAATCTAGAGATGAATGTCTATAATAGTCTATGCAAGACATTGATAATACCTGAATGCCCTGTCATTCGACTTATTTTCTTATAAAAACTTATCCTGATCATTTTGCTTGGGTAGTCAGTGAAAGTATTTTCATATTTTGCATGAGCTCTCCTTTGGTAACATAAACCTTTCTTTTGATACCTGAATTTTGTACTATTTGTAATACACAAGAAAACATTTTGCTGAAGGAGGTACGTGTACTTGTATATTGTTTCACAAACACATCCTGTTTATTCTACTGCTTCAAACACCGAAGGTTTCCAATTTAAATCTAAAATAACAGAGTGAACTGTTCACAGTCACATTTAAAAGACTTATTCTTCGGAAATTCTCCTTTCTGTGATAAGATTGTGACAATATTTATTATAATTTACTTGTAGGTGCTACTGAGGAGGGGGTGGAAGGATTTTTCAAAGGTCTTGGCAAGGGATTATTGGGACTGATCACCCAGCCTATAGGAGGGGTACTAGACATGGTCAGTCTGGCATTTGATGGAGTGAGAAGGTAGGTTCTTGATATATGAGTTCCTTGGTACTGACATGACATCAGAAAAGTCAGAAAGGGAATTTTGAAGAAATTACAGTGATTACATGACCTACATTTCATGGTTGAGTGACCATGTCTAGAAGATATGATTGAGAATTTATGTTTAATCTCAGTAGCCCATTGCGTTTGTATTTGAAATTTATTATGTCCACTAGAAAGCCTGATCTAAAAAATTATATATCATTGAAAAAAATTGCTGCAGTAAGTAAACTTGGTAAACTTTTAATACTCAATACTTGTAATTTAGTTTTGTTGAAGATTTGAATCGTTTGCGGTCTAATATTAATTTTTTTTTTTTTTTTTTTGACATTTATCACTTTTTCTTGCTATCTTATATTTCACTATGTACATGTATACATTTATTTGTAGGTCTGCTGAGTTTGAGGGCGGGGTTATCTTCAGAATGAGACTGCCAAGGTTCATTAACAGATACAAGGTAACTGAGTTATCGCATTAATCTATAATCTACAATGAGGACCTCAGGATTAAATGTCCTGTCCTTTATAATGTAATCAGTTTTCTATCTTGTCCCATTCTGCACAATTTTCTCATTTTATGGACTTGTACAATATTTTGCCATATTGTATATGATCGTGTCTACTGTCCTGTTCACTAATTCCAGAGCACCCTGTTTTGCCTGTTTTCTCTAAAATATGATAATGTCATCTTCCAAAAAGATATCAATTTTATAGTACTCCTTTAGTCGTAACAGAAAATACCATTGTTTTGGCTGTGCGTCAGTTAAGTTAGAAATAGGACGGAAAATAAAAAGTCTACGGGGATTTTCTATAGTAAAATCGCTGAAAATGTATGACGTCGGAAGCTTTGACGTCACTGTTTACTATTGTTGACACGGAGAACAAGATGGCGGCGGCTTGAAATTAACATGGGAATTTCCCGTAGACATTTTATTTTTCATATTGCGGTTTGAAGGCAGCTGATAGGGTAAGTTGAAGTTAATTTCCAGTTACGACTAAAGGAGGTCAATGCTCGGAAACAATAATTTAAAGCACAATTCTTCAGACGACAGAATAAATCGCCAAAACAGGGTGCTCTGGATTTAGTGAACAGGACAGTAGTAATCAAGTACATGTAGTAACTGACCATGAAGGAGTAATCTATCAGTGCAGCTGGTTACTTTTACATGGCAGTGATATGAAATTGTTCATAGAGATGAATTTTCTACATGATTTATAATGAGCATAATGATATTGTATTTTCTTCCAGGGCCTTGAGCCGTACTCAGCCTATAAAGCCAGGGGAAATCATCTACTATACAGTATAAAGGACGGACAGTTTACCGAGTCAGAGATATTTATAGACTTTGCCCCACTCAGTCATGAAGAGAGGGCGGATCTCCTGTTCATTACAACTAAGTAAGTCAATTCTACTTTTATCTCCAATTTCTTTTATGGCCAGTCTTTCATATTTTCACATTAACAAGATCACATCAATTCAAGCAAATTTGTGTTACATATTTTCCATTGTTTATCTGTTGTTAAGGTTATTATTTGTACTGTACTGGTTAATTATGTCTCCCCCCCCCCCAACGGGGAGGAGACATATTGGTTTTGCCTTCGTCGTCCGTCTGTCCGTCTGTCACACATCGTGTCCGGGCTATATCTCCTGAACCGTTTGCCCGATCACTTTCATATTTTAGTATGTTGTTGCTTATGACCCGAAGGTTTCACATCACCTTGACCCAAGGTCATGTGACCAAGGTCAAGGTCACTTAGTGCATTTTTAATGAAATTATGCATACATTCCTGTCCGGGCTATATCTCTTGAACCGTTTGCCCGATCACTTTCATATTTTAGTATGTTGTTGCTTATGACCCGAAGGTTTCACATCACCTTGACCCAAGGTCATGTGACCAAGGTCAAGGTCACTTAGTGCATTTTTAATGAAATTATGCATACATTCCTGTCCGGGCTATATCTCTTGAACCTTTTGCCCTATCACTTTCATATTTTTGTATGTTGTTGCTTATGACCCGAAGGTTTCACATCACTTTGACCCAAGGTCATGTGACCAAGGTCAAGGTCACTTAGTGCATTTTTAATGAAATTATGCATACATTCCTGTCCGGGCTATATCTCTTGAACCTTTTGCCCGATCACCTTCATATTTTAGTATTTTGTTGCTTATGACCCGAAGGTTTCACATCACCTTGACCCAAGGTCATGTGACCAAGGTCAAGGTCACTAAGTGCATTTTTAATGAAATTATGAATACATTCCTATCCGGGCTATATCTCTTGAACCGTTTGCCGGTTCACTTTCATATTTTAGTATGTTGTTGCTTATGACCCGAAGGTTTCACATCACCTTGACGCAAGGTCATGTGACCAAGGTCAAGGTCACTTAGTGCATTTTTAATGAAATTAAGCATACATTCCTGTCCGGGCTATATCTCTTGAACCGTTTGCCGGATAACTTTCATATTTTAGTATGTCATTGCTTATGACCCGAAGGTTTCAAATCACCTTGACTTAAGGTCATGTGACCAAGGTCAAGGTCACTTAGTGCATTTTTAATTAAATTATGCATACATTCCTGTCCGGGCTATATCTCTTGAACCATTTGCAGGATAACTTTCATATTTTAGTATGTTGTTGCTTATGACCCAAAGGCTTCACATCACCTTGACCCAACTACATTTTTAATGAAATTGTAGATACATTCTTGTTTAGGCTTTATCCCTTGGACCGCATACTGGATTGCTTTCAAGTTTAAGAATGTATTTAGTCATGACCAAAAGGTTTCACCTGGACCCATGGTCATTTGATCAAGGTCAAAGTTACTAAGTACATTTTAATGAAATTGTACATGCTATCCCATTGGGGCTTTATCTCTTTTAACTATTTATCAGATCACCGTCATATTTTAGTATGGTGTTGCTTATCACTTAAAGGTTTCACATCACGTTGACTCAAGGTCATGTGACCAAAGTCAAGGTCAATTAGTATATTTTAAATGAAATTGTATTTGTTACATGTATTATGTCCAGGCTTAATCTTTTGAACCGTGATGGGATCACGTCATATTTTAGTATGATGGTGCTGATGACCCAAAGGTTTCACACCTCCTTGATCCAAGGTCATATGACTAAGGTCAAGTATTACATTTTTTAATGAAATTGTAAAATTAATGCTATTGAGTCTGGGCTATATCTGTGGAATCATATACTGGATCACTCTTATACTATAGTATGCTGTTGCTCAGGATTGGAGGGTTTCTTATCATCTTGACCCAAGGTCATGTGCCCAAGGTCAAGATCATTTAGTTCTTTTTAATGAAATTGTACGTACTAATATTGTCTGGGCTATATCTCCTGAACCCTTCTTACAATTGTTTTCATATTTTAGTATGTTGTTTCTAAGGACTGAATGTTTCTTATCACATTGTCCCAAGGTCACATGGTTAAGGTAGCTTCTTACTTTGGTAATGAAATTGTATATGCTAAGCATGTCTAGGCAGAAATTGTCTATGCTAATAATGTTTAGGCTTTTTATTTTGAACCGTGTATCCAATCACTAATTCAGTTTTTTGTTGCTCATGATCCATACAATGTTAAACGTCTTCAAATTCGATAGCATCATTTAAAAGCAGATAAGTTTGCAGCATGGAATAGACATGCATGTTTCGGGTACTTAACCCTCGTCAGTGAGTGTAGGTTTCAGATCACCTATATCCAAGGTCATGTGACCAAAGTCAATTTCTTTAAATATGCTTATAATGAAATTGTATATGCCAATCATGTTTGGGCTTTACCTCAAACAATGTAATGAATCACTTTCATGTTTTAGTATGATGTTGCCCATGACTCAAAGGTTTCACATCATTTTGCATTTTGGCCCAAGGTCAAAGTAACTTAGAGGGAGGGGGGAGACATCTGTTTTTTTATGAAAAACATTTTGTTTAATTTAACAAATAGAAAACTTAATGACATCTGGAATTTTTACATCTTGTATGAAAAACACCCTCAATAAGGCTTGTACACAGCTGATAATTCTGATCGATTTACCCTAGGCACCTGCTGTATTTGGAGAAGAGTCGGTTTGTAAGTGGATATGGACTGGAGTGGAAGGTGGAGTTAAGCAGCATTCTAGGAGTGCCAAAACTACTGGAGGGAGAGAAAAAACTCATCATCACACTCAAGGTCAGTAAACATTAACTCAAGGTCAAGTTTAGTAATTGTTTACTTAACTTGACACTCAAGGTCGGTATGCATTAACTCGAGGTCAAGATCAGTATAGGTTTACTTTATTTGACACTCAAGGTTACTTATGGTCAGGGTCAGTGTGTGTTAACTTTACTTGACACTCAAGGTCAATATGTATTGAATCAAGGGCTAGGTCATTATATGTTTACTTTACACTTAAGGTCAGTATGCATTAAGTCAAGGTCTAGGTCATTATATGTTTACTTTACACTCGAGGTCAGTATGCATTAAGTCAAGGTCAAGGTCATTATATGTTTACTTCACACTCAAGGTCAGTATGCATTGAGTCAAGGTCTAGGTCATTATATGTTTACTTTACACTCAGGGTCTGTATGCATTAAGTCAAGGTCTAGGACATTATATGTTTACTTTACACTTGATTTCAGTATGCATTAAGTCAAGGTCTAGGTCATTATAATTTATGTTTACTTTACACTGAAGTTCAGTATGCATTAAGTTGTGGTCTACATGTAGGTCATTATAAGTTTACTTTACTACACACAGGGTCTGAGTATGCATTTTAACTATAATGGTTATGATTTGAAATTAACATGATTTGCATTACGTTATGGTTTGATATTTAGAGAAGGTCAAGGTCATCCTTTTTAGGGTCAAAATATGACAGACAGAATCTGTAATCTTTAGGTACTCTAGTCTAAACTGTAGTTTATTGTTTTGCAGGACAAATGTGGAACTGTGTTCTCGGATAATAGAGTGGAAATTACAAGTGTAGACGCTGACATACTGAAATGGGTACAAGGTAAAATAGAGAAGGTTCTTCGATACAGAATCTATGTGTAACTTAAGTTCTGTGCATAGATACTGCAATGTATGTTTAAATGCTGAAATCCTGAAGAAGGCACGTGCACGAGGTAAAATAGAAGGTACATAAGAAACATTATTTAATGAAGTATGTGTGTGACGTGTGTGGATGCTAACACACATTTGTTAATGCAGACACACATGTGTATGCTGAAAACACTGAAAAGGTGCTTAGACTCAGAATTTTCATGTAATGAGTGCTTTTTACATAATAATGACATAATCCTAGTCATCTGGTGTAAAAATTATTGAAGACATTATGAGGAAGCCCACTGTACAAAAAATTACCTATGTCATGGATCTTGACATATTCTCTCCTGTAGTTATTGTTGTACCATTATAATTGTTATAAATATTATAGTGTATATGTATGTAAAAATATAATGTATATGATTTATTATTTATGAAAGTAGAGGTGAGATTTGTTGTAGAAATCATGATGCATTAAACAGAGTTAACAGAAAATTGTAGGGCAATATTTTCATTTATTTTCATGAAGAGATATGTAGATATACTTTCCTGAATTATTGCAAATATGGAAATTGCTTTAGATTTTGTATATATGCTTAAATGTTTTTATTCTTGTCATATTTCACTGTTAGTCTTTCATCTGCAAAAAATTCATGACACATCATGACAGTGCGTACACATCAATTATGATACAAATTTTCTTCTTTTAAACTTTACGAATTCTGTGAATCCAATAATATATGGTTGAATTGAGTAAGGTCTACATGATGGGACCTTTTAAAGACTTCATATAGACATGTAGTTTCATAAGTCTTATCTCAATGCAATCAGAATTCCCATGAATAGCTATTTACATGATTTAGACAAATAGTAATTGTAAAATAAGACATTTATGTTGTGATGATGAACATTTTTTTTGACTACTTCATAGATAAGAACCTCACATCTTAAAAGCAGAATAATATTATTTGAATTTCTGCTTCTAAATAATATGTAAAAATAAATTGCCAAATTTACACCATTTTTTATAGTTTTATTTTTTTATGTTTGTCCAACATTGAGTGTACATCATGAATTTAAGTTCAAATTGGACAAGTTGTTTTCACATTATTTTTGTGATTTATTTTTACATTATATGTTACAAATGTATATATGACATAAAGTTGAAGATCTGTGATTGTTTGAAAAATGTCTGTTTGTTTGTGTTTGGTTTTTTTTTTATTGAGAGAAATATTTTATTTGATGTTTGGTTGTTATATTTAAAGATTTTTCCACGTTAGATTACACTTTTTGCATTGTTATGATATAGTTTCATCATTATTGTTTTATTGTATGCATGTGTAAATGCATATATTACTGTTGAATTTATGTTCATCTTATTCACTCATGTATCAATATACATGTAGATAATCAAAATTATTCTGACCTTTCTGCACTGACATCTTACTACATATGCAGAACTAAAAAGGAAATTCGGGTAATTCAAGAATGTTGTATAGTGAAATTCAGTTTTAGTCGTTCATACATGTACGAGCACATGGTACCATGCATGTGTTTTACAAAAACTTAAAGGGTATCTGCAAATCCCCTGTCAGAGATTAATTTTTACAGATATCCGATAATGGATATTTCTGATTGGGGATTCGCCAATACGCTGTCAGTTTTTGTATAACATCAGTATATGGTAACCCTTATCTAATGCTTTGGTTTGTAATGAGCAAGAAAATGTCTGTTTTTAACGATTTTGCCATAGGAATGCATGACTTTATAACAAAACCTGCAGTGAAATTTGAATCCCCTTGCAGTTCAAGTGTTTAATCGTTCAACCAATCAAAATGCCTCTTACAAATGGAATGCATTAGAATACTCTTTATGTGTAGATGAGATTCATTCAAAAGACTCAGAAACATTGAGAAGATTACATACTCCACTATAAACGTTACTCTGTGACTTCTACGTCGTTATTTTTTTCTTAGTTGCTTGAGCAAAAAAATTCAGTCAAAACTTTTTTTCATCTTTTCTAAATTATTTTCACATACATGTTTGATTGTATGCAAGTGATAATTTTTTTCATGTTTCATAATGAACAACATTTTCATATTTTTCATATATATTCAATATAAATTTGTTAGGACGAGGAGAGGGCGCAAATAATGTTGTAAAAACTTATGCCCAATCCAATTTTCTTATTGAAAATAAAATATGTTTGAACTAAATAAACTCGTTGCTCCTTGTGGTAAGTTATAATTTGTTAAGTTTTTGCTTCTGAGTTTTGTTTGTTTATTTTCCTATATTTTTATTTAACTAATATCAATGATGTTTTTTTATTTTGTCAATACACACATTTTCTTCATTTTTATGCAATATGCTTAGACTGATGTATCAATTCTGCAGTAATTTCTACATATTCATCTATGTAAAGTTTGATTAAGCTTAGTGTATAGTCTCCATTATTAATTAACCTTGTTTGTTGGATTTTGCTCTGATAGATATTTCCCTTTTGATCTTTTCATTTATTACAACTTACGTACCACTGATGTGGATTAATATTTGAAACATGTATGATTAGTGAACAGAATTTGGTGTACAGTGATGATGGAGTAAGCTTTCCACGTGTACAGTGATGATGGAGTAAGCTTTCCACGTGTACAGTGATGATGGAGTAAGCTTTCCACATACTGAGTCAGATGTGCAATTTACACTCTTACCTCTGTAATACAGGGTTATTGTAATAATTTTATCATCTTTTTATGATTTTTAAAGGACAGTATGAGATTTTCTGTACAGTCATTTTCTTCTATTTTCAAATTTTAATGTATGTCTTGACTTCAAAACTTTCTTGAGACTCCTTTGTTTGAATGAGATTGTATGAAACTTTTATCTTGCGTATTTAATTTTTTTAGAATTCACTCTGCTTTGTATGCCAAAATCCCTTTGACAAGAGCTGAAATTTCTTTTAAATCTTGGTGATTTAAGAAATCTATTTTACAGGGTTGCAAGACAGAGATATTATGTTGAATTAGAATGCTTGAAACATTGAACAAGATTTTTTTTTTAAACTCTCAAAAAGTTCTATTATACATTCCGTTTTCTTTCAACTCTATCTGCTCTCATTTATTAGAGATCTCTTTATAATGCATATGTATTTTTTTATCAAGCAGATTGTTGCCATTCATTTGATTATCTTTAAATTCTCAGAATTCATATACTCTAAATCCAAAGTTAAATTCTAGTCAATAACTACCATGTGCTATATATTATTTGTTATTATTTGTTTTAGCTGGTACCAAAGTGCTGAATATATGTAAATCCTTTGTTTATTTGTCTGTTACTTGTCAGTCCCTGTCCATGTGTATATGATGTCTATGAAAAAGAGAGGCTGGGTTTTTTTTTTTTTTTTTGGGGGGGGGGGGGGTTTCTTTGCTTGGTTTTTTTTTTTCAAGTTCAGAAAATCATATTTCAAAGGACCTATGCTAAAATATGGATGTGAATTTTAATAAAGAATCATTATTTATACACGAGTTCAGATCAAGTAACATGTAAAACAAATGAGTGTCTGATAAATTATGGAGTAATATACTTACAAATATAGGATTAATTTTTTATGATTTGTCCATATACAGTTGATTTTTTTGTTCAACGCTACTCTTACGAATGATTTTGAAAATATTTATAATACGGCATCGATGTTTCATCAGTTCATCTTGTTTTATGGTAACTTACATAATCTTGCTGTAATAGACAGTGCCAAAACTCACTACACCTGTAACATAGAGTGAAGTGTACACTTGGAATTTAAAAATCAATATTTAGATAGAGTTACTTCCCATTCTGCATGATATAATGGACAGTCTGATTAAAACCAGCCTCTCCCCCTCCCCCTCCTTTCTCTTAGATTAACCAGACAACGTACGTTGGAGAAGGGGGGCTGGTTTTAATCAGACTGATTTTAGGAATGAAAAATGTCAATGTTAACCTCATTTATGGCTCAAAAATTCTATTTAGACCCACAGATGGGTAGTTTATATTTATTATATAAAAGGCAATGATATTCTAGATTGTTTAAATTTATAGATCATATTCTTATTTTGGTGAGATATTACTGAACCAGATGTCATTATCCAATGATAAAGCATATAAACCTGCAATAGATCTATATAATACATTGTAATCATGATAATAAATTGTTGTCCCATAAAGTGTTGTATAATGTCTAGCTATGACCAAGGTTATCAGTGATTAGAACAAATTATCTTTGTTGTGTTTTAAGTCAAGAAATTTGATGATTTAGTAATAATGGACTTTTAAACAGCTGATATTTAAATGAGTTTGGAATGAATGATAGCTATTTGATTTTAAATCTGTTGATGTTGTTACTGCTCTATGTAATCGTAATGTCGATTAAAATTACAAATATATAAAACAGCTCTTGCTCATCTATGATTACTTGCGTTAAGACGTTAAAAAGGTATAATACGAATGTTTGTTGTGACTATTAGAATCGGACATTTGATTTTCTGATTGTCTGACTTTCTATAAATCTGTTTAGCACTATAACATTGAGTTTCTGACTACGTGAAAAGACTTCCATATATGAGATCTTTTCAAACTTTTTAACTGTAATCACATGTAAGAAAGTCAAGGTCACCTCTTTAGTAAAAAAAAAAAGGTTGTGGAAATCCCTCTGATTTTCAAGGTCAATGAAACCGTCCCGTGTTTAACCTTTAGTTCACCTAGGGCAGTACAATTTCATGTTTTAATTAGCATGTGATAGATGCTGATTCGTAACTTGACGCCTATATTTCTTGCGATCTATATGGTGGATTTTAGATGGCAACGTTTAAGCCAAGCCAATCACAGGCTCTCTGATTGCTCGTCTTATTTGTGAAGAATCTGTGAAGAAACCGTCTTCATGGATCATGAATCTTACAAAAGCTAAACAGTACATACTGAAAAATTGTGTGGCTGGAGCGCGGTTCGAACTCTAGACCTTCAGTATGCTATCCGGCATGCTAACCGGGCGCGCTAATATCACTGCACCACCGGGGTACGATTAGAAGGTCTACATGAACAAGAGGGGACTTCGCTATCTTATTCACGTCGCTCGGAAACTTCAAAATACCTTCTAACCTATACTTAAGTACATACGGTATAATGGAATGTATAATACAGAGGTATCTTATGTGAGTTACATACATGTAATAGTTTTGTGACATAGAACCAACTGCATATTGGAGCTAAAATTGTGTATTTCATTTCTACAATTTTCACGATCTTTTCAATTTCGCTTTCATTGCACATTCATTGTCATTCCACACCCTTTAATGCGACAAGGAGAAACTGACCAGACCTGCTTTTCAATTCTATTTAGGTACAAACATTAGATGTCCATCAATTTGGCACCCTGTCCATAGAAGCGTATCCCTCCGGCACGGTTATCTGTCGTTTGACGCTCGTCTTATTAGCGCCCTTTATCATATCAACCTTAAATCCTTACACCTCATTAAGGATACCAAGCATTTGGAAATTATGACCATTGCGACACAAGACAAATTACAAACTCGTCCTATTGAGTTCAGAAATAAAATGCGATCATCTTCCAATGGTGAATCTTTAAGTATAATTGGTTAATTTGTAGTGGCGGCCGTTTTGTCCAGATGGTGACGTGCTGTTAGACGTTTGTACCGGACGGGTCACACAATACGTGTTGTGTCAAGCGGGTAACACGTCTTATACAGGGGTATTGGTCAGGAGATAGCTTGCATCAAGACTTGTTTATGACCTGTCTGTTAATGGAATGATGAATTTCGTTTTCATTGTTAATCTAATAATTGTCGGAAATTGTCTTCATATTTGCAGAAACTACGAGCTTATAACATCCATAATTTGAAAACGGAAAATCATAACAAATCTTAGCACGCTGCAGTAAATATTAAGTTCAATGGGTATACATGTACATGCCTTTTCTTTTTTTACCCTCGATCTCCAGGATGTGTCTGTCGTTTATTTGCGATGTTTAGTAAAATCAGTGACAGAATTCCACGACTGAGTTTTTGTGTCGCCTGCGTCCGTCTGTCTGTCACACTTGGATGTCACACCCTCTAAAGATGATTCCTGGATGTCGTTATGTTTCGCAGGCGACACATGCATTTCTTGGAATGATTTCCCAATGCAAAGTGGTAATAAAAAAAGAAGAAGAAATCGATCATTTTGACCAGATAATAATCACTGTAACAAAATGCCCTTGAACCAGACATGCTTGTAACTGATGTTTTATTTAATAAAAGGCTTAAGCATAAATAGCAAGTGGCGACACCTATGATGCATTTTATTATTACTAGGATAATCTATTTTGAAAACAACATGTAGTTTCAAACTTTGGGTGATGGATTAAATGGAATAAAGACTCTATAAAGGAAATGTATATCCGAAAGACTATCTCTTTTACGATTTATAGTCATATTTCTTTTTACAACTTTGGATCGAGTATAATTTGGTTTGGAGACAGTTTGAAAATAGTTCAGATTTTGATTTTGTTGTTTGATTTGGTTTTGGTTTTTTTGTTTGATTTTGTATTTTTTGTTTGTTTGTTTGTTTGGGTTTTTTTTTTTTCTTGTTCCGTCTTGCAGACTTGACAGAACGCACAGAACATGTCTTTGTCCAATACTCAGAGTATACTTAATATCCTTTATAACTTTGATGTTTGGCCAAATTATCACGAGCTGTCCAAAAGGTGCGAACAAATTCCGGGAGCACCAAGAATAAGAAAACAGAATTTTTAATATCCTAAATAGGAACATTTTTTTAGCAACTACAACAATAATTATTGATTTGATCCACGTTCGATATTTTCGAATGAGAGTCTTGACCTTCTCCCCCTAATTTGCCAATTTTTAAAATCAACGAAATATTTATTTTGTTCATAATGATAGTAAACTAAGTACTTTAAACTTTAATTTAAAAATGACAGTTCCAAATTCGGAAACTGGGCTGTTGCAGAATAAGTCATCGTCAAGGAACGCCTGCCACCATTAAGGCTTTATACATTTGTCTTTGAACATATTTCTAAAATGCAATTAAAATATTGCTGGAAGGGAGACACGTGGCCGCCATCTTTAGGCAGCTGTGACGCATGCTCCGATCATTTCTTCCCTTTTGATTCATTAAACAGCATTGTTATTATGCAAGATGGAGTCTTTTTAGCTTCATCAAGTATTACAAGAATCAACATATTTTCTATAGGAAAATAACAAAGGTCCTCAAGCAAAAAAGGTCCTGCGTTCTTCAGATGAAAATTCATGACTGCGATCTTAATTCGACCCGATGTAGGCAAGATATTCCATTTTAAACTTAATGCGCTAAAAGCTGTTATCCCAACATGTAAAATGATGTTTCAACAGATATTTTACAATGTTTAATTTAACGACGGAAAACTGATGATCGCGGAGCAACAATTTACACAGCGGGACACCTTTCAGGTGTATGTTTTACCGCCTAGGTCGCCTCCATAAAAAGTTTCTTTTTCTTCAGGAGATGCTTAAGGACTTGTCAAGCTACTTCAAAGGAGTGATCCGTCTAATCATATCATTTCCAAACAATATTTTGTCCCTATGTCCCTTCTGTATATAGCTCGGGGGTTGAATAACCAACAAGGTGGGTATACCATTGAAATCAGAGACCCCAGTGTTAATTAAGATCCAGAAAGCTCTGGCCTATAAGTTAATACTAATAAGCAGGTGTTCTAGGAAGATTGACATTTCACATGAGAGCCTTAGAATGGACTTACAAAAGAATTAAATTAGCTGCAAAGAATCAGTTTCAAATTTGCTCTAATTACACCTTGAGTCCATCACTTCTTGCTTCCCAGCACGCCGGTACAATGTTATGGTGGGGAGTTTGTGGGACTAGGACCATATTTCAGCTCGGTCCTGATACTTTTATATGTATCAGCAGCTGAGGTATTGTATCCGGGTCTACCTGTTGATGTGAGGACTATAGTATCACCTTGGCTGCTGGAAACGATCTCGTCTAGATTGGGTTTGCCACTATTACCATACAAAGAGGCGGTCACGCATTCCTTTTCAGTCTTCATTGAGAAAAGTGTCACATCATATGATGGAAGACGTGTTAATGTATTAATAGGTTATCATTACAAGCTGTTAAGGCAATCTTCTTTAAGTATCTACTTTCGGATACATTAAAAGGAATTGTGGTTTACATAAAGGAGACAATTATAACTTGTTCATTTTTGTAACGATGCTGACGATGTACTTTTGACTGAATAGTTGAGGACACCAGTATTTAGAAATATTTGCTTTCAAACTTTTTTCATGAAAGAGGGTTTATACTAAGCCCAATATATTTGATGGGTATGAGAAATTTAAGTTATGACATTTTCATGATAGAAAAGGGAGTTTTTTCCTTTTGTAAATAATCTTGTGAAAAGCTCTAGGTGTCACCACTAATGTGGTCCATTGTAGGTGCCGCCACTAACATGGTCCATTGAATGTGTGACCACTAACATGGCCCGTTGTAGGTGTCGACATTAACAAGGTCAATTAAATGTGTCGCCACTAACATGGTCCATTGTAGGTGTCGCCAATGGCATGGTCCATTGAATGTGGCGCTACTAACATGGTTCTTTGTAGGTGTCGCCACTGACATAGTCGAATGAATGTGTCGCCACTAACATGGTCCATTGAATGTGTCGCCACTAACATGGTCCATTGAATGTGTCGCCACTAACATGGTCCATTGAATGTGTCGCCACTAACATGGTCCATTGAATGTGTCGCCACTAACATGGTCGAAATAATGTTTCTCCACTAACATGGTCCATTGAATGTGTTGCCACTAACATGGTCGAATGAATGTTTCTCCACTCATATGGTCCATTGTAGGTGTCGCCACTGACATGGTGCATTGTAGATGTCGCCACTAACGTGGTCCATTGCAAGTGTCGCCACTAATATGGTTTATTGTAGGTGTTGCCACTAACACGTTCCATTGTGGGTCGGCACTAACATGTTCCATTGTAGGTGTAGCCATTAATATGGTCTATTGAAGGTGTCGCCACTAGCATGGTCCATTGTTGTTGTCGCCACTAACATGGTCCATTTTTGTCGTCTCCACTAACATGTTCCATTGTAGGTGTCGCCACTAACATGGTCCATTCTTGTCGTCTCCAATAACATGTTCCATTGTAGGCGTCGCCACTAACATGGTCAATTTGTAGGCGTCGTCACTAATATGGTCCATTGAAGTGTCGCCACTAACATGGTCCATTGTTGTCGTCTCCACTAACATGTTTCATTGTAGGTGTCGCCACTAACATGTTCCATTGTAGGTGTCGCCACTAACATGTTCCATTGAAGGTGTCGCCACTAATATTGTCCATTGAATGTGTCGCCACTAACATGGTCCATTGTTGTTGATTACTAACATGGTCCATTGTTGTTGTCTACTAACATGGTACATTGTTGTTGTCGCCACTAACATGGTCCATTGTAGGTCTCGACACTAACAATGTCAATTGTAGGTGTCGCCACTAACATGGTCCATTGTTTGTGTCACCACTAGCATGGTCCATTGTGTCTACTAACGCGGTCCATTGTAGGCGTCGCCACCAACATGGTCCATTGTAGGCGTCGCCACTAACATGGTCCATTGTAGGTGTCGCCACTTACATGTTCCATTGTAGGTGTCGCCACTAACATGTTCCATTGAAGGTGTCGCCACTAATATTGTCCATTGAATGTGTAGCCACTAACATGGTCCATTGTTGTTGATTACTAACATGGTCCATTGTTGTTGTCTACTAACATGGTTCATTGTTGTTGTCGCGACTAACATGGTCCATTGTAGGTCTCGACACTAACATGGTCAATTGTAGGTGTCGCCACTAACATGGTCCATTGTTGGTGTCACCACTAGCATGGTCCATTGTGTCTACTAACACGGTCCATTGTAGGCGTCGCCACTAACATGGTCCATTGTTGGTGTCACCACTAGCATGGTCCATTGTGTCTACTAACACGGTCCATTGTAGGCGTCGCCACCAACATGGTCCATTGTAGGCGTCGCCACTAACATGGTCAATTGTAGGTGTCGCCACTAACATGGTTCATTGTAAAAGTCGACAATATAAACCTTGCTAATTGTTGGTCTCGCCACTAACACATTGTATACGGCATCACTAGCATTGCTCATTAAATTGTAGGTGTCACAACTATCACGTTTAATTAAAGGTGTATCAATTTAAGTTCAAAAGAAATTATATCTAGACTAATAATTGAAGTTCCGAAGTTTTCATATCTAGACTACGAACTAAATTTTCAAAAGAATTTATATCGTGACTACGAATTGACGTTCCAAAGACATTATATCTAGACTTCGAATAGAAGTTCAAAATAAATCATATCTAGAAGACAACTTGAATTTCAAAAGTTAAGACTACGACTTTAAGTTCAAAAGAAATATCTTGACTACGAATTGAATTTCAAAACCAATTATATCTAGTCTATAAATGTTAAACGTCTTCAAATTTTATAGCATTATTTAAGAACAGATCAATTTGCAGCATGGACCAGACATACACGTGGCCAAAGAGTGTGAAAATTATTATGTCCAAAAATGAACCGAAAAATGTAGCAGGATGGGTGGAATATGATGCTACAGGACCCACGCTTCAGAAATTTCAAGATGTTTTTTTCGAATGCATTGAAGAGACAGACGATCAGCCGAAGTTGATCGAACTTGGCTACATGTGCCCTTGGGGATTCCTGGTCCACCAGCAGTGAAACTCACCAAGTGGTTCAAATGTTAAACGTCTTCAAATTTAATAGCATAATTTAAGAACAGATCAATTTGCAGCATGGACCAGACATGCACGTTCTAAACGTAGCTCTAACAATTATATTAAGACTACGAATAGAAGTTTAAAGGAAATTATATCTAGTCAACAAGTAGAAGTTAAAAATAAGTTTTATCTAGACTACGAGTACAAAAAGAAGAAGTATGTCAAGACTAAAATTTAAAGTTCAAAATAAATTATATCCAGACAAAGAATAGAGGTTCAAAGTAAATTATATCCAAACTAAGAACAGACGTTCAAAAGAAAGTATACGTAGACTACGAATAGAAATTAAAAAGAAACTATATATCTAGCCAAAAGTTCAAAAATTATTTCTAGACTACGAATAGAAGTTTATAAGAAATACATGTAATATCTAGGCTACAAATTGAAGTTCAAAAGAAATTATATGTAGACTAGGAAAAGAAGTTCAAAAGAATTTATATCTTAAGGTTCAAGGATACACCATCCGAACAACAAATCACTTCGGAGTCTCTCTCGTCGCCAAAATCGACGTCACGTTGTCTATGACGTCACGAAAAAACGCGCCAAAATTGCATCGGCACTCTTATTATTTGACGCTGACTCACCTACGTCCTGAAACATGAACTAGTATTTTAGGGATTGTGCTAAATAAAACTGCCGTTTTTTGTTAAGATTGGGACTTCTATCGTTTTCCTTTGATTCTTGATTAAAAATTGATGTAAAACAGTTCTTTGATGGGTATGTTCATTCAGAGAAAAGGCTTACAGCGCATTCTGCCGCTCGCCGTCATCTCTACGAGAAAATCACGAAAGAATAATTTTATGCTTGTTTTATTTGTAAACAACCGTTTGATTTATACCCGGGGTTAAAATAGCAATTGAATCTAATCAAAATGTGTGTGATGCTTTTTTTTTTTACACGCGGGGTTTAAATGAGCAACATCTCACAAAATTGTACATTTTATTAGGAAACAACTCCTTAGCTTACATGCGGGATTTGGGTAAAACAAATGAATGGACTTTTCTATGTCTATATATCTAGGAGTAGTGATATCTAGGACAGCAAGCATCACGATAAGGGCAAAGGAGGGGGGAGTATTTCTGCTACGTAGCAATTTCTATCCGCTATGTGTAAGATTCGCCATTAATTATAAGCGAACCGTAATAATTATATTTTGAATCTATCGAACAGAAGACTTTTCATGACAAATGACATAGTACTATAAGTCAAATCTTCTCAAAGTGAATCCTCCTTTTGAAAAAGTTCTCTTTTTTACATTATTTGTTCTTCTCCTTTTCTTACAATGCGATTCATGCAGGTGGATTGGGGGGGGGGGGGGGGGGGGGGGGCAATGACCCCAAATTTTCCAAAAACAGGTATATTTTTGCCCATTTTCAGTTAAATCGGCAAAATTCGCCCCTTGACCCCCCCCCCCCCCGGCAAAGGGGGCGCTGGATCCGCCACTGATTACCTCAAGGATATTTGATCCTGAACAAGTCACACTGACCTTGAGAATGACCTTGACCCACGTTGGATGCCATAATGCTGAATATCCCAGCATGTTTGATGAAAAATGCGAATGCCGACTTACCTACATTATATGGTCTCCATAAATACGTAAATGCAAGGAATACTCTTTTTATCGTATTACATTGAAGTACACTAAAATTATTTTGCAATCAGTAAAGAATTTGTCAATAAACGCCTATAATGAAATATGTGCACGTAGACCAGTTAAAAAAAAGGAGGAATGGGGGGGGGGGTATGGAACGTTTATAATATTAATCGAAGATAGAACTCAGTTGCAGCACTGTTTTATTGTTATAAGTCAGTTAGTTGCATTTTACATTATATGGATTTTTTTTTTGGTTAAAAATATTTTAAAAAATCCTTGTAAATGTTTTCTGTTTTGAAACACAGATTCTTACAAATAGGTTTCAAAACGCCGTGCAATTATAAGGCGACGTCCTTGTTCAAAACGACGTTGTTCGTGCTATTGTTTACCCTTTCTTAGAAGAAAACAAATGTCATGCGGAAATAAATATGATTTTTCATAAATATAGGAATTAAAAAAAAACTATTTCAAAATGATATTCTGTCACAAGGCCGATTTTAGCCCTTCCCGGCTATCATAAGATATACATCTTGTTTTCATCGCCCCATTTCATTCTGGACCGTTTTTATTACTTTATCAACTTGATTTGACGTTCAAATGGCCAACTGCATCACGTGACGTCATTTGCTTAAAACTGTTGCAGGCGTTAATATTACTGATATAATGGGTAAATATTATAAAATGGGTTACAGAATTCACATTTTGATCAGTTCTATTTCCAATTGATATATGGATGATAAATGGAGTAATTTAGATGAAAGGTTCAGGAGATATAAATCCAAATAGAGCACGGAAGGGATATCTTGCCAGCATTTTGTGACAAAATCTGGAGGTTGGTAAGGTCATAATTTTGTATCAAACTTAAAATTTTGTTCGATGATTGCAACATTCATTTTTATTGTTGAAAGATATGTTAACTTAGATTAAGATAGCAAATTTTCCGCTCATTGGCATGTTAAGAAAGTACTTAAACCCGTCATTTACTGGTTGGACTCTAAAAATAATGACGTCAAGAATAGAGCCTAAAATGGTATAATATTTACTATTTCATAGAATTTGACTTACCAGCATTGATGTATTTTCTATTTTTTATTTGTTTCAGACCTTCTTTCGTTATTAAAAGAATGACCATATACATTCATGCATCAGGTTTAAAATAACAGGGGTCTATTGATGATATGATGCAAATTTGGGGAAAATTAAAGAAAAATTGGACATGTACTTCTTTGGAAGGTCATAAATCAATTGGAAGCTCGATGACATATACTTTTTTCATTAAAATACTATACATTACATTGTTCTCTACCAATAAAATCAATAAAACTTAACCTGGGATGTTTAATAGTGTTTTGGGGGTGTTTTGGAAAGGGTGTAACCATGAACCTTAAATACGAATACAAGAAATTACACTGCTCAAAAAATCAAAGGAGCAATTTTTGCATTGAAATATAATGGTAAATAGTAAGAATATTATTTGGAATCAGCGAGGCGATTTCATCCTGTCTACTTATCTGTTCGATACAGACACAGTTAATTAAGAAATGACCATTAAAATGTCTAAATGCATTTTCATTACATAGAATAAGCAACTGCAAATATCGTAAGCATATAAGTAGAAACCTTGCTCCCTTAATTCTTTTGAGCAGTGTATATCTAGACTACGAATCGTAGACCAAAAGAAATTACATCTAGTTTGTTAAACGTCTTTAAATTCAATAAGATCATTTAAGAACAGGTAATTTTGCAGCATGGACCAGACATGCACATAACCCTCGTCAGTGATCCCCAGTCTAAACAATGTGATATGGCCAAAGATTGTGATAGTTATTATGTCCAAAAATGTACCAAAAGACGTAGCAGGATGGGTGGGATATGATGCTACAGGACCCACGTTTTAGAAATTTCAAAATATATATATATATAAATGATAACAGAAATTTTCGAATGGGTTGAAGAAATGACAACCGAAGACTACAAATTAAAGGTCAAGATAAAGTATATCTAGACTACGAATTGAAAGCCAAAAGAAATTATATCTATTCAACTAGTAGAAGTTAGAAATAGTTATATCCATAGGCTATGAGTACGAATAGAAGATAACAAGAAATATCGACTACGAATAGAAGTTCCAATGAAGAGTTCAAAATGAATTATATCTAGACTACGAATTTAAGTTCAAAATGAATTAGAAGTTAAAAGAATTTATATGTATAAGAAGTAAAAGAAAACATATCTAGACTACGAATAGACTAGGCGACAAATTGAAGTTCAAACGAAATTATATTTAGACTAGGAGAAGAAGTTCAAAAGAATTTATACCTTAAATTACACTGCTAAAAAAATCAAAGGAGCAATGGTAAATAAAATGAAGTGTTATTTGGAATCAGCGAGACTATTTTATCCTGTCTAATCATCTGGTCGATACAGACACAGTTAATTAAGAAATTAGACATTGACGTTCCTTGTCCCTTATGCGTCTCTTTCTGTGCTTGTATGTTTCGTGTTTTTGCATTGGGTGTTTTGGGGGTTTTGCTGTGGGTGCTGCAACCTGGTGTTGTTGGAGAGCAGCGTATATCTAAACTACGAATTGTAGACCAAAAGAAATTACATCTAGTTTGTTAAACGTCTTCAAATTCAATAACATCATTTAAGAACAGATAATTTTGCAGCATGGACCAGACATGCACCTTTCGGTCACTTAACCCTCGTTATTGATCCTCAATCTAAACAATGTAATATGGCCAAAGATTGTGATAGTTATAATGTCCAAAAATGTACCGAAAGACGTAGCAGGATGGGTGGGATATGATGCTACAGGACCCACGTTAAAAAATGATAACAGACATTTTCGAATGGTTTGAAGAAATGATCAACCGAAGACTACGAATTGAAGGTCAAAAGAAATTATATCTAGACTACGAATTGAAGTTCATCTAGACTACGAATTGGAGGCCAAAAGAAATCATATCTAACCAACTAGTAAAAGTTGAAAATAGTTATATTTATAGACTACGAGTACGAATAGAAGATAAAAAGAAATATCGACTACGAATAGTAGTTCCAAAGAGGGGTTCAAAATAAATTATATTTAAGTTCAAAACGAATCATATCTAGGCTACGAATTAAAGTTCAAAATACATTATATCTAGACTACGAATTTAAGTTCAAAATACATTATATCTAGACTACGAATTTATGTTCAAAATAAATTATACGTTGACTATGAATAGAAGTTAAACAGAATTTATATGTATTAGAAGTAAAAAAAAAAAAACATATCTAGACTACGATTAGAAGTTTAAAAGAAAAAACATCAAAAGAAATTATACATATGTAGACATGAAAAAGAAGTTTAACAGAATTTATATCTTAAATACGAATCCAAGAAAGTTCACTGCTAAAAAAATCAAAGGGGCAATTTGTGCACTGAAATATAATGGTAAATAGAATGATTTATTATTTCGAATCAGCAAGGCTATCTAATCCTGTCTAACCATGTGTAATGGTTCACCTGTTCGATACAGACACAGATGATTAAGAAATGACCATTAAATAATGTCTTAATGCATTTTTGTCAATTACATAGAATACGCAACTGCAAATATCGGAAGCATGTACATGTAAGTAGACACCTTGCTCCCTTAATTCTTTTGAGCTGTGTATAGCTAGACTACGAATGGAAGGCCAAAAGACATTATATCTAGACTACGAATTGAAGGTCAAAAGAAATTATATCTATAGACTACGAATTGAAGGCCAAACGAAATTACATCTATAGACTACGAATTGAAGGTAAAAAGATATTATATCTATAGACTACGAATCGAAGGCAAAAAGAAATTATATCTGGACTACGAATTGAAGGCAAAAAGAAATTATATCTATAGACTACGAATTGAAGGCCAAAAGAAGTTATACCTAGACTACGAATTGAAGGCAAAAATAAATGAATTGAAGGCAAAAAGAAATTATATCTAGACTACGAATTGAAGGTCAAAAGAAATTACATCTATAGACTACGAGTTGAAGGCAAAAAGAAATTACATCGATAGACTACGAATTGAAGGTCAAAAGAAATTATATCTATAGACTACGAGTTGAAGGCAAAAAGAAATTACATCGATAGACTACGAATTGAAGGTCAAAAGAAATTATATCTATAGACTACGAATTGAAGGTCAAAAGAAATTACATCGATAGACTACGAATTGAAGGTCAAAAGAAATTACATCTATAGACTACGAATTGAAGGTCAAAAGAAATTACATCGATAGACTACGAATTGAAGGTCAAAAGAAATTACATCTATAGACTACGAGTTGAAGGCAAAAAGAAATTATATTTAGACTAAGAATTGAATGTCAAAAGAAATTATATGTAGACTACGAATTGAAGGCAAAAAGAAACGAATTGAAGGCAAAAAGAAAATATATCTAGACTACGAAGTGAAGGTCAAAAGAAATTATATCTAGACTACGAATTGAAGGCAAAAAGAAACGAATTGAAGGCAAAAAGAAATTATATCAAGACTACGAACTGAAAGTCAAACGAAATTGTATCTAGACTACGAGTTGAAGGCAAAAATAAATTACATCTAAAATACGAATTGAAGGCCAAAAGAAATTACATCTAGACTACGAATTGAAACTAGGATTTAAAAACTGTCGAAAGAGAGAACAAATTGTTTTCCAATCTTCAAAAGTTTTGTTTAAAATGCTCTTTGAAAATTCATTTGATCTGCTGTTTTAAATCTTTCTAGCTCATTGATGAACGAATATATAGTTTTAATGGAATTTTTTAAGAAAAGCATGTCAGATAATTTTAATTTATGAAGAGGAGCAAAATACAGACGAATGTTTCTCTTGTCTGTTTCACACAAGGTTTTCAACTAAATTGATAAATGTTTAGCCATGAAATTGTTTGGAACTATTTTTTCTTGTATTGATACCTAAAATGAATTATGAGCAGAATAATACTTTTCAACTTGATTTTCTATTTGATCGTTTTAACCGTTTTTTCGCGTAATGATAACGCCAACAAAATGAAGAACATCTTTCTCAAATACCATCTCTCGTGTAAGGGCACTGTGTATAATTTCACATATTATTCAAAAAGAAAAAAAAAGAGCTGGAATCTGTGATTCACCAGGCCCCACATTGTCACAATGGCAGACTTCCAGCAGAAGGAAGTTGTGTTTGTTTCTAGTGGACATATGACACGGTCTATTGATACAGGACAACCTTGTCACCCGACCTCCTGGCCTGAAGTCCTGATTTAAACACGTCCACATCAATGTAACAAATGCAGAACCCCGTGCACAGTGGGTACTCTAACGTGAAGTATGTTTATTAACTGCTTTAGGGGTGATCTTAACTCCCTCTCAAGTAGGGTCTCTCTAACCAATCCACATCAAAACTGCAGGAAATTAAAAACTTCTCTTGTCTGCGAAATTTACACCATACACAATGTGGTCCGTGGCCAAGGACACCTCCAGGTGCACGAGGAACTTAATTAACGACCATTTTGTTTACCATGACTGTTGGATAAATTCACAAGATATTTGTAAATTACAAAAGGCATCAATGTGATGAAACGTTTAATCTATATCGTACACATGCATGATCATCAACAGCAACCTTTTGGGATATTTTCAGTATACGCGAACAAAGAAAATTCTCGGCATTGCCACGAATTACCACTATGCATATTGGTATTTCATTTGTGCCAATTTCATTTTTGAACAAATCGCAAATTAAAATACCACTAGATTCTATACTTTCTATTTTCAAACTAAAATACTAGTACTTCTGGATAATTTTCTCGACGACAGCAACGTTAAACGTCTTCAAACTCATTAAAGAACTGTGTGTTACAGATAAATTGCTGGACATTTCGGGTACTGATCCTAAGTCTAAACAATGTAATGTGGCCGAAGAGTTTGAAAGCAAGCGTAAATATAATTAACTTGAAAGCTAAATGTGGAGCATGTATCATATCGAATGTAACTTCATTATAAATTCAGATTGCTAGAATATCGGCCAGCTTTCTGTTGTCATATCATTTGTTCCATAACTTTTATCGAAGCCGAAAAATTATAATAAAATAGTTTTCGGTATGTAAAATATGTGGTGGTAAAATAGCTTATAACAATAAAACCGACAGAACTTCAATTATGACAAAAAATAAAATTTCAGATGCAAAGGTACATTTTTTACAGACATGGAGCATACAAATGACAAAGCAAAGCAAGATTTTAAAATTGCCCGTAAATGTTTTTATGTGTAGATTATCCAAGGTTTTCCTTATTGTGTTTTTCTTTCTTTGTTTTGTGTTGTTTCATTGTCCCGAACTATTTTTTTTTCTTCATTTCTTTTCGTTGTTTGGGTAATTGTTATTTTGGTTACCTTGGTTTCTGAGTAGTCAATTTCTCACAAATACTTGAGATCGCTTTAAATCTTGCTGTCCGATTGAAATAGCTAGAAAAATAATTTTTTGATGAAAAATTACAAGTCGTTCAATTATTGAAATCTTTGTTAACGTGTACATGTACTAGTAAACACTGTTTTGTTGGTGTGTGTCAACTGTAGTGACGTCATTATTTTGGAATTATCAGAAAATTGCTGAGCATACCTAGGGAATTACTGCAAAGGATTTGAGCAGGGTATTTGGAATCAACTGCGTTTGCTCAAGTCAAGATAAAAAAAAAGCCACACGCACAAACACACAACTTACATGTATTTTCCATCGTACATATTTTGGATATTCATTTCACTAATGCGTTCAGATACATGCATTTGTGTTTCTTTTTTTAAAGTATAATTTAGCGAGCTACATCAATTCGCGATCTTAACGAACATAATATTCACGCTAAATTTACATGGAACTATGAGGATATCCATTTTCTTTTCGTTTGCACAGTTTCTTATGGATCCAGATTTTAATTAAAAAAATATATATACTTCATCGGAATTTTTAAGGGTGGTGACATACAGATTGCATGCATCCTTATTGTGTATTAAATGAGCATATTATTATACATGTATACACTCAAAACACATATACAGATATTGAAATTCTCAGAAATGTATTTCTGCAGCCAGTTTCACAAAAAAATACTTACGAAAATGTTCAGGTTTCTATCACATTGGTTTTTTTTCTGATTTTGTGTCAGGTGATGAGAAATAATATAGTACACGATACATGTTTATTCTAAATGGAAAAAAAATAGCGTTTTATTTAATGGCGGGAGAATTCTTGTGATGCTGTGGTCACTAAAGATGTGATAATACATACCAATATTCATTGTGTTTCATATGTTATAGTACTCGCATATTATCTACTTGACTGGGACGAAGATGTCTATATAACAGTAGAGTTGGAACTTATTTTTTTTGTGTTGTTGATGATGCTTATTCTTTCCGGACAGATAGTTTTAACTGTATTTTTCATGTTCACATAGATCGTCTTCTTTATCAGTTTTCCGTGGTTGCCTTGTTTTGTAATTTGTCGGTTTATGAATTTCGGGTTTGTTGTTTGATTATTGGTCATGTGTGGTTTTATCAATATTTCACAAATCATTATATCACTTTGAATTAAATAAGTGTCGCTATGCTTCGCAGGCGACACAAAAACTGTCTGTTGTTACATGAATAGTACATGATTCCTGTGTTAATATAGACAATAATATTTTTTTCCAGCTGTAATAGTTTGACTCTTGTGGTGACAGTCAAGGAATGGAATAGTTACCTTGACTTTTAACCTAAATTAATGGGTGCTTCGATTTTCATTTGTCAAATTTTGGTTTGAATATTTTTGAAAAGAGAAAGGGTTCTTTAGTTATCGCCTCTGAAACCCATATTTGAAGTCTATTTCTCCTGACAGTGACCTTGACCTATGACCTATTGATCCCAAATTAATAGTATGCTTCCCATCTTGGTAAGTAAGTTTATCAAAATGTTGTTTGAATAGGTGAAAAGGTTCTTGTGATATTATCTGGTAACTGAAGGTGTAACGTAATGATGGACAAAGCAAACTCGTATTGACCACATTACATGACAGGGGCATTAACAATCTTAGGGTTTATACGTTTGTTGTTCACCATTGATTTCATTTTTCCCCACGTTTTGGTTTTGCTTCCTTATAATAACAAATCGACAGTGCGTGCTTCTGTCCGTCCGAAAATCTGGCATCGTGCAGAACCGATTAACAATGATAATAAATTTTGTTGAATGGTATTATTTCAATTTTAATCATTTTGATTTCATTAACTACTTTCATTGATAAAGACAAAAAGAGTCGAGAAATTCAAATAGATTTTGAAAAATCTTCTTCTTGTTCTTCAATATTTTAAAAATTAATCTTTTAAAATATATATGCATTTATTTGACTGATCCTCTATTAAATAATCGAGAGGTCATAGAATCGAAAAAAAATTGAATCTGTCTCTTTGGAAATATGATAAAATTTTTACTCCTATCTACAATAAGTAATATATATAAATATGTCTACAGAATACTTGTTTAACGCCATATAATGTTTCTATGCGCTTCACCGAGAGATTTTTTGGTGATGTTCAAACTATGAAATTAAAAACACATACATTTCTCTCTTTTTTTTCTTTTTATTTATTCACTTATAAACATACATTAACATTTTAAAAAAATATTTAAGAATAGATAATTTCAACATACGAAGTTTATAAATGCCATTTACTGTCTTAAGAAATCGGGAAAAATCAATTTGTCCAGTTGAAATATGTTTTCTCTACGAAAGCTATTTCATCATTAAATTTTGCATAAGAATTGAGATGATGCATGTGTTATTTCTTGACAGCACAAAGATAAATATGATCTCATCTCTAAAAGAAAAAAAAAATAAAATGCATCTATAGTTTTATATATAAAAAGATTTCCATGGTCAATATTAAGTAAATGAAATGAATTTTAAGAAAGTAAAATTATGCCAAGAAGTTGACTGCATGCGTTACATGAAATTTCGTTGCAGAGAAAATTACCAAAATTGCATATAAATTAACCGAGAAACTAAAGCTTTTTATGTGGAAAAGGGTTTTACGTAAAGAATAAATGTCGAAAATATGCCAAGAAGTTGACTGCATGTGCGATACATGAAATTTCGTCGCAGAGAAAGTTACCAAAATTACATGTAAATTAACCGAGAAACCAAAACTTTGTATATGGAAAAAGCTTTTACATAAAGAATAAAGGTCGAAAATACTGGTTTGTTTGAAATAAATTATTTCTTTTTATGAGTTTTATGAGATACACTTTCAAATGACAGATTGTTATCTAAATAATTTTAAGCTTAAGAAACTGAATTGATTGAAGGCATGTAAAAATTAAAATTGAAAAGTTAAGGGAGGGAGTTTTGGTATTTTGCAATTATATCTGAAAATGAATTTTTTCATCGTTCACGTCTTTAGCTGTTTAAATTAAATTAATTACAGAAAAAATGATTTTGGATATATTACAGAAAACAGAAAACTAACCGAAAATAGCGCTAGCATTCATTTGAACACTTGAAACAAAATAAGAATATTCAAGCATTTTTTTATGAAAAATACATGAACATCTATTGTCTAAATATTGTCGTTTTCCTGATATAAAAAAAATGTTATGGCACGATATCACTGGTTAAAATTTAAAGGCACATTTTAGTAAATATATATAGCACAGAAAGTTTACTTCCTGTAAGGCTGTGACGTAGGTATCGGTCCATGGTATTTTGGAATATTTGGTCCGTGTGGTCCACACATCCTCAGAGAGTCATATACACAGTGGCTACACATACACGGGGCTGTGCTCCACCGTGGACCCAGAACATGACTGTGATGTGGTGCCAACACCGGCGGAAGTGGAGATGGAAGGTGGTCCTTGGATGAGGTGGGCGTGTGTACAGTCTCCATGTCCCGTGGGTGGAGAGGGCTGACCGCGGGAGGAGATAACGTGGGCATGTGTGGTAGGTTTGGTATCGGCGGGTTGTGTTGTGGCGGATGGGAGCCACCGTGATGCACGTGCGCTGGAGGCGCTCTAAGCGCATGGGGATGCGCTTGGTAGATGTCACTGACCAGTTTTTTCATCTCCTCTAAAGAACTGTTTAGCATTAGTATATAGTTTTTGGCCAGCAGTAAGGTAGCGATCTTTGAGAGTTTCCTGACGGAGGGGCCGTGAGCGTACGGCATTACCTCGCGGAGACCGTCCAAGGCAGAGTTCAGGTCATGCATTCTTCTCCTTTCCCGTGAGTTTATTTTCAGTCTCAATTCCTGCAACTCTTCGTCACTCATTGTCTTTGATGGTTTCTTAGATTTAGAATATCCGTGTTTACTATCGTTTGACGACACTGATATTTGATCAGAGAAGCTAGACTCCATAAACTCTTCAGAGTTGTCACTACCGTCCACTGAAATAATAGAGTTTGTATCTTCAGACGACATTCTCAGTCTCTCTCCGATGTTGTTTGGCATTTCACTTAACCTTTCCATGATAATCAGCCTAACACTCCAAAGTGATAGAAATAAAGATTTCAACAATGTCCCTGGGATGTCCTGCACAATTTGTCCGCTATTTAAATGAAGAGGGAGGCATTGTACCTCATTCAGCCAGAGTAATCAGGCGTTTTACGGGATGAGGGCGACGTTTGTCGATGAGTGGCACTTGCTCTTAGTATAAGGCGGGGAAGTGCCGAGGAATCGCCTCTAACACATTTCTTAAGCGTGAAACCATACACCAGTCATATTGTAAAAGGATGCCTCCATTCAATTTGAAGATTTTTCAAATCTTGTCATGGTTGGCGTGAAAACCTTTTGCCCAAATGTTACCCTGGGAACACAGTCATTGTCTGGGGATATCTCGTGACATGTAGTTTTGATATTCGGCAACATTTTTAGGTCAAGAGTTCCCAAAAGTTATATTCCTACGGTTGAGTAAGACATTTTCTATGAGAGTTAAAACTATAAAATGAGAACATCCAAACTGTTCTAAGCAATTTTTGCATGTAGTATCCTTTTTTTATTGCTTCTTTTGTACTGTCTTCTTTCTATTGTTATACATGACATTGTACTAATATGCTTGTAATGCAATGTCCACGAGGGCCCATTCTGGAATAAGTAATTATATTCTATTTTAATTAGGTTGAAAATGTAAGATATAAAAAATCGCACAATTTCAACTATTCCATTCATATTTAAATGTTGAGAACTTTCTTAAAAATGAAGTAAGCATTTTATCGCAGTTCACTGGCCAACAGCTCCATTGTCGTAGTTTATTTTCCAAATCCAATATTTATGTTAAAATCAATACAGTTAATGATTAAGGCATTTATCTATTGTTATTTATGTATTTATCAAGAAAATCCAACATGCACACAGTTTGCAGACACGAGTAGTAGCATTTGTCAATATTGAAATATATGTTCTATTATAATATTTGTCAATACTGAAATATATGTTCTATTATAAAATTTGTAAATTTTGAAATATATGTTCTATTATATTTGTCAATACTGAAATATATGTTCTATTATAAAATTTGTCAATTTTGAAATATATGTTCTATTATAAAATTTGTCAAAATTGAAATATATGTTTTATTATAAAATTTGTCAAAATTGAAGTATATGTTTTATTATAAAATTTATCAAAATTGAAATAAAATGTTTAATAATAATATTTGTCAATATTGAAATATGTGCTCTATTATAAAATTTGTCAGTATTGAAATACGTACTCTATTATAAATTACTATATTTTATATTATATCACTTAATATCTTAAATTTATATTTCTGAAGTTTTTATATCTTCGAAGGAATTTTCAGCACGACAGGACTTTTCAAAAATACCCAAGTTTAAAATTTCTCGAATAAAAAAAAATCGGTATCACAGACATGCAGGCTCTTTATAAAATACCGAAGAGAAACAAACTTCCAACGAAGAGAAAGGGCTGCGAGTTACTGATCCATCGTATTATTTGGGTAAAGCCACTGAGTGAGCTAAACATATATCCATGATCATCAGGCTTGTCATGTAATAACATAGATATATACCGAACATGTATGGACAATAGATTTTAGACAAATATTAATTGCGATTCCACTACGCTGCTGTCCATTTCCTGGGCACTGTTCCGAATGATACAATTCTCAACTCTTCACATGGTTGAAAGGTGGAATTTTATTTACCGATCTTATTTATTAACAAAATTACGGTATTGGGCATACAGTCAATCATTTGAAGAGTTGAGAATGGTATAATTCGGAATTTGTTTATCTTCATTTTATGGTGATTTGAAAAACAAAATTTGACGGATCAAAAACAGATCGAACTTTAATAGAAACCGAGAAAAAAATAAACACAAGTAAATAAATCGCCCTCTGTATCGAGAATATGCATCTTACATTGGTCTCGTTGGTTTATATGTAGTCTTTTGTGTTTCATGTTTACATGTCGTGCGTCTCTTTTTTTGGTATGCTCGTCTTCAGAGTTTTCGCATCGGGTGTTTTCGTGTTTTGCTGTTGGTGTTGCAACAGGGTCTTGTTGGAGATCCCCTCCCTTCTTTTACAGTGAGAGGGCTTGCTGTGTGTCTCATAAGACCTCTCATGTATCCGGATAAGTGGGAGAATTGTATGCATGCAATCCGGCCAAACACACCACCCACCATCCAAATTCGACTCCGTATGCACATTGATCGCCCTCTGTTTCATTCTCTTGTAGAGTTACTCGCACGAAACCCTGGGTAAACAAAAATGTCTCAGATTATGTATCATGCTTACATTTTTGATTCACCTAGGGGCTTAACCAAAAATGTAATAATGAGTTATCATGTTAAGCCCCTATGTGAATCAAAAATGTAATCATAATATATGTATTGGCATCGATGTTATTTGTTTTTCTTTAAACGTGTCTGTTGTCCACTTGGTGTTTAATGTGTCATTTTGTCCAATGATGTTGTGTTGTTTGGTTTTCTCAGACTGTTTACACTGTTACAATCATGCGGGTGTGTTCAGCTGTGATCAATGTTAGTGATATTTTCCAAATCCTTTTGAAAGGATATACGAACATGTGCCTAGAATGAATAATCATCTCCTGACAGCATACCAGACCGTTTGTTGCATTTCGCCGGAGACAAAGTCATATAGAATATCCAAGTGATTGAGCATATTAACGACTAGTGCATTGAATCGACCCACAGTGACTTGAATCTCTCTAAGAAATTTGCTCACTTTACCACCATATTCCCCGATATGTTGTAAAATATATACGATATGTAAATTGACCTAAGGATTCAAGTCCCTGTGATCGACCTTTTAAAAAAGTAACGTTGCAATCACAACGCTAAGGACATCGTCCTCTGTGGTTTTTTTTAGACATTTATTTTATTGGAATGGATGGTGATAAAGTACTTTACAAAAGATCCATCATAAAATAAAAGCAATAGAATAGCTACTTTTCTTTCGAAGAATGAAAGAATTCAGCTTTTTGTAACCAGAGAAATATGTAAGTCTGAACTCAGGAACAAATTCATATTTATTAGGTAATAGCGTGTCATTTGAAACTTCTTGGTTCCAGAATAAATTCGCCATGCCATCTGGATTACCACACCATCTTCTACGCTCCATCTTCTTGCAGACGTCAGACTTCAACTGTTCGTCATATGCCGTAATTTCTTCGTCTGTCTTGCTCTTGTGGTTTGCTTTTCTCGGTCTTTTGGGTGTTTTTCTGTTTGTTTGTGAACGTTTCAGGTTTTTAAGGTGTTTGACATAGTTTGGTCGTCACAGTTGGATAGCGTACCAATCGTTCTTCTGATTGCCGGGTATTTTTCATCAAATTTCAATCAACTTTTGACCATAGATGATTAAATCAAAGAACAAGTTATCTTTTTTTTTGTTAAGCCGCCGCGTGAATCCCAAAATACATGTAGAATCATGAAATATCATGCGATGTACTTTGGAATAAGCTATTAGATTAAATCTGATAAAAAAAAATCTAAAAATATCTACAATTATACGAGGTAAAGACAATCAACTTGTAAATATTGTCATTTCTGCTCTACTCGAATGAAACCTTTCGTGTAAATATCATGTTATATATAATGTGTATTATCACATACAAAAAAGGATCGTAAATTTATCAATTCCCAAAAGAATAAATTCACAGAGAAGAATGCTTTATGTTGTTTGTTTCGATTTTCATCGGATGAAGAAGACATTAGAAACGGCATGTGAATTCTGACTTCAGATAACTTGGCTCCATGTCGAGATATGCATTGGAAATTTATGCTAAAGTTATTCTTACGCTTCTGTTCATTTACATTGAAAACTTGTAGGGTATAATTTTGTTTAATTCAGCGGAAACTTGATTCGAATCAATCTTGCTAGGTGAGGTCACAAAATATACATCATGGAAACCAAAATCTTCCCTTCTCAAAACGGGCAGCTGATGTTGTTTCGGAAGAAACATTTTTAACAAAGAATGACAAAGGAAATCAATTTGTGGTCAAATTCGATTCGGCTGTTTCCGCTCAAAAGATTTATGCGAAAGTTTGATATTGTGGAATCGATATCGAACCGTGCCTAATTGATTTTAAAGTCATCGGTCCGATGTCCAGAGGAAGGGCGGGAAATATTGAATTAAATGTCGCTGGGAGACATGTTTTACTGCGCGCGCACAATGGAAATGCTGATGTGACTATAGAAAAACACATTCATAAAACAACATGAAGGTGGATATTATGAGCTTTCATAATGAGAGTGAACTATAAGTATGCACGAAACCAGCCATGTTTACACACAAAAGGTCATTAAATGTTGATTGCCTTTTCTGAGGCGTCAGCGTAGAATTACGACATAAATCAACGAGTGGACAGAACCCTCGGACGTTTTCTCGCCATTCCCTGCTGTTTTATTTTCACGTCGACATATTTTTCAACGTCTTGTTCGTAGCATCGCAATGTGAGGGTGTCCAGGGTGGAATGGGGTGGGGGATTAAAAAAATAGCTAATATACTGATTCCAAGCTATACCCTTACATGGCTTCCCTTCCTCAATCTATTAAAATACTTTAAAATATTATTTTTCATTTATTTAGTTATAATTTATGTCTTTTCATGTTCGAAAATAGCCATAAGCCTAGATAGATAATAAAAATGCTTTTTACAAGACTGTCATTCTAAGTCGACCTACCTTACGTCTTGTTGTCCTCATTCATTTTTTATTTTGATTGGTTACTCTCTTTTTTTATCTTTTTTTTTTTTGTTTCTTTTTGTTTTGTTATAGCTATTTAATGTTTGCTGGGAAGTATTAATTACAAATTCTACTTGGTAATTGTACACGGATGTTTGCTGGAAAAAAATATATACGTCTAGAATTAAAATGAATTCCCCAAATTTATGTCAAATGAAATTCGATGTAACATAATACAGTGAAATCATCAGGGGAATTTGTAGTTATATGGCCGGGTTTATTTTGTTTTTCTGTGATTTTTCTGTGATATGTCCTACCCAAAGTAGGTGTATTTACAATTTACCCTCCAACATTGGGTACAAAGTATGTCAAAAACATATACCCTATCACAAATTTTACCTCATCGAATTCTTTTGTTTTAGTGCAGGCCTACAAAATATTCTGGCGTCACTTTAAAACGTCACGTGGTCGTCATACTGTGACGTTATTGGCTGAAAGTCCACGGCGTAAAACTAAATATTTCAAGCTAACCCGACTTTCATCTTAAAAAGGTTATTTTCGTATAAAAAGATTTTAGCACATGTACTTATAATCGATAAACATGAATTTCGAATATAAAGTTTTTCACTCTTGAGCAATGGAATAAATTAAGTCAAAATGTCAGAAAACGACGAGAATTGAAGGATGCGTGATTCTAGGTAAAATAAGGCAAGAAATGTAATGCAAAAGGTGTGTAAATTTACAATTAAGTTCCTTTTTATTTCTTGGATGAATTTCAATAAAATGAGTTATATATATATTGTTCTACAAGTTTTTAAAGTGAGGGCAATTTAGAGATTTTGTCGCCGGATTTTTAATAAGAACTATAAAATCATCAAACAATATATGTAAGAAGTTCAGCAAAGTTTATATAGAGACAAAAACAAAAAGAAAATGATGAATAGACAGATTTTTCAGATGCAAGGAAATCAACAATTTCAAACTTATATTTCAAAATGTGAAAGGATAAATTATGCAATTTTTTTTTCGATAGTAAGTACGATAAATCGGGCTTATTTTGGATTAAATTTAATGAGTTTTTACTATGTAATTATCCTCGATAGGAAGTATGGTAAATCTGACTTATTTTGGATTGAATTTAATGAATTTCTACCATGTAAGTATCCTCAATAGGAAAAAAATCAACTCGTTTACCCAGTCCTCAACAGGAGGTGACAGTAACGACAAGTCTAAAATTACAAAAAAATATATATATATACATGTATCCACATCTTTTTATTTCAAAAACTTTAAGTATGCTTAAATCCTGGATGCGTGAAAATGTGGGAACCCTTGACACGTGGCGCACCCGTGAATGAAAGTTTGTAATATATCTTTATGTCACATGTATCTGTGTATTGATACTAAAAGTTGTCCAGCAATTCAAGTATAGGAAAGCTTGGTTTATAATTATAAAAAGTTTGGTTATGATTTAGGTTTGTACCGGTCCTTCCCCATAACCCGGACATGTGTTAGGGCGTGTTCTTAAACCCACCCCGTCTTCTCACAAGCTGTCCCCGTCCGGTACCCACATCCCCCGGGCATATAACTCAAAATAATCAATTATTCAAATGTGACATCTTAAATACCCCGCTGTTATAAATATAACATGGTTCTTTGACAATCTTCTTTGAGATAATGAAATGTTATCAAACAGTATTATTTTACGGTCTTACACATCTCTACTGATTCCCACTGTGATGTTTGGATACGGCAATATTAAGTCAAAAATACATCTGTCTTCCTTCACACTCTGTCGTTTCTCGAGAGAGATACTTTGTCAAGAGAACAAGTGAGTCTAGACTAAAAAATGCCTACGTTACGCAGCCACTCATCCCCGTCAACTCATCCTCAGGAGGGTCGAAGCCAGTATACTGGTTTCATATCTTTCTGTCCGTCTGTCCAAGGAGACATACTTCATTATCGTACATGTACATGAATCGAGTATTGGTATTACAGACGGATTATCAAGGTGTCGAGTAACTTGAAAAGATTCCCAAAGAATCTACAGCTATGAAATTCGTCAAACAATAACCTTAGACAAAACACCTTTCATACATTCTCTGAAACTGTCTTAAATATCTTACTGAGAATGAATGTCTTAAGCACCTTTAGTATATCCAAAAAATGCACATTAAGATGACACAGACTAGACCTTGTTGCCAGCAGCAAAAGACCCAGAAAGGACCAATTGTTACCATCCAAAACAGTAATTTACTGAACAAAACCTTGGACAAACGTGTAACTCACCAAGATGTACTCCTTACAAAAACTGATGAAACTTTTTCAAATAGTAGTACTGCAGGTGACGGTGTCATTCTGATTAGCTGACTTCCACTTGACACCTAACAGAAATCAGTTATCATTGGTCATCAAGGTCGAGATAGAACTATTTCTTTGATCTGCGACAGAATATTTTAAGCTATTCACTCAGATTGAGATTCGCTTTGTAAAATTCTAAAAAAAAAACCCCGACAATCAGGAATTACCGTAACGCCTTACAAAGTACCATCCAATGGGTAATTTATTATAATAGAACTCCTCACATCTGTCAAGTCAAATACATACTTTGAACTTTAAAAATTGAGCTATAAAAAAGAGATTGGAAAGCTTACATAGTCCAATTGCACTTATTCTACTACTAGTTCATCGTTTGACCGAGAACCAAAACTTTCGAAACGGTCGGTTACGTGAACGTATAAAATAAAATTTCAACTACTAAGTAAACATGGATCTTTTCATTCAGCAATTCGAAATTCTTGCCACTCACAGTCAAAGCAGAAAGAAAAGTACCACGACAAGTTCGGGTTGCTAAGTTGTAAATGATGGTGACAGAGTTCTAGTCAAGATTGCAGCTTTCGGTGGTAGACATAAAATAGCAAATAAATGGGGTAGAGGATGTCTACATTGTCCTTGAATCCTTAAAAAAAACTTTGATATTCCTGTTTTCAAGGTCAACAAATGAAAGAGAGTACGGCCTCTACATGGAAATCGCTTTCTGTCTGTAGGTAGATGTTGAAATGTCAAGGTTAAAACAGCGAAACGGAGGTGAAAAATGTCAAAGCCTTAACCAAGGACTTATAAATCTGTTTATAAGTCCTTGCCTTAACATACACCGAGGAAGAGAACATCAATTTGCCAAAATAATAAATGAAGAATCTGATTCAAAACATGTCTATAGACACTATCCATCCAAAAGTGATCACCCATTATAACACAGAATGTCAGTCCTCTACTAGAATATCTGATCTAAACCAAAATGGATGTGTCAAAAGTCGTTGCTTCTAGTAAAGATGGGAAAAGCGGAACCGATTATTTCAGAGAGTCTTCTATTTCCAATGCATTTATCAATATTTTGAAAGGAAAATTATGGAATGAAAGCAAAAATTAGTTATACATATTTGTTATTCGTTCATTATTTCTAATTTGTTCATGATATTTCTTTGGATGGGATGTAAACACTTAGAACATTCCTTACCGGTTTTATACGGTAGAATTTTCCATTTTGGATGACGATCACCCATCATATAACACAGGATGTCAATTCTTAACCAGAAGTAAAGGTCTGATCTAAACCAAAATGGATGTATCAAACGTCTCTGTTTCTATAGTAACGATTGGAAAAGCGGGCCGATTATTTCATCAAATTTTCTTTTTCCAATTCATTTATCAATATACTGACAGGAAAATTATGAAATGAGTACAAAAATTATTTTGTTTTGTTTGTGTGTGTGTGTGTGTGTACATATAAGTTGATTTTTATTTGGATGGAATGTAAACGCTTAGAACATTTCTTCCCGTTTTTATAGGGGACGTAGTCGGCGCGAAGCGCCGACGAAGTCGCCATCAAGATAGACGTGTGTACGTGAATAAGCAAAAAGCATGCATTTTCCCGTTTTTCTTACCATTACCTTCGATTCAAAATTTGTGTGCACGGTACATGCGGAAACGGCGAACGTTAGAGAAGACAGAAAGGTTACGAATGGAAATGCACATCACGGGTTGCCGATATTTATCTATCAAAAAATAAAAACCAACCTTTTGTTGTTTTTTATCGCACATACAGGGAAAGAAGAACAACAAACGGTCAGCTTTTATTTTTTATTTATTTTTTAAATAGATAAACATCGGCAGCTTGTGATGTTCATTATGACGTCGTTTTTTGAAACGTAAATGCGCGTGAAGTTTTGTGTACCGTATACATTAACAAGTAAAAAATAAAGAGGGAAGACGCTTTTGAACAGAGATTTAAACACGAAATGAAATATTTCATCGTAAGATCGTAGTGCCGAACCGCACGCAATTACGCGCAACATGTAACAGATCGATTTCAGTCGAAACTACAGTTAGAAACGTGTGATAATCACACCCTACCTCGACATAACATTTCACTGGTGAAGATGAATGACAAAAGTAGATCAAACATTCAACCTAAATTTTGAATAAGTCTGATCCACTAATACCCGAATTTGCAAAGTATACATCCTAAAAACTAATGGAATCCATGGGTACCCACAAGTGCTGTACACACACAGTGTCTTTGCATACACAGCGTGACAGCCAGTCCTTGATCTTCGTCTGGCATGGCGCGTCACTGACTACGTCACATTGACATTTAGGTCACTCACACAGTGTACACGTGCACTCATAATTATGTCATGCAACTACTAGGAGAAATGGGGAATCGACAAAGATATAGTACATCGATCAAATTGACAATTTAAATTCCTTGTGGATCTTTTTTCCCCTGTACGTATGATAAATAACAACAAAGGCTGAAAGGGTTGATTTTTATTTTGAAATTGATATTTAAACATCGGCAACCTGTGGTTTCTACTTTATTGTTGAATAGCTCTTTATCTCCAAATATTGATTGCAAACATTTTTTTTTTTTTTTTGGTTTGGAATGACACGCAAGTCGTCATTTATTTCGAGCTGGATTTATTATCATTATCATTTTTCTTGAAAAGGAGGGATATTTATTTTTTTATCTATCATTTTTATTTATTTGTCTATTATTTATTTATCTATAGAGCTACAAATATTGATTGAAAACATTTTTTCGGAATGACATGTCAAATCGTACTTAATTTCATGCTGGATCTACTATTATTTCATTTTCCCATGGAAGGTGTGTGTGTGTGTGGGGGGGGGGGGGGTTAATTAATTCTTAAGCATGATTCGGCAAAGTATTTCGTCAGCCCTTTAATCTGTTTCTGTTCTTGGGGTTTTTTTTTGGGGGGGGGGGGGGGTTCTTACTATGATTTGATGAGAAATTTCGAGTCGGTCATTTTATTTACTTAGATTTACATTTCGCTTTTCAGGAGGCTAGTAAGAGCTTCATGTCAGCATGCTGTTTTGTCTATGTGGTAGAAATTATAATATTATTTCGCTCTGGCTAAATCACCTGTGCCAACGGTTAGTGGCGGATCTAGCGCCCCCTTTGCCATGGGTCAAGGGGCAAATTTTGCCGATTATTTACTGAAAATCGGCCAAAATATATACTTTTTTTTTGGAAATTTTTGTGACAGTACCGGGGAGGGGAGGCCCCCTCCGTACCCCCTTGAATCCGCCACTGTGTGTTAAATTTATTGATAAGTAGTTCCAATGGTGACAAAAAAATATCCATTTACATGTACATATTAATCTGTGTTTCTTGGACCCCTGCGTTTTACGGTCTTGTTTGTGTGTGGTCAATGTACACAGTAACAGTGAGGAGGTTGTTTTACACCATAATTGCATGTGCTTTCTTCGAGACCTCTGGGAAATCGAAATAGTGGGAAGGTTGTGCGCACTTAATCGAGGATAACCACACAGTCTGCTACTAATGTGGCAGATGGCCGTCCTAAGTCGGCATCGGTTGACCATTGGTCTCGTTGGTTTATGTGTGGTCTTTTATATTTAAATTTTTCTATGGTGTGGTTTGGTGTCGCTTTTGCGTCTTTTCAGTGGGTGTCTGTTCTGTGTTGTTTTTGGGGGTTTTTTTTTGCATTGGGTGTTTTGGGGTTTTGCTGTGGGTGCTGCAACCTAGTGTTGTTGGAGATCCCCTCCTTTCTTTTAACTTTTCTATCAGTGCTACGTCCCCTTCATGGCTTTGCCATAGTTCATATTACGGTAGAATTTTGATAATGACCTCCGCGCCCTCTGTGAAGACGTCATTAACGATTTATCATGTATATTTAGATTACATGTGTAGTAGTGGACGAGTGGTGGTGCGTTTAAATCAGACAAAACAATAAGATTTTTCTATATTTATTACTAAGTATATTCTTTATTAAACAAAACCAAAATATATCTCTTATATAACTGAAAATAAAGTCGTCGTAAAAGCCAAATCAAGTTCTTAATCAAATCAAATACCAAAACTAACTAAATCAAATCAAATACAATCCAAATAAGTCGTAGCCAAAATATTCCTTAAAATAATGCCAAAGTAAAATATCAAACTAAATTGCAACTAAATCAGACAGACAAAATGTTGCTATTCTTTTCTTTGAAGTCGGAAGCCAACTAGAGAGGCTTTACAAGCCAGAAAGTCTGGCAGAACACTGCACTGAGCTCGCTGAACGCTCGCTTTATATACTGCTTGATCACATGGCAGTTACCGAACTGCGAATTATAACGATTAATCTGATTGGCTAAAGATAACAGTTTTATCTATGAAATAATTAAAATAGCGTATAGGTAAAAAGTAAGAATAAAATTAGATTAATATTGAGTACATAGACCCATTCTGCTACATTCCTCCCCCCTTATAAAGAAAATGTTTACATATCTTAACAATAAAAGTGACACATTTCATGACAAATAAACAAATATGATTGAAAAACGTGAAACATATCGACTTTTTTATGGTATATCATTCCTACAACTATTGAATCAAAATCTCAAGCATTCTAAACAAACAATATCAAAGACAATTTTCATGTGCAAGATTAAGTGTCAAAACGTTTGTATCTGAAACTGAAATACATGTATTTATAGGAGCAAATATTGATTGAAGTTAATTGCAGCAAGTGAATATGAGAATGACATATGATAAACAAAATTATATATAAACAAAATCATAAAACAAGTCATATAAATGAAAAGTGAGTTTCCTGAAAAAGAGAAGAAAGTTAATGTCAGTAGTTAGCACTGTAGAAGGACTGGAGATCGGACGCGTAAAAGTTCATGATTATACACTGCAATAACGGACGCGAATGTTCGAATGTTCATCACTGGTACACTTACGGACGCGAAAAATGTTCATGTAGGTTGAGTAATCTTCATGGTAACGGTATCATTCACTAGAAACGGAAGTATGTTGACTCGAAGGGCACTGACCATCGGTCATCACTGGATATATTTACGGAAAATGCATCGGAATTCGCCTAGGTATTCTTCCCATCACGTCTGGAACGCGTCACATCTAGGTCACATCTATCCGGTAACTGGATCCGGTCATCGCATGGTCAAAATAGACTTCCAAAATCGGACTATAACTTAGTCCGGTAACTCTAACTGTCATCATAAACATTGACAGTACTCGTTTACAGAAACGAAGTTCCAAATGTTCAACACCAAAATCAAAGCTAGAAACAATAAACCAATCTCTGTCACTAAAAGATAAATAAGCCACACTGCTAAGAAACTCGAACAAACTATTCCTCAAAAGGCAACAACCAAAATAAATGACAAAATCTCAAACCAAAGTCAAGTAAATCAAACTCCGAAAATTAATGAATTGTATCCAACGAAATAGATTTATAGAAAATCTATCAAATCAATCCAAGTAATCAATACCTAAATTTCAAATAACCAATCCTACAACTATCCAAACAAAATCCAATAAATAACTGGAATATCCTATCAAATCGTGCAACTATCCTACCGGCGACGCCAATGTAGTAGTGGACGAGTGGTGGTGCGTGTAAATCAGACAAAACAATAAGATTTTTCTATATTTATTACTAAGTATATTCTTTATTAAACAAAACCAAAATATATCTCTTATATAACTGAAAATAAAGTCGTCGTAAAAGCCAAATCAAGTTCTTAATCAAATCAAATACCAAAACTAACTAAATCAAATCAAATGCAATCCAAATAAGGCACGGTCCATTTGATATTCTGGGGGGGGCTTGGGTTTTTTTCGAAAAAAATAATTTTGCTCTGAATTTTGATGAAAAAAATAAATTTGCGTATGGTGTGACTGAAAAAAATAATCTTGCTCTTACAAATAATCTTAATTTGAAGAATTAACATAAAATTTTGATAAAATTCTTGAAATTTTTCCGGCTCGCTTCGCTCGCCTCAGTTTTCAGTCTATCAAAAAATTTTTGGCTCGCTTCGCTCGCCATAGTTTTCTATCAATCATTACTTGCTTCTGTCAAAGTTCATACATTTGAAGATATCGAAAAGTGTTGGCAATACTTATGTATAGCTATTGATACATGTTGCATGTATCCCATAGAGTCTCAATTTTCTGTTCTTGTAAGCTTGGAAGGAGAACTGAATCAGTTATTTTAAAATTCTACATTTTAAAATTTGTCTAGAAGACCTTCTCCAAATACCCTCTTATATTCATGTAACTTATATAAATTTTGTTTATTTAGATGTGTATTGTAGAAATCTGTTATCTCTCTGTTTAGAATTGAATTGAATACATGCATAAGAATAAAGTGTATATTAATATTTAGATTTTGAGTAAAAAATATAAATAATATCTATTGATAAAACACAAACATTCTTAATATATATGCACATCACTTTGTTGAAAAAAATTTCCTTGCTCCGACTTTGCAAGAAAAAAATAATTTTGCCCCGGTAAGAGGCGAAAAAAATAATCTTGCTCCGACAAAAAACCCAAGCCCCCCCCCCAGAATATCAAATGGACCGTGCCTAAGTCGTAGCCAAAATATTCCTTAAAATAATGCCAAAGTAAAATATCAAATTAAATTGCAACTAAATCAGACAGACAAAATGTTGCTATTCTTTTCTTTGAAGTCGGAAGCCAACTAGAGAGGCTTTACAAGCCAGAAAGTCTGGCAGAACACTGCACTGAGCTCGCTGAACGCTCGCTTTATATACTGCTTGATCACATGGCAGTTACCGAACTGCGAGTTATAACGATTAATCTGATTGGCTAAAGATAACAGTTTTATCTATGAAATAATTAAAATAGCGTATAGGTAAAAAGTAAGAATAAAATTAGATTAATATTGAGTACATAGACCCATTCTGCTACACATGCAAGACTGAATAATCCAGTCTCTTAGCTGTCTTGCCAAGAGACTGGATTATTCAGTCTAATTGCATGCATGTGTGGACTGGTTCACTGGGAGGGGCCCAACCTATCGGGGAAGGTCCAGCTCCTGTTGCTGTTCAAAGAAAAAAATATACTGAAACACGGGCCGGAAAAATAAAAAAAAAAATCCAGGGGAAGGGATCACAACCCTTTCTTAGATCCGCGCTTGATTTGTTTATTATCTTCATATACTTATATTGAAAAATAAACTTATTTTGAATGTGCCGTCCTCTAGAAAATACGCAAATCACCTCGCCAAATATGACGTGTTTTGAGCTATTTATAGACCGCTGGAAATACCCTTACCTATCCCTGTGTTAAAAAAGAATGTAATTTCCATTTATAAAGCATACGTAAAGGTTTCAATTTAGACAGTAATTTCTTTTTCCTTGGATATCTGGAGTGAGAGGTGTGTATTCTATAATTATTTAACTTCCTTTTGTTTTTCCTCTTTTACATTACTTTATGTGTCATTTTTGTGATTTTGCTCGAGTTTCCTCCGAGTCCGATACTGAAAGTTACACACTTTTTAGACTTTCAATTTCAGTCAAGGCATTAATGATATATTTAGATTTATGTATTTATTATATGTAGGTATATGATATTGTAGCTGTCTTAAGATTTCATTGTCTTTCTATCCTTCCATAAGCCAAAGCCAAAATTATTTTTGTCACTGTCAGTGCATTGAGTGCAATCTAAATTCTTGTGAGTCCGATTAATTTCATCACATGATTATTAATTAAAGATTCAGGTAGTCATTTACAAGTTTGATCTAAAATACATTAAACATATTGATGTTTCTTTAAGAGAGTAGTACATGTATCATTGACAAATACATCTACATTATTAGATTAGGTGCAAATCTTTGTCAATGTTTATGCATTGTCACTTCTAGTAGTGTTGCTAATCGATACAAATAGTATTTGTGTGTGTGTGTGTGTGTGTGGGGGGGGGGGGGGGGGGGGAGGGAGATAGTATTATTCAGTCATAACAAAGGATAATGGACTTACATGTATAGCTTCTCAGTCCTCTCTGTATTTAATCTACACATGTAAACCTCAGATTGTAACATATTACGAAATACTTGAAACTGTATAATATATCAAATAAAGATCAGTCGATGTGAAACTTTTTGTATAATGCATTGGACATATAATGCAATCCTATATTGGACATTAGTAAGATGAAGTGTAAACTGTGAGTTGGTCTATAAAAATTGCTGGACCGGTCTGATGCATTTTGCACACACTGAAAGTACCAATACTTAATCTTTTGTTCTCTATGATTTCAGGGAATTGCAATCAGAGTATAGATGGAGAGCTCCTTGTTTGTAACATCTGTCGGGCATGACATTGCCCCCCAGGATCCCTTAGAAAGGCTACAGAAATATAGAAATGATCGTTCGTTACGCCTGAGATCCTTCCAGAAATATCCAACCAATGCCATAGTACCCAAAGACAAACTTATAGACAATGGCTTCTATTACATAGGGAATGGTGAGAATGACAGGGTACAGTGTGTGCATTGTGGAGGTATAGTGAGTGAATGGGAACCAGATGATGACGTCAAAACGGTACACAAGAAATTCTTTCCAAAATGTCCATATGTACAGAAAAATAATGCTCCAAACTTCAGCTATTACAACGATGAAGGTGGTGACTTAGAGATAGATGGATCACATGTGCAGACAAATTGTAACGATGATGATGGTGATTTAGAGACAGATGGAGTACAAATACCCAAGTCAACCATGGACTTCAAGCAGGATAAACTTGATATGAAATATCCAGAATTAAAGCATAAAATGGCACGACTGAAGACCTTCAAAGACTGGCCAAAAGATGCTGAGATCAAAGACATCAACACACTTGCTGAAATTGGGCTTTTCTTCACAGGTAGGTGAAAAATTTACATTTATAAACATGCTAAGTGCTTAAAGTGGTAAAAATCAAATATTCATCATTGAGGTCTCGTCCTTTGCCTGTGAGGTCTAATTTTATCAACTGTCAAAAAAAAAAAAAACAAAACAAAACAGAAAGTTATTTATTGATCATGTTTGTTCATACATGCTGTCTTTTGACAATAATGTTCTGCTAAGAAGAAAAATTTTGACATACATTGTAATATATATTTTTAGGATCAGGAGACCAGTGTGTTTGTTTTGCCTGTGGTAACATGCTGGAGGAGTGGGAGGAAGGGGACGATCCAAAAAAAGAACACGACAAATACTTCGATGATTGTCCATTGGTCAAGCTAAAAGTTTGAATTATCCAAAGGACTACTTGTAACATTCTTGAAAATCCAAGCAGTTTGTTGGAATGTAAACGTGCAAGATCTTATTTACTGTTACAGATTGTAAAACAATTCTGGTCTATAGATACCGGTAAATGATGTCTATCTGTCCATTCATTTGTGTAGACATCAACGGTCTTATTTTCATGCTTCTGCCATGTAATGGCGCTACATTAAGAGTTTGCCTTGTCTGCAATTTCATCATGCTTTTAGTTTCCAGATAGAACATACAAACCTTTGGATATATGCTTACCAGAAGAATATGTCTATTGATTAGGGTCAAAGGTCAAGGTTACTGATACATCAGTAGGATAAATATACTTCAAATAGTGATTTCAATTTTGAATTCAACAATTTTTACACTTCAACCCAAATTTTGATAAATGGATATTGAAAAGATGGAGAATACACCTCTTTATTTTAGGGTCAAAAGTTCAACATGTTCAAGGTCACTATTCCATCTATTTAGAGTCAAACTTCTACAGCAGAGATACTCTTCATTTAGTTTTAGCTCCTCTGAGCAAAAAAGCTCACATCAAAACCCATGTGCCATTTTCAGGTTAGATTAATTTTTTTGATGTCACTTCGAAAATCATAAATACCGTTTAAGCTTAACTCTGTCTGACGTATGTCAAGGCTTTCAAAGTTACGTCTTTCTAATTGTACCTCAAATGTGCGGAGGATCAATTATCGTGAGACTCTATACTCATTGAAGGTCAATTTATGTTCATTCAATGTCAAACTCAAGGTTGTTTCCAAGGTCTGTGTAATGAGCAGATTCAAACCCATTATAGGAGACACATGTTCTTTGAATATTTTACTTTGAGGCCTTGATTGTAAGCATTGTCTGAAATAACTTATAAATATGGATATTGTGCCATAGACTACTGACACCAAATCACTGTAATCTTACATGGTTTCATTATATGTCACATAGAAACTTATCCCAATAATAATTACGAGTTACAGTAAATGCAATTCAAGACAGACGGAAATTTTATTTTGTTTTAATGATCATCATATCGTTTTAATTGGATATGATGTTATTTCTCAAAATTGTATTGAATGAGAGAGCAAACAATAATTTTTGAAAGCTGAATATTTTATGATTTTAATAAGATATATTACATGACAAGATTTTTACTCAATTTTGCTATTGTGCATATATGTACCACTTTAAGTTGGAGAATTGTATTATGTTGAAATATGTATTGATAAAGTGATATATATCAATCATGATATTAATCAGAACTGAGATCTGTCCTAGATAATTTACTGCAAATGTCATGAATTCATATTTTCATCTACAAATCAATTTTGTTTCCTTTCATTCAACCCAATATCTCAGTTTCACAAAACCTTTGCAAATATTTTGATAGAGAATGATCTGAAAAATAAGATACCAGTAGGTTATTCTCCATAGTCAAATTTCGCCATAAAGTGAACTGAATAGTCTTATGTTATTGATATGTTTGAGGTGGCTGCCTATTTGTTTGTCTGTCTGTTTGTCTGTCTGTTATATATTAGAAGGCAAAAAACCTTTGGGCATATTTGATAATTTTTTCTTTTTGGAAAACAAAGACATTTTTACCCAAGCTGCAGCATCTTAAAACTCTTCTCTTCTACTTGTATTTATGACAAATGTAGACAACAGTGAGCTGTGATTTACTAACACATCTTGCTCCAGCAAGGAAAAACTTATCTGTGATATTAGATGTATTATAATAATATGTAATCAATATACATGTATGTAGTAATATTTGTTTGAAGTATATTTTCTGTTTGTTGAAATGATGATAATGGCTATGGCTAGATGGATTAAAGAAATCTAAAACAATCACAGAATGTTATGTCTTTTGAGTATTTCTCACACAATTCTGATTCTCACCTGACCTTTGTATGAACTTATATTAATATGGTGTACGCAGAAGTGATTTTAGAATGTAATTCTGCAAATATTGTTGAAAGCTGTGAGATGAAACTTGAGGACATGTACCTAGAACATGGTTGAAAATTAGGAATCAAATTGTCTTTGAAATCATCAAATTCTAGAGATATTCATGATAAACATAAACCATACACAAAAGACATTGTCATTATACTGTATTGACTGATTATTCCAGTCCGAGACCTTGACCTCTGAAAGGACGCATCAAACTACAAGACTCTTTGATTCAATCTGTTTAGGTCGTAATTATGCTATGTCTTTCTTTTTGTTCAATAGTGTGCTTTTCTTGAGAAATTTGACTGTTCATACTTACGCATATTATACAATTAGTAAACTTTTATCTGTGATTCGTTACATACAATTTGTTGGAATTCCAGAGTGTACAAACTGTGCGCTCCACTCCTTAAAGGTTTGTTGCTTAATGTAGGGAAAGGGGGTTTAATAAAATCCTGACAAATAACGGAAATTTTTCTCCTTGTCAGAGGATGGTATCACAGGAGAATCGTTTTTCCCTATGTTGGCGCCACTTGTCGAATGAACTCGGCAGCATCACTATGTTAAGACAAACATGGAATCGATAACATAGCACTCATTTCAAAGAAGTTTAAAATAGAAATAAGTCATTATGGTACGCGAAGTCAGACAGACGGACGCAACGATACTGGATAACTTCCTTATTTTAACAATTGATTCTGAACAGGTACATGTACCATGCATTCTGTACAGACATTCAAAGTTTGAAAAAAACAAAACAAAACAAAAAAATAATGCTAGTATATAAGTACGATATTAATCTTTTTTTTTTTTTTTATTTTCACTCATATTTATACAAAATTGCTTCAATTATACATTCCATTAACTAAGTAGTCGATCCTTGAGTAATGCCGTCTTTGCCAACTGTCAAAACAGCGTTTGAATACAAGCGCAAGAACAGCTACAAAGAAAATAATCCCGAATGATAATGCACCAATCAGCGCCACGGATAAGACATGTGACGAATGTTCCTCCGCCAAGAAAGATTCGTCTGAAGTCTGGTTATATCTAGTGATGTTCTGAATCTCTGGAATTGAAAAAAAAGAAAGCTGTATGTGAAAAAGTAATGGTATTCTGAAAGAAAATTGAGAAAGAAAGCAATATGTCAAATTAATTATGTGTTAACAGAAGGTGAGGAGACATCCAAAAATTCGGTGAACATACCATGCAAGAACCACTTATAATTAACAGAGAAATATTTACCATAACAAAAACTAAATATTAGTAATCACACTTTACTAGGAATATCAAATCACTGAGGATTGACAAGTGTGGTCATCCGGATTACTATCATGCTTACGTAATAATATTGAGACACCCAATAACAGAATATTACCTGTAACTCTGATGCTCATCAAATAAAACAAAAACTAAACAGAGAAGGCTACCAAGATGTGACACTGAAACACTAGACCCACTTTGATATAGTTATATGTTTTGTGAATAGACGAAGTCTTATTTCGACAAGTTCAAGATAATGACTTCAAACCATGATTTTCGGACATGCAGACAAACTAACAAACATACAAAACGAAAAGAAGTACTACGATACGAGAGTATAAGACCAGAAAAAATCTATCTCTAAGTAACTTCTATACTCTATGATAAGTATAATGAAAATAATTCGATAATGCTCATAGATTAATAATGAAGAAAGGGGGGGGGGTTAACTATAGAAACTACAGGCATGCGCGGGGAAAAAGTCCCACTGACTCGTACCTGTATCTGAGAAACCATTGGTTGTTGTAGTATTGTTTTCTTCATTATAATTTTGTAACGATTGATTTGATTGGTTTACGGTCGGGGTTGTGTAAGAGGAAGATGATAGTGATTGGCTGTTAGAATGAATAGAATTAGGATAAGAAGTTGATGATGATTTGGCATTTGATGACGAATATGTCGTTTTGGGGGCTGTTAGGGAAGATAGTTTGGATGATGATGTAAATGAATCAGAAGATGATGATAGTCCTGAAGATGTTATCTTCTCTGTAAAAGCAAAAACAAAGAAAAGACGAATTATAAGTATTCATTGACAGAATCAAGTAAATATAGCACAATCATAATTGATATGTAACATTACAAATAATCTTATATGAATGTCCCATATAATTGATGAAAAGCATTAATTGAATAAAGATAATTTCTAAATCCCATACCTGTAGTATTGACTGCAGCTGTTGTATAGTCCTTTGTTGTACTGGTGCTAGTTTCGTTTACAGGTATTTCTGTCGTCTGCTCATGACTTTCAGACTTTGTTGTGGGAACCTTTGCAGTTGTTGAAGTACTGTTAGTAACAGATGAAATTGGTGTGTGAACATTAGTGGATGACGCCACTGAGTTACTTTTATTATGAGCAGACACAGTAGTACTAGCAGCCGACTTGGTGTCCTCCTGAGCCAGCAGACGTATGGCTGACAGGTCGTTGTGGATGGATGACGCAGAACCATGTGTCACAGATGACAGGATTGTCTTTGTACTCGTTTCAGTCTTTGAACTTGGTGAGATTGAGGATATTTTATTTTCAGTGATATTTTTCGTCGAATTTTCAGATTTAAGCGTTGTTTGGACTTTGGAAGGCAATGTCGTGCTAGCTGTAGTAAGAGCTTTAGTTGTCGGCTCTTTGTTGACAATGTCATTCGACTCTATCTCCTGTTGGGTGATTGGAGATTTATTTGTCGAAGCTGACGCTACAGTACTTTTTGACGAAGAACTGCTTGGTGCTGACGACACTGTCACTTTTTCAGATGTCGTTGAAATCTTAGTTGAAGGCTCCGTTTGCTTTGTGGACAAATTATTTTGAATAGTAGAGCTGGGTAAACCATTTGACGCCAAACTTGTCTTTTGTTTAGTAGTAGTTTGCATAGTACTAGGTGAAATGGCACTCGGTAATTGTTGTTCGTTACCTGGAGTTGAAGTCACGTGATTTGTTGATGAAACTGGAGAGTGTTTCGTTTGGTTATTCTTATCGAACACTTGAACAAATGTACCACTTTGATCCTCGAATTTACAGCTATCGAGTGGATTACAGGCAAACAAAAAGCAATTATTTATTTGTCCTGTTTGTAAAGTTGAATAGAATTCGGCGACATTGCAGTCATCTGAAATACAAAACATTACCTATCGTTCATGGTTTGTCTTATAGAGGAATACATTTTGTGAAAAAAAAATTGTTTACATCTTCGAAAGACGAAAAAAAAAAATTACGTTAAAATACCGAAAGAACTAAAACTATTTCTAGTATACTTAGTATTGTTTCTCTTCAATTATTCAAATGAACAAAAAAAATCTATTTTCATACTTTCCAGTTTACGACAACTTTTCATTCATATCAAATAAGAAAAAGATTGTATTTGGAACAGATTACATTTCATATATGTTTCAGTGACAAACTCAGCTATTCAGATAAGTGAAAAGGTGAATCTACCATTTATATGTTTGTTAGTTTTCAATTCCAAGTGTCCAAAAAGTGTTGTAAACCATGTCCGTATTTGATTTCTACAAATTCAAAATTTCTTTTATCAATAAAAAGTGGTTTACATGTACGTACCTGTGTCGCAACACAGCTCAAAACATTCCAGCGAATTATCAGTGCTGTCATCTATGACTAGGTGGTCCTTGTCAGCGCCGTCCACGACCACGCCCTTATTTTCCAGGGACTGTAATAGCTGACAGTGATTACCATAACAGGGATGGATCCAGAGTAGAAAGTGCAGGAGGAGGAAGGAAAGGGAGAGATGTAGACCATACATGACTTAGCCTAAAATATAGCATTGTAATACATGTATAAAACTGTAATGACGATGTAAAACTGCATTGATGATATAGAACCTAATAACTTGTAAATCATTTGTTATAGAATCACTTAGTATTGCTATAGAAATTGCTATATATCATCTACAGAATATCCGGGGCTTTTTACGTTCTATTGGTCATTCAGACAGTAGATGAACATTCTGACGGAAAGTTGTTTGAAATGTAATTGAAGTTTTGTAGTATCCAGTGTATCTTGATTTCATCCAGTTCTCTTATATTAAAAACAAATATCTGCTTCTCTGAACGATAGAAATGTATTCGATATAAAACTTCCTTTGAATCTGACGTTGACATGCTGATTATTAAATTTCATAATCAATGAGTGTATCCATCTTATCCCGGAGACTTGAAAATTTTCTAATTTATACGTAAACACTCACCTTTTTATGTTTTGTCCATTGTTTTGAGAGTAGATTTTCTAAAAAAAGATTATGAAATATACATTCCTGAAAGTAAATGACTACATAACGTTTTTAATTTACACCAGGTATGTGACTAAGTCGGTGCACACGTGGTCATCATGTATAATACGGGATCGAACGACGGGCGTCAGCTGGTAGATAAACGTCTTCCTCATTTATCCTTTCTTATTCCAGATCGATATTATGTATTGTTGGCATGTCCCGGGGTGTTTTGTAGTTTATGTAGAGATTTTGTATGATAATTTGTGATAACATTCAAGAGGTGCTTATTAATTTTGTCTTCGCTTCAAAATTTCATTGAGTGCAGTCACCTTTATTCACAAGACGGATTGGGCTCTGTGTATATTAAAAAATAAAACAAGACGCCCAAAGGGGGCCATATCGCTCATCTGAATTGCAAAAAGAATGATCGGGGACAAATTGGGTGAGGACCTTGAGTACTTGCTTCCTTCAAGGTTTGGTGAAATTATGAGCATCAGTTTAAGATTTCGAAAATGTGTCAGCCAATAAGAGCCCTCGGTGGCCATATTTGTAAGCCAAGCGGCACGAAAAACACAAACTTTGTAGAGGATCATGAATACTTGCTTCCTGTGGGGTTTCGCGAAATTCTGTGCAGCGGTTGCAGAGGAGAATTCGATAATGTGTCAGCCAATCAGAGCCTTCGGCGGCCATATTTGTTGACCGATCGGCACGAAAAATACAAACTTGGTAGAAGACCTTGAGAGTTCTTGCTTCCTGAAAAGTTTCGTGAAATTCTGTGCAGCAGTTGCAGAAGAACTCAAAAATGCATCAGCCAATCAGAGCTTTCAGCGGCCATATTTATTGACCGATCGGCACGAAGAACATAAACTTGGTAGAGTACCTTGAGTTCTTGCTTCGTGTAAGGTTTAGTGAAATTCTGTGAATCGGTTGCAGAATGTCGAAAATGTTTTAGAAAAGTTTACGCTAGACGACGACGGACTGCGCGCTATGACTGAGTTTTTAGCTCACTTGAGCTTCGCTCAGGTGAGCTAAAAACTCAGTGACAAGTGTGAAAAGTCTAGAAGGATCCAAACATCTTCGAAAATGAAGATTTGATCGAAAACAAAATAAAAAGCTTGATGGGACGTTCTTATCATACACGATACCCTCATCCATTCATCGCTCGAATTACAACGGCTGATTTTCCATTCATCAATGAAAACATCTCTATAATAATATATAGAGTCGTATTCAAAACAGATGTCACGGGATTTGTTCGATCAGAAATCGAAATTTTTGCCGCATCAGACAACAAGCAACATGTTTGTGACGTCAACTTGTTTGACCTTGAGCCTCATGAGACAAATGTCAGGAGATGCCAAAAACAAGTTACACGAGTTTTAGGTCCTTTATCTCGTCAAGCATGTTTGCGAGACTGAAATACTAGTATACTAGTATGTATTATCACACGGCGTAGATGTATGAGGAATACAAAAGACAATGAAAAATAATCCGCATCTACGACCTTGACTAAATCTCCCTCCGCGCAGACACACTCGTTGGGCTACAAATGCATCCAGATTTCTTCTCCCATCCGATGGCTAACTTGAGACTCAGCAGAGACCCTCAGACAACATGTAAATGCAATGGTATCTCCAAAAGTTCGTGCAGATTCGCAAGATATTCTAGTGCTACTAGTAGCTGCTTAGATTCCTTAATCATCAAGAATCATCAATACCACATACCTGTCAACTTTGAAATCTTAAAAAGAGAAAGATCTCCATCCTTGGCACTTGAAAAAGTGGGAGATTGCAAGAGAACCCATTTTGCTACATTTTCAATGAATCGCGACATTTTCCACAAAACTATTTTTCAAATAACATTTATAAACAATGAAACATGTATTAATAATGCATTGCATTCTAGACATCTTTTCTTGCATCTTGTAATGCAAATCCTCATGAATGTTCTAAATGTTGCAATCAAGGGTTATTCTTCTTTGGTAAATATGCCAAAAGAGGGAGAGAGAGGGTAGTTGGGCCAAAAATTTTGGTCTCCCTCGACGGAGAAATGCTAAGGAGGGAGATGAGGTCAAAAAGAGTGAGTCACCCCACAAACGAAGGAGAGTTGACAGGTATGATACCATGCAAAAGGTAGTGCGTCTTGTTCAGTCTTGCATCTCGTCAAAATGCCTTCATTTCTATGGAGGATTCATGACTATTCTATTCTGCAGACTGTTTGGGTTGTCATGGAAACTGAAATTTGTATATAATCAAAAACTTATGAAAGTGTTGCACTTGTAGATAAGTAGAAAATGTTTGTAAAACACATTCCCTCAAAGCAATAGGTTACTTCAAGTAGCATCAATCCTTTTAAAGGAAATTCTTTTGAAAAACTAGTACACCACGACATTCTACACACCCGTAACTTCTGATGAATATCCATAAATGTTCATATATCAAAATAAAGTAGAAGAGGATGAATTTTCATGAGTTATCAACCTGAATCAATGACAAAAATGTTTTCTTAGTGAAATTCTGACCTTGAACTTGGCTCATTTCCTAAATAGTTTCAAAATTTTAGAAATAAGCTCTTAAATCACCAGTATCTGTTGGAAACCCAAAAGTAAAATCCTCTGTAATCAACTTTTCCCTTTAAATATGTAAGAACAAGTTAAAAGTCATGTTTGTATAACATTAATGCCCCCCTACCCCTTCTGTGATTAAAGTCCGTCACAACTTTATACTTGCATTGATACAACCTATGGGGGTATAAAGTAACAGTGTAATGAAACTGATGTCGTGGACCGACCGACGGACCGACAGACAGAAAGTCAGACAGCGGCAAAGCAATATGTCCCCTCTTCTTCAAAGGGGGGCATAAAAATTTTTGATTGTACCCTAATATGAACTTGACCTAGATTTTTATTTGATGTGTCTGAAAACAAAATTTCATTTCAATATGTAACTCCACTCAAGAGATATTGAACGGAAACCCTGAAATTTTGGTATTTTTCGAAGTGCAAGGGGGATAACTCTGTCAAAATTTTGTTCATTGGACCTAAATATGAACTTGACCTAGTAGATTTTCGTTTGATGTGTCTGTATACAAAATTTCATTTCAATATGTAACTCCACTCAAGAGATATTGAACAGAAACCCCGAAGTTTTGGTATTTTTCAAAGTGCAAGGGGCATAACTCTGTCCAAATTTTTTTGATCGGACCTAAATATGAACTTGACCTAGATTTTCATTTGATGTGTCTATATACAAAATTTCATTTCTATATGTAACTCCACTCAAGAGATATTGAACGGAAACCCTGAAATTTTGTTTTTTTCGAAGTGCAAGGGGCATAACTCTGTCAAAATTTTGTTGATCGGACCCAAATATACACTTGACCTAGATTTTCATTTGATGTGTCTGTATACAAATTTTCATTTCAATATGTAACTCCACTCCAGAGATATTGAACGGAAACTGATGTCGCGGACCGACCGACAGCGGCAAACCTATACATGTATGTCCCCTCTTCTTCGAAGGGGGGCATAATAAATTCATTCAAAATCTCTTCAGTAATTCCAGAAGAGAGATGAATGAGCACAGCATACTGAAACATGTCTCAATATCCAATACATGTAGTTACCATTCCTCTGATAATATCTGTGAACAATATAGACTACAGAATGGCCGTTCTTGCTGCCATGATGGCTCTGGAGTGGTACTTGGAAAGGCAATGTATATGTACCTGTACCTTTTCATTTTCTTCCCATGCCCTCATTTCAGTCAGAGTAACTCTTATTTGAGGTAGATTTTTAAAGAAAGTTATGTTTATTACTTTACTTTCAATTCTGTCAAAACACAATGAAAACAGCTTTATTGATTTTTAATTTATAGTCAAACAAAGCTTTAACACAGTAAAATTATTTTATATAGCTAATACATGTACATAGTTAATTTGTATGGAAACAGATGACTGAATAACTTAAAACATGTATATATACATGTATGTGTATATCCAATTTTCATTAATATTTAATATATTGGTTATCAAAGCAACAATACAAGGACCAAATACATGAACATCATTTTCAAATTTCATATGCCTCTTGAAACACATAAAAATTCTTTATACATGTATCCCGTGATGAGAGATAAAATACTCACTGTATTATATATAATCTTAGAAATTCTGTATTAAATTAATGTAATAAAACGTCTCCCAAAGATCATGAGGGTTTTGTACATGACAGTTCTGTGATGAGAATCTAAACATCCAATCTGATTTTCTCCAATTTACAATCTATGATTTGATCACTTTCTTCTGGGACAGGTTAATTTTGTCACCCATACTCAATGCCATGCCCTGAAATAAGAAAAACACATCTTTATGCTTAACTTGAAACAATTTGTAAATTTTGCTAAAGAGGATACAGCAATACACACCTTCATTTTAAGAGGGTCTATAAAATAATTTTAATTACTCACACATATGAATTTTCCCTCATATGAATGGAGATTAAGATAGAATGATTTAATTTTGGGACATTTCCTAAACATTGAAAACACTGACCTGGCTTTTAGCTCTGATCCTGATATGGCCTTGTACAGGTGTATCCTGGGATAGGTGAGCAGGTTTCTCTATACTCAGGTTAGCTAGCACATCCTCACCAAATATAGACTTGGCATACAGGTTGGCGGCCATGAATCCACAATCACCTGACAACGCCTGTAAAGGAGGGATATATTCATATACATGTATATCTGGGTTTAAAGTAAAGATGGTATTTCTAAGGACATTGTTAATACATGTAAATATACTTTATGAGCATTGGACCTTCATAAAATTTGTTAAAAGTTTAGCCAGAGTATAGCTGAGTAAAGAAATTTTTTTTTCTTCATTTTCTATCATTCAGAAAAATCCAAAGTATGAATATGCATACAATTTCTCAGGATTTTCCATCATTAGATTATACTTTATACTAGATAATATCTACAGACAGAGAACTGAAAGGGTTTTCTTGTACAAATTATTTATTTACAAGTACTCAAGTACCTTTTCTGGAGTGAGACACTTCATGTTGGTCATCTTGATGACATGCTGCAAGAACTCTGACAAACTAGAGATGTTGGTATTAACGGCAACTTTGTTCTCCCACTCAAACTCGGCCCACATCTGACGGAACTCGGTGTCATCACACGATGCTGGTACGATGTAGTCCATGATATCAATATGGATGTCGTTCAGTACCACACAGTTACGGTCACTACCTGCTCCACTTACATCATATACTGTAATAAACAAATATAACTCATAAGTATATACAATAAATTACATGCATATATTACAATCTTTTATTTTCAAACTTTGTAAAGAAGGTTGGAACAGTATTGAATGGATAAAAATTAGACTCTACAATTGAGGATCCAACAACAATTTCACACCTTACATGTTTTTTTTTTTATTTTCGGAGGTAATTCATATGTAATTTAATAGATTGAAGCAATACAATGTAAGAGTAAAACAATTCAAATTTTACCAATGTTTCCAAAGATTATGCCATTTTCTGTAGATGCCACCTTGACATTGGCCTTGATGTTACAGAAATCATGGGGAGCCATGGTCAGAGGAGTAGGTTTCTCTACCAACTTCAAATCACCTTAAAAATAGTGCGAAATTTATATATCAATCAACATGAATTAAATATGATTTTCTCATAATATTGATATAATTTTAATACACAAGTTATAGCTTGACTTGAGTAATCTGTTTGAAATGTGTGTGTGTGTTTTTTTTTTAAATACATGAAATCACGAATTAAGGTCAAATTAACAATACCTAGAATTAAATTCATGAGACATAATCTTGAAGTTTGCTGAAAAAAGATATAGATAGAATGTTTGCGTTTGAGAAATGACAGATGTTTACCTAATGTTGCTAGTTCCAGGGTCAGGTTTTGTAGAGTATCAGATGTCTGATTGACAATAAGTACATCCAATACTATATCAAACTGATTAACATTCACGTAAGCCTCAGCATAAACTGGATCGGAAAATCCTGTAAGCTGGCTCACCTAAAGAAAATACCATAATTTTAAAATTAAATACACATGTACAATATTAGTGTTTTTATCATCTGAATTTTAAACCAATAATGAAGAAAGATGAGAACATTTCGAAATTGATTGGTTAAATAACAGAGGCACAAAAACAACTTCAAGTATGATTTCAGACCTATCATGTTGTCTATTTTCAAGTGCATACCTTATTGAGTTTAGATGCCCCCATAGGATCTACATCTTTCTTGTTGGTCATACCGAGAGCCTGGGACAAAGTCAGCTCAAACATATTCTGTCAACAAAAACAACATAAACATACAGTAGTATCTCAAAAAAGTTACAATTTACATATATTTATGTACACATATTATCTATGTACACATATTATGATTACTCTGTAATTCAAAACATTCAAAAAGTATAATTTACCTCAGTGGCTCCCATTTCACTCTTGTTAATAAGTTGGGCAAAAGCAATAGGATCATCAGGTTGTACCTTCACCATTCTTTTCTCTGTCATCTGTGGAAGAAACGTGTAACGTATTTAACAAATTCTGTGGTGACATCAGATTTTTATAACTTCAAAAGCACCAACATCCAGAATGAAATGATTCCATGTATCATATTATAACATATGTAGGTACACAGAGAAGAATAAAATGTATTTACCCTTTGAAGTTCCTTTTCGTCAGCGAGCTTGGCAGCTAACATCATAGACAGTGACTCGCGACAATCGTTATTAAAGATTTCTGTCATCAAGTCAGATTTCTCTGCCAAAACTCTCAGACAAGTGGCGATTCTGTCTACATCATCATCTGTGATTGGCTACAACAAAACAAAAAGAAAACTTTGATTAGAGATAACCAGTTAAGATATAATGTTGTTACAAAAGTGTAATTAAAAGAATACAAGACATAAATGTACATATATGCATATGTTATTATGTACATGTAAGAGAATGTTACCTTAGTTGGAAGCCCAGACTTTCCTAGATGGATTATTGTTGCCATAATCAACATGGACTCTGCAAGCAGGCTCTAAAATAGCAAAGTAACAATGTCATTCTTATTGCATGAAATTCCAGCTCTCACATTTTTTCAAAAAGATATGTGTACTATAAAATTCGAAAAAAATCACAAGTTGCTTCATGTACTGCACGATATCTTACATTTTGTTTCTTCTGATCTGGCGTGGTAGAGATGTACCTAAGAGCCAGTTTGGTCAGAGTAGTAGACAAGGCAGCTCCCACAAAGAAATCACCGTCCATCAAATACTGACGCATCGGAGGTCTGTAATTAAACAACGCTTTATAATCTTTTATACAGAGAAATTATCATGAGATGTAAAACATGGACATGCATGTCCTGATTACTCACACAGTAATAGACAAAGACTTTAAATTCACACATCAAAATCACTAGCAAATCAAACTGTGGCAAAAAGAGTGCTTCAACAAGAAAGTTGTGTGTACCTCTCTTCTTTTTTAGGGGAGGTTGTAGTACTGAATGCACTCTGTGAGGCGTATGTGCCGTCAGCAGTCACTAACTTCTGTACGTTACCACCCATCTGCATTTCTGTATTATAATACATGACAAAATTATTAAACAGATAACACAAAGGTACAAACTGACATGCTAGAAGCAGGCCTACAGGGAAACGAAACTTTTTCTGATATCAAAAACAAGACAAAATCTGTATAGAAGCTGTATCTAATGGGTCCACATGTATATTTACATGTTTTTTTTCATGATATTCAGAAAATGACTTACATTTACAAAGAAAAACTATCATTATTGAAGGAATTGTTTTTGAAGAACTTGCAATATTCTTTATATATCAGAAATGCAAAAATATCCATCATGTTTAGACAGATTCTTACAAGAAGTAAACCTCTACTTACCATCTTCTTTCACCTCTCCAGCAGCTTTCTTAATTTCATCATCAACAATGGGTATCTGTAATAACATTATCATAAACATATATATGCACAACCAATGTAATTCCCTGAGATGCAACTATTAAAAGGAACTTGCTGCATTTTTTGTACTTTAACGCTCGTTGCATCACAATGCATAAGATCTAAAGAAACATGCCGCGACGGCTGTTCTAACCTGTAAACTGAACCCGTGGTGATCTGAATTTTAACGTCACCCTTTTACCTAGAAAATGCGATTTCAGAAAATAAGAATGAAACAGACAACTATGGTGCATATATAGAGAATAAATCTCATAGTTTGTGTTTTGTTACGGGTATGCAACATACAGCAAGTGCATTTATCGCATGAAATGCGCTAACGTGCATTACTACGATAAATGTACTTGCAATGTGTTGCATACCCGTAACAAAACACAAATTAAGACACTTATTCTCTATGTACATTAAATAATTTTAGATTATTGGCAGAAATTGATTAGACATGTTTAAAAGATATTTAAATAACGAAAGTGCAAATAATCTGAAAATTCTGAAAAGCAGACCCTCTGTAATTTCACAAAATTGTATAATCCCCCCCCCCTTCCTACTGGATTTACTATTGACAGATACTTTGAACTTACCTCTCCCAGAGACTGCCTGATCATGGTCATCACATTCTGTATGTCCTCACTTGTCTCACAGTATTCTCCTAAAATCCACATTGCCGCTCTGTGGATTCTGTAATACATATGATTAATTTGTACATGTATACAAGTAAAACAAGGAAATATGTCAGGAAATCTGCGAGTAATAACCATTTTGTAGACAGCAAATGCCAGATACATGTATGGTAACATCATAATTTCATTTTTGTTATTTTCTTCATTAAGACGGAAAGAGACTGATTTTGACATTTAAACCACTTTCATTGCAGAGATTGTGAAAAGGCTAATACTAGGACTGTCACGATTCACCGCGGTTCTCGATTCACCGCGATTCTTGGCGACGGTTCGATACACGATACGAGAAGAGGCCGTATCGTAGATTTACGGTTCGTTTTCAGCATCAAGTTTTATCTTTAAAAAATCAACATGGCGACGCTCGACGTCGGGTAGTCAAAGATAACTTTAAAAGACGCTCCTTTATATCGTTATATCAGCGATTGGGAAGGCCACGCGCCCTGCGACATAGTCTCATTCTGATAAAAAAAAATGCCCATAAAATTGGCAACTCGCGTGCCCTGGTGCGCAGCATGTTTGGTCTCCAAATCATGTAGATCTACACCAGTAGCAGTAACGTGTGGATCACAGCTTACTGTACATGGCCAGTCACTTCTGCTCCGTTCACCCGAATTATAATACAATATTGATTTTTCTCCAACATTCTTTTTTATTCTCATTCTGCGCCTGAGATTTAAATCCCCATCGTCCACTTACGTATCTTATTAGTCATGTTGAGCAAGTTTGCCTTCCCGATCACTGTGATATTGTTACATATTGCTGAGTTTTGTACTTTTTTTCCCAGTTTTAGTCAATAAAATAATTATCAAAGCATTCAAATTATGAATGATTTTAATTTGTTGTTGTTAAACTTGTTTCATTAAGATATCTGACGAATTACAGAAATGGCTACATATCTACATTAAAAATGATGTATCGTGATATGAATCGTATCGTGAGTAAATATCGTGATACGTATCGTATCGTGAGCTTAGCGTATCGTGACAGCCCTAGCTAATACATGTATAGGCATACTGCTGAAGATGAAAATAACGGGAACTGTAACAATGTAACTCTAAAACATAAGCCAAAGTTACCTGTACTTATTTTGGAAACTTTGGGTTTTAAAAAAATTTGTATTGAGTTGAAAAAATAATCAGTTCAGATTCTTACTTCATGGCTTTGATAGATGGGAAGACCTCCTGTAGTTTACTGATGATAAGACTGCGTAACGTAGTAAATCTCTGGATTGCCTCCCTTACAAACACCAGAACATCCTGCGCCGCCAGCTCATTCTGATCTCCCAAAAACTCTAGTAGCTAAAATTGCAAATGAAAGAATTTTCAAATTAATACTCAAATGAATATATTTGTGTTATCTATACATAATGTTATCTATACATAATGTTATCTATACATAGTGTTATCTATACATAGTGTTATCTATACATAAAGTAGAAAGTAAATTATTCACTTTGTACTGTGCAAAGTATTCACTAGAATTAAGTAGAAATAAATCTTTATCAAATTCAAAATGTACAAGTTATAACATAATCTTACCACTGGTATAATGGTAGCGGCTACATCCTGGAACTTAATACAGCATTGATGTAATGTACGGACCAACAACTGACGGTATTTTCCTGTGTCCTCATGCTCCACGTTATTTGTCTTCACCACTTCCTTCTTCAGTACCAAGACCATCTGTAAGATTTACATACATGTGTTTAGTGCAGTTGATATACAGTGTTCCTTTCAACAAGGGGACGTCACTCAAAATTATTCATCATCTTTGAATCATTTTGGCTTGGTGCATACATAGATGTCTTGTGCACCAAATTTGAAATTTATATTTCCAGAAAGCTGCTCTCTGACAGCAGATACAGAACATTTCTTTTTTCTTTGTTAATTCAATTTTGCATAAACATTTTGTAAAAGAAGAAAAATTAGACAAAAATTTCTGTAAATAAAAAACAAAAGAACAACCTTATACATGTAATTGTATAATTCTAATATGTATTAAATCAATCACAACTTACCTCTTCTATGTTCCTAGAGGTCACCAGGTCAAGGGCCAAGGACAAGGTCTTCTTCCTCACCTCAAGGTCAGGGGCACTCAGTACCCTTAACACATCCATGACCAGGTCCTGGTTAATTAAAAATACATTGTTATTTAAGTATTGTATTACCGGTATCAAAAAAGCAACTGCCGTTTAAAATAGGTGCAAAGAGTCCTTCCTAATAAGATAATAATTCATTACTTCATTAAATATGTATATAATGTAAATGAGCTATCTTACCTGTAAGACTTTTTCGTGAGCAGGTACTTCTTTAAGTGCTATAAGTCTGTCCAGTACGATCAGTTTGACATTGTTATCACTCTCCTTTATGATTAACTCTATATAACAACTAGCTGCTGCCTACAATACATACAAGATAAAAAAAATTACATACACATGTATAGACATTCAAGTTTACATACAGAAAGATATACATGTACTTTGTCCGCAATTTGGATTTAACTTGCATATGGCCACTTCCGTGTATTTGCATTTGCACAAAACCATTTACATCTTTTAATATAAAAGCATATTTCAAATTTAACAAACATACATTATTGAAATTATAATCACATGATTATAAATGAGACACCTATGGTGAAATGTCATAGCTCCATGAATTATTTGGAAAGCTTCATTTATATTTTTCTATGAAATGTATGACATAATTGACCCTTCCGAATGTGGGAAAAAAATGCAAAATTTCGTGGTGTCACAATGCTTTTACCTCAGACAAACAAGCTTCTAACCTTGGTCAAACATCGAAATTGCATTGTAACGTCATGGAATTTCTCAAATTTTTCCCATGTTCGGAAGGGTCAATTACCTTGATGACTGTAGGAGCACTGGACAGAGTGATGAGTGTCCCTGTTGTCTAGTATCTGACAGCTGGGTTTGACCAAACAGATTGTAGATACAGCGAATAAAAGTGTTTATATAATTACCTTAATGGCAGTAGGAGCACTGGACAGAGTGACGAGTGTCCCTGTTGTCTAGTATCTGACAGCTGGGTTTGACCAAACAGATTGTAGATACAGCAAATAAAAGTGTTTATATAATTACCTTAATGGCAGTAGGAGCACTGGACAGAGTGACGAGTGTCCCTGCTGCCTCGTACCTCACAGCCGGGCTCGAAGAGTTTAACAGGTTGTAGATACAGCGAATAAATCGAGCCCTCTCTGATGGGTTGGCATGACACACCTGTGAAAAAATAAAGTAAAGGTAAAGAAGAAAACTTTATCTCAGTTTTCAGATAAGAATTCTTAAAGGAACATCAGACAATTTATATTGCATGTATGGTAATTTGGATTGCCTACACATTTTTCATAAAGTTCACATTACTGTACATGTCACTTCAAAACTTTTGATCAATACTGAATTTATGTACATTGTATCAAGTCTACACGTATAATAATTCTGTATAAAAGTAAAGAGGAATAAATCTTGTATTTCGTTAGTGTCACCTTACCTTATAGATCAGTTCCACAATTACAAGTTGAAGAATGTCCCCAAACGTTGTAACTTGCTCTATACAACTACTCAGGTAGTTTAAAGCTCTCTCCTGAAATAATTTTAAGCGTAGAATTGAAATTTCTCACTAAACATTGAAGGCTTTGCAGAAAATGAAAAATTTCCTACTGTTTTCTTTATTATAAAGGACTAAGACAGATAACAAGCTGACAGTGATTGAGTGAAATAATTTTTTTAAATCTGAACTTCTTCCTCATATACATGTATCCTAATTGAAAAGAAAATGTAATATCAGATAACCTACTTGATCGGCATGTATCAGCATCATAAAGGCGTTACGTTTACACGACATATCTTGTTCTCCCTCTAGGAACTTAGCGATCAGCTCAGGGCCATCTGGGATCAGGAAATCATGGTTCCTAAAAACCAACAGTTAATGCATTATCCCTTTTTTCTACAGTTTTCTTTTTTTTCAATAATAAAATACTACATTTGAAACTTTTCAGTCATGTTATTTTTCTTAATTGTTTCGTCTTCTGCTAAGAAAGTGAATAGATCTTTATGAAAAGTGCCAATCGCCTCATTTCATTCAAAAGAAATTAACCAAATCACATACATACATACGTGTAACAGACTGTAGAGGCAAACTTCAGTGAAACTTATCTGTTTGCACACATTAGTATCTGTTGAGTCTTTGCAGAATACAGACTTATTTCCCATTTGAAAAGATATCTAAGGTAAAACCATTATGACGTCAAGAAAATGGTATGATAACGTTGATTTTATACTGTCATTTCCCAGATTTTAAGGACGGTTTCCATAGAATTTGATGTCACAATATGTCTATTACTATATACTGCCCAAAACCGGAAGTAACTCTGGTTTTTGAAAATACCGAATAGCATATGGTATGTACAAGAAATTCTTTGCTATCATAGTAGTATTACATGTCTATGATGATGACAAACCTGTATATAGTATATATAGCCAGTACAGCGTTCCGCCTGACGTAAGAATGACGGTGTTCAAGACACTGTCGTATAGCTGGCATCAGAGGTTCTAGGAGCTCAGGTTCCTTCAGCTTACATAAAAACCTCAGAGTGGAACCTCGGATAAACTCATTGGGATGTTGAAGATCCTACGGGAAAACAAAAAATCAAAGCTATATGTAAGTTTCAAAATGTGAAAAAAAAAGCCTGTGTTTGTGAAACACGAATGCCCCCGGTGGCATCTTTGTTAGTATGAACACTATTTTCTGTTAAGTACATGTATGTGAGGTTACTGGGTTAAAAGGTCAAAGGTCAAGGTCAAAAATTTTGGTATCAATGGAAAGGTCTTGTCACAAGGAATACACATGTGAAATATGAAAGCCCTATCACTTCCCATTCAAAAGTTATGTCCAATGTTAAAGTTTTTCGGACAAACAGACAAACAGATAAACAGACAAACAGACGGACAGGCCAAAAACTATATGCCCCCGAATCTTTGATTCCGGGGGCATAAAAATAAAGCCTGTGTTTGTGAAACACGAATGCCCCCGGTGGCATCTTTGTTAGTATGAACACTATTTTCTGTTAAGTACATGTATGTGAGGTTACTGGGTTAAAAGGTCAAAGGTCAAGGTCACAAGGTCAAAAATTTTGGTATCAATGGAAAGGTCTTGTCACAAGGAATACACATGTGAAATATGAAAGCCCTATCACTTCCCATTCAAAAGTTATGTCCAATGTTAAAGTTTTTCGGACAAACAGACAAACAGATAAACAGACAAACAGACGGACAGGCCAAAAACTATATGCCCCCGAATCTTTGATTCCGGGGGCATAAAAAACAGTTATGTGTACAAGTTGGACAAAAAAAGTTTCATTAAATTTTTGAGTCTTGCAAAAATTGTAAAAGTTAAAAGAACAAGCACTCTTACCTTACGATAAGCATCACACACCAAGATCATCTCGTGCAGCATTTTACCGTCAGGTGTGTATTTAGGCACCACCTCCCAGAAGATAAGGAGGAGCTTCTTGATCATGTGATCTTGACTAGGCATAACGAATCGTATGATTGTCATAAGAAGGCTCGGCATCTTCTCTCCATTCAGGATCAATTGTATCGTCTTCTTTAATGCTTCTGTCTTTGTCCTCGTATCCCCTTTCTCTGTAAAAGACATTTTATTTCATACAACAATACATGTAGATCACATAAAGTACTTAACATAATAATTTGATTTCTTTTTTTAAAATTTTATCGATTTAACATCCTTAAAAATAAAACTTCAGTTGGTAATCAATGATACATGTACAGACAGGTCCGGGTGTAACAGGGAAAAAACAAAAAACGCAGTGTATTTATTTCAGGTGTTTTCTACAGGTAAATCAGAAAACACAGTGTTATTGTATTCCACCTCTGTCACTTTCATCCCCCTCTGTAGCTGCTATATGCCCCTCTGATGGAAGGTGTGAAAATCGCTCAGGTGTGGAAGTTACCCTGACAAAAGGCCAGGTAGTGGCATTTATACTAGAAGGAAATATTAGATACCATTACATGTATGAAGGCTGTTTTCTGTTTATTTTTCAAAACTTAACAAACACTTGAAGTTTTAACATGTATAAAAGTGTATTTTAATTTCATAATTTAAACTTTATAATATCCACTAATTTTATGATAAATTGAAGTTTGTTATTGGACATTCAAAAACTGAAATTAAAACATGCTAAAATATAAGATAAAATTATTTTATAATTATACTTTTTTTTTCTTTCTAATATCCATAATTATCTTTTTATTTTTTTTTTTTTTTTCACATATTGGACATTCAAAAACTGAAATTAAAACATGCTAAAATATAAGATAAAATTATTTTATAATTATACATAATTATCTTTTTCTTTTTTTTTTTTCTTATTCTTTTTTTTTTTTTTACATATGGATATCTGAAAGAAAAAATATACATAAAAACAAAACAATGATTATAAAAAAATATTGTACTTTGTAATTATACAAAATTTCATTCAATTAAAGAAAAGCTTTTTAAGAATTGAAACATATTTTTCAAACATGTCAAAGAATCGATTTCAGGGTCAGTGTCCCCCCCCCCCTCATGAATTTGTCCAATACTTTCAGCCGGTAACGCTGCCTGTGCAAACAACATATACCCCTGCGTTAATCCGATTATCTGTTTAGCTTAGGTGACTTCTCCGGACAATGATTTCCCACGCCTCAGAATATGAACTAGATAAAACACGGGAATTATAAATTTTAGAGTCCTCACAATTATGGCCGGGGTATTGGAGTTTGATATATATTTTATGTCGTTTAAACAGTCATAAAGTGTTTGTATATCAAGTTCTCCCAGATTTTAAGTAAAAAACGTCACGATTTTTTTTTCATAAATACTAAAGATGGGTAAATTATTTTGCGCTCCTGTAAAAGTCAGATTTTTTTTTGACTGACAACAACATTTATATCGTTACGCGATAAACTTATGACACGTGACGGTACGACGTGAATCAAGCAATACTCGTAGCGGGGGGTATGTGTACATAGAAATATACAATGTACACATGTATTTTGATAATGTAACACGTTTCATCATACATTTAATGAAGGAAACTTACGGTCTACATGTTTAAAGTACGACGGAAAATGAGATTAACGTACGTGCGTAGTACAAGTGGAAGCCACAAAAGCCGTTTCTCTGGTAAATACAAGCTTGCTGTGGACTACAAGACGTTTAACACCTGGAACCAGGTATAAATCAATAAACACAGCGCGGTATTTATGTCTTTTAAACGACACCGTAGACTTTATCATCTTTTAACTTCCCGTCTAAATAGGACCTTTAATATAATATATTGATCTTTGAAATTTACCATCACGGACTTTTCACTGACGTTCAATCGTGTATTTATCCCACAGACTAGGAATTTACAGCATGGAGTACATCGGATACGAAGGGGGGGGGGGGGGGTTGTACCAATGCTATGTTCTCAAAACCTGGCAAGTCGGGCGACTACGCTATTTTAGTTGGTGCCGTCTACGTCGCCGGAGATTATTAAAGTGGCGTTCAGTGAGCCGTACAGGTTTGAAAGAGAGTCGTGGTATCGACAGATATTCAATATCAAGATAAACATGATAAATAGACAATCCCCCAACACTTCACCCTTTCTTTTTTTGTAAAATATTAGGGAATGAAAGAGAGAGTTACGTGAAACGATTTGCGGCATCTAAATATTTCTGCAATTACATTTTTTTTCATCATTTATTTTTAATAATAAAATAGCGAATATTACGTCGGCGCTTCGGGCCGGTAATTTTGTTTTTTTTTTCGATATGCTTTTTTTAATTTATTAACAAAGTCGCAGTCTACCTTCCCTCCAAAAAAAGTAAGAAGGTGGCGGAATCGAGGAATGGCCAGGCCTAAAACGGCGGAATAGTAAGATTTTTTTAGTGTTGTAAATGTAGAAGCAGAGTTCGTGAAATGTATTGGTTTTAGCGGATTTGCTGATAAAAAAAAAATTTGGGTCCGATAAAATCGCACGTTATATCTTTTATTTGTACAGATAAAAATCCCTAAATGTCCTACATTTAATTGGAAGATTTCAAGAACTCTGCAAAACTCTACAAAAGACTACAAGACTCTACAAAATTAAACGAATAGGTCCTATTCAAAAGCAATGGTAAACTACCTACACCCCCCCCCCCTCTTTTGTTAGTCCCCTACCGGTAACGCCGAAGGGAACCCTTTTCTAAATTTTCAAGATATGTATAGACAGTCGTTATACTGTGCGCAGTCAGCCAAAAAGGTGTGAAAAACAAGTTGATTGTCAACCCCTCTGCCAGAAATATACTTGGACTAGGTAGAAGATTACCGTACCTGCGTATCTGTAAAATATAATTCCATTACCGCGCCCGCCCGAACCCCCCCCCCCCCTTTTTTTTTTGAAGAAAAAACAAATGAAACCCCTCTGCCAGAAATATACTTGGACTAGGTAGAAGATTACCGTACCTGCGTACCTGTAAAATATAATTGCATTACCGCGCCCGCCCGAACCCCCCCCCCCCTTTTTTTTTTGGAAGAAAATCAATGGATGGGATATTCACCGTTTTTAGAACTATAAAGCAGCAGACAGTGTTGTGAGTCGGGAATTTCTGTTGGTTTTTTTTTTTGGGGGGGGGGTCTGGAATAAGTCAGTGCTATAGAGGATATTTTATTGTCATTCCGTATAGTTCTTCCCCTCTCTCTCTCTCTCTCTCTCTCTCTCTCTCTCTGAATATTCTCTCTCTTAATTTTTCAATTTCAACTTATTTGGGGTACGATGAACAAAAAAAAAAAAAATAAATAAATAAATAAATAAATAAATAAAAATAAAGTAAAACGAATAGAATAGAAAAAGTGAATAATACCTATTCATAAAAAGCAAACAAAATGTATTGCGCACGCGAACAGACCGGCCTTTTTAATACATGTAATTTTCATCGACAAATGGCCAGTAGCTCTGAATCGTCAACGTGGATAATCTTTAGAAATATTTACAATGCGTGAATGAAGTATTTAAGACAGCGTTCTATTCTATCGTACACCTTATACTCGCAGATTAGACGTTGCCGTAAAATGACTTGTCACGGCGCGCTGATTGTACGTTGGAACATTTTTTATTTAAAGACGGATTTACAAGACAATGTTATTTCCTTAGATAAATAGATAGATAGATAGCAACCAGCGATCGGAAATTAACCAGCGACCGGAAGCTATGCATGACGGATTTTTTTTTCATGAATACGTACGTCTCGTCGGTGAAAAATTATAGCGCGTGGCAGTGTCTGGGAAACAAAGAATGAATTTTATATGGCCGGGTCTACATAAAATAAATACGATAAATTAGAGAAACAAGAGGAGAGCGATTGCAAACTCGAATACCGACTTCTTTGAAAATTAATGGATCGGAGTCCATGGCCGAACATAAAGTACAAATACACAATGTATTTATTTCAATAAAAATGTTTAAACCTAGAATTGACACGTACATTTTTTTGTACATGTATGCAAAGACGGGGTTCATCTATAAACTTTATGTATATTGTCAGATAGTTAAACTGGTAAACTGTAAACAAATCAAAATAATTTTGGCCTATTTGTGTATGAAATTTTTGTTCTATTTCCAGTTACTCAATGTTTTTTTTTTCTTCCTCTTTTAAAGAAATTTATATATAAAATCAAAATAATAAGTTTGTAAGAATATGATTTTTATTTCATTTCTACTTACCCATACAATTTCTTCTTAATTTAGAAAATCATGAATAAGGATAACTTTAATTCAAATGATATAATGAATATGAACATGATAAATATAATTAAATATGAATAATGAAATAATAAAAATTGGGATAACTTAAATTCAATATATGAAAAAAAAAGTTTGATGAGATTTTTGTTTTTTGTTTTTGTTTTTTTTTCTACTGAATAAATAAAATTTTAAACAAGTAAATTTTTTAACAATAAAAATTCTTTCTTAGAAAGGTGACAATACATCTGTGTGTCCTGTATAGGTGAGGGGAGTTGTTAATTGGCTCAGGTAATAAACATCCCCAATAACACCCTACTACAGGTAAAGTCGCTCTAGGATGGCTCAGGTAAAAACACCTGAAAAACACTGCGTATTCTGATTTTTTCTGCACTGTGTTTTTTGTTTTTTCCCGATTACACCTGGACCTGTCTGTATTTCTGTCACAAGCAAGCTAGTTGTCGTTCATACACATACCTAGATCTTGTTTCAGCTGTAGTTCAGTAGGAGGTTCGGCATCTGATGGGATGTTGATCAGTGTGTAACACGCCATCTCCGACAAGGTCGCCATGGTTTCTTCTTTTCCTGGCTGCATTAAATAAAGAGGAATATCAATGTTAAAACTTTGTTAAGTACATGTACATATAGTTAAGGTATGTCATGAAGTCTCAACTTGTCAAGATTCTGTTTCCTTTTTCCTTCACATAAGGTAACCTGAGTGACAACATGAGTTATAATTTGGAATATGCATATTACTATTACATATATAACATATACAGAACATGTATAATATAATTCATGCATCAGTACCAAAAAAAAAACATAATATGTTATTCAAATGGAATTTCTGTTTTTAAGCATCATAAAACTTTTATAATTGACTACAAATGTAAATAAATTCTATTATACAAGAATAAAAGTAAGAGGTACAGTACAATCTGAATATTTGTAAAATTACTACTTTTTCAATTTTTACAATAAATAATTGAAAAATATTGACCCACTGAGAGGGGTTTCATTCCCACTTTAGGCACTTTCTGGGAGGGGTTACACCTACATGAATTTCCAAAGCTAAGTAAATGACTACCAGGTGGGTGTTAACTAATCACTTGATAATACATGTATCTATGATCCCACATACATACTTACCATTTCCTTTGAAAGTAAAAATAGAAAAGAGCTACAGCTAATATCAAGATGTAGAGTATATATGTATGGTACATGTCAAAATAAATTCTAATGCAACATCGCTATAACGTCGATTTTCATTGGTTGTTTGCTCCTTAGTTACGACAGTAGAAAAACACACTAGGTTTTGACGTTGCTAACATCACATTTCGCCTTATATCCACAAAAATATAGATTGCATTAGAATGGGAATAACTAGATACTGACGTTTATGTTTGCGGATGGTAAATGCTGATCTTACGGTCGCTAACGCGTACAATGTAAACTCTTTGTTAAAGTTCAAGAGTCAGGAAAAAGGTAAATATTCAATTTTTTTATCATATTGAATCATTGATATGCATCCATCTTAAAGTGTTTCCCAAAAAATCAAATTTCTATTTTACAATTTAGCTGTTAGTACTATAATTTTTAAAGCTCGTGGAGTTGTGTATGTGCACTATTAAAATGTATAACAAAGTGTATGCCAAACACGTCAAACTGCTGTACATGTAACTGTCTGACAAATTAAAACCCCTTTGGTTTACATCCTCAACTATTTCAACAAAAACAGTGGTTAATCGAGAACCGCGGTGAATTGTCGCAGCCCTAGTCTACCTCTGACGTCATCGTTCTCACCCTATTACCTCATCCCTGTCGCTGCCAAAGCGACAATATGGACATAAAACAACAAATAACTATGTTTTTCTTACATGTAGTCTACCTTGCGGGAGAAAAACAATCAAACACCATCGATGATCATGAGGAAGGGGTGGCGAAATATCAACCCTCGTGTATAAAACTTTGCTTGTCCATGACAAGGACTTATTAAACAGAAGGATTGGAATCTCGTCTTTTCCCGTTAACATGCTTGAGAAAATCATGTTATTTGATAACCCCTCTCGGATAGGACTGGGCTATGTTTTGATATCGTTACACGGGAGATTTCAGTACTATTCTACAGGTGTTGTAGAGAGTTGCGAATTCTTCTGTTTATAAGTCCTTGTCCATGACTTCGCAAGCGCTAGACTAAATAATCCAGTCTCTCCGCTGCTGCTAACAGAGACTGAACCCCACTATGGTTGTTACAGAACGAAGTCGGACGAAACTGTTGCCCAAAGATGTTTCCATGTATAGACCGTTAATATTTATTTTCTTGCAGGTGACATTGAAGTAAACATTAAACTAACTATCTCTACCCACCTCGCGTTTTTTTTTCTCGCTTCGTTGAACATTGCATTTTTGCCAATTTTGCCTTGCCTATTTAGTTTGGTAGGGAGTTAAAATTGGCAAAAATGCAACAACGAAGCGAGAAAAAAACGCGAGGTGGGTATAGATAGTTAGTTTAATGTTTACTTAAGTGTCACTGGCAAGAAAATCAATATTAAGGGGTATGGACAAAAGTTTATCGGCCATATTGGATTTGACGTGAAGCATACTTGAAAATCTGTCGTTCTGCAGAATTAAGACTCCAATCTTAACCATTTTAATACTGAATTTTCTTTACCTCAACATCGTCATTTTTCCATAATTTTAAACAAAAACTGCATCAATATTTTTACATGACAACCATTTGAACTTAGTGCACCGAACTGCGCAGCTACAGGTTTGCAGGATTCATGATTAATACTATAACCTACCTTAAACGTTACTATCATCATATGTCTACAAACATTTGTCCTCCAATTTTGATCATACTTTCTCAAAATACCGGGTATCTCCATTTTACACGCAAGGGGCTAGTAGCCATATCAACATAGAAATGAATCCAGGGGCGGATCCCCGGAATGTTGCACATTTGTAATTTGTCACCTATAATTCACATGACTATCCCACTTCTCTAATATATATCATGTAAATAATTAATAATTGAATCGCAAACAGTCGAAATTCTAGTGAATTACCCCAGGAACTTTAAAATCGTTTATTTTTTCTACCTATGTTGGGGCGGATCGGCACGTGAAAATGGCTACCTGTAAAAACTCGTGTTCGAAAAGACACCGTGTTGTATTAACAAGCGATTTATATGATAATGAGACCTTGTACTCAAAATCCAAGGACAAATGGTTGTAGATATAGTATCAATGTAATGTTTAAGGTAAGTTATAGTATTATTAATAAATTCTTCTGAGGTGCAGCTGTGCAGTTCGGTGCATGAATTTAAAAAGTTTCTAATGTTAAAATCTTAATGTGATTTTCCGTAGAAAATATGGGAAAATGTAGCTATTGGGGTTGAGAATACTTGGGATTAAAATAGTTGAAGTTGGAGCCATGACTCGTTGTAAGGAAAGATTTTCAATAACACACTACATAAAATCCAATATGGCGAATAACGGTTTGTCCATACCCCTTAAAGGTCTGTAATTTGGAAAAATCGTTGGGCAACAGTTTCGTCCGACTTCGTTCTGTAACAACCATAGTGGGGTTCAGTCTCTGTTAGCGGCAGCGGAGAGACTGGATTATTTAGTCTACGCAAGCGCAAGCCTCATCATGGACTTGCAAAATTGTACAGTACATTTGGGGGTTCCGGGTCGGCTTGGGTATTCAGAATCAAACCTAAATTTTCACTTATTTAAGATGGAAAATGACATTTGGTATTTTTCTACAAAGAGAATTATCAATATGGAATAATGAAATAATAACTAATTACGAAAATAAGTTCTCATTTCAAAATAACAAACAGTTATGTGCGACCCGGAACCCCCAAAACAGGCGACCCAGAACCCCCAAATGTACTGTACACTTGGTCTTGGGTTGAGATTTCGCCATCCCTCCATCATGGTGGTGTAAGATTATTTAATTCTCTAGTTTTTTGTATTCTAGCACAAATGCAAGATTAGGTCAATGCAAAGAAACTCACCAATGTCATCAATGTCATTGTGTCTTATAAAAGTCAGAGAAAATGAGGAGCCTCGGGAGGGACGATCGGGAGGGACAGTGACGTCCATTTTTTTCTTGTTTTGTACAAACTAGAACTCCTCGTGGTGAAGGTGAAGTGAAATTTATTTATTGAACTAAAAATAAAAGGGTTAAATACCACATAATAATGCATACCTTTCTTTCACGAACGTATTTTTCTAGCTGAAATTTTGACAGGTGCTCCCTGACGTGGCCAGTGAGCCTCGATTTGGGATTTTGCTTTTCTTTGTCACTGAGCCCGTTTATTTCATTTTTTTTTAAAGAACCACTTTTCATTTATATTTGTTTCTTTTGAAAAACGCATTAAAGAAGTGTCTTTGTGGACTGACTAATATCATAAATAGAATGTTCTACAAATTAAACACATAATTCTTCGTCCTTATTTTCAGTCTCCTATTTTTAATCAGAAAGCACTCCATTTCACTTGTTTTTCTAGCAGGTCTTTTGTTTTGAACTCAAAAAGTTTTTTTTATATATTAAATGTCAATTTCTTAACAGCTTAGCTAAAATCATGCTTCACTCTGGAAGATAAATTAATCGACATGCTTAATAAATTTATGCTCCCTGCATGAAATTTGTCATCTAAAAAAAGACGAAATCAGTAAAAATGATGGATATTGCTCCCCAAATACAACAAATTTGATACCGCAAGTTATATTTTCTGCGAGTCTTGGACCTTTCAAATATATTCATGAATGACCTTGACCTTCATTCCGGATATGACCTTGAAGACCTTTATCTGAAAGTCCACATCATGCAAACCGTTTGTGAATTTTAACAAAATACCACCTAGAAATTTTCCAGGGAGGATAGAAATTCAAGGATGAGCCATTTAAGAAATGTAAATGCTAACAAGCTCAAGGTGCACCGCAAATGCAAAGTCACAAGTTGCAAAATTTGAACCCGAGAGTGAATAATAATACCCCAAAATCAATAGGGAACACCCTTGCCTCAAGGGAAATTATTCCTTGCAAGTTCCATGTTGATATGTTGATATGTGCAAAAACATCCAGAAACCATTTACAATCAAAGTCCTATAACCTTAACCTTTGCCATTTTGACCAAACAATCAATAGAAATTAAATCCTAGACCCATAGGGAACATTTCTGGTAATAAAGTTTCATGATTACAAGTGCTTTACACACTCAACTGTGATAGGGATACCATTTTCAATTATCAAAATTGACTTGTTCATCCCCTAAAATCAATTGGACATATCCTTGACTAATGGGCAACATTTCTGGAACGTTTCATGTCTGTCGATGCAATATATACTCTGAGTTATGACCTTGAATCAAGGTAATGTGACCTTCACCTTTGACCAACAAATCAACAGAGACTACTTCCTTGACTCAGGAGGAACATTTCTGGCAATTTTCATGTTGGTAGATGTCATACTTTCTGTTATGAACTGGAAACAATTTTTAATAACTAAAGGTCTATGACTTTGACCTTTTTACACCCAAATCAACAGGGTACATCCTTGACTCAAGGGGAACATTCCTTGTAAGTTCCATGTTGATAGGTGCAAAATACACTCAATTCTGATATGAATACCCCTTTTAATAATCAAAGTCCTACATGTATGACTTCGACCTTTGCTCTTTTGACCCAAAAATCAATAGGGGACATCCTTGAACTTTGGGAAACATTCCTGCAAAGTTTCATATGGATAGGTGCAATACACCTATATATAAGTTATAACCTGAAAACCATTTTCAATAATTCAAAGTCCAATGATCTTGATCTTTGACCTTTTAACCCCAAAATTAATAGGGTGCATCCTTGACACATGGGGAACATTACTGGAAAATTTTATGTTGATAGGTGCAATACATACTTGGCAATGATCGGGAAACCAATTGTAATATTCGAAGTCATATGAACTTGACCTTTGACCCAGAATCAATGGGGACACATTGGTACATTCCTGGCAAGTTTCATGTTGATAAGTTCAATACACACTAAATTATGATCTGGAAACAATTTTCAATAATCAAAGTCCTATGATCTTGACCTGTTATGGTTTGCCACCCAAAACCTATGACCTCGACCTTTCTGAAATATCCACCAGTGACAACAGTTACTACAGTTAAGCTCCCTTAATTATCATATTTTTTGGTAAAGGTCAGGTTACAGAAATGGCAGCACAGAGCTGCAGATTAATTCTAATTTGTCTTTGGTCTGGAGATAATTTGCTTGCACAACTTCATTTTTGAGTTTAAGTGTGATAATGAAGTCAGACTTTTCTTCATTCATCTATATCATAACAGGAAAACATTTTAATCTGTAAAATAATTTTAATAGAATCAAGTTTAGATAATCACATCTAACAAAATACAAATACAAAAACATTTTGTAAACACCTTATTCATACTTATAAAGTACATTAATGAACATGTATGTTTCCATGGTTTTCATCAGTAACATGATCAAAATTCATATTATGACAAGCACAAAATATATCTAAAAAGTTAAACATAAGGCCATGTAAAATAAATTCTATGTTTCTCAGATAATTGGGTCTAAAAAAAGTGGCAAGGTAGGTAGGGTTTTTAGTTTTTGGTTTTTTTTTCCATCAAGAGTACTCTTATTATTCATGTAAGGCAAAAAATTGTCTCTCCTGTCTAACCCCCCCCCCTCATTATTCATGTAAGGCAAAAAATCTTATGCTGCCCCCTCTCCCCCCCCCTTTTTTCCTTCATAGAAAATATACTGCCCGGGTACAATATACATCTTTTGTTCATAGATTTAAGGATTTAACTACGTTTCTCTTACGCTCGTCGGCGGTCCTTGCTTATACTTTTTACAACGTGAACGTCATTATAAATAGATTCGGAAGTATTACAATGGACACTTGCTATTGTTCGGCATGGGTATTAACATATGCTGTAGAAATCAATAAAGAAAACTACACGAACGTTTTAATACATGTAATACTCGATGTATCAAACACACGAATAGCCGGCCGTCCAAGTGTCTGCGACACGTGTCGGCACATTGTTAGTATATCCTATACAATAGTCTTTACCCGTAACGTAAATACGGAACGCGCAGTGAATGATACGGACGTTTTAAAGTATTTATTCATCGGGTACCGTTTAGATGATTTTACAGGACAATACACGTTCAATGAAATAAATGGATATTTCGTTTTTAATCGAGGATGAGACACGGCGGATATTTTTTTCTGTAGTTGCAATAAAAACGTCTCGGCGGCGGCAAATTATAGCGCACGGCGGTGTCTGAGAAACATAGATTTTATTTCACATGGCCTAATATTATACTGAATGACTAAAAATTTGAGCAAACTATCATGACTTAGAAAATTAACAGCAAGATATTGAGATTCTCAATCGCAGTGAATCATTAATCGTTTACAATGATCAAAACTAAATCATCTGGAAAACCCAAGCAAATAAAATCATAATGATAATTTTACTCTCATTCTGACCTGAATATCCCTTAAAACATGAGCGTTTTGGGCTTATAACTGATAAAACATGGACACTTTGGCCTTAGTTTTTAAAACTCAATCAACTCAAACTATGCAATAAATTCATACAAATAGAATCAAAGTGCTGCATAAAAGAATGACATACAAAGTGATTACTAGAAGGAATTGGCCATTTGACGTAGCCCTAATACTTTAGGCTCGGATTTTCTTTAGGACTGGTTCCATCATTCCAATTATCACAGTCTTTTTTCTTCCGTTTATATTTTTCTTTGGTGATTAAGTCAACAGGACCTATACGACCACCTGTAACTGTAACTCTTATACTTTTATCTCCATATCAGTGGTATCAAAAGCTGTCTATTTCTTCCGTCTAATTCAGCGCAGTCCGTTTTGACTTCAATACTCTCCTGCTGAAGTTCTCCTGCCTGTTCATTCTTGCAGCCATAAACATTCCAACAAATTTCATCTGTCTGAAGTTCATTGTTATGTACACCCTCTGAAGGGACAAAATCTGCAAAGGGAACGTCCCTTCCTGTCGTTTTTCCTGTTTCCGTGGGAACAGGTGGTTGCTGGGATACCACGACTCCATGTGATGAAGAGCTGATGTTGTTGACCTGCTCATTGTGTGTGTAAGATGGACCTTTCCCTGTACATGTCTTACTCTGACCATCAGGTGGCAGCACCGAGCCCTCACGCTGTCTGTGACGCTCTTCATACTGTACCATCAACTTAGTTGCCTGATAATGATAAATGTAACAGAAAACCATCCTTACCATCAGGAGTATATATAAACATATATGTTACGTTATTCAAACGCAAATACACTGTAATTATAAGTGAATAATTGATTTTATCATTAGCTTAAAATACGTGGAATGAAAAGAAATGTGAATGTGTCAATGTTTAATTTTTTTTCATAAAACACTGAAAGTTACCAATATAGAATATTTTTTCTTTATAGAGACAATCATACACAAGCATTCTCAATTCTTGTGCATGTATTTTAACAATTAAGTTATCAATAGGCTATTATGTTTTATCAATTTATATGGTCTTTAATATTTCATAATAAGCATACCATGCTGTCAATACATCTAAACTGGAACGACCATTTGGGATTGTAGAGGAACTGTCGGTGATCAAATCGGTTATCATCAGGACTGTAGGTTTCAGCATGGTATGATGGTGTAAGGACCGTCATCTTATGTCGGTTAATGGAGTACGACCGGAAAAAAAACTTGACTTTCTCCGCAACCTGAACAAACATAGGGTAATCAAAGATTACATAGCTCGCCGTTGCAGGTTTTTGTCAAAAATCAAATAAACTTCCAAAGTACAAAAAGGATTGTCATGAGGATTCTATGCATCTAATGTTAGTCTTATCCCTTAGAGAGCTAAAGATACAGCCAAAGTATGAGTAATTAAATAGTAGGTTAATGGTTAAGATCAAAGTCGAAGGTCAACATAACTCGGTCAAAGATCATGGTCTCAAATGGAAGGTCCCATCACAAGGAATCTACATGTGAAATATGAAAGTCCTACCCTTAATGGTTGTAGAGATACAGCCCAGGTTAATTTTTTTTTTTTTGAAAATTAGGTCAAAGTCCAAGGTCAAGGTCACTAGGTCAAAGGTCATGGTCTAAAATGAAAGGTGTCGTCACAAGGTATCTACATGTGAAATATGAAAGCCCTAGCACTTATGGTTGTAGAGATATAAAGCCCAGGTTAGTTTTTTTTTTAAAGTAGGTCAAAGTCCAAGGTCAAGGTCAGTAGGTAAAAGGTCATGGTCTCAAATGAAAGGTCTCATCACAAGGTATCTACATGTGAAATATTAAAGCCCTAGCCCTTATGGTTGTAGAGGTATAGCCCAGGTAAATGTTTTTGAAAAGTAGGTCAAAGTCCAAGGTCAAGAAATCAAAGGTCATGGTCTCAAATGAAAGGTCTTGTCACAAGGTATCTACAGGTAAAATATGAAAGCCCTTGCCATTATGGTTGTAGAGATATAGTGCAGGTTATTTTTTTGAAAAGTAGGTCAAAGTCCAAGGACAAGGTCACTAGGTCAAAGGTCATGGTCTCAAATGAAAGGTCTCATCACAAGGTATCTACATGTGAAATATGAAAGTCCTACCCCTTATGGTTGAAGAGATATAGCCCAGGTTAAAGTTTTGTCTACGGACGACGATGCCGAGGGTATGACATTAGCTCTTCAGACTTTCGTCCCGGCGAGCTAAAAATTGATTAATACATGTAAAATATGAAGTACATGCACCATAAGACTGTTTTGAAAACCTGTCAGTAATCTGTTTCTTAAAAAATAATTTTTGTGTGTGTGTGTTGATAATTTACATTTTGTATCTTACTATCTTTTCCATTTAAAGATTTAAGAACCTTGATGCAAATATAAATATACTACATGTATAAGTAGAATTCTATTTTAAGCTACAATGAGTTAATCTCATGATAACATTTATCTGCTCAGGGGAGAGTTTGACAAATTGTCATCCCATATATGAGCAAGTTTGCAGAACATAGAGTTATAATGAGTTAATCTCATATTAACATTTACCTGATCAGGGGTGAGTTTGTCAGCCCACATGTGAGCTAGTTTACAGAACATAGAGTTATAATGAGTTAATCTCATGATAACATTTACCTGATCAGGGGTGAGTTTGTCAGCCCACATGTGAGCTAGTTTACAGAACATAGAGTCATAATGAGTTAATCCCATGATAACATTTACCTGCTCAGGGGTGAGTTTGTCAGCCCACATGTGAGCTAATTTACAGAACATAGAGTTATAATGAGTTATCTCATGATAACATTTACCTGTTTAGGGGTAAGTTTGTCAGCCCACATGTGAGCTAGTTTACAGAACATAGAGTAAGGTCCACAGTATTTCTGCTTCCTGAGTTTGCCATATAAAGAAAGCTCATCATATGTCATACCCATGTCTTCCTGAAAGATAGAGAAAACATGGCTTTTTATTCCTATAAATATATATTTCACTGAATGGTACTGTGAATATATATAAAATTATGTTTAGGAATCAAGTCATTGATTAACGCTTATCAAGATAAAATATTTGTATATTTTCAGGCATTTCTGTCCATATGCTTTCTGACCTTATCTTGTATTAATCACAACAATAAGAAAGTTTGATTTTTCAAGTATTATGCTGATGAAGTATTTTAAGCTACTAGCTTACCTCATCGGTTTGAGCTATTTGACCGTCAGCCAAAGGTTCTAATTCAGCCGTAGGTGGGGCATGGTAAATACTGAAACAATGAGAAGGAGCTCGTAATTTTGAACAACACCTCTACAATTTAAATCATGTTTCTTTACAATTTTTTTTTCATATTTCTTTGTAATTTTAAAAGAAATTCACTCCACCAAAACATATTTGTACCTTAGCAGGAGATAATTGTCTCTTTTCAAGTTTTGCAGATACCATGATAGACAGCCTATGGGAGAAACATTTTGTCTTTCCAACTACAGAAACTAATGATCAGAGAGAATTCAAATCAGCAGTTTTAAAACAACCAATCAGAGACCTCGTATTACAGACAAGCTTAAGATGTTTTTTTGCCAAATCACTCAATACACCTATGAGCGCTAAAAAACGTGCCCTGAATCACTTACAAAATTTTGTTTTACGTAAGATATTGTCATTTATTTTTCCTATTTTGACTATTTATTGTAATATTCTGTTGTTCGAAAGGAAAAATAAAGCCTGTGTTTGTGAAACACGAATGCCCCCGGTGGCATCTTTGTTAGTATGAACACTATTTTCTGTTAAGTACATGTATGGGAGGTCGCTGGGTTAAAAGTTCAAAGGTCAAGGTCACGAGGTCAAAAATTTTGGTATCAATGGAAAGGTCTTGTCACAAGGAATACGCATGCGAAATATGAAAGCCCTATCACTTACCATTCAAAAGTTATGCCCAATGTTAAAGTTTTTGAAAAGTAGGTCAAAGGTCAAGGTCACGAGGTCAAATTTTTTGGTATCAATGGAAAGGTCTTGTCACAAGGAATACACATGTGAAATATGAAAGCCCTATCACTTACCATTCAAAAGTTATGCCCAATGTTAAAGTTTTTGAAAAGTAGGTCAAAGGTCAAGGTCAAGGTCACGAGGTCAAAAATTTTGGTATCAATGGAAAGGTCTTGTCACAAGGAATACACATGTGAAATATGAAAGCCCTATCACTTACCATTCAAAAGGTATGCCCAATGTTAAAGTTTTTGAAAAGTAGGTCAAAGGTCAAGGTCAAGGTCACGAGGTCAAAAATTTTGGTATCAATGGAAAGGTCTTGTCACAAGGAATACACATGTGAAATATGAAAGCCCTATCACTTCCCATTCAAAAGTTATGCCCAATGTTAAAGTTTTTTGAAAAGTAGGTCAAAGGTCAAGGTCACAAGGTCAAAAATTTTGGTACCAATGGAAAGGTCTTGTCACAAGGAATACACATGTGAAATATGAAAGCCCTATCACTTCCCATTCAAAAGTTATGCCCAATGTTAAAGTTTTTTGAAAAGTAGGTCAAAGGTCAAGGTCAAGGTCACGAGGTCAAAAATTTTGGTATCAATGGAAAGGTCTTGTCACAAGGAATACACATGTGAAATATGAAAGCCCTATCACTTACCATTCAAAAGTTATGCCCAATGTTAAAGTTTTTGAAAAGTAGGTCAAAGGTCAAGGTCAAGGTCACGAGGTCAAAAATTTTGGTATCAATGGAAAGGTCTTGTCACAAGGAATACACATGTGAAATATGAAAGCCCTATCACTTCCCATTCAAAAGTTATGTCCAATGTTAAAGTTTTTCGGACAAACAGACAAACAGACAAACAGATAAACAGACAAACAGACGGACAGGCCAAAAACTATATGCCCCCGAATCTTTGATTCCGGGGGCATAAAAAACAAGACAATTTAAAGAAATTTAATACATTCTTTGATTGGTCAAAAATTGTAACAAAATTTCTTAGCAATCATTGGAAAATAACACCAGTGTTGAGCTACTAGGAAATGGAGAAGAAGTAGATTTTTCCACTTTCGACTGTGGAAGACATAAACTTTTACACTCATACCAGAAATTTTACATCTTTTCCCTCAATGCTATGCTCCACATGTGTAAAGATGAAATTTCCGTCACTCAAGTAATTTCTTATGTCTCCCTCAGTAGATCATGAAAGAACATGTTAATCTTACAATATATAGCAAATTCTTTTGTCTAGGATAAAACTCTATAAACTGTCAACTTTATAATACACGATGATGAAGTATGAATACATTTATCTGTAAACAAAGAATATATCTGACTATATATTATCCTTAAATCTTAACATACTGCAATCACAGGCAAATCCTCAAATCTAAACGAACTGCTATCATGGGCAAATCCTCAAATCTAAAGATACTGCCATCATGGGCAAATCCTCAAATCTAAAGATACTGCCATCATGGGCAAATCCTCAAATCTAAACATACTGCCATCACAGGCAAATCCTCAAATCTAAAGGAACTGCCATCATGGGCAAATCCTTAAATCTAAAGATACTGCCATCATGGGAAAATCCTCAAATCTAAACATACTGCCATCATGGGCAAAGTCTTGAATCTTAACATGCTGCAATCATGGGCAAATCCTTAAATCTAAAGATACTGCCATCATGGGCAAATCCTCAAATCTAAACATACTGCCATCAAGGGCAAATCCTTAAATCTAAACATACTGCCATCATGGGCAAATCCCTAAATCTAAACATACTGCAATCATGGGCAAATCCTCAAATCTAAACATACTGCCATCACGGACAAAAAGACTAAGACGGAGCAGAGATTGCTAATTTTTGCAGCAATAAAAAGAAATTTGCTTTAAAAATTATTGAAAATAGCCAATTTCTGAGTTTGACCTGTGATCTATATTGCAAAATAACAGTAAATGCCACTTATAAGGCTATGATTTTAAAAAGATTAATTAAATTAAGGATCTTACTTTTGTAATGCTGTGAAGTTGAACTTTTGGATACAGTACTGTATGAAGGACCTGAGATCTGTTTTACTAATTCCTCCGATTGGATTAATATCGGCACTAGAGCAGTCATACTTGGTCATGTAACCTCGTAAACTGAAAATTTAAAATGAATATCATTAATCAACTTTATTCTATATGAATTCCCTAGCCTTTTGTAGTAGATTTCCTTATTTATAAGAATCAAATATAAGAATATTATGTTTTGAAGCTATAACCTGTTTGCAAATTTTGTAATGAACTCTTAAGATCCTACATAAAGTCCTTCACCCCTTCCTTCCTTTATCCATAAAATGGATTTTGAATTCTCCATCTGCTCTTAAATCCTTCCTAAAATTCTTCTTATCTCTATCCAAGCAATTGAACATACAAGTCTGCTTTTCCTAAGATGATTTTTAAATGCTCGTAGCTTTTGTTAGATTATACCTTTCATCCACATTGGCAGAGCCCAGCACCAGAAGTCCCCCTGATCTGCCTCTGGCCCACAAACATAGCTGAGCAAACAAGTACGCTAATACCATACGAATCCTTGCCTAAATAATAATAAAGGATTTTTGTAAAATATAATTATATGTACATACATGTAGCCCACAAACATAGCTGAGCAAACAAGTAAGATAATATTATAATTATGTTTCCTTGCCTAGAGTAATATAGGAATATCATAAAATAGAATCATATGTATATAAATGTAGCCCACAAACACAGCTAAGCAAACAAGTATAATAATACCATACAGATCCTTGCCGATAGTTATAAAGGAATAATGTAAAATAATAATACCTGTATATGATAACAATACCATGAATAAGGTTATATTGGACAATCTGCTTTTTTTCAGTTACAAAAAATTGAGAAATTGCTATCAAAACTGAAATGAGCAAAATCTAATACATGTAATTCAAGTACAAGTAATAACTATCATACCTGTACATTTTGCAAGGCAAGATTTTCCCTTAAACTTCCACCATTGACCTTGAACTTTGGCACAAGTCTAAGAGCCGCCGTAAAAACACTCAGTACTGCTGCCACAGCAATGTCAATGGAAATCGACATATGAAAACTGAAATGTAAATGACGCCGCTTTGATTATTTGATAATTATTTGATAATTAAATCCAAGCAAAATGCAAAATCTGCAATATAATGAACACGTTAGTCATTCATTAGGTATAGATATATACATGTATAGTTGCGGAGACTGACCTTCCAATCTGTTGAGCTAGTTCAGCAGCTCTGCCCTTGGTTTCCTCTGAGCTGTTAGCCGACCCCATATAACACGTTGTAAATACTCGGCCAGCCAGCTCCTTGGGATCGATGGGAGTATAGTTAGAATCTCCCACAATTCTCCTAATATCTGCCAAAACCTGGGTGTCTGAAAAATCATACGTCTACCATTTTCAGTATTTAGTACCTGTATAAAAATATGATTTTAATAAAGAGATAAAAATCTGTAAGAATCTGTCGTATAAAAGGAGAGTTCATTGATACTAACCTGGGTGTATGAAAAATCATACGCCGACAATTTTCAGTATCAATTACAGGTATTAAAATAGGATTTTGATTCAGAAAATGTTTGTGTAACATGAATTCCCCTGGTGGCATCTTGGTTAGTTTAAACACCATTTTCTGTTAAGTACTGTATGTTAAAAAATGATGGTATCAATGGAGAAATCTTGTGACAAGGAATACACATGTGAAATTCACTAACCATTGAAAAGTTATGCCTAATGTTAAAGTTTTTGTAAATTAGTTGAATTCAAAGTCAAGGTAAACAATTTTGGTATCAATAGAAAGGTCTTGTCATAATGGATACACATGTGAAATATGAAAGCCCTTTCACTTACCATTCAAAACTTATGTCCAATGTTATAATTTTTGAAAAGTAGGTCAAAGGTCAAGGTCAAAGTCAAGGTAAAAAAAAATGTTATCAATGAGAAGGTCTTGTCACAAGGAATAAACATGTGAAATATGAAAGCCTTATCACTTTCCATTCAAAACTTATGCCCAATGTTATAGTTTTTGAAAAGTAGGTCAAAGGTCAAGGTCAAGGTCATGAGGTCGAAAATTTTGGTATCAATGGAAAAGTCTTGTCACAAGGAATACACATGTGAAATATGAAAGCTTTATCACCTTCCATTCAAAAGTTATGCCAAATGTTAAAGTTTTTAAGACAAACAGACGGGCAGGCCAAAAACTATATGCCCCTGAATCCTTGATTCTGGGGGCATAAATATCTGTAAGAATCTATCTTTGAACTTGGAGTTACTTTCTTTATACATGTATCATGACGCTATAATCTACATATAGTACATAAATGTAATCTATTTTGCACAATTAGCCTAATAAACCATAACAGATGTGACTAAACTCTAGCCATATGGACAAGTTCAAGTCAAATTCCAATTATACTTAGTATCTCTTCATTCTATTTTATGAAGCCACTTTTATGTTCATGCTGTTATCCCCAAAACTGAGGTATAATACAATTAGGTATTACTTCAAACAACATTATTGTTATTTTTCAAACTTGGTCGTTTACCTCCGCTGTTGACATTTTCCACCACCAGGTGACACATGGAGGCCACTATACATGCGGTACTAGAGCTGTCTATGCCCCCACTGAGGGGAAGAAAGAACCCGCCCTGTCCACTCCTCCTCAGGTAATCCCATAACCAGCAGGCTGGACCATTACTGGAAAAAAGGTAAGAAATATTAAAAATACATGCGGTAATAGAGCTGTCTATGCCCCCACTGAGAGGAAGGAAGAACCAGCCCTTTCCACTCCTTCTCAGATAATCCCATAACTAGCAGGCTGGATCATTACTGGAAAAAAGTCAGAAATATTAACGATACACCCAGTACTAGAGCTGTCTATGCCCTCACTGAGGGGAAGGAAGAACCCACCCTGTCCACTCCTCCTCAGGTAATCCCATAACTAGCAGGCTGGACCATTACTGGAAAAAAGGTAAGAAATATTAACGATACATACGATTTTAGAGCCGTCTATGCCCCCACTGAGGGGAAGAAAGAACCCACCCTGTCCACTCCTCCTCAGGTAATCCCATAACTAGCAGGCTGGACCATTACTGGAAAAAAGTAAGAAATATTAACAATACATGCGGTACTAAAGCTGTCGATGTCCCAACTGAGGGGAAGGAAGGACCCGCCCTGTCCACTCCTCCTCAGGTAATCCCATAACCAGCAGGCTGGACCATTGCTGGAAAAAAGTCAGAAATATTAACAATACATGCGATACTAGAGCTGTCTATGCCCCCACTGAGGGGAAGGAAGAACCCGCCCTGTCCACTCCTCCTCAGGTTATCCCATAACCAGCAGGCTGGACCATTGCTGGAAAAAAGTCAGAAATATTAACAATACATGCGGTACTAAAGCTATCGATGTCCCCACTGAGGGGAAGGAAGAAACCGCCCTGTCCACTCTTCCTTAGGTAATCCCATTAATAGTTTGCTGGACCATTGCTGGAATAAAGTCAGAATGCAACAATTATCTACTATTTATTATGCATCTCATTGAACTTGAAATTGTATGTATTCTACAAATGGCACAAGCTTTATCAAATTATACATGAACCTTCCTTTGAGATAAATTCTCTCTTGAACTAGTTAATCTTCTCATTCATTCCTTTGAACCTTTCATTTTCACTTCTTTTCAAAAAAGATTTTCACATAATAAACCAATCAAAATTGTAAATAGCTTTAAATTCATCCAATCATATTTCTATCCTCTGAAGCTCTTTAATACACAAAGTATTGCATTTCCCTAAAGCCAAGGGTTTTATTCTATAAAATATTATTTAATCCATGTAAAAATTATTGTGACAAGACTGTATCATACTTGCACTGTGACCTTGACAGTAAATGAGACAGACAGACAGACAGACAGACTGACAGGATAATAATAATGATTATAACATTTCCCTGCATTCTAACCTTATTTCCTCCTCTGCAGTGTGAAATTTCCATTCTATCTCTGGTGATACAGGTTCAAAGAAATCTGACTCTGATAGAGAGAAATCACATGTTATCCTTGGGAATGAGGGACTTCTTGAAGCCTGGAAAAATCCAACACATCTGCATGATTATCAAATACTTTTCCAAATACTGTAATTTGCAATAACCAAGGCTAAGTCTGAAGGAAACATGGATTCCCTTATCTCATGGTAAAATCTGAAGGGCATGCAAGCTGTGGTCCACATGTCAATAAACAAAGGCCTGTATTTTTTAAATCTAGGCAAGTAAACTTTTGTGAACCTAGGAATGTAACATTTGCAAGACTTTTATATTCAAACACGTAATAAAACCCTGTCACACCAGAACAATGTTCTTATAGCAATCCCATGGTGTCCTGGAAAAATGAAGAAAAATGAAGAACACCATGAGAGCTCAGCGGAATCGCAAGCATCGTCATGGCATCACATAGTTGGCTCTCGAACATGCTCAATCTTGATGCTTTGAAAGGTAAAATGGGTCTTTTAAAAAGATATACTTACCAAATCGTTTCTGCTGCGAACAGAATTCCTGTAAGATCGTACATCCTCCAGATCCACTGTGGCCACGTTCACGATCTGTATTAAAGATACGGTAAAACTATACTGGTGGAGGACCATTGCCCACCTATTTTTCAGGGTTTTTTTCTAATAAAATTTGTGATTGATGAAATATTTGATTGAAACTTTGGATGGACAATGGTGTACCCTTATCACACTGGATTATATACGATTTTCTCTGAAAAATTTGATTCTTTTGTTTATATAATGTCTTAAAGTGTAATTGAAATTGGACACTTTTTGCAAGACTGCAGGACCAGTTACTGCCTATTTGGCTCCTATTTCTGTAAACTGAAATATTTTGTTCCAGTGCTTTTACAGTAAGAAAAGTAATCTTTACTTGATAGTATGGTGCCTTTTTTATGAAAAAATCCCAAACCAAACAAACATGTACATAGATAGATGGAATACACATACCCTCTCCCCAACCCAGGAATTCCTGTCAATAATCCTCTTCTTGTTATTTTAAGAAATCTAGCGACCGGATGAGATTATTTTTTCATAATCAGGAAAATATATGTCTAAGAGCCTTCTGACAAATTTTCATGTCATTATTTCAACCCTAAGTCAATCTAAAATGCAATAGGCGGTAACTTGTCCTGGGCTACCACTGGTCCTCGACCAGTATACATCTACAATATGATCAAAGATACGGTAAAACTATATACATGTATGTCTACAATATGATAAAAGATACAGTAAAACTAAAGGACCAGAGCAACGAACGGCAAAATCGGCCTAATTTGCCACAACATTCATCTTTTATATTTTGATAATACCATATTTCAGCACTTCAGAACAGGCAAACTTTGTGATTTACGGCCTTGCTGAAGCAAAATATTTTAATGTGAATTGAGAGTATGGTATATCGTTTGCGACGTCATTTGACGTCATTTTCACATATGACGTCGCATAATGTCAGGACAAGTACCATGAATTACTAAGTATTAGAAATGATAAGAGATATTTCTACATTGAGAAAATGTGTGAAATATTAATTTAAAGAAAACATATTTTAAAAATTTCTATAAATACAATATGTGTACAATCTATTATGTACGATCCGTGTTTGTTTTGCCTTTGCTCGAAATCACAGGCTGAAAATGTTCGTCCTGGAACTACAGTATGCATGTCTTCAATGTAATACTTTTACTTTTTGTATTCGTTTAAATCGCGTAAGATGTAAGCTGCATCGATCCATAAGAAATTGATGTCATCATTTATGATTATATGAAAAAAAAAAATCAAAGAAAGACTTCATGTTTACCATCTTCATGAATCACGGATCCGATACGTTCAAACTGTCCTAGAAGAGTGTTCGGCTGTATCAGATCAGACAAAGGAATACCATGTGTGTTTCTTCATTTTTTCCGAAAATTTCTGAAATACCGTTAATTAAATTCAAAGATTTTCTCGTAATAAAGTTGTCAGAACATCTCCAATCAAAAGTGAATACCCCTGTATAACATCAAAACACGGTTCTATATCTGCTGCAGATCTAGATCATTAAAGCATCCACTTAATTTTGCCGTAGATACACCACTGTCAGAGATGTATGAAGATGAACATTGATGTGACTCAATTTGAAATCTATAAGTACTTCAAATTTGTTCCTATAAACTAATAGGCTCAAATTACACGTATCAGTTTTTAATCCAATTTCGCGGTCAGTTGCTGGACTAGACGGTGATAATGAAAACCCCTTCGGAACACTTCGGTGCATATGAGTCAATGACTCAATATAAATAAGTACAGATAAAACTCGAGCTGAAAAATGAGAAAAATAATGTCTTAATTATTGCATGATTTTCCTTCTAAAATCAGTGTGTAATACCCACTTGCAGAGGTTGAGGCGGATACAGGAATTAGGGGGGCGGAATATTTCTAATATAAAAGCGAAGGGTCCCATTCGGGTCAATGGTAGCGGACTTTGAACATAGAGAAAAAACGATGGTTGCATTTTGAATATTTCGTATTTTAAATTACTTTTCATGCTCCCGTTCTTATCATGACATATATAATTAATGATTAGAGAAATATGTGTGACTCTTCTCACATGTATGTGCTAGTACTAGTATAAGTGTTGGCAATCGGAAGTTAAATCATAATCGATAAGCGGAAATAATCGGATGGGCATAACCCATTATTATTATAATCGGAAAATTCAAAACATTTCTTTTCTTCATTTTGCAACCGACAATGAATTGAAATAAACACCAAATCATTATTTCTTTGAATAAAATTGTTTTATTGAGTAAAGCACTTTCGATCACAACTACTATGAATACCCTATCAATTCGTTCAAGCTTCTTTTTCTTGAATACCATGCAACAGAAAATGTCATACACTAGTATGTACTTTGAAGTACAAGGCAAAAACTAATAGTATAAAAGGGAAATACACGAATTTATCAAAACCAAGATACTAAATCGGACAATTCGGTAATCAGCGATGTCGGCGACAATTGCGTTTGATTTTCAACATCGATTAGTAATGTTCATCGCTGGCCATTCAACGACCGACAATCGATCGTCAGCGATAATCATTCCATAACTAAACTAGAATCCGTTGCCATGCCTCCCATTCTGATACATTTTTAGTGTCATTTTGTGTGAAGAGAGAACATTTTTCAAAGAGGTGTACGATTAATCGATTATCAGAGATAGAATCGATAGTCGGCGAGTTGGAAATTTTAGAGACGATAGCGACAATGGCTGCGACTATCGTTACAATAATACAGCGTGTATTAATGTGAACAAGATAGAGATCGAGGTATGGAATACGAATACATGTACGTAATGATTCGCGCTTAGAGGAATGAAAACTTAGGTACGTTACACGAATAAGAAAACCACTGGTCCAAATCTGCCAGAACAGTACCATGAATGTGACAAAACGATGTCATACCGGTAGATGCACAACATTATTAATTTCTGGATCGATGGACTGTAGCAAAGATAATTAATGTTCGAATGTTATGAATTGCAGCATTCGCGTACTTTTTAAGAATCAAAATTTTTTTCTCACATTTTTGCAATATCGGATGATTGGCGAATCTAAAGGGAGGGATGAGGCCAAGGCGAGAAGGGGAGCATGTTCTAGACTCTCCCCTTTTTGCGGTCAACATTTTTTAATGATGTGATTTTTGTTTTCAGAACTTGATGATAAAGCTTTTATAACAGTGCGGTGTCCTTGAAAATTATTTAATTTTACAAAATTTTTAAATGCAAAATCTTTCTTTTCATATGAAAGTTTACGTTCTCATTGGTATATATTCAAATTTTCATGCGAATCTAACGCATACATTCGCTGCTATAGCCGTTTGAAAACGTCATTTTTAATTTGGGGTGCGCAGCTCTAATTCATTTCGCTGGCGCCACCTACAATGTATTGTGTTTTTATAACAGAGGTATATTGAGATTTAATTTTACAAATTCGACAATATTATGGTCGTTACTGCATATTTTCAAATAAAACTTCTTATGTCTCTTTTTTTTCTCAACCCAGACCCGTCGGAATAAATTTTACGTTTTCGATAAAATTTATTTTCAGGAAAATGGTATCTTTGAATAAATTATTATATCTCGGTCTCCCCTGTTATCCATTATATTGGGCGCTGGACTTTATATTACATCAAAATAAACAGACAGAGAATTGATCCAGCATAGTCTGAACCTCAATCAAAATTCACTGGTTCGATATCGTTCGTCAATCATCTATTTTAAATTAATCATTTGATTTCAAGTTTTCTATCTTTTTTATTTTTTGTCTTCAAAAATCCCCACCTCCTCTTTAAAAGAATTAGATCATAAATGTTTCTTCTTGGGTGTCGCTCTGTTTTGCTTCTTTATGCTGCATTCATATAACGTCTTCCTTTTTTGTTTCGAATTCTCATTATTTCAATCACGTTTTCTACCCCAGGTTATCTTCCAATTTCTCTTACTATTGTAGAAAGCTGATGCATTTTTGTTTACATATTTTATTCCCGTTTTAGGAACATTTTAGGAAATAACATACATATATATAACAAACAAATAACCGAAACCCCCAAAATCCCACATACATTATATATGCCTTCTTTAAAAGATTTTTTAAATTATTCTCTTATTTTTTCCTCGTAGCATCACGTGTATACATGCCGATATATACAGGGAAGACATAGAGTGGTTCAAAAGATTTAAGTATTACGAAAATATGTATCGTAACTACTCGAGTGCACAACGTGACATTTCAGGAAATTCATAAACGTCAATTTTGATGACGTCATTGGTATAAATGACGTCACAAATATTATCTATTATGGAGCAGTTTTCTGAGGGATTGGAATAATTTGAAATAGGTGTAAAAGTAATTAACCGCCAAATTTATAAAATTTTACATAATTTTAAAAGCTTTCAGATTATCTACTACCTATCTTGAAATACAACTTCTCATTTTCATCGTCTGGGAAGTCATTTTCATGACGTTCTAACCATCTTTGATGAACAATTTGTCAAGAAATGTGCCAACAGAGAACTCATAAAAGTTTAATTTTCGACCACGACCGGACCTTCTACCAAAAAAATCTTCATCGAAATAATCACAGGTATAATCAAAGAATATTTAAATATAATTATTTTTCTGGTAGAATGTCCGGTCCCATACGAAATTATCGATCAAATTTCATGATATCTCACAAAAATACCGGAAATGCCAATCCTGGCTTGGTTTTGGGCTCTATATCTTCTTAAGACATGTCCGGAATCTCACAACTTCGCACGTTTTCGAAAGACAAAATGTTATCCTTTCCTTTTGTTGATAATTTAGAAACATTGTCTGTGTTTGAAAATATACGAAAACTTTAGGCCGATATCGACGTTCGTGGCTCTGGTCCTTTGTTTACAATCTGTATCAAAGATACGTAAAACTATATATGTCTACAATATGATCAAAGATACGGTAAAACCAAATGTATCTACAATATGATCAAAGATACGGTAAAACTAAATATAATCACGATCTGTATCAAAGATATGGTAAAACTATATATGTCTACAATATGATCAAAGATACGGTAAAACTAAATATAATCACGATCTGTATCAAAGATATGGTAAAACTATATATGTCTACAATATGATCAAAGATACGGTAAAACTAAATATAATCACGATCTGTATCAAAGATATGATAAAACTATATATGTCTACAATATGATCAAAGATACGGTAAAACTAAATATAATCACGATCTGTATCAAAGATATGGTAAAACTATATATGTCTACAATATGATCAAAGATACGGTAAAACTAAATATAATCACGATCTGTATCAAAGATATGGTAAAACTATATATGTCTACAATATGATCAAAGATACGGTAAAACTAAATATAATCACGATCTGTATCAAAGATATGGTAAAACTATATATGTCTACAATATGATCAAAAATACGGTAAAACTAAATATAATCACGATCTGTATCAAAGATATGGTAAAACTATATATGTCTACAATATGATCAAAGATACGGTAAAACTAAATATAATCACGATCTGTATCAAAGATATGGTAAAACTATATATGTCTACAATATGATCAAAGATACGGTAAAACTAAATATAATCACGATCTGTATCAAAGATACGGTAAAACTAAATATAATCATGATCTGTATCAAAGATACGGTAAAACTAAATATGTTTACAGTCTGTATCAAAGATACGGTAAAACTAAATATGTTCACGATCTGTATCAAAGATACGGTAAAACTAAATATATGTTCACGATCTGTATCAAAGATACGGTAAAACTAAATATTAATACAGTCTGTATCAAAGATACGGTAAAACTAACAAGCTGAAGATTTATTGTCACAGCTTTCAAAGGAAGCAAATTTTGAAATTCTAGTTCAAATTCAAAAGTCCACATACTATTGACTATCTGAGCAAAATTTACAGAAGGCGTTAAGTTATTTGACTTGCAAAGTTAAGCATAAAAAGAAATGCATCATTAAAATTTTCTTTAAAAGTTAAATTTGTGAAATTTTGATTAGGAAATAATTCATTTGTCCCTACTTCATAATGACTTCCCCTACAATTATTAGAAAAAATTAATTGTGTAGCCTATGTCTCTAAATAAGTTTTTATAAATAGACTAAGTTGCACTAAATAAAGTAAATGTGACTTTGCACATACAGAGTTCAGTCATTAATGTAGACAATTAATACTTACCACTTCTTTCATGGAAAACTGGGGTCCCTGCGCCACAAACTTTCCATTAATGGCGATGGTTGAATTTCCATCAAAATATAATCTGTCCCCATCACAACCGATCTGGTTAGCAAACATGTAGATACCTCCACACTACAAAGCCAGAGTTAACAACTTATTATAAAAGTCTTTATAAACAGTTCACAGTCTATAGATTAATTGATTTTAATATTTTCTACATGTTCTTTAAAAATCCAATTTCATAAATACAACAGAAAAATAATCACATTTACATAACTCAAATCTGTAGAAATTATAATGAAAAGACGGCAAGTGTGAATGAGGTGAGACTATTTACTCACTGTGGCTGTTAAGTCTATTTGTTGTTCCTTCTTTTCTTACAGTTAGTAAATTGTTCCAAGTGCCACCATTCAGTTATTTCATACTTGCACTTCAAGACACTTTGACTATGATACAAGTGAAATAGAAATTCGGAAATTCTAGAAATCACTTAGTACAAATGTACAAACTTGACCTGAAGGTTTGCATAATTCCTGGTTTTTGAAACGTTTTTAAAATTTATAAAAGTGTGAAACTTCTATTAATTTGCAAACAGTACGAAGAAACTAATTAAATAAAGCCTGTGTTTGTGAAACACGAATGCCCCCGGTGGCATCTTTGTGAGTATGAACACTATTTTCTGTTAAGTACATGTATGTGAGGTCACTGGGTTAAAAGGTCAAAGGTGAAGGTCACGAGGTCAAAAATTTTGGTATCGATGGAAAGGTCTTGTCACAAGGAATACACATATGAAATATGAAAGCCCTATCACTTACCATTCAAAAGTTATGCCAAATGTTAAAGTTTTTGAAAAGTAGGTCAAAGGTCAAGGTCAAGGTCATGAGGTCAAAAATTTTGGTGTCAACGGAAAGGTCTTGTCACAAGAAATACACATGTGAAATATGAAAGCCCTATAACTTCCCATTCAAAAAATATGCCCAATGTTAAAGTTTTTGAAAAGTAGGTCAAAGGTCAAGGTCAAGGTCACGCGGTCAAAAATTTTGGTATCAATGGAAAGGTCTTGTCACAAGGAATACACATGTGAAATATGAAAGCCCTATCACTTCCCATTCAAAAGTTATGCCCAATGTTAAAGTTTTTGAAAAGTAGGTCAAAGGTCAAGGTCAAGGTCATGAGGTCAAAAATTTTGGTATCAATGGAAAGGTCTTGTCACAAGGAATACACAAGTGAAATATGAAAGCCCTATCACTTCCCATTCAAAAGTTATGCCCAATGTTAAAGTTTTTGAAAAGTAGGTCAAAGGTCAAGGTCAAGGTCACGAGGTCAAAAATTTTGGTATCAATGGAAAGGTCTTGTCACAAGGAATACACATGTGAAATATTAAAGCCCTATCACTTCCCATTCAAAAGTTATGCCCAATGTTAAAGTTTTTGAAAAGTAGGTCAAAGGTCAAGGTCAAGGTCACGAGGTCAAAAATTTTGGTATCAATGGAAAGGTCTTGTCACAAGGAATACACATGTGAAATATGAAAGCCCTATCACTTCCCATTCAAAAGTTATGCCCAATGTTAAAGTTATTGAAAAGTAGGTCAAAGGTCAAGGTCACGAGGTCAAAAATTTTGGTATCAATGGAAAGGTCTTGTCACAAGGAATACACATGTGAAATATGAAAGCCCTATCACTTCCCATTCAAAAGTTATGCCCAATGTTAAAGTTTTTGAAAAGTAGGTCAAAGGTCAAGGTCAAGGTCACGAGGTCAAAAATTTTGGTATCAATGGAAAGGTCTTGTCACAAGGAATACACATATGAAAGCCCTATCACTTCCCATTCAAAAATTATGTCCAATGTTAAAGTTTTTCGGACGAACAGACAGACAAACAAACAAACAGATAAACAGACAAACAGATAAACAGACAAACAGACGGACAGGCCAAAAACTATATGCCCCTGAATCTTTGATTCCGGGGGCATAAAAACGTTGGGAGGATATTAGACTGGTCGCTGAGGGCAGATGGACGCTTAATACGAGTGGTCGCATCTTCAGTATTGACTATACCCGAACCTTTCAAGTTTAGAAGTATCACAGCAAAGCATTTGTATCCTTACCCTTTTCTATAAAACAACTAAGCTGATAAAACTTTTCTGTGGATTTGGATTCGGTTTCATTCTCTGCCTCCTCACATTTCATTCTGAACAACTTTGTTAAGCAGAACTCATATTAATTTGATCAATTACTAATGTATGTATACATGGACATGTTTATCTGGAGATTCTGAAATGCTTTTCCCTTTCTGTAAACATCTTTATACCTTGTCACAAGGAATACACATGTGAAATATGAAAGCCCTATCACTTCCCATTCAAAAGTTATGCCCAATGTTAAAGTTTTTGAAAGGTAGGTCAAAGGTCAAGGTCGCGAGGTCAAAAATTTTGGTATCAATGGAAAGGTCTTGTCACAAGGAATACACATGTGAAATATGAAAACCCTATCACTTCCCGTTCAAAAGTTATGCCCAATGTTAAAGTTTTTGAAAAGTAGGTCAAAGGTCAAGGTCAAGGTCACGAGGTCAAAAATTTTGGTATCAATGGAAAGGTCTTGTCACAAGGAATACACATGTGAAATATGAAAGCCCTATCACTTCCCATTCAAAAGTTATGTCCAATGTTAAAGTTTTTCGGACAAACAGACAGACAAACACACAAACAGATAGACAGACAAACAGATAAACAGACAAACAGGAAAACAGACGGACAGGCCAAAAACTATATGCCCCCGAATCTTTGATTACGGGGGCATAAAAAAGTTGTCAACCAAAGAAAGCAACTCCCCACCTAACACTGTTCCACTTTTTGACTATGTTACTTCATTGTGGTACACTTTATAAGGTCAACCATGACATAATGTATCCCGTCCTAACACTGTTCACAATTTTTGTCTATGTTACTTACTTTCATTGTAGCACACTTAATAAGGTAACCATGACATAATGTTTCCCCACCTAACACTGTTCACAATTTTTGTCTATGTTACTTACTTTCATTGTGGCACACTTTATAAAATCAACCATGATTTAACGTTTCCCCACCTAACACTGTTCATACTTTTTATCTACACCTAACACTGTTCACACTTTTTCGTCTTTGTTACTTATTTTTATTGTGGAACACTTTATAAGGTCAACCATAATATAATGTATCCCGTCTTAACACTGTTCACACACTTTGTCTATGTTGCTTACTCTCATGGTAGCACACTTCATAAGGTAATCATTAAAAAACATTTCCCAAACTAACACTGTTCACACTTTTTGTCTACACCTAACACTGTTCAAACTTTTTGTCTATGTTACTAACTTTCATAGTGGCACACTTTATAAGATCAACCATGACATAATGTATCCTGTCCTAACACTGTTCACACTTTTTGTCTATGTTACATACTTTCATTGTAGCACACTTTATGAGGTCAACCATGACATATCGTCTCCCCACCTAACACTCTTAACACTTTTTGTCTATGTTGCTTCCTTTCATGGTAGCACACTTCATAAGGTAACCATGACATAAGGTTTCCCCACCTTACACTGTTCACACTTTTTGTCTATGTTACTTACTTTCATTGTGGCACACTTTATGAGGTCAACCATGACATAATGTTTCCCAACCTAACACTCTTCACACTTTTTGTCTATGTTACTTACTTTCAAAGAGGCACTCTTTTTGTTTATGTTACTTACTTTCATTGTAGCACACTTAATAAGGTAACCATGACATAACGTTTCCCCACCTAACACTGTTCACACTTTTTGTCTATGTTACTTACTTTCATTGTAGCACACTTAATAAGGTCGACCATGACGTAACGTTTCCTGAGCTCATGATGACTTCCGCTACCATTACATATAATCTCTACTCCATCTAAACTCAGATCTGTATGGTGACTGAAAATAAAAACTCTGTTTGTGAAACATGAATACCCCTGTCAGCATCTTTTTCAGTATTAACAATATTTTCTGTAAAGTAGTTAAACCTCGATGGCAAAGTGTTAATGTTAAAAGATTTTCAAAAAGTAGGTCAAAGGTCAAGGTCACAAGGTCAAAAATTCTAGTATCAATTGAACAGTCTCGTCATATGGAATACAAAAGCTTTATCATCTTCAATTCAAAGAAAAGTAATGACCAATGTAAGTTTTTCAAAAGTAGGTCTAAAGTAAAGGTTGAGGTCATTAGGTAAAAAAAGTTTGGTATCAATGGAAAGGTCTTCTCACAAGGAATACACATGTAAAATTTAAAAGCTCTATCACCATCCATTCAAAAGTTATTTCCAATGTTCAAGTTTTTCAAAAGTAGGTCAAAGGTCAAGGTCACAAGGTAAAAAAAATGTGGGTATCGCTGGAAAGCTCTTGTCACAAGGAATACACATGTGAAATATGAAAGATATCACTTTCCTTCCAAAAATTATGCCCAATGTTAAAGTTTTACGGACAAACAGACGGACAGGCCAAAAACTATATTCCCCTGCATCTTTGATTCTGGGGGCATAAAAATACATAGAATTAAGCAACATCAGAATGAGTAAGACCTCACTTTCTATTTTGGAATCGTGAATCAATAAGGTCATTATAGTATCACTGCTTACAAACTGCTAATCATAACTCCTAATAAATTTCTCTTGAAAACATTGTAGTGTCATATATTGCTATTACACTATCTACTTACCTATCTGCTGACCACAGCTCCTCACAGATTTCACTTCCTATACATGTGTCGTGTGTTGCTATCACACCATCCCCTATAGGTACAGTTCTCTGCAAGATAATAACAAAGTTCTTAGCCTTTGGAAAAAATAATTTTGTTCATTTTTAATCATAGGGACAATCAAAGGAACTGAACACTGCGTAATTATTCAATAGAACACAGCTAAATACGGTATGGACGGATTGCAAAGTAAGTTTTTGTCAATAAAAAGATAAAGCATGTCCAATATGTTTGGACCTTGGTATACATTTCTCAGATTTATGAATGATATACAATGTGCCTTATAGATCTAATAACTGAAATTGTGTTGATATTGATGGGAAATAAACACAAATTGTTAAAGGTCACTAGATCAAGGTCACTGCAGTAGGTCAAAGGTCATAGAATCAAGTGAAACCTCATGTTACAAGGAATCTACTTGTGAAATATTAAAGTCCCATCTCTTGTAGATATTAGGAAAGAGCCAAAAGTTTTTTTCTTAACGTAGGTCAAAGTCTACAGCCAAGGTCACTAGGTCAAAGGTCATGATATAAAATGAAAGCTCGTGTCACAATGAATCTACATATACAAATATCAAAGTTCCACGTTCTATAGTTGAGGAAATATGACCCAAGTTAGAGTAATTTAAAAGTACATTTAGGTCAAAATCCAAGGTCAAGGTCAGAAGACCAAATGTTACTGCATAAATTGAAAGGTCTTGTCATTGGCAACCAACCTGTCAAGTACATGTTTTATGTTTCTACTACATATACATGTAGAGGTCAAAAAGCCAAAGTCAAGAGGTCAAATGTTATAGCATAAATTGAAAATTCTTTTCTAAGCAACCTACCTGTATAGTATCATGTTTTTACTGCATATAGCTTTTGAGATTTTGCTTCAACAAGAAACTTCAACCTAAAACTTTTAAAAGTTTTCACCAGGTCAAAGTCAAGGTTAAGACCACTAGGTCCAATGTTACAGTATAAATTGAAAGGTCTTGTCATGGGCAACCTACCTGTATAGTATATTATGCTTATACTGCACATGATTCCTGAGATTTTGCTACAGCCAAAAGAGTTCGCCTGGGGTTTCAGACATACTAAATACAGCTTTTCCATCAACTGATAATCAAGTTTTTTGACATGAAACTCCATGCTAGTGACCCTTTTATCTATTGTGTAATCTGTAAACAATTGCCTCGTCATCTACCATCATATATAAATGAACCAAAAATAACACTTTTCAGGTAGCCGATTTTTATTGATAACAAATTGGATTTTTTTTTATCTCGATACGTAGTACTAGTATATCATTCATCATATTTTTATAATTTAAACACTCCATATGTTGAGATGACAACATCAGCCGCCCAACCAATGCGCCTCAGAGTGGAGCGAGACGTACCGATGTCCCGGTCACTCTACAGAGACGGTGAGGGGTTACTGCAATGACTGCGACAAAGCTGTCTGTTGGGTGTGCGTCATGGAGGTCTGTACGTCACAAGGTCACGATGTTAAAAACTTAGACAGCGTTCTCAGCGCGAAGAAACAGGACCTGTGGCAGTTTTGTAATGAAGTGGAGAATGGTAAACTCGTATACCTGGAGGATAAACTACAAAGTACCAGGAAAAAGACAGAGCAAAATTAAGTAGAGCTAGCAATGGCTTTATCACAAGTGGAACACGCAGGTATGTGAAGATGTATGAAAAATACATGTATAAAACTTTCAATGACAAACCAGAGTTCCGTATTCTCACAAAAAAAAAAAATAAAGCCTGTGTTTGTGAAACACGAATGCCCCCGGTGGCATCTTTGGTAGTATGAACACTATTTTCTGTTAAGTACACATATGTGAGGTCACTGGGTTAAAAGGTCAAAGGTCAAGGTCACGAGGTCAAAAAGTTTGGTATCAATGGAAAGGTCTTGTCACAAGGAATACACATGTGAAATATGAAAGCCCTATCACTTCCCATTCAAAAGTTATGCCAAATGTTAAAGTTTTTGAAAAGTAGGTCAAAGGTCAAGGTCAAGGCCACGAGGTCAAAAATTTTGGTATCAATGGAAAGGTCTTGTCACAAAGAATACACATGTGAAATATGAAAGCCCTAACACTTCCCATTCAAAAGTTATGCCCAATGTTAAAGTTTTTGAAAAGTAGGTCAAAGGTCAAGGTCAAGGTCACGAGGTCAAAAATTTTGGTATCAATGGAAAGATCTTGTCACAAGAAATACACATGTGAAATATGAAAGCCCTATCACTTCCCATATAAAAGTTATGCCCAATGTTAAAGTTTTTGAAAAGTAGGTCAAAGGTCAAGGTCACGAGGTCAAAAATTTTGGTATCAATGGAAAGGTCTTGTCACAAGGAATACACATGTGAAATATGAAAGCCCTATCACTTCCCATTCAAAAGTTATGCCCAATGTTAAAATTTTTGAAAAGTAGGTCAAAGGTCAAGGTCACGAGGTAAAAAATTTTGGTATCAATGGAAAGGTCTTGTCATAAGGAATACACATGTGAAATATGAAAGCCCTATCACTTCCCATTCAAAAGTTATGCCCAATGTTAAAGTTTTTGAAAAGTAGGTCAAAGGTCAAGGTCAAGGTCACGAGGTCAAACATTTTGGTATCAATGGAAAGGTCATGTCACAAGGAATACACATGTGAAATATGAAAGCCCTATCACTTCCCATTCAAAAGTTATGCCCAATGTTAAAGTTTTTGAAAAGTAGGTCAAAGGTCAAAGTCAAGGTCACGAGGTCAAAAATATTGGTATCAATGGAAAGGTCTTGTCACAAGGAATACACATGTGAAATATGAAAGCCCTATCACTTCCCATTCAAAAGTTATGTCCAATGTTAAAGTTTTTCGGACAAACAGACAAACAGACAAACAGATAAACAGACAAACAGACAAACAGACAAACAGACAAACAGATAAACAGACAAACAGACGGACAGGCCAAAAACTATATGCCCCCGAATCTTTGATTCCGGGGGCATAAAAATTGGGCAGAGTTATTTCTTTTCAATGAAATTTAGAAAAAAAAAAAACGTATGTGTATTTTGTTTGTTTTCTTTTTTTTCTAACAGGCAAAACGATCGTCGATAACGTGAAACAAACGATACAAGACATAAAAGATACTCTGAAGATGACACATGATGAAAACTCGAAGGTCCTGACAGAGATGACAAAGTCTACTGAAACATGCTTGAGTGAAGCCAAAAATCTGCTCCAAAGTGTAAAAGAAAAACTCCAAGCAAACCATGGCCCCGAAATCATAGAGTTAGAGAGGACGATACAATCTATCAGCTTCAAACTTGACAAATGTCTGGGCACTCCTGTCCCGCAAAAAACACTACCAAGATTTAAAAATGGACAAATCGATAAAGTCTCACTTGACAAAATGGTCGGAGAACTTAGTTCATGTGAAAATGATACAGCGTCCCCAATCCCAGCTATTACATACCAATATAGGGGATTTGCTCAAGAATTGCGCACAAAGGTTGTCTCCTCAAACGCAATAAGAAAAGTATGTTCTACTGATGCAGACAAAGCATGGGTTATAACACAGTCAGATAAAGTTCTACTTCTTGTCGATTCATACGGTAGGGAACTGAACAGGACACACGTCGACTTCCCTCCTTTTGACATCGCTGTATCTGTACAGAATCGCGTTTTCTTGCCATCATTTTGCGATAAGAGAGTGATTCAGATTTCCATGGAGTCGGATACAGAACAAGCAGACCGAGCTGTTTCACCTCTCTTTCACACTGGGGAGTTACATCCAACCTGTGTAGCTTTAGCTCAGTTACCAGCTGCCTTGCTCTGGGTTGGTCTGGTTGATTCATTCAGTTTCTCGACAGATTCATCGAGTAGGCGCCTCATTGCCTGTTTTACAATGGATGGCAAACCGAGTATTGAGCTACAGTACGACACAAAAGGAAAACAAGTTTTCACGATTCCACGTCACCTTGCGATTAGCAATGTCAACCTAAACATTGCCACCATAAACCAAGTAAAGGAAACAGCTGCCGAAATCATCATAACAGATCAAAATGGTCTACTCGTCACAAAATTCTCAAAAATCCCATCAGGCATTCCTTTTCTGAAGAAAACTATACATCCATACGATATAGCTTTCAATTTCCTTGGCGACCTTATATTCAGTGACATTGTAAGTAATAGTGTGATTGCCCTTAGTAAGACCTATGACACTGTACTAGCCACATATCCGTGCTCTGTCAGCCCTAAAATTGCTTGCTTTCCAACTTGGAATCTATGTCTCGGGAATGACAAAGGGGTCATCACCATCGTGGATTATTTGGAGAAACACCAGACAGAGAAAACATGAATTTCAGATGACACTGTATGAATCAATTCACAAAGCGCCATAGTTGGAAACATTTTATTTCTTAGAGCAACTAAATCTAACATTGTGTGATTGATACATTTTTAATTGCCTTTATATTTTGTCATATTATCCTACCATCATTACTTCATCTGACAAATGGACAACTGAAAAAGTGTATGTTCCAAATTAATGATTTAATCACATTTACTCTGTATAAAACCCGTTTCAGGTATTTGTTATGTACTTTCAAAAAACCAAAAAATTATTTTCTTATTGTATGTAAAAGCACATAAAACAAAGATGTGTTTGTAAAACACTGATGTCCCATGAAGGCATTAAAGAGATAATAGATGAATTTCACCACAGAATAAAACTCCCAAGGTAAAGGTCATGAGGTCAAAAGGAATATACTTGTGAAATATGAAAGCCTTATCTGTTGCAAATAAAAAATTGTGGCCAGTGTTAAAGTTTTTGCACATACAAACAGAATCAGAACAACAGATCAAGTCTACATGCCTATGTAATCTAAATGAAATTCACACATTTAAATGCATTAGAAAAAAAAGTCAAGCAATGAGCTATTATGAAAACATGTACTTCAAACCAAACAATTTAAAAGATAACAAGAGGCCTAAGAGGGCCACTATTGCTCACCTTAAACCTTCATTAACCAAGCATACCAAACAAGAAGAAGTTTGTCAAAGGAAAAAACTTGACTTCGGAGTGGAACCAAAAATAACAACACTTCTTAAGACATCTCTCTAGATCATCCTAATGCTATCGGTTTGTCGATACGTCGATACATGCTTCGGTACTAAAGAAGTTTGTAAATGGATACGGACCTACTTTTGCCTGTGGTGGTGCCACCTGCTGAGGGATTCAGACGAAAAACAATAAACTTGTATCTCATACCTACCAAGTTTCATGAAAATCTGAAAAGTGGTTATGGACAAGAAGCCGAAAAGTATGAAAAATCACATAAGAAAAAAATTCATAAAAAATCAAAAAATAAAATTTAAGCATAAAATGCATATCAAAGCATTAAGTAAGTTAAATATGATAAATATGTAGTAAATGAGTGTGTAAAATCATACACTTATTGAGTTATTTAAAGAAATAGTGCAAAAATGTGCATTTCTGACTAAGTCCGAAAAGACGTCAAAAACGCGTCAAAAATTTGACTTCGAAGTGGAACCAAAAATAACAACACTTCTTAAGACATCTCTCTAGATCATCCTGATGCTTTCGGTTTGTCGATACATGCTTCGGTTCTGAAGAAGAAGTTTGTCAAAGGAGGGTACCCCCCGTGACCTACTTTTTGCTGTGGTGGCGCCACCTGTTGACAGATCCGGACGAAAAACAACAACACTTGTAGGGGACCATGAGTACTTCATACCTACCAAGTTTCATCAAAATCCCTTCAGCCGTTCTGGAGAAGAAGTTTAAAATGTGAAAAGTTTACGACGACGGACGACGACGACGACGACGACGGACGACGGACGCAACACTATGACAATAGCTCACTTGAGCCTATGGCTCAGGTGAGCTAAAAAGGGAAAAAAATTTTTGTCGGGATCCCGTCGGGGTTTGAAGCCGATCCCCATGGGTCCATTGGGCATGGGAAACATACATTATACCTATGTACAATCTTAAAAATATTCCTTAAAAATCTAAAAGTGGATATCTTGACAAAATTCTTTCACTTGTAGGGTACCATGCATGAGTACCTCATATCTACAAATTGTCATGACAATCTGAAGAGTGGTTATAGAAAAGAAGCAGAAAATGTATGAAAATCACCCCCCCCCCCCTTCCTTTTTACATAAGAAAAAAATTCATAAAAAATCAAAAAAATAAATTTTAAGCATAAAATGCATATCAAAGCATTAAGTAAGTTAAATATGATAAATATGTAGTAAATGAGTGTGTAAAATCATACACTTATTGAGTTATTTAAAGAAACAGTGCAAAAATGTGCATTTCTGACTAAGTCCGAAAAGACGTCAAAAACGCGTCAAAAATTTGACTTCGAAGTGGAACCAAAATAACAACACTTCTTAAGACATCTCTCTAGATCATCCTGATGCTTTCGGTTTGTCGATACATGCTTCGGTTCTGAAGAAGAAGTTTGTCAAAGGAGGGTACCCCCCGTGACCTACTTTTTGCTGTGGTGGCGCCACCTGTTGACAGATCCGGACGAAAAACAACAACACTTGTAGGGGACCATGAGTACTTCATACCTACCAAGTTTCATCAAAATCCCTTCAGCCGTTCTGGAGAAGAAGTTTAAAATGTGAAAAGTTTACGACGACGGACGACGACGACGACGACGACGACGCCGGACGACGGACGACGGACGCAACACTATGACAATAGCTCACTTGAGCCTATGGCTCAGGTGAGCTAAAAAGGGAAAAAAATTTTTGTCGGGATCCCGTCGGGGTTTGAAGCCGATCCCCATGGGTCCATTGGGCATGGGAAACATACATTATACCTATGTACAATCTTAAAAAATATTCCTTAAAAATCTAAAAGTGGATATCTTGACAAAATTCTTTCACTTGTAGGGTACCATGCATGAGTACCTCATATCTACAAAATGTCATGACAATCTGAAGAGTGGTTATAGAAAAGAAGCAGAAAATGTATGAAAATCACCCCCCCCCCCCCTTCCTTTTTACATAAGAAAAAAATTCATAAAAAATCAAAAAAATAAATTTTAAGCATAAAATGCATATCAAAGCATTAAGTAAGTTAAATATGATAAATATGTAGTAAATGAGTGTGTAAAATCATACACTTATTGAGTTATTTAAAGAAATAGTGCAAAAATGTGCATTTCTGACTAAGTCCGAAAAGACGTCAAAAACGCGTCAAAAATTTGACTTCGAAGTGGAACCAAAAATAACAACACTTCTTAAGACATCTCTCTAGATCATCCTGATGCTTTCGGTTTGTCGATACATGCTTCGGTTCTGAAGAAGAAGTTTGTCAAAGGAGGGTACCCCCCGTGACCTACTTTTTGCTGTGGTGGCGCCACCTGTTGACAGATCCGGACGAAAAACAACAACACTTGTAGGGGACCATGAGTACTTCATACCTACCAAGTTTCATCAAAATCCCTTCAGCCGTTCTGGAGAAGAAGTTTAAAATGTGAAAAGTTTACGACGACGGACGACGACGACGACGACGACGACGCCGGACGACGGACGACGGACGCAACACTATGACAATAGCTCACTTGAGCCTATGGCTCAGGTGAGCTAAAAAGGGAAAAAAATTTTTGTCGGGATCCCGTCGGGGTTTGAAGCCGATCCCCATGGGTCCATTGGGCATGGGAAACATACATTATACCTATGTACAATCTTAAAAAATATTCCTTAAAAATCTAAAAGTGGATATCTTGACAAAATTCTTTCACTTGTAGGGTACCATGCATGAGTACCTCATATCTACAAATTGTCATGACAATCTGAAGAGTGGTTATAGAAAAGAAGCAGAAAATGTATGAAAATCAACCCCCCCCCCCTTCCTTTTTACATAAGAAAAAAATTCATAAAAAATCAAAAAAATAAATTTTAAGCATAAAATGCATATCAAAGCATTAAGTAAGTTAAATATGATAAATATGTAGTAAATGAGTGTGTAAAATCATACACTTATTGAGTTATTTAAAGAAATAGTGCAAAAATGTGCATTTCTGACTAAGTCCGAAAAGACGTCAAAAACGCGTCAAAAATTTGACATCGAAGTGGAACCAAAAATAACAACACTTCTTAAGACATCTCTCTAGATCATCCTGATGCTTTCGGTTTGTCGATACATGCTTCGGTTCTGAAGAAGAAGTTTGTCAAAGGAGGGTACCCCCCGTGACCTACTTTTTGCTGTGGTGGCGCCACCTGTTGACAGATCCGGACGAAAAACAACAACACTTGTAGGGGACCATGAGTACTTCATACCTACCAAGTTTCATCAAATCCCTTCAGCCGTTCTGGAGAAGAAGTTTAAAATGTGAAAAGTTTACGACGACGGACGACGACGCCGGACGACGGACGACGGACGCAACACTATGACAATAGCTCACTTGAGCCTATGGCTCAGGTGAGCTAAAAACCAAAAAATTGTTTTCTTATTGTATGTAAAAGCATATAAAACAAATATGTGTTTGTAAAACACTGATGTCCCATGAAGGCATTAAAGAGATAATAGATGAATTTCACCACAGAATAAAACTCCCAAGGTGAAGGTCATGAGGTCAAAAAGAATATACTTGTGAAATATGAAAGCCTTATCTGTTGCAAATAAAAAATTGTGGCCAGTGTTAAAGTATTTGCACATACAAACAGAATCAGAACAACAGATCAAGACTACATGCCTATGTTATGTCAATGAAATTCACACATTTAAATGCACCAAACCAAACAATTTAAAAGACAACAAGAGGCCCAGGAGGGCCACGATTGCTCACCTTAAACCTTCGTTAACTAAGCATACCAAACATGAAGAAGTTTGTCAAAGGAAAAAAACTTGACTCCCGAGTGGAACCAATAATAACAACACTTCTTAAGACATCCCTCTAGATCATCCTGATGCTTTCGGTTTGTCAATACATGCTTCGGTTCTAAAGAAGTTTCTCAATGGAGGGTACCCCCCCCCCTCCCCTCCCCCCGGACCTACTTTTGCCTGTGGTGGTGCCACCTGCTGAGGGATTCAGACGAAAAACAATAAAACTTGTATCTCATACCTACCAAGTTTCATGAAAATCTGAAAAGTGGTTATGGACAAGAAGCCGAAAATGTATGAAAATCACATAAGAAAAAAATTCATAAAAAATCAAAAAAATAAATTTTAAGCATAAAATGCATATCAAAGCATTAAGTAAGTTAAATATGATAAATATGTAGTAAATGAGTGTGTAAAATCATACACTTATTGAGTTATTTAAAGAAATAGTGCAAAAATGTGCATTTCTGACTAAGTCCGAAAAGACGTCAAAAACGCGTCAAAAATTTGACTTCGAAGTGGAACCAAAAATAACAACACTTCTTAAGACATCTCTCTAGATCATCCTGATGCTTTCGGTTTGTCGATACATGCTTCGGTTCTGAAGAAGAAGTTTGTCAAAGGAGGGTACCCCCCGTGACCTACTTTTTGCTGTGGTGGCGCCACCTGTTGACAGATCCGGACGAAAAACAACAACACTTGTAGGGGACCATGAGTACTTCATACCTACCAAGTTTCATCAAAATCCCTTCAGCCGTTCTGGAGAAGAAGTTTAAAATGTGAAAAGTTTACGACGACGGACGACGACGACGACGACGACGACGCCGGACGACGGACGACGGACGCAACACTATGACAATAGCTCACTTGAGCCTATGGCTCAGGTGAGCTAAAAAGGGAAAAAAATTTTTGTCGGGATCCCGTCGGGGTTTGAAGCCGATCCCCATGGGTCCATTGGGCATGGGAAACATACATTATACCTATGTACAATCTTAAAAAATATTCCTTAAAAATCTAAAAGTGGATATCTTGACAAAATTCTTTCACTTGTAGGGTACCATGCATGAGTACCTCATATCTACAAATTGTCATGACAATCTGAAGAGTGGTTATAGAAAAGAAGCAGAAAATGTATGAAAATCACCCCCCCCCCTTCCTTTTTACATAAGAAAAAAATTCATAAAAAATCAAAAAAATAAATTTTAAGCATAAAATGCATATCAAAGCATTAAGTAAGTTAAATATGATAAATATGTAGTAAATGAGTGTGTAAAATCATACACTTATTGAGTTATTTAAAGAAATAGTGCAAAAATGTGCATTTCTGACTAAGTCCGAAAAGACGTCAAAAACGCGTCAAAAATTTGACTTCGAAGTGGAACCAAAAATAACAACACTTCTTAAGACATCTCTCTAGATCATCCTGATGCTTTCGGTTTGTCGATACATGCTTCGGTTCTGAAGAAGAAGTTTGTCAAAGGAGGGTACCCCCCGTGACCTACTTTTTGCTGTGGTGGCGCCACCTGTTGACAGATCCGGACGAAAAACAACAACACTTGTAGGGGACCATGAGTACTTCATACCTACCAAGTTTCATCAAAATCCCTTCAGCCGTTCTGGAGAAGAAGTTTAAAATGTGAAAAGTTTACGACGACGGACGACGACGACGACGACGACGACGACGACGCCGGACGACGGACGACGGACGCAACACTATGACAATAGCTCACTTGAGCCTATGGCTCAGGTGAGCTAAAAACCAAAAAATTGTTTTCTTATTGTATGTAAAAGCATATAAAACAAATATGTGTTTGTAAAACACTGATGTCCCATGAAGGCATTAAAGAGATAATAGATGAATTTCACCACAGAATAAAACTCCCAAGGTGAAGGTCATGAGGTCAAAAAGAATATACTTGTGAAATATGAAAGCCTTATCTGTTGCAAATAAAAAATTGTGGCCAGTGTTAAAGTATTTGCACATACAAACAGAATCAGAACAACAGATCAAGACTACATGCCTATGTTATGTCAATGAAATTCACACATTTAAATGCACCAAACCAAACAATTTAAAAGACAACAAGAGGCCCAGGAGGGCCACGATTGCTCACCTTAAACCTTCGTTAACTAAGCATACCAAACATGAAGAAGTTTGTCAAAGGAAAAAAACTTGACTCCCGAGTGGAACCAATAATAACAACACTTCTTAAGACATCCCTCTAGATCATCCTGATGCTTTCGGTTTGTCAATACATGCTTCGGTTCTAAAGAAGTTTCTCAATGGAGGGTACCCCCCCCCCCCCCTCCCCTCCCCCCGGACCTACTTTTGCCTGTGGTGGTGCCACCTGCTGAGGGATTCAGACGAAAAACAATAAAACTTGTATCTCATACCTACCAAGTTTCATGAAAATCTGAAAAGTGGTTATGGACAAGAAGCCGAAAATGTATGAAAATCACCCCCCCCCCCCCCTTTTCCTTTTTACTTAAGAAAAAAATTCACAAAAAGTATAAAAGCATTAAGTGACTTAAATATGACAAATATGCAGAAAATGAGTGTGTAAAATTATACATTTATTGAGTTTTCAAAAGAAATAGTGCAAAAATGTGCCTTTCAGACTAAGTCTGAAAAGACATCAAAAATGCAAAAATTTGACTTTGGAGTGGAACCAAAAATAACAACACTTCTTATGACATCTTTCTAGATCATCCTAATGCTTTTGGATTGTCGATATGTGCTTCGGTTCTGAAGAAGAAATTTGTCAAAGGAAGGGGTACCGACTTATGCCTGTGGTGGCACCACCTTGTGACAGATCCCGACGAAAAACAAAAACACTTGTAGGGGACCATTAGTACTTCATACCTACCACGATTTATCAAAATCCCTTCTGCCGTTCTGGAGAAAAAGTCGAAAATGTTGAAAAGTTTACAACGGACAGCACGCTATGACAAAAGCTCACTTGAGCTTCGCTCAGTTCAAGTCAGTTGAGCTAATAAAAAGCTTAACAACAACTTGTATGACTCAAATATCAATCATATGTCATTATATTTAAAAAAAATTCAACTACACTTAAGATTTCCTTGAATACTGATAGAATCTCCTCATAGTCGTTCGACTTATGACCTTGAAAATCAAAAGATTTGGTCATTCTGCTATTGATCAATCTGTAGCCTTGACCTTTGACCTAGATAAGAAAATCAAGATGTTTCTTCCATGGATATTATGCACAAAGTGTATACAGTCTGAAGAATATCTTGTATTCAGCAATTTTGGTTTAGTCCAATATGTGACCTTGACCTTGGACAGATAACTTACTATAATAATACATGTATGAATCCTCCTTGGGTTAGAAGCAATAAGTGAAAAAGTTTGACGAAATTTTGATGAAAAATATGCCCAGTATTCTGTGTTTTTATAATTTTTATATTTTTGGATTTTCATAATTCATCTGACCTTGAAAATCAAAAGGATTATACCTTGTGTTTTAAGTAATAAACCTTTTAAGGTTTGAAGAAGATCTGCAGAAAAATGAGGCCTCCAGGGTATATACAAGAATTTTAATTACTAGTATATTCCATCTATGGCCTTGACCTTTGACATTTGAAAGTCAAAAGAGACTTCCTTGAGTCATCACTAAGAATTGTGTAAAGTTTGAGTAAGTTCCATTGAAGAATGCATATATTAGAGGCGAAAGTTTGCTAGTCAATCATTCAGTGGATTCAGATTCAAATAAATGCTAGGATTTAAAAAAAAAAAGTTAAAGCAAGGACACAATTTACTATTCCTTTTCCTCTGACCATGATCTTGGAGGCATGACCTTTATGATAGTTATGACAAACTTTTCGATTCTTGATCAATAATTCTCTGAAATAAATAATTATTATTCATATCCTCAGATAGGTTGGAAAGTTTTGGCCTTGACAAGATTTTACCAATCCTTTTCATTGCGACACTGACCTTGGATATATCACCATTATTCAATGTCAAGAAAAAACATTTCAATCCCTGGCAAGAACTTTGTGAAATGCAAGAATATAAATCTTCATGTACAGGATAAATAGATTTGACACTGATAAGATCTTACTGAACAATTACAATGTGACCTTGACCTTGATACACCTACTTGTATTACCTTGGTTCAAAGAGACAATGATTTTGTGTCAAATTCAGATAAATTGCTTATGCTTAAACAAAACAATAGGCCAAAGTCTCTTGTAAGATTTTGGAAACTTTGTGTGGTGGTTTTTGCGACGGTGAAATGTGAAGACAGATAGACAATGGATGATAGGCGGGCAGATACAATATACAAGGAGAGGAAACTAAGAGCCCCCTTCGGCATTGCTGCTAGGGGACTAAAAAGGTATTACATTAGCTCACTTTAACCTATTGGCTCAAGTGTGGAGGAATGATAATATTACCCAATCAAAAATATCAAATGTAAATAAAGTACAGAAATCTACATTTCAGAATTTACATTTTTAATTTTCTAAATAAAGGTATCACTTGAAACCTAGAATCATACAATAAACTACACTCATATCTCAACAATTGTTTTAAGCCACATGATAAATCACCAGATTTCACAACCACACCTGTCATTTATCTAAAACAATACATAAAAGGTCAGAACAATCAGAATTTACACATTTAAAAATACCAGATATCATCACCATTCACATTCAGAAGCGAGATTCTGTAAATTTTACTACATGGTTTGATTTTCATACAGAGGATAAAAGCAGAGAAATAAGAAAGTTATGATAGAGGATTCTGAGGTAGAAATATCGGCACAAGTAGCGCAGTCAACTCGTACAGATAATCTCCTCAAACATTGTTCCAAACATTCCTCGGAACTTTTAAAGGGATTCTGTAAAGACTGTAATGTGAGTGTTTGTTGGATGTGTGTTACGCAAGTCTGCAATCGTAACAGACATAATGTTCAAAATATTGAAGATGCCGTCAGAGAGAAAACACTGTCTGTCGAGAAGCTATGTGGGGAAATGGAAAACGTCCAAATGGACTTTATGACGGCCAAGTTAAGGCACCTTGGAGAGAAGAAGGATAAAGTGAGAATTCAAAGTGCTTCCGTTTCTTCAAAAATAGAAGATTCAAGTAAGAAATTTATGCATTATTTTGTAAACTATTTTTTCTTAGAAGACAATTTTGTAAAATGTCATATCATGTTATACAAATCTATATATGTTCTATCAATTATTAGTTAATATAGCTCAATGACAGGATAAAACTATACATATACAGTTTCAAACCTGAGACCCAACTAGAAGCTCTCCTGGTTGTTTTGTTAAATTCATCAATGTGAGGCACCGTGAATTTTCTAATACACCAGGGGTAAGGGGCTCAAACAAAATATCAGATGTTCAGCTAGACCAAAGACTAAATTATTATAATGCCAAGAGAACAAAGTCTCTATCAATTATACTTTCTGAGAAAAGGTGTTCACAAGATTACATAGAGTAAAACATAGGAGAAAATGACCACCCCATTCCCCAAGATCCTGAAGGTCAGCTGGGACTCAAACAAAATATCATGTACACAACTAGACCATAGACATATCAAGTTGCAAAAAGAATAAACTTTCCATCATCAACAGTTTCAGAGGACTGGTGACCACAAGAAATGTTTAACGGACAGACGGAGGGCGGACACAGACACAGAGCGATCGCATGAGCTTGACTGTTCTTTGACCTGTAGAGCTAAAATCCAGAGAGCTTAAGAAAAATTTGTTTTTAGAATCTGAGAAAACTTCCTAAAGAAATGGAATATGGCTTAGATATAAACTTTTTAAAATATAATTTTCTCACTCTTTGTATATGTTATAGACTTTTCTTGCACCTCTTGGTTGACATTATAATGGGTTTTTTTTACAAGGTCAACTAATGACAAACTGTGTCAGAGAAAGAGCACAGAATTTGCAACAGATAACAGAAAATAGCAAATAATCTAACATAAGATACCTAGACGACCTACAAAACTGAATCTCAGAAATGTTTAGAGGAAACCAAACTTCTCCTGGAGGGCTGCAGAGAAAAAATCAAGTGTCGACCTGGAATAGAAATATTTGATATGCTACAAGAACTTGAGGCCCAGAAAATAAAGTTTCAGAATTGTTTGATTATTCCCGTACCTGACGTGGCTCTTCCATATTACATCAGAGGACAACTAGATGAAACAGAAATCAACACAATGTTGGGTGATATCACAATTTCTGATACTCCAGTTGGAACTGACAATAATTCTGCTGACTCCATGGATCTGAATTCCTCTATTGTTTTACCAAAGATGGATTATCTTCAAGAATTATGTAAGCTGAATACCATTCAGTTCTCAGATAATCCAATTCTAAGTGTATGCCCTCATGATGACGACCATGCTTGGATCCTTAGCTCCTCAGAGCCTCTCCTGAGACTCATGGATAGAGAAGGTAACGACAAAGAGAAAGTCACTTTACAAGCTTTCCCAAGTGACATTGCTATTAACGAGGAAATGATTTTCATGACAGTGGCCTATGACCATTGCATCTCAAAAATAACGAGGAGCAACCCATCTGAGTCACGTCCTTCAATGTTCTGTTCAACTGGCCGATTACAACCTTACGGCATTGCAGTAAGTCAGTCATCTACAACCCTGATCTGGGTAGGGCTCGTGGACAAGTACGACTACTCGACTACCCCACTCAGTAAACGCCTACTTAGGTCATACACCCTAGATGGTTTATCCTTATTAGGACGTACAATACGACAAACAAGGGAATCAACTCTTCACAATACCGTGGAGAATTTCAGTCAGCAAGAAAAATATGCAGGTTGCGACTACTAATCTGCTTGCAAAAGACCATGGAGAAATTGTCATAACTGATCCTGCAGGCATGCTTGTTTCAACAGTAAGAAAAATTCCTAGGAAACTATCAGTTCTTCATGAAAAGCATACATCCAATTGATGTATCTTTTGATATAAACGGCAATCTTATATTTAGTGACCTAGCAAGCAAGTCAATCATTATAATGGACGAAACGTACGAAAATGTTTGCGTCACGTACAGTTTGGGTGATATCCAGTCTTTATCTTGCTCGCTTACGGAGACATTCAGTCTGTGGCTAGGTCATGGTGACGGCAAAGTTAGCGTAAACATGTTTCTTCATAACAAAGACTATTAGACAATATTTAGATTATTATGATTTGTTTTTCTGCAGTTATTGCATCCATATGTGTCTTGCTAAAAAATCGTTTTCTTTCCTTAGAAAGAGATCATAAGAAATCATCTCCAGCGAGACTCGAACTGAAGTCAAAATAATCCAAGAATTTAATCCTGTCTTTATTTTTTGCTATTTTGAATATACAACTTAAGCATTTAATAGATTAAACTTAATGAAATCCTACAGTCGTGTCTCTGACCACTTTAATTAATGGAAATTGCTGTCACTAAATTTTTTACTTCAAACTATGGGTTATCTGATCCATAATTCATCATTCTGCCCATAGACAATTTTTTTATACACTTTAATAGATCATTTTTGGAATTTAAAAAGTGCTTGAAATAATTATACTTTTTTGGCATCAGACATCACTGATGAGATTTTTTTGTTGAAATGTGCATAGGTGAACTGAATGATGCCACAGTGGCGGATTCAGGGGGGTGCAGAGGGGGCGTCCCCCCCCCCCCCCCCCCCCCACCGGCACTGACCCTTTATTTTCCAAAAAACCCTTATATTTTTGGCCCATTTTCAGTAAAATTTGCCAAAATTCGCCCCTTGATCCTCCGGCAAAGGGGGCGCTGGATCCATCACTGTGCCATTAGCCATATTTTAAAATATACTTAAAAAGATTTTACAGATTGCTTTTTATCTCTTTTGAGAGAGTTTAACAGGTGCTTGAAATTATGATATAATAACCATAATGTGACCTAGTCTTGCAAGATTCTATCGAAACAAATTTTTAGAGTCTAGATATTAACATATGGTTCTTTTAAATACCTGTGGTCCACAATTTTTTTTATATTTTTCATTCATCTCTGCCAAGCAGAAAGACAATAGTGCATTGAAATATTTATATACCTCATGTTCATTGTCATGTTTATTGTCATATTTATTATTTTTATCTGGAGCGGTATGAAAACAAAACTTATCTGACATATGATAACAAATCTAGTACGGCAAGTGATGGGGAATCACCTGGTCCAATGTCACATACAATACTTGTACAATACATATTTGATGGGTTTTTTTTTACCTTTGCACCAAATAACCTGTTCTACCTGACAAAATTAGTAAATCCTACTGACGTTTTACAAAATATTTGGATCAATATTATCAAATACAACTTCCTACATAGGGACATCAGTCTAATCTCTATAGATGTATTAACTCAGATAGGGACATCTAATCTCTTTGTTCACCCAGCTGACATTAACACTTGTGTATTTTATGTCATTTGTAACAGATTCCTTTGTGTCCTTTATATCTAAATGCATTACCGTATGTGTACTTATTTGAGAGAGATTCATATTCTAGCGAAGTTAGCGCTGCTAAGACTGCGCTAATTCAAGAATACACTAAATCATGAATCTCTTATAGATTAATGTAGAAAACAAGTCAAAGCACTAATTCATGATTACGCTAATATATCAATTCACCCAATTTTGCCCTGTTTTAGCCACAGGCCGAAAAAGCGCCTTGTATGCGTGCAGATGTGGCGCTTTCACAGCTTGTGGTTTCAGCTAAATTTTGGTTGCGCTAAAATAAATACAGTATTCTCTTTAATAAGAAGATTCACATTCAAGCAAAAGATGCATTTCAGTTCCTAAGCATCTAATCCTGCATATTTCAAAACAAGAGTTCTGAAAACAGTATGCATGTACATCCATAACAGCAGACACATCAACTTCAAAATTCTCAAAAGAGGACGATCTCCCTCCGTGACAGTTGATTGAGGGAGATTACACATGAACCAATTTTGCGACATTTATGATTAATTTAAAATTGAGACATTTGGAGGGAAGCATCTTTCGAACAATTTCATTAAATGCCAATTCTATAAGTAAAAAAAATGTACATATATAAACAATGACTACAACATGATACATACACATTTATCATTGTACTTGGTGGACACATTGCTGACTGCAATGTATTTCTATTGAAAAATACATTTTCATGCTACAAAATGATACAGTTCTGGAAATCTCAAAATTCCGGCAACGTTGTCAAATTTGCGAACATATTTCTGAATTCGGCAACCTTACAGCAAAAATCAAGACTGAAAATACTGATTTAGTGTCTGATTTAACATTGGGCGTAATGGGTAACTTTTTAATTTCCTCTACAGATTCTTTTCTTCATGGCTCCAAAACATATAGAATGGTGAATTATTAAAGAAACTTGCAGCATATACATGCCAATTTTTCTGCTTTAATGCTGATTTATTATTCAGTGAAAAGTTGCTGAATTCGGCAGCCTAAAGTTGCCGAATTCAGCAATGAGTGGTTGAATTTGACAACGTTTAAATTTTGAGTGGTATATGTGGCTGAAAAGAGGAAGTCTCCCTCTTAGGAGAGAGATTGTAACTTTAGGAGAGGGATAAGGTCCAAAAGAGGGAGACTTCCTACAAAAGATGAAGAGTTGACAGGTACATGTATGATCATGGACTATTTTTATTAGTATTTAAAGTGTCCAATACATAAAACCAGAAACGTGTCAATATGACTGGAAGCAATCCAATATGATGTTTTATCACATTGCATGTGACTGCATTTCATCCAGTGGTAAAGCTTATACACAGTTATGTAAATTAGAGTGCATAACAATGTCTAGAGTTACTGACAACTTACCTGGCCAGTGATATCCTGTATTATCCGTGGAAGGAAGTGATCCTCCAGTTCTTTATGCCGGGTCCATGCTGTGAACCAGCGTGTCTCTCTGTAGTTACCGTCGTTACAAAGGGTCATCTTAGGACGAATTAACAGAAGCTTCCTGTAAAATGTGAAGCACTGTTTTACTCATGATAAACATTATCCATGCCTTACATGTTCAACCAGTACCACATATCATAGAGTTACAGTGAAAAGACAACATGTGTGAATGGCAGTAGTAGGTGAGTTTCTTTCTACATGTAAATGATAACTTTATTTGGCAAGCCCCTTTTTAATTTTGGTTTATTACATGCACAAAATATCATCCTTCGGTAATTTCATAGTCACACAAGTATTAAAGGTCAGAATCAAAATCGGACTCATTGAAATTTAAAATTTTAATCATAATATAAACATGCTCAGCAGGTCTGTTAATATACATGTACAATCAATTCACCAAGAGCATGAAGGAAATTATGAAACTATGGTATGAAGCATAAAAAACTTCTCTCCAACAACAGCCAATCACACTTGTCTTTTCAGCAAGAATAAACTTTGAAAAGTGTTTCCCTTCATTGTACCTAGTAATTTCCACAACTCAAGAAGTTTTTCAAAATGAATATTGATTTTTCTCTCGTAACAGGAATAAGCTCAAAATGCATCGAAGATGCAAAATGCCGAGTTGCAAAACTGGAATGTAAGTATGAATATGCAGACTAACATGAAATGTGTATGGTTTGTAACAACATTTTGTGGTCCTAAATGAAAATTTCTGGATCAAGAAATGGTCTTCTCTTTATTCTATATCAGCGTGTAATATATTTTCAAGGATACAGATTTTCAATCTCATCATACAGAATACTTTATGTCCTAATTTTTCTTGTTTACATGGTACCATCATTGACCTTTTGACCCAAAAATTAATGGCAAGTTTCATGATTATAGGTGCAATACAGGCTCAAAAATGGTCTGGAAACCATTTTCAATTACCTAAGTCCTGTGACCTTGATCTTTGACCCTTTGACCCCTAAATCAAAAGTGGTCATTTTCTATTCACTGGACACAATTCTGGCAAGTTACATGATTATAGGTGCAATACAGGCTCAAATTCAGTCGGGAAACCATTTTTAATCATCTTAGTCCTGTAACCTTGACCTTTGACCTTTTAACCCCAAAATTGATAGTGGTCATCCTTGATCCATGGGAAACATTTCTGGTAAGCTTCATGATTATAATTGCAATACAGGCTGAAATATGGTCCGGAAACCACTTTCAATCATCGGAGTCCTGTGACCTTGACCTTTGACCTTTTGACCCCAAAATCAATAGGGGTCATTCTTGATTCATGGGAATCATTATTGGCAAGTTTCATGACTTTAGGTGCAATACAGGCTAAAATATGGCCAGGAAACCATTTTCAATCATCAGAGTCCTGTGACCTTGACCTTTGACCTTTTGACCCCAAAATCAAAAGTGGTCATTTTCTATTCACAGGAAACATTTCTGGCAAGTTACATGATTATAGGTGCAATACAGGCTGAAATATGGTCCGAAAACCAATTTCAATCAACAGAGTCCAGTGACCTTGACCTTTGACCTTTTGACCCCAAAATCAATAGGCCTCATCCTTGATTCAAGGGAAACATTTCTGGCAAGTTTCATGATTATAGGTGCAATACAAGCTGAAATATGGTCCGGAAACCATTTTCAATCATCTGAGTCCTGTGACCTTGACCTTTGACCTTTTGACCCCAAAATCAATAGGGCTCATCCTTGACTAATGGTGAGTAAGTGTATGAAGTTTCATTGTTATAGCCTCTTTCGTAGTTGACTTATAGTCCGGAAACCAATTGTTGACGCCCTCTCGCCCGCCCGCCCAACCGCCCGCCCCGCCCAGACGCCCGCCCGTCTCACATCAAATTAAGAGCCGAGTTTTGCAACTCGGCTAATAAAGATTTAGCCACATCATCACTTTAAGTCCAGTCTTCACAAAAACTATTAGTAGCCCTACGCCCAGGGCTAACACAAATTTTGCAGGGCAAGTAGAAATTGTCTCGCACAAACTTTACAATTGACCTGTAAAAGGTCTTCAGGCTCATGGTCCAAAAAAAGTTTTCCAGAAGACTTTGAGTCTATCAAAAACTTACTTGTTGAGAAAAATAATCCTGCAGTTGTATGCAACATTCTTATGCATCACTGGCCTGGAATAAATAATAAAAATATTTTTGTACAAAAATGGTTGACAGAAAAATGCATTCATGAATTACATGACATTTCCATGACAATAATTTTCACGTACATTAGGTACAAGAAAGATAACTTTTTTATATATTCATCTCCCAACAACTGTAGTTGTACTTCATATACATGTATATATATCTCAATCTTCACGGGGACTCAGACTTGTACACCTAGTAATAGTTAAGTTTGATCCTTTTCAGCTACCGAGTTAACCAAAATATTTTAACCAGATTCAAAACTCATAAAATCACTCAAACATGTCAAAGGTGACAGAAATGTATCATATGCTGCAGTGTTCTTCCCAGAAATTTCAGATAGCATGGTGCTAAGTCTTCACGGTGCACCTTGTGTTGGGATGCGTCATTGCGCCTTGCATCATTGCATACTGTTTCATGTGTTGTTGCTTTATTATTAAATTGTTCAAAATAATTTTATTAAGGAAATAAATGTGTTAATAATACTTCATTCTTATCTACATGCCAGTTATCATTAAATTTTAGACAGTGAGATCATTGGTGTTCTATTTGTAAAGAGAGATTCATGACAGTTGTAAGTTGGGCCTTTTGAGAAAATTATCTGTCTCATGACCATAACTCCAGGTAGCTTAGAGTAAGAATTTGGCATATTACACTGATTTGGAAGGAAATTCTGTGAATGGGTCATTTTCCATGATCTTCTAAAATATCAATGGGTTATTTCTTCAAAAAAGTACTAAGTTTGTCAATGGGCCATTTTGCAAAATGGGACTATGGTGCATGTCCTCTGCCCTTCCTAATGACTGATATCAGTGAATGTGTTATGTAAAGGGTGTCTAACCTTGAGTTCTGAATTTTTGGTTCAGGGAAAGGGCAGGTTTCACCTTTTAAAAAAAGTTGAAAATTATCTTTATACAGATTCCTACTTGAAAAATTGGGTCCAAATATGGAAACATTTACTCCCCCCTCCTTATTAACCACTGCAATATTGCTTGTGGTAATCTCTGGCAAAGAAAGCTTGTAGTTGTTCTACTTTGCCCACAGTATGGAGCAAACAAGCCACCACCCCCCCCCCCCCTTCCCCAACGAAATCAAGATCTATTTTATAATTTTCAATTGTATACAAAGCCTTCTATATCGGACTCAGACTTATCAATAAAACGATGGTCCGTGCACCATGTTATGTTTTGATGATTAATTTCATCAATCCGTCTAAACTTCTTATTAACTAGATTCAAGCGTATTTCAAAAAAAAATAAATAAATAAAAATACGGACGTACCGACTCCTTATTTATTCAAAGTAAAATGATTTTACGAGAGCGAGACAACCTCTTATCTTGTAAAAGCGGCAATTTTTTTGTATGACAAAACGGCGAGGTTGGGTAATCATGGTAATATGTCGAATAGTAAGACGGATCAAAAACGTATTTTAATGACATCTGATATAGTGTATTTCTATTTCCAATTTACCGTAACTCTGTAACTATATGACACGTGCTGGTCAACACGATCTAGCGATTATACATGTAAATGAAAACGCTTTCATGAACTACGTTATAGAATGGTCGTCTTTTGTTGGTCACTCGATAGAGATTGACAACGCAGTTATTTTAAATGTCCGATAGATTGACGTGCGCCGCGCCGTAGAAGCCAGACACGTTCTCAGCTCAGGTAAATAAAGCTTGCGGGGGGCTACAAGACGTTTAACACCTCGGGTTGTATACAGCCGGGGCTAATTAACCGGGAATGCGGCGGTTAAATCAATCAATTAATGCAAAGGTGTACACAAAACAGTTAATACACGAATTTTTAGGGGGGAAAATATAGCATGGCGGCCGTAAAATATAGCGTGGTGCTAATCCCGATAGCGTGGCGGTAAATCTTGATAGCGTGGCGGGGCCGCCACGCTAAAACGGCCTAGGGAGAACACTGATATGCTGTACACACATGTTGTAAAAATACACTATGTTGAAAACTTACGCCACTTGCGAACTTACAGTTTAAAGATACAAATCATCAGTACTTGATTGCACAAGCATTATACATACAAAAACTCACAGAAGTAAAGGTAGACTTTTAACTCCTTTGTAGAGAAATTGAGAATCTTTGTTTGTTGTTTACAGTTGCTGCAAGAATTTCTCAAATGCACAAGGAAAGTATTCATGGCAGTCGTCATTTATATCTAATTATGTTAAGATACTATGTATGTTTATAATGTAAAAGATGAAATTGACGCTTTTATATACATGTACATGTATGTTAAGATACCTATCTGTGTGTTTATTACGTACATGCCAATGTCACAGATGATGTTCTGAGTTTCCTCGCTGTTCAGCATGTACGCCAGACACTGCCAGGAATGTAGGAAGGTATCACTCTCCATAAAATGGTCTGCACATCCATAACCGCTGAAAATATAATTACAATATTATTAACGAACCTTTATAATGAAGGCGATTCAGAAATAATGGCAATACTTATGTAGTTCATGTATTATACACTTATTAACTATTACAATTCTTCATATACTTTCATTCATTCATTGTATTGTAGAAGATCTCTTTTAAAACTTCATGCAAACCTTTGCACATACATGTAACATCATTTGGTTCTTAGCAGCAGCTGTGATTCAAGATTGTGAAATTCTTAAGAGCTAACCAACAATTTTTAAAATATTTAAATCTAGTACAATGACTATGATGCCAGTGAAAAGTCAAGACCTGGTTATGGTTTTACCCATCATCAGCACTGTGACTTTGACCTTCAATATATGACCTTGGCCCATGTGTTCTATTCTAATGCCCTGTTTACACGACGGGTTTAATGCGCATTTAATCGAATTTAATGCGCATTAGATTTTAGCTGGGTTCACATGAGGAATCTAATGCGCATTAGTTTAATTCGCATTAGATTTAATGCGCATTAGATTTTGCCGTGTGAAGCAAAGCGAATCTAATTCGCATTAAATCTGGCGCATGCGTATATGATTTACTAGAATTCTACAGTACATTTCCATCATAACTTGGCACTTTTAATCACCCTTGGACCTCGAAACATAGAAAAAGAGGTAAAATTACTTGATGTCATTCACAATGAACCCTCTAAGTAACTGTACTGCATCTCTTAACTGTACTGCATCTCTTAACTTACGTAGAGTAACATTATATTATGACGTCATTCTATCTCACAATGACGTCATGCAATGCATGCATAAGCCCAACTTACGAAAAGGTAAATTATTATGAGCAAAACAACATACAGGCATGCATTCGACCCTTTTACTATCTTAAGTATACGGCTCTCAGTGCAAATGTACCAAAATCTAATGCGCATTAGAATAAAGCGCATCAAATCTAATGCGAATTAGATTTAATGCGCACTCATGTGAACAGGGCATTAAACAACAGGTCTGTGAAGTATTGAAATCCATACAGAAACTAAAAACATATGGCCAATGCAAGTTTTTAACTATACCACTTTCACTGTGACCTTGACCTTGCAAATTGATGTGTGTTTACTCACGATATTTCCAGTTCAGGTCCAAGTCTGTATCTTGCTCCCTTGGACTTTGCTTCTCTTATACCTACAAAACATTCAACAGAACTCTATCATGAATTGAATGAAATGAATTCAGGTATAATAATGAATATTTTTTAGCTACATGTATCATTGTATATAAGTCTCAATATCATTTTAATTCTACTAGAATCAGATTTAGGGGAATGTAGGTTTGGCCGGTATATCAGTCTGTATGTGGCAAACAAATTTAACATTTGTAATAATTTTTCGTATATGAAAGGATTTCATATTCAACATGTACAATGTATGAATAGACATTTCAATCAATACCAAAATTCGCACCTTATAAACTTGACTCATGATTTACTATTTCAAAAAAATTTAGCAATAATTTTAGCAAAAGCATTGATTGGTTTTTTATAGGACTTTCATATTTCACATATCTCAAGTTATTCCTTGTGGCAAGAACTTTCAATTGACATGATTGATACCAAAATTATGACCTAGAATTAGAAGTCTTTTAAAATATATGTGTATCAACTTTAAAATACTAACAATTGGCATAGCTACTGATTGATAAATTAATGTGAAATAGTGTCATTTAAAGCCCTTTTTTTAAATTAAAAGGGCTTTAAATTGTATTTCACAAAAATTTGTACTCCTTGTGAGGACAGCTTTCAACTGACAAAATAAACCTAAACCACTGAAGGCAATATACATAGCCTGATTGCCAAGCATCAGTTTAAGATGTTGAATACTTTATCTACCAAAGAAATTTTCAAAAAGAATTAACAAGTGAAATATGAATGCCCTACTCCTTATAGTTCAAGAGATATGGCCCATTTGATCTTATTTAACAATAACATAAATGAGGGGTCCTATTGTAAGGAATCAACAAGTGAAATATTGAAGCTGTGCCCATTACAATCCAAAAGTTTACAAATTTTTTCGGGAAGCATAAAAATCTTTAATTTAGCATTGCAGCAGCGGGGTCAAACTGAACACATTTCAGAAGGAATTTATACATTGACCCCCACAGGCCCTTGTTTCATGCAAGCTCACACCAACTGTGTGTATGTAGGGTAGGGCTGGGACGATTCAGGTATCCTTCGGTTCGGTTCGGTGAATTACAAGGCTTCGGTTCGATTAATTTCAATTCGATTCATTTGAATGAGAAAAAATACAAAGTAATTTGTTAAATGAACAAAATTAACAAAAATAAAAGTATTCAAACTAATTTGACCAACTTATCACTTCAGTCTAACATTATAATAGAGCATTAATTCACAAATGTCTGAGGAATATGAGGGTATTTACCATTATAAAAGAAAATTATCAGTTTTACATCCCAAACTATTGTGGATGCATGTGCTCCAACAGTATGTATACTGTGAGACATTAATTCAACACCTCAGGTCTCATTTTTAACAACAAAGTACTGACAGGTCTCATAGGACTTTCATAGTAAATATTTTAGTGGACATAGCTTTCCTTACATGATATTTTGCGACTACAATTCGTGTTTAGTCTTCTTGCTGCTTGCACTAGCTCTTACCAGTTAACGGAAAGTGAAAGTAGATCTAGTTTCACTTTCCGTTTCATGAGAGGCCTGAAAGTAGGAGGGGGGGGGGAATATACACGTAACTCGGCGTGATAAATGAATGTTAAACTCTTTTCTTACTTTCTGGCTTTATTAAAGGTAATTTCTAAGCTATTTCATGCATTTTCTGGTCACTATTTGGCTTCAGTTTACTCTGATTATTTATGTCTGAACCGAATCGAAATCTGCAATTCTATGTCGGTGCATCGAACCGACATTGCTAATTTCGAAGCACCGAAACTTTCGGTGCACCGCCCAGCCCTAGTGTAGGGGGTGCGAGCACACATCTTAAACAAGCTCCTCTCATTGACCTGACTTAGCTGTCTGCACAGTTTTGTCTACTTTGATGGCATATTTCAGATTAAAATTTATACTTGGGGATAGATATCAAACTCTCGTAACTAATGGTGTAATTAGTTCTATGTACGTACAACTAATACTTGTACTATACATGTATGCTCACATCGACAGAAAATAGTTTTTGGTGGGGAGTTTTCTATGTTAATTTCAGCGTGACATCGCTAAACATGCTAAAAATATTTTCTTTTACAAATATGCAAGATCGCAAATGCAGCATGTGCAGCGTGTCCGTCCTGATTTTTCGTTTAGTCACCTACCTAAACCATTGTTCAAAACTTGGGCACCTTTTCTGCTGAAGTAAATTGATGACGTCATAACAATGGAGAACAATCGAAGAGTGCACTAGAACATTCGTATAGTCTTGGTAAGAAGTATTTGTGATCTTCCGTATTGAGATTAGTGTTGGTCATACAGACATATAACGTACACCGTTAGTAACGAGAGTTTGAGATCTATCCTCCAATGTAAATTTTAATAGGAAAATATGCCGACAAAGTAGACAAAACTTTAATTTTCTGATTCCTTAAGTGAGCTGCGCAGACAGTAGAGTCAAATCACGAGTTGAAATTGCACAAGCCATTGCCATTTTATATATGCATACAATTAAGGAATAACTTTTGTGATTTGAGAATAATTTAATCACTTCTCATTAAAACTATTTAATCTGCTAGTGTTGCCAAGAGACAATTTCCCAAACAATTCCTACTCTGCATAATCCTTTCCAGGTTTCCCTCGAAATCCATCGCCCATTGGTTCAAGCAACATGTTGCAATAGTTGCTGTTCTACCCATATTGCTAGATATATGAAATTTCTATCATGTGTTGTATTTATCTACGAATAAGCAGCTTTTGTCGACCCGCTTGCCGCTTTCAACTTCTGCACTGCACCGAGTGAAGTTTACTTTCGTTTTCACAGCTCCCCAGCTAGTTCGAATGCGCATTAAGTCGATCCTGCACTCTTCATAAAAAAAATTGTTCAGAATCTGCCGATTTTGATGAACGCTTCAGTAAAAATAAAATGCATACAGTTTTTAACTTGATACCTCGAATATTGTCTTGAAAATATGCTGTTCTAAACAACTATATCAGCTCTAGTTTATAAAAAAAGTGCCCTCCTCCCATTCCACACCATACTTAATTTTTGCACTGTCCATTGTCAGGACAAATTAATATACCTAAACAAAAAACTGTGAGTTTTCTTTTTCAGATTATCATTAAAGGGCAGATCAGAAAGTCAAGGTCTCACTTGTTTGTCCATTGGAAAAGCATTGACCCATGACCTTGACTATTGACCTACCAATCCTAAACTTAAATGCCTATTGACTACTACTGTATTGAACTCGTATGAAGTTTCTTTTACGTTGCCATTAACTATGGAAAGGATGAATTTTACCTTTAAATATATACCTTTTGATGTATGCATATGCTGTGTTACAATTTAAGGAATGACAATTATGGAGCCAAAACCAACACGACGGGAACAAAAGTCTGCATTCTAAAAGAAGTAAATGGAATTTCCGTCTAGACAGGCGTCTCATAGGCCATTACAAGGCAGGGCCAGAAGTCTGCATTCTAAAAGAAGTACATAGAATTTTCGTTAAGGCAGGCGCCTCATAGGCCATTACAAGGCAGGGACAGAAGTCTGCATTCTAAAAGAAGTACATAGAATTTTCGTTTAGACAGGCGTCTCATAGGCCATTACAAGGCAGGGACAGAAGTCTGCATTCTAAAAGAAGTAGATCTACATGGAATTTCCGTCTAGGCAGGCGCCTCATAGGCCATTACAAGGCAGGGCCAGAAGTCTACATTCTAAAAGAAATACATGGAATTTCCGTCTAGGCAGGCTCCTCATATGCCATTATATGGCAGGGCCAAAAGTCTGCATTCTAAAAGAAGTACATAGAATTTTCGTTTAGGCAGGCGCCTCATTGGCCATTACAAGGCAGGGCCAGAAGTCTGCATTCTAAAAGAAATACATGGAATTCCCGTCTAGGCAGGCGCCTCATAGGCCATTACAAGGCAGGGCCAGAAGTCTGCATTCTAAGAGATGAACATGGAATTTCCGTTTAGGCAGGCGCCTCATAGGCCATTACAAGGCAGGGCCATAAGTAAGCATTCTAAAAGAAGTACATGGAATTTCCGTCTAGGCAGGCGCCTCATACCATTACAAGGCAGGGCCAAACGTCTGCATTCTAAAAGAAGTACATGGAATTTCTGTCTAGGAAGGTTAAACTCATATTTTGAAAGAAGCAATGAGAACAATTTGGATAAATCATATATAATATTAATCAACAATGAATAGTAATATGACCTTGATAATACTTCTCATAATGATTAGACCATTCCTGCAAGCTTGAAAGAAGCCAAGAAACAGCATATCAAGTGTATGTGTTGAGTGAAAGTGTGGAAATTAATTGAGGAGCACCTTTAAAATTTGTTTGGCTTCTTTGAATTATTTTAGCTTGAAGTACCACTGTGACTGATTAGGATTCATTATCCAAAACATATATGTCTGGTGTATGATTACGTCAGGTGTACAATTACGTCAGGTGTACAATTACGTCTGGTGTACAATTATATCTGGTGTACAATTACGTTGGGTGTACAATTATGTCGGGTGTACAATTACGTCTGGTGTACAATTACGTCTGGTGTACAATTACATTTGGTGTACGATTAAGTCAGGTGTACATTTACGTCTGGTGTACAATTATGTCAGGTGTACAATTACGTCTGGTGAACGATTACTTCAGGTGTACAATTACCTCTGGTGTACAATTACATCAGGTGTACAATGACGTCTGGTGTACGATAATGTCAGGTGTACGATTACGTCTGGTGTACGACTACGTCAGGTGTACAATTACATCTGGTGCACAATTACGTCAGGTGTAAAATTATGTCTGGTGTATGATTACGTCAGGTGTACAATAAAGTCTGGTGTACGATTATGTCAGGTGTACAATTACCTCTGGTGTACGATTACGTCAGGTGTACAATTACGTCTGGTGTACGATTTTGTCAGGTGTACAATTACATCTGGTACACAATTACGTCAGGTGTAAAATTATGTCTGGTGTATGATTACATCAGGTGTACAACAACGTCTGGTGTATGATTACATCAGGTGTACAATTACGTCTGGTGTATGATTACATCAGGTGTACAATTACGTCTGGTGTACGATTACGTCAGGTGTACAATTAGTCTGGTGTATGATTATGTCTGGTGTACAATTACATCTGGTGTCAATAACGTCAGATGTACAATTATGTCTGGTGTACGATTAAGTCAGGTGTACAAATACATCTGGTGTATGATTACGTCAGGTGTACAATTATGTCTGGTGTACGATTACATCAGGTGTACATATACGTCTGGTGTACGATTACGTCTGGTGTACAATTATGTCTTGTGTACGATTACATCTGGTGTACGATTACATCTGGTGTATGATAACGTCAGGTGTACAATTACGTCTAGTGAACGATTACGTCAGGTGTTAGATTACATCTGGTGTACAATTATGTCTGGTGTACGATTCTGTCTGGTGTACGATTACATCTGGTGTATGATAACGTCTGGTGTACAATTACGTCTGGTGTATGATTACGTCAGGTGTACAATTACGTCAGGTGTACAAATACGTCTGGTGTACAATTATGTCTGGTGTACAATTACGTCTGGTGTACGATTACGTCTGGTGTACAATTATGTATGGTTTACGATTATGTCTGATGTACAATTATATCTGGTGTACAATATTTTTATTATGTCTGTTGTACGATTACGTCAGGTGTACAATTATGTCAGGTGTATAATTATGTCTGGTGTACAATTACGTCTGGTGTACAATTACGTCTGGTGTACGATTACGTCAGGTGTACAATTAGTCTGGTGTATGATTATGTCTGGTGTACAATTACATCTGGTGTCAATAACGTCAGATGTACAATTATGTCTGGTGTACGATTAAGTCAGGTGTACAAATACATCTGGTGTATGATTACGTCAGGTGTACAATTATGTCTGGTGTACGATTACATCAGGTGTACATATACGTCTGGTGTACGATTACGTCTGGTGTACAATTATGTCTTGTGTACGATTACATCTGGTGTACGATTACATCTGGTGTATGATAACGTCAGGTGTACAATTACGTCTAGTGAACGATTACATCAGGTGTTAGATTACATCTGTTGTACAATTATGTCTGGTGTACGATTCTGTCTGGTGTACGATTACATCTGGTGTATGATAACGTCTGGTGTACAATTACGTCTGGTGTATGATTACGTCAGGTGTACAATTATGTCTGGTGTACAATTACGTCTGGTGTATGATTACGTCTGGTGTACAATTATGTATGGTTTACGATTACGTCTGATGTACAATTATATCTGGTGTACAATATTTTTATTATGTCTGTTGTACGATTACGTCAGGTGTACAATTATGTCAGGTGTATAATTATGTCTGGTGTACAATTACTTCAGGTGTACAATTACGTCTGGTGCACAATTACGTCAGGTGTAAATTTACGTCTGGTGTACAATTACGTCAGGTGTACAATTACGTCTGGTGAACGATTACATCAGGTGTTCGATTACATCTGGTGTACAATTATGTCTGGTGTACGATTACGTCTGGTGTACGATTACATCTGGTGAATGATTACGTCTGGTGTACAATTACGTCTGGTGTACGATTACGTCAGGTGTACAATTACGTCAGGTGTACGATTACCTCTGGTGTACAATTATGTCTGGTGTACAATTACGTCTGGTGTACGATTATGTCTGGTGTACAATTATGTATGGTTTATGATTACGTCTGTGTACAATTATGTCTGGTGTACAATTATGTCTGTTGTACGATTACGTCAGGTGTACAATTTTGTCTGGTGTACAATTATGTCAGGTGTATAATTATGTCTGGTGTACAATTAAGTCAGGTGTACAATTACATCTGGTGTAAAATTACATCTGATGTACAATTACGTCAGGTGTACTGTATTTGAATAATTTTCAGAAGGCTGCTCTTTTACGACAGAGTTGAACACTTCTCTTTTTCCTAGACAGACAGCCGGACAGACAGACAGACAGACGGACAGACAGACAGACACTGGACATAAAAATCCTTTTGCATTGCTGGTAACATAAAAACTTATGAAAACATTTTTCCTATTTATCTTTATTTACAAAGGAAACAAATCATTATTACAACAATTGGCAGCTGCCATGATAGATGACAATTACATAATGTGTAACGCAGGGAACCCCCTTAATAAATTAGTGGCCCCTGTACATGACCCCTCATAGGAAGGGAGTACCAGGGGATCCATTGATTCCTAAGGAGGAAGTAAAGTCCCTGTGATACAAAATAATTACAAATCACTCGATATCAAAGTGCTTGTATCATGTAAAATGGCATGTTTACAACTAGTGTTACTCCCTTTCATAACCATTCATATTTATCCAATGCAAATTATGTTGAGAATTTTTAATTTTCCAAAATACATAATGGATAGAAGTCTATCTACATGAACAATGTATTTACAAATGATGTAACTTGCACTTCAAGCAGCCCTTCTAGTCTGAAATAAAGTGTTACATAAAATATAAAAGTGAAAACGCTCGCTATCGTCCTTGAGTATACAAAGGATTTATGTATAATACAAGCATGGTCAATACTGCACAAAAATGTAAATTCATATGTAGACATAATAATTTTATCAACAAGTGTAAAAAAATTGTTAAAACTTGCAAATATACAAGGAAACAATTAAATATTGCCAATGGATAGTACATTGTAATATGCTTCGACACAGAGCAAGAATGTACAATAGTTGGCATTTCAATAAATAAAGATTTAGACTGATCAATATCTATCTGATCAAAAAGAGATGTTGACATTTATAATTTCTTTTTGTGCATAATACCAGATGCATTGAAAAGGATTAATTGATAAAAGTTATTAGAAAATGCTACACGTATATGTTTCATCTTGGCATATTGGTTGTGCATGTATTATTTCGACAATTAATGAGGTAATATTTGATTTATATGGGCAGTTAAGTTACTTCAGCTTCATTTTATATAATGTGAATTATCAAAAGTAGGAAAATAATTTTAAACAAATTCCTAACACTGTGTGGAGCTTTGTAAAGCATATAAAGTAATGGCTGCCTCAGTCTATCATGAATTATATCTAGAAATTAAGTGATACATGTCATAAAATAATTAATTTTATCATGAAATTCTAATCTAATCAAAATGAAAATATTGAGGATAAATTGACAATATGTTCCATGAAAAATCCATTTCTATCTAGTCTATATGTAGTCCCCTCAGAGTTTGATACAAACAGTGCTCAGTTTCACCAAAATTCTTACGAAAAATTTCAGGAATTTTCGTAACTTTCATCATCAAATAAAAGCTTAAAATGTTTTTCAAATATGCTTTCTAATATCATTTCTACATACTTAATTTAAATTCAGAAACAAATAGGCAATTTTTAGTTTATAAGAAGTATTGAGCAATCAAAAGTTATAAAATTCCTAAAAAATGTTCGTAAGCATATTTGTGAAACAGGCTGCAGGAACAAAACCATTCCAAAGAATCAAAGTCACCGGTTTCCAAAATGCTGATCAAATATGCATAAAATCATCATCTTTCTAACTCACATAAACATATGTTGTTTATAATTTGCAGACTCATGATCAATTACATACAATGCATACATATACGCCATAGAGTGTATAAGGCAGAAAAAAAGTCTTGTTAGATTAACCTTCAAGAAGTTAAAACAGACTCATTATTGGTGGCTTAGTGTTTCACCCTTAAGGAACTAAAATGTGAGACAAAATAGTCGACCGCAGTCAAACGGTTAAAATAGACCTGAGAAATGCAATGAGGCTATGTTGTTTATGAGTCTGAATTTAAATAGGTAAAACGTTCCTTACTGCATGATCTCTACAATCCTGTACCACTTACATATATATGTACACAAGTATGTACAAATTTCAGAGAATAGAGGTAATTACGCATGTATAATCTTAGGAGTAAACTTTCACATATTCTTCAGAATTTTTTTCTGAAATCTTTGGGATTTCCAGTTTGATATCTTGGCTCACAATGGTTAGTGAAAGTGAAATTTCAATGTGAAATGCTACTATAAATATTTTGGTAATGACATGACATGATCATCAATACAATATCACTTACATGAACATCTTATTTCATCTACTTTGTCAAATGCACAGCAATGGACAAGTTAAATATCAACAAGTGAGAAAAATAACTCACATTAATTTGAAAGATAACAATGCTAATCACGAGTAAAGAATGCATGTAAAACCTTAAGTAACAAGCCTCCAAATGTTCAGTATTACATGTACAATGCATGTCCAATCTACTTCAACATAGTGAATTCATCTTAAATTGTATTCTAGTGAGACCAAAAAATTGAATACTATCAACAAGCCTGTTCAATTTCCAATAAATTTTGATAAGCTACTTCAAATATTTTTGTGAAATTTTATCTATCGTAATTTGAAACATGACGACTTCATTATTGCTGAAAGTAGTATAACATGTACATCTTATAGACCACATCAGAACTTTGCATAATTTAGAAATAACTAGGTCAAATTAATTTCTATTACCATGGTTACAAGCATTTAATGTTTAAAATCATTCTACCTCCATTGTAAAGAGAAAAACAAGAACCATAAGTTACATTGTACAACATGACTTTGTATATATCAACAAGGTAAATGAAGAAAATTAGATAAATCTGAAAATCATAAGAATTGAATTAATCAGAAATCACCAACAAATTTGACAAACACCGTCACATAGACCCTATGCTCAATCTTGCTCCTCACTATAGAAGGATATGAGGATTAGGAAGGACAGGATTTAGAAACGTAATAAAAATGATGGGGGTCTGTGCAGGTGTGTAAAAAAAAGTAAGCTCAATTTCTCAGGTACTTCCTATACAAACGTGCATTCTAAATAAAATTTACAGTTTCTTTGATGCTATGTTTTGTAGAACTGTGTTAAATAAAAGATCTAAAATTTCAGTTTTACCACAATTTCATCTTCACCTATCAAATGACAGGTTACAAATGTTTGGAATTACTTTATTGTGAGAGTTTATTCATTTTTTTAAAATCCATATATATATTTTTTTTGCGTTGTTAATTGCATTGGTCCAAATCTGACATGATTGATGCTGTTGAATTGACATGAAATGTACTACTGCATGAATTACGTAATCAAACATTATATACTTACATGACACCTACTATTATAATCAGGACAGGGTATAGAGACCTCAATTGTACATGTTAAATTAGAAAATACAGCACCTTACATTCAACAGCATACATGTACAACGTTACAGGAAATACCTGTAGTCTTTTTCCAAATTCAGATGTTCTCAGTTCTCATAAAGCAGTTTACACATGCCCTAAGTGACATTTCCCCAATCTTTATACTTAAATATGTAAACGTAATTTCAAACGGAGGTAAACGATTGGGTAGAAGATTGATACTGATGAAAGGCAGCAAGATAAAAATGCATGAAACTTTTAAAGTACAAAAGAAATATGTATATCAATATACATATAACAATTTTAAATACAACTTAGCAAGAAAAAATACAAAACATTTTAATCAAAGTGTAAAAAAAAATTACAACATACATGAATACGGCACTAAGTACACTTGTTGCACAACAGGCTGGGACGACTATAAAGTATTATAATGTACCGGTACCATAAAGTACGATTGTACGGCCAATATACTGTTCCTGAACTAAACTCATTAAGTCTACTCTGCATCAACAGGCTCTGACTTGATCGCTATTTTTGTTACCGGTTGAACAGGCATCATTTTGACACTGAGCACAGACGGATTTACCATATTAAGGTTACCGATCACAGGGACAGTGGTGACACCTACAGTGCCAAGACCTACAGTGCTGACACCTACAGAGCTGTTTGGGATGACATTGAATGAGGTCAAGGTCTGATCATATTTTGATGGTCTAGAAGTGACTGGAACATGGTAGATAGAGGTGGGCTTATGGTCGGCTAGCTGCTCAGACAGTTTGGGGTTGTACTCAATGTAGCCACTAGAAAAATATCGCTTTGGAGGTGGGTGGCCTTCAGGTTCCTCTCTGGGAGAAGTTAGGAGATCTGTCAAGCTGCGTTTTTTCATGGGTTTGTGTTTATCTTGAAGAGTTGACAGATGTTCCTTTTTGGAGTCTGGGTTGGATTTGATAGAGTTCCTGGCACTAAGCATTGCTGTGACAACAGCAACGTCCATCTCATGCTGGGAATAATACACACGGGACTGTAAGGTTTCTGCCGACATGGGCGGACTCTCTCGATTGTGGATCAGAAGCTGCATGCTGTCTGGGACTCCGGTCATCAGAATGGTATTTTGGGTCGGGACTGTAACTTTCAATGGAGATAATTCGCTGGATGAGCAATGTGTATCTCCAAAGTCTTCAAATTCTACTTGTTTTATAGCGATACTTAAATCATCGGATTTACCATCTGATGCTTTATCTGAGTTATCCTCTGTAGCTAGCTTTGAAGGCTCCCTCTCAAAGGACAACAATGACTTTGGGACCTGTAAGGCTGGAGATGACCTTGACCTCATAGGAGGCGGAGCCGGGCCGGGTGAAAACTCCCTTCTCTTATCTCCACCGTTCATGATCACAGAGCTCTCTGCTCTTTTCAGGGGCTCCTCTTTGGTTGCTGCCACAGTTTGGTCCACGGGACTACACATAACCATTAAACCTAGAAAGATGACCCAAAAAAAAAATTATACAATACAGAATTTTGAATTGGAAAATTGTGCAACAGTTGAGATAAATAAAATATGGAAGTGAATTCTGAAAGCCATATATACTATATACCGTAATAGAGTTGTTTACACATTATTCTAGTAGTATATATACTGTGATAGAGTTGTTTACACAATTCAATGTAATGATTATGTTGGACTCAATGTGAAAACAAGTTCTTGTTTCAAGGTCAGAATACACAATGGTTAAAAATTCACTTCATTCCAGTAGTCAGAGATGCCTTAAGGTATCCGATGTACAATTGGGCATTTTTCTATGCCTGGTAAGGTACCATAAACTTTATATTTTGTGAAAGGTTATAATGCCCACTGTTCAGAAATAATAATTTTGGGGCCAGAAAAACAAAGGGGAATAACTGATGAAGCATTTAAATTGTCTATTTTCTCTATATAACATATGCAAAATAAAAAAAGTTGTACAAGAGTTTTTCCCCTTTGATTTTTAAGACCAGGGGGTCTTATATCTCTACTCAGGGCATCATTACCTTTCAGAAAATATATAGTTTATAGTACCTTACCAGGCATAAAATTTACCATAGTTTACAATGGAAATGATTAAAACGCTATGTAAAATGACTCAATTGTACAACGGATACCTTAATATCAATTCAGGAAACTTAAAATTTTTATTTTTAGACTGATGACCTTGATATCATGGTCAACTTCATACTGAAATTTAAAACATACATGTAGGGTAATCAAAGATTACATAGCTCGCCTGTACAGGTTTTTGTCAGAAACCAGGTTAAAGTTTTTGAAAAGTAGGTCAAAGTCCAAGGTCAAGGTCACTAGGTCAAAGGTCATGGTCTCAAATGAAAGGTCTTGTCACAAGGTATCTACATGTGAAATATCAAAGACCTACCCCTTATAGTTCAAGAGATATAGCCCAGGTTAAAGTTTTGTTTACGGACGACGCCGACGGTATGGCATTAGCTCTCCGGACTTTTTCGTCCCGGCAAGCTAAAAAATGCTTTTTCAGAAAAAAAAAACCACCCAGATGTCTCCCCCTCCCTCTAAGTTACTTTGACCTTGGGCCAAGGTTACGTGAAACCTTAGAGTCATGAGCAATATCATAATAATACATAGAGATTAGAGATATACATGTAGCAAAAACATGATTAGCATATAAAATTTCATTATAAACATATTGACCTTGATCAAATGACCTTGGATATAGGTGATCTGAAACCTATGGATCATGAGCAACAACAAACTGAAATATTAGTGATTGGATACATGTTTTAAAAGATATAGCCTAGACATGATTAGCCATTTCATTAAAAATGTACTGATCACATGACCTTGGGTCAAAGTGATGTGAAACCTTTGGATCATAAACAACAACATACTGAAATATGAAAGTGAACCAGTACTTTACAAGTTCAAGAAATATAGCCCAAACAGGATAACATGTACAATTTCATTAAAAATGCACTAAGTGACCTTGACCTTGGTCATACCGGTATGTCCTTGGGTCAAGGTGCTGTGAAATCTTTGGGGCTAAGCAACAACATACTAAAATATGAAAGTGATTGGGTAAAGTTGATAGGTTCAGGAGATAAAGCCCGGACAGGTTAGCATGTACAATTTCATTAAAAATCTACTAAGTGACCTTGACTTTTTTTACATGACCTTTGGTCGAGGTGATGTGAAACCTTTGGACCATCAGCAACAACATACTAAAATACGAAAGTCATCGGGTAAACAGTTCTAGCCCAGACAGGATAGCATGTACAATTTCATTCAAAATGAACTAAGTGACCTTGACCTTGGTCACATGACCTTGGGTCAAGGTGATGTGAAACTTGTGGATCATATTCATAAGCAACAACATACTAAAATATGAAAGTGATTGGGTACACGGTTCAGCAGATATAGCCCGGTCAGGATAGCATGTACAATTTCATTTCCAGAAGTCTCTGATGAGACTGAAGCTCTATTGGCTGTTTACTAAATTCACTAAAGTGACATCTATTTTCCAAGACTCTGGGGGTCAGGGCTTACACAAAATATCAGGTGAACATCAACATCCCATACACATTTTAATGCAAAAAGAATTATCTCTCAATCAATCATACCTTTTGAGACCTTTTTGATATAAATAGGAGAGAATTAATATCCATTTCCAAGACCATGGGGGTCTGAGGCTCAGAAAAAAATATCAGGCACACAAAAAGACCAGAGACTGATTATAATGCAAAAAGAATTAATTCTTCATCAATTATACTTTCTGAGAACTGGTGTTCACAAATTTATATTTAGGTTACTAATAAATTCCCCATGTTGAACGTCCATAAGGCAACTAGAATTATATTCCAATAACTTTGGTTGCTATTGTGACGTCACGTTCAAGTTTTGCATGTAGGGAGAATTTACCAAAGTTAAGATACATCTAACGCTGTTACAGGCAAAATGTGCGATGTTCATGCAAAGAAAAATGACGGATAATTAGAATAAATGTAAATATAAGTAATGACTGTCTTACTTTTGGTGTTCATGGGTGTATAATTCTGGTTGAACACATGCAAATTTTCTGAGAATCGCTTCGGGATTCACAGAATTTGCACGTGACCAACCAGAATAATACACCAATGAACACCAAAAGTAAGACAGTCATTTCTTAAACAAAGACTTATATAGGAGAACATGACCACACCCAACTTCAAAGACCCTGGGAGTCAGGAGCTAAAAAACATCAGGCACACAACTAGACCACAGACTCATTGTACGGTAACGCAAAACAAAGTATCTCTATATCAACCATACTTTCTGAGAACTGGTGTTCACAAGACTACATAGAGTTATTAAAGAAAATGACCACGCCCATTTCCAAGAAGACCCTGGGGGTCAGGGGCTCAAACAAAATATCAGATGTGCAACTAGACAATAGGTCCATTATAATGCAAAAAAAGAATTAACTTTTTACCTATAATACTTTTTGAGACCTGGTGTTCACAAAATTACATAAGAGTTATATAGGAGAAAATGACCACACCCATTTTTGAAGACCCTGGGGGTCAGAGGCTAAAACACAATATCAGGTGCAAAACTGGACCACAGACAGATTATATTGCGAAAAAGAAGTAACTGTCTATCATTTTCAATTTCTGAGAATGGTGTTCACAAGAGTACATAGGAGAAAATGACCACACCCATTTCCCAAGACCCTGGGGGTCAGGGGATCAAACAAAATATCAGGTGCACAACTAGACCACAGACTGATAACAATGCAAAAAGAATTAACTCTCTATTAATTGTAATTTCTGAAAATTGATGTTCACTAGATTACATAGTTATACAGGAAAGAATGAACACACCCATTTCCCAATATCCTAGGGGTCAGAGGCTAAAACAAAATACCAGGTGCACAACTGGACCAGAGACTGATTATATTGCAAAAATGATTAACTTTCTATCATTCATGATTTCTGAGAGAAAAATGGCCACACCCATTTCCAAAGACCCTGAGGGTCAGGGGATCAAACAAAATATCAGGTCCACAACTACACCACAGACTGATAACAATGCAAAAAGAATTAACTCTCTATAAATTAATTATTTCTGAGAATTGATGTTCACTAGATTACATAGAGTTATATAGGAGAAAATGACCACACCCATCTTTGAAGACCCTGGGGGTCAGAGGCTCAAACACAATATCAGGTGCACAACTAAACCATGGACCAATCTAAATGCAAAAAGATTTAAGTTTCTATCATTTACCGTTTCAGAGGAGTTGTGATCACCAAAAATTGTTAACAGACAGACAGACTGAGACGCCTGACAACATGGTATTGCATAAGCTCGACTGGTAGAGCTAAAAAATGTACTAAGTGACTTTGACCTTAGTCACATTACCTTAGATAAACAGTTCAGGAGATAAAGCCTGGACACGATGTGTGACAGACGGACGCGAAGGCAAAAACAATACGTCTTTATTTAAGGTCATGAGACTCATGACACACCTTAGGCTCACATAATTCCATGCAATATTGTTCAAATCCATGCAGGGAAAGCATAGCAAAGTTAGAGATTACCAAGCTCTCATGATAAGGTGGTAATACATGTAAATACTACACGTACAGACAACACCAACTCTGATAATCTTCAAATCTGTAAACCTTCCCATCCGGAGAAGTATAAATGTAGCATGTCTGCAGTGTGTGAAATTGACTTTTGAAGTCTTACAGACATTTGGTCTACAGTGATCTAAGTTCCTATAGACCACAGAAATTTCCTGTATACCAAACCCCCCCCCCCCCCCCCCCTTAAGTCTAATCTTTTGTGCATTCTATTAGGTAAAACAATTATTCATATTCTATTTAAATCTCTAAAAGAAAATAGGACATACCAGGCTATTATGAACCACTCTCAAAACTACCAAGAAATACCCCTTCTTTAAATAATGGAAGATAATTTAGTGGGGTGATCTATTTCATGAAGGGGACACCATTCAGATATCTTCCATGGGTGTTTTATTAGTGTACAAAGCAAATATTTATGTTCAAATTTCCTGTAGACAAGTTGGTCTATGGCTTTTTGGAATGCTATAGACCAATTCAATTTACTGTCTACTAGACAATGGCCACTGGGCCAACGTTAATTTCGCACACTGTGTCTGAATGCATCGTCAGATACCCCCGGTCTTTTGCTCTTCTTTTAAATCGATTTAAAAGAAGAGCAAAAGACTGGGGTATTCAACGATGGTCTGAATGTATATACATGAACGAAAGGTTATTTTTATTTTTTGTAGGAAAAGAGAAACAACAGACAAACAGACAATACAAAAACTATTTGCCCTAAATCAACAATTTAAGACGGACACAAAAAAGGCATCATGAAATTTTGTAGGAGAATTTTTTAAGTAACTCTTCCTTACCTCCACCATCACATTCCACACGAAATGATTTCAGCCAGTCTACAAAGGCACGAATATCCTTTACTTCTAATTTATGTACCATATCCAACACTTTCATTTTGGCACCTTGTATGCCTGAAAATAAATGTGACATAAAAAGTGATAAACTAAAGGGTATTCGTATAAATGTTGCTTTTTTTTCGTGGTATTAATCTAATGATAATTCAGACTAGCAGTAAGCTGTTGAATTGTTTATTTACCAACACTTACCAATTTTGTCATCATCAATATCTGTTTCTGTGTCCCTGCTGAGATCTGATGACAATGATGATGTAGTACCAAAGCTGTCTAACTTCCTTCCCTCGTCTATTACCAGCGGTGACTGGCGAGGCAAGTACGGAGAGTTCCTTCCCTTGGTGTTCTGAAGATTAGCTTTCTTTACGGCCTCCGAGCAAATATTTTCAATGATTGGAATGTAGGAACTCTTGATGGCATGGTTTGTGTAATTCTCAAATAGTCCAGCACACTGTTTACAAAGAAGACAAAATCTAAGGAAAACAAGTACTTTAAATCGCCAAGCAATATAAGTCCCCTACAGGCACAATTCTAAATCCCACAACTCTGCTCAGATTTAAGCAAAACTTGTAATCTGTAGTTTACTCATTTCTACTTACTAGAAAATGGAAAAAATCAAGAAAACAGTGTGTCAAGACTAACAGACAGAGTGGAAACTACATGTACTGGTCTCCTCCAGCTTTGAACATTTTGAAGGTACGGGACTTACACCATCAAGTCATGAAGGCACAAAGGGACTCGAAACCTCTTAAAAATCTGTCACCTCCTGTATAGGCACCAATTTACTGCAGGATGCAAATACAGGGATGACAGTTCATTCAGAGGGATTCAAGTCCCTGTATGAACAGATGAAGACTACAGTACAGGTACATGCTTGAAAATATTCAAAACGTTGTGCTTTTTACTGAATAAAAATAGCAATCCAAGGAATGCTTGTGTCGCCTGCGAAGCGGTTTGATTATTATTCTAGAAAGTGGATCAAAATTTTTGGTATCAGTAGAAAAGTCTTTTCAAATGAAATTCATTTGAAATATCAGACCTCTTAATTACAAATTAAAAGATATGGTCATTCTCAAATTTTCAGACAAGGGTGTCAATCATCTAGGTCAAGGTCACTACGTAAAAATTGGTAACAAAAAAGATCTCATCATAAGAAATATTAAAGACCTACTACCTACAAATTAAAAGATATATACAACCTTAGAAAAGTAGGTCAAATATCTAGGTCAAGGTCAAAAGGTAAAAAATTATGGTATGTGTAGAATGGCATTGTTAAAAGGAAAATACATGTGAAATATCAAAACCCTATCACCTACCAATCAAAAGATATAGACAATATTACTTTTCTTGAAAAGTAGATCAAATATCTAGGTCAAGGTCAAAAGGTCAAATATTATGGTCTGTGTAGAAAGGTCCTGTCACAAGGAATACTCATGTGAAATACCAAAGCCCTATAGCTTACCAATCAAAAGATATATCCATTCTCAATTTTTTTGAAAAGTAGGTCAAATATATAGGTCAAGGTCAATAGGTCAAAAACCATGGTATGTGTAGGAAGGTCTTGTCGCAAGGAATACACATGTGAAATATCAAAACCCTATCACTTACCAATCAAAAGATATAGCGAATCTTATCTTTTTTTTCAAAAATAGGTCAAATATCTAGGTCAAGGTCACAAGGTCAAAAATTATGGTATGTGTAGAAAGGTCTTGCCACAAGGATTGCACATGTGAAATATCAAAGTCCTAACACTTACCAATCAAAAGATATAACCATTCTTAATTTTTTTGAAAAGTAGGTCAAATTTGTAGGTCAAGGTCACTAGGTCAAAAATTATGGTATGTGTAAGAAGGTCTTGTCACAAGGAATACACATGTGAAATATCAAAGCCCTATCACGTACCAATCAAAAGTTATGGGCTGTGACACCCAAAGTGTGACAGACAGACAGACTGACAGACGGACGGACGGACGGACGGACGGACAGACGGACAGACGGACAACGGACAAAGTGATCCCTAAGTGTCGCTATGCTTCGCAGGCGACACAAAAATTAACCGACAATGGTTCAAAAAAGGAGACTATAACATCCACTACTCAAAATAGTACAAAATGTTCTCTTCACTCTATTTAAATTTGGCTTATAGAGATTGATCATACAAATAACGTCCAAATACCTGACAAGTTCTGGTCATAATTTTGCTGATTGTGCTGTTACCGAGCGGCGTGTTGTCATACCATACATAGTCCGCAGCTACAAAGTTTCTCTTTGGTCGCTGCCAAAAGGCGTCAGTCATAGGATGAAGATGGGACAGGTATTTGGTAAATGAGGCCACAGGACATCGTGGATCACCTAATAATATGGATCATGCAAGTTAAAAAGGTACATTGGAAATTTGTACATGTGATTGCAAGAGGTGTGAAGTTAGTTCATTAATCCTAAAATGTCACATAAAAAGTAAAAATAAATAAATGCCATACCAATGCAAATATTTACAGTAGTATTACAGTACATTGTACATGTATAGGAGTTAATAATTGATCAGTGCACTGCTCAACTGTTTTTCATAAAACAAGAAAGATCAACTGATTTATCTGCAGTGTTTAAACTCAACTCCTGAACACAAGGAAAAGTCATTTAATAAAAAATACTGCATTCTATATGGAAAATTTGTTTTAATTTTTCGTTGTACCTTGCCGCTCATACATTCTGTCTCCGATTTGTGTCCCCGGAGCTAAGGAATCTACTTCCCCTAGACCTCCCACTAATTCTTTAAAGCTGAATTTGGAGCTATTCTTCAACCAAACATAGCGTCTTCCGTCCACATCGCTACCGACCTCAAAATCAGATTTACTCATTACACGAAGAAAGTCTTTCCCCCGATTACATATGTAGAGATTGACATCAAAGAATACTTTATTTTGTAGAGTATCAGGTTGATTTGTGTCCAAGCCTGCACCGAGGTAGATTTTCTTCAAGTCCTCATATTCAATTCGCAGTCTGTGACACCTTCGATTTGGAGCCTGCTTTACAGCTACATCAAAGACATTATTTGCATGCATAAAATCTTTATCTTGGACAATGTCAATGCCTAGATTCTTTTGAAAATATCTTTGCAGACCCGTGCGGACATACTTGACTGAGCAATACAGTGGTAGCGCGTAGAAATCTTTCAGATACTCTGCAATTTGAATTGGTGGCATTTGAGAAATACTGTGCAAACTGTGCCCTTTGCTTGCTACGTAATCTTTGAAGTAATTTGTGGCAGTTTTGACATCATCTTGTGGGTCTTCCTCTACTATTTTGGAATCATCGTCTAAATCAGACTGTGAATTCGTATTCATGTCAGATGTTACCGTGGTTTTGTCAATGAGCGGGTACCTGTCCCTCTCTCGATCCATCTTGTTTCTGTTTTCCCTGTGACGTCACAACCGCGTGCACGCCATTGTCATTTATCGGGGTCGTGTAAGTTTCAGTGTACCATGGAACTGCGCAAAAGAAAGTATATTTTCATTGTTTGCACAAGTTTTAACATCCACTAAAGTCTTAGAATACTTGCGATTTTCTCGCGTTGAACATGTACTGCATAAATCAAAAGCAAATTGTGAGCAAATAATGATGTACCCCTTTAACAAAATGGACTAATCTTAAATCATTTTGTCGACATCCGGCGTGAGAGTCATCGAGCCATCAATGGAGATGACGTCAGTGGTCTTGTTTGACTTGCGTAATGACCTACTTTATCGTCATGGTGCTCATATCTGACCTTGTTGAATATAAGATATGTGTCGGTTATCTTTTTCTGTTTAGATTGTATTTGTCCTACTATCGTGTAGATCAAGATGGAGAAAAATACAAATATAAATTTTTAATATACCCCCACCCTCCCCAAGAAGTTATGAATCATGCCAGGGACGTATATAACTAAAGTTATATATACGTCCCTGATCATGCACAAAAGACTTTTTTTTAAAATTAACTTAAATTATTTTCAAAAGCATTTCTCTTTCTTCGTGTTTCATCATTTGTGGGCACCTTGTAGACGCTTTTGTAACTTGGCTGATCGATGGTGTATTGATATGTTTTGCGGGGTATTATAAAGTGGGTTTTTTTTTGTACGTAGGAGAAGCGGGGGGGGGGGGGCACAACCACTTTTCAATCACAAACTTTTATGATTCATTAACATTGTTTAAAATAGCAACATTTTGTACCATAAACATGATAAATCTACAATTTTTCGGTCAATTTTCAAAATTTTTCTTTGGCTCGCTACCGCTCGTCAGTTCTTTATAGACTTTCTGAATAATTTAGCTATTATGATCCATCCTTTATACATATAAAAATTATTACTTTATCAATGTACCTGAAGACATTTAACTCAAACTATATAGAATATTATTACATGTACTTGTTAATTAGAACATTATTACATGTACTTGTTAATGATAGGCGGTATAGAAGTATTTTCTGATAAGTCGATATTTTATTTTGCAAAAATTTCCTGGCTCGCATCCGCTCGCCAGACATTTATTCATGTACTTAAAATTTAGAATTGCACCAGAAATGTTAAAAATTGTGCATACAGAAAACCCCATTTTTAAAAAAGAAAAAAGCTCTTCCTCCACCCCCTTTTTTTCGCTTGTTAGACATTTTTGGATGTTGTGCCCCTCCACTTAAAATTGCAGGCAGAGCTACGCCGTTGCCAACTACGTACTGGAGGGAGGGGGGGGGGGGGTCCCGGGAAGGGGTATCCATCAGGCGACGATTAAAATCAAATGTTCAAAGTTAAAACAAGTGAAGTTTTTTTTTTAATCCATGTTATTGTAACAGTAGTAGCAATGTTTCAGAGAACCATGTAAGGTATGTCAGTGGCGGCTGCAGCGCCCCTTAGACAGGGAAATCAAGGGGCGAATTTTGACAATTTCAGTGACCGTAAATCATTCCCCAAAAGACAGGGTATCGGGAAAAGCGTGGAGGGAGCAAACTCCAGCCCCCCCTTCTTCCTCTATACTACGTCACTGAACAAGGTCATATTTCAGGGTCAAGATCACATTGTAAAATCCAGTCCGGACCATATCAAAGTCATAAACAGCGAAGGTTTCATGAATAAGATTTTGTAGAATTCTTGCCCAGGACCTAATTGTATCTGTACATAAATATTCATGAATTTGTTTTGCAAGATTTTCTATGTACTTTGAATTACACAGGAACACGTGCAAGCTCTTTGTGTCGATTGCTTTTCCTAAAGGCGAACTGCTGTCCAACCATTAACAACAAAGGGTCAGTAGACAATAAACAAACAAAGTGTTACTATGGATCCATCATGTTATTTCTTGGTTTGTAACAAATATGTCCTTTGATAACCCTTTATATCTAAGAAATAACACTTTGATCTGCTTTCCAGTATAATACTATTTTTAAAGTTTACAGCTTGAGAAATTGACCTTTACCTATGATGCCCTTTGATCTACTTCTTAGATATTTCAAGAATTTGTGGTGCTCAGTAATTTCTTTGATGTGAACAAAATCATTGCATTATATCTTCTAATAAATTTAGTGCATCATTTATTGGTAATTGTGATAAAACAACAAAGTGTAATAAATGTACATGCTCTGTACATATGTAAAATAAACTATATAGCTGGAGTGAATATCTAATATCACTAATATTCTATCTAAATACTCTAATAACAAAGTACAACTAACCAATGTATGTAATTCACTAACTATAACATACAAATATTATGCAAAAAGAAGACAGCATAGAGTACAAATGCTTCAATAAAATTGTTACAAAATAAATGAAATAAATTTTTTTTTTACATTCATTGATTTGAAAAAAAAAATCACATCTTTAAAATAAATTACATGTATAAGGCCATTTTATTATCAATATTATGTAGAGACATAGAGCACAACTACCAAATAAAAACAAAATCAAGAAAAAAATTGGCATATACTTGAATATAAAGTAAAATGGAGCTCAGGCATGATATTGCAAAAGTCATTACAAAAATACATAATGATCTAAAGTAATTGAAAAAGATCATACTAATGTAATACATATATATAGGAATGTATTGATATGTGCATAAAAAAATATGTTTTTTTTCTCTCAATAACACCAGCTATTAAATGTAAACAAAATCTTACAATAGCCCTTACACACAATACTTCTGTGATTTTTGACATACACAAAGTAGCACTAAATATAAGCAAAATGGATTCCTTACAGAAGAGGAGGACAAGACAAAAAATGTTGTATGATCTAAACACAAAATTTGCATATACAACCTCAAAATGTCAAATATTCATTTTAAATGAGAATATGTAAATTTTAAACAATACAAACAACAAGAAGAAATCTGACTGAGTCCAAGATCACACTTAATCTCTGTAATAAACCTAAACTCTATGAAGTAATATTTCCTATACATTTATTGTTATAGTATATATAAAAGGATAATCTCTATTCCGTGCACTATTTACCTAGTGAAAACACATGAACAATAAATGTTTAGATTATTCTCTATAAAATTCAACATAACATAATAACACAACACTATATGTATCAACAAGTAAGATTTTGAAATACAAGGTGTTCAATTTTCAATAACATAAACACTGTGCATAAAAAAGACAAATGTAGTTCCTAGAACTTTGAACAAATTTTTGTTTTAAACTATTGTCATACGTGACCTCCATATCTGACCATGACCTTGAAAATCAAATTGCCATAAGTGAGCTTCACATAAAACATGATAAACCTCTGAATGTCAAATGTATTCTTTCTTTCACTATAACAAATGTATAAGTATAAGCTATATCTTTGAAGGGAGTTCTTAAAAAGTTCATGGAAAATGTGCAATCAAGAGTGTACATAATAAATGTATGTGCCTTCATGTAATTTTTCTTCAGGTGACCTTTATTGAAAATTTGAATTATTCTTCATAACATTTTCATAAGCTGCAACAGAATTAGACCCTAAAGTTTGTACAAGATGTCACATACAAGTATAAATATACATATGACAGCATTAATAGCTACATGTATTTCAAATAGTAACCTTGCCCTTCATCTTGATAATTTCCCCCTTTTCATCTTCATTTATTGTAGCCTGTGAAAATGATTACACGTATTTATTTTGAACAGCGATATGTATTTTTTTGTAATTTATAAAACCTAATTCTCAATGTTAATATCCTTGCATTCCTCATGCAAAATTATAAATAAGCAGTAATATGTATTAATGTTCATGACCATGATTGTCTACATCATTCATAGATTCTCACTACATCATTTAACCAATCAAAGTGTATGAATTTATTATAACACACTGTATGTAAATCTAGCACCCAGTATAAATACTGTATAAACACTGCAGGAAATCCACAAAATTTTAATGTCATGTCTATATGAACTTAAATGAAATTGGAAGACTTTATAAGATACATTCGTTTTAAGAAATAACACTGTACTCTCTTTCAAACAGTAAGCAACTGGATTTCTTTATGAACATTGTACAAAAACAAGTGAGTCACACAAAATTTTTGTTTGCTTTTCCTTTTTATAAACCCTCTTTATAAAGATTTAATAGGTTTTCTTAAAACTAAACTTAAAATTGCTTCATCATACACGTACACATAATACATGTATATAATAATTACTTCATCATACACATAATACATGTATATAATAATTGAAGTTTAAAGGAGCAGATTTTGATTGTTACCAGTGAAGTACAAACTTCTGATACAACATGTAAATATTAAATGCACATACAGTGTAGTACATGCATATGTATATTGACATAATCTGATAGAAGGAGACAATTGTTTATGATACTTCAAGTTCCAACTGACAGGACAGCACCAAAAAACACTTTTTTAGTATTTGGGATCATGGGCTGATGTGACACCATACATGTACTTTACAAAAACAACTTATGGTATGCATGTCATTTCAATGTATCAGAAGATTATGTCAAATTCCATAGTAGAGTTTACTAGATTATGTAGTTTTTGTTCAATGGGCAGAAAATTGTCAATAAATACACAATATCAAAATCTGCAAAAAAAGAAGAGAGTCATAGATAATACCTACATGAGCCTATCAGTTTTATATGACATACAAATAATCATACAAAAAAGCCAATTCTTCAGTAGAGAACAGCACAATCTTGTATAAGCTTAACATGCATAATTCATTGACCATGCAAGAAGATTACCATTGAAAACAATACTTTCAAATGAATGAGATCATTATTGTGTTGCAGCAGCCAAATTCAATATCAAGGTTGTTTGGTTTGACCTTGACCTTGCTGTGAACTTTGACCTTGCTGTGAACCTTGAGCTTGCTGTGAACCTTGAGCTTGCTGTGACCCTTGACCTTGCTGTGAACCTTGACCTTGCTGTGAACCTTGACCTTGCTGTGAACCTTGACCTTGCTGTGAACCTTGACCTTGCTGTGAACCTTGAGCTTGCTGGGACCCTTGACCTTGCTGTGAACCTTGACCTTGCTGTGAACCTTGACCTTGCTGTGAACCTTGACCTTGCTGTGAACCTTGACCCTGCTGTGCTTGTTTCTGTTTTGCCATTTCTTCACGCCTCTTTTTGATCGCTTCGTTAAGTTTAGTCCTCACTATATTTAGATGGTTAATGATATACTGCTCCTGTGGCGCCATCTCATGGACTTTTGTCAAACATTTTTCTGCACGTATTAAATCTCCTCTTTCCACGTACACAACACATAAATTGTGATTAGCCTGTACATTATTGGGCTCCTGCTGGATTACAGAAGCAAAGTTTTTCTCAGCTTCATCGAGATTTTTCAGGGTGTTCACGTTTATATCCCCCATAAGCATCAGACCTTTAGTATGATCTGGATAATTCTGAAAAGTAAACATACTGAAAATAAAGAGCAGTTTCCAAGACAATTCTATTTTATTACTTTATGTTTTGATCTTTTATAGCAAACAAAGGCCCGAAGCTCGCCTTATGGTAACACATATACACTAATTTTATTGAGAAAATATGCTGAATCAAAGAATGAGAATGTACTACTATGCTTTCAAAACTTTCGTCCCCTCGCAGACAGAGTTGCTGCGGAGATGCTGGATATTCCGTCTTTTCGATTTTACTGTCCTACGTTCCATTTGTGCAGGTATCTGACGTAAAAGCATTGTGACGTCATTAAATTCCTTTGAAAACGTCATATATGTAACCCTGTTTCCCTTAATTTCAAGCTGGTTGCTATAGAATTTGATGACGTCACAATGCGTTGACGTCAGATACCTGCATAAATGGGAAGTAACTCTGTATTTCGAAAAGACTGAATTACCATTTACATCTTTTTCTCTACTCCAAGTAGAGGTATATGCTATACTCAATTTTTGTTTATAAGTTAAATTTATTGACATAATTTTTTGTAAATCAGGTAAGGAAATAGCATCAGCAACTCGGCATAACCACGGAATCATTTAGGAAACCCGACATTTCCGGTTTGAATTAACAAGGCATTTCGCTCTGATTGCTTTTCTCGTCTCGGGTGGTTTCGTACTGTCAGAAGTCTAAATATGTTTTTTTTTTCTTTTGTTCGATATGCAAAAAGTAATTTATTTTCATCTAAACATTATTCTTGCAAAATTAAGATGGCATAAAATAAGAAAATTCACACGTAGGAAATATTTGAACTTAGTTCGATTTATCTACAAGGTCAAGTGAAATGTGTTGAAAATTCATGTGCCAATGTTTGTAAACAGCAGACGACTTCTACGTCAACGCAGCCCTTCAGACCAGATCTAGATCGTTCCGATTAGGCAGTATAACTTTTATTTTCTTATAATATCCAATATACGTTCTTTAGCTCCGCTCGCATTATAAGGCTTTGCCTTGGTTCATATTATGAAATATAGAGTCATCGTCACAAAAAAAAAATCTAAAAGGGCTTACAGAAAGAAGAGTCTGTAAAAACGGCAAAGCATCCATGGGTGCCTGCATGTAGTTGGTTAATAATAGGGCAAGGTTGAAAAGGGCACTGCGGAATACTGGATCATGCTGAAATTACATATTACATTTACATCTCTTTTTAAAATCATAAAATAGAAATATTTGTTTCAATCTTTTTTTTTTTTACTTTCCATTAAAATGAAATATGAATAGTTTTGTCGAACAAATACATTGTACATCCTGTTGTCAATGCAACTTCAATGGCATTTAATTGGTACATCATCATTTATGTTAATTTAAAAAAAAGAAGCTACATGTATTATTAAAGATTTGATTCATTTATAATTAGCTTATTCTTAACAATGGAGGATATAAGAGAATTGTTCCAGTTCATTTGCTGCATTTCTTGTGGCATAATTAGATTACAATTATTTTCAATTGTCATAGAGCAACAGATCCTGGCATATGATATTAGATTAATATACATGTAATTGTCTTATAAAAATAGTTTAACTCTTTATCACTGTAATAGCACCTGGTCTGAGATATACCTTCAAACATTTCCTGAAGTCCTGTTCTGCTGTGACGTAATCTTTCAGGTCCATTCTGATCATACCTAGTGTGAAGTAAACCTTGGCATCTGCAGGGTCAATCTTCTGCAGTCTCTCTAATCTGTTCCAAAAATAAAACATTATCTCATGTCATGTCATGTTTCCAGTTCCAGAGTGGTCATGTTTATATATAAAGTTTATCTTTAAACATAGGTTGAGCAACTGAAAATATTGACATTACTAGTAGATTCCCCATGTTAAACGCCCATTAGGAAACTACAATTATATTCCAATAACTTGGGTTGCTATTGTTTTGTCACATTCAAGGTTTGCATGTAGGGAGAATTTACCAACATTAAAATACATTTGACGCTGTTAAAGGCAAAATGTGCAATGTGCATGCAAATATACACGTAAATGACCGATAATTAGAATAAATGTAATTCTAATATGACTTGATTCTTTTTCCCTATTAAGACAACAGACGCGGGCCGGGCTCTGTTCTCCAATATAGGCCCTATAGTGATAAGCCACGCCTACCCATTTTCTGAAAGCAGATAAACCGGCAGGAACTGGTTTTTACCAAGAATCGATTTCATCAAAAAAGATTTCATCAAAAGGTCGAAGTTTGGTCATCATTAGAATAGAAATAAAAAATGACAAGCCGGGCTCTATTGTCTCATAATGCCCTCGCCTCCTCAGCCAATCACATTTATCACCTCGCCGCTGACGCTGCTCGGTAATAAATGTGATTGGCTGAGGACGCTCGGGCATTATGAGACAATAGAGCCCGGCTTGTCATTTTTGTGTCGCCTGCGAAGCATAGCGACACTTAAGGATCACTTTGTCCGTTGTCCGTCTGTCCGTCCGTCAGTCTGTCTGTCTGTCACACTTTGGGTGTCACAGCCCATAACTTTTGATTGGTAAGTGATAGTACTTTGATATTTCACATGTGTATTCCTTGTAACAAGACCTTCTTACACATACCATAATTTTTGACCTAGTGACCTTGACCTAGAAATTTGACCTACTTTTCAAAAAAATTAAGAATGGATATATCTTTTGATTGGTAAGTGTTAGGGCTTTGATATTTCACATATGCAATCCTTGTGGCAAGACCTTTCTACACATACCATAATTTTTGACCTTGTGACCTTGACCAAGATATTTGACCTACTTTTGAAAAAAAGATAAGATTTGCTATATGTTTTGATTGGCAAGTGATAGGGCTTTGATATTTCACATGTGTATTCCTTGTGACAAGACCTTCCTACACATACCACGGTTTTTGACCTATTGACCTTGACCTACATATTTGACCTACTTTTCAAAAAAAAATAAGAAAGGATATATCTTATGATTGGTAAGTGATAGGGCTTTCGTATTTCACATGTGTATTCCTTGTGACAAGACCTTTCTGCACATACCATAATTTTTGACCTAGTGACCTTGACCTAGAAATTTGACCTACTTTTCAAAAAAATTAAGAATGGATATATCTTTTGATTGGTAAGTGTTAGGACTTTGATATTTCACATGTGCAATCCTTGTGGCAAGACCTTTCTACACATACCATAATTTTTGACCTTGTGACCTTGACCTAGATATTTGACCTACTTTTGAAAAAAAGATAAGATTTGCGATATCTTTTGATTAGTAAGTGATAGGGCTTTGATATTTCACATGTGTATTCCTTGTGACAAGACCTTCCTACACATACCACGGTTTTTGACCTATTGACCTTGACCTACATATTTGACCTACTTTTCAAAAAAAATTAAGAATGGATATATCTTTTGATTGGTAAGTGATAGGGCTTTGGTATTTCACATGAGTATTTCTTGTGACAAGACCTTTCTACACAGACCATAATATTTGACCTTTTGAACTTGACCTAGATATTTGATCTTCTTTTCAAGAAAAGTAATATTGGCTATATCTTTTGATTGGTAGGTGATAGGGCTTTGATATTTCACATGTATTTTCCTTTTAACAATGCCATTCTACACATACTGTAATTTTTTACCTTTTCCTAGATATTTGACCTACTTTTCTAAGGTTGTATATATCTTTTTATTGGTAGGTGATAGGTCTTATTTCTTATGATGAGACCTTTTTGTTACCAATTTTTACGCATTGACCTTGACCTAGATGATGGACACTCTTTTCTGAAAATTTGAGAATCACCACATCTTTAATTTGTAATTAAGTGGTCTGATATTTCCAATGAATTTCATTTGAAAAGACTTTTCTACTGATACCAATAATTTTGATCAACTTTCTAGAATAATAATCAAACCGCTTCGCAGGCGACACAAGCATTCCTTGGATTGCTATTTTTTATTTCTTAAATATAAGTAATGACTGTCTTACTTTTGGTGTTCATGGGTGTATAATTCTGGTTGGACACGTTCATATTTTCCAAGAATCGCTTTGCTATTCACGGAATTTGCACGTAACCAACCAGAATTATACACCCATGAACACCAAAAGTAATTTTAAGACAGTCATTTCTTAAAAGAACATAAAAACTATCCTTATGAGCTATTTTTTTTCACAATTTTTTATGCATATTGAGATCACTCACAAATGTAAGTCTGTCAATATATATTTCTGGTATTACAGTGTCTATAAGTCTAAAATAGTCCATTTTCCTGGAAATATTTACGACTGTTTTAAACCTTTATTTTATATGCGCAGACACCAGGCATCACAACATTTGGCAAAATTTTTAATTGTGACATCATATTTGATCGCACTGACTTTATGCGTTGTCATGTTTTCTATTGTGACGTCACAATGAAAATATCGCCAAATTATGTGACATCAGGTGTCAGCCCTATGAATCTACTGGAAAATCAGCTATTGCATGATAAACGTTACCTTTTAATGGCCTCCGGCCACAGTCTGGTATCCCCACTCTCATGGATCATTATGGCTGAGTTGTACAGAGATTGCTAGAAAAGAGTAAGTAATACTGAGTGCAATTATTTTTTTTATCTAAAATACACGTACATGTATTGCAAATATTTGTACAAGGATGACAATATGAAATATAAGAGAAAATACAATCTATATGTAACTAATAATTGTTATCATGGTTACTATACATTTTTAATTATAACCAAAGTTGCAGGGGACGTACAATACTATTCAGCTTTACTGTTCACTAAATCCAGAGCACCCTGTTTTCCAGGTTTTCTCTAAAATATGATATTGTCATCTTCCAGAAAGATATCAGTTTTATAGTACTCCTTTAATAGTAACAGAAAATACCATTGTTTTGACTGTACGTCAATTAATTTAGAAACAAGACAGAAAATAAAAAGTCTACGGGGATTTTCTATAGTAAAATCACTGAAAATGCATGATGTCGGACGCTTTGACGTCACTGTTTACTAATGTTGACTCGGAGAACAATATGGCAATGGCTAGAAATTAACATGGAAATTTCCCGTAGACATTTTATTTTTCGTATTGTGATTTGAAGGCAGGTGATAGGGTAAGTTGAAGTTAATTTCCAGTTACGACTAAAGGAGGTCAATTCTCGGAAACAATAATTAATAGGAAAATTCTTCAGACGACAGAATAAATCATCCAAACAAGGTGCTCTGGATTTAGTGAACAGGACGGTAGTTGGTGTTGTTGTAGGGTGCTCCTCAAAAATAATCTTTCCTGTATAAACTATATACAGAGGGTGGAATTTTATTGATACAGAATTTGGTCAAACTTTCGGTGTACACAAATTTCTTATGTTCAAAGGTCATGGCCACAAATGAGAATAATGGTCAAAATCACACATCAGGGAAAATTTTTTGAAGAACTTTTCTTTTGCTCAAGCATTCAAGTACAGACCATCAGTTGAAGATTACTGATAAACTGCTAAATTGATTCTTATGCTGTTCAAAGGGATATAAAATTTAGTTATATACAAACCACATGTTTTGGATCCACTTCCACAGCTCTCTCAAAGTTGTGCTGAGCTTCCTTTGTGTTACCTAGATCTAATGATACAACCCCAATCTGTGGATAAAATCAGAGTACATCATAAGGATTACACCATACACATCAAAATACTGGTTTTCAAATCATTTCACTGTTTAATCTCCCTGTAGCATGTTCCCACATAGCCATATTTCCTCAAAATTTGCTTGAGTTATCTCCTATGGATTACAACACTCAGACTTTATTCATCTCTGCTATGTTAAAATTGCTCTACTTGTACAATTTTTCTGATTTTTTTTTTAATAATTGTATACATCAATGTCCTGATGAGAATTACAAAGTGGATGATATTTTTAAAGAATAGTCAGAAGGTTTGATATGAAATCTCCTCTGAAAAATAAAAAAATTTATAAAACTTTTAATGCCAGTGTTTTGCATGAATAAAGCCCAAGAGTTGTAATCCAATATGGTGGCCATGGTTAACTTGGAGGTATCACATCATCATGGGAAGACACTATTATTATTCCCTTATGTCATCAAACATTTAAATATATCTTTCCATATTCATCCCAAACTGGGTATCAAAATAATACTAATATGTATTTCCTTAATAAATAATTGATTTCATTTACATTGTAGTAGACATCAGCATTTTCAGGGTCATATCTTAAAGCTGTTCTGTATTCCTCCAAGGCATCTTTTGGTCTGAAAATTGATTGTACAATTAAAAAGACTAACTTTCTGTTAAAGAGGTTTTAAATATCACTATGAAGCATACAAAAGTTTCATTTACATTGCAACAAAGTTAAAGTAATATATGGTAACGAAGGATAGTGAGATTAGAACATTATCTGGTATCCCTAAGGCTTTTTCTTCCTAATGAGAATAATATAAGCTAACACCACTGTGAGGGAGATATTGTAAATTCTCAACCCGAGTGTACAAAATTTTACAAGTCCGTGACGAGTCATGGACAAGCAAAATTTTGCACATGAGGGTTGAAAATTCACTATCCCTACCTCGCAAATCTCGCAGAAGAGTTTGATTGTTTTTCTCCAAAGTCGTCAACTTGTTAAGGCTGTTATAATCAGCCAGTCGTTCTCTATTTCCATGACGTAGCTTTTGTAACGATAGCAATGACATCAGAGGGTGAAATTGATGACGTCAGAGGGTGAGATTGATTTAACAATTTAAAAAGGTGAAATTTCATCTGTCAAATCTCAACTTATCTGATATTTATTCTATAATACAAATGTATCTCAAAATAATTGATGCTTATAGAAATTTCCACAGACAAATCTTGATATGGAGAAACTGCTGGCATAATCTGGAACTATTTTTCCACCGCGCACCGGAAGTCTACACAGTGACTCGGTGAGCATACATGAGAATCGCAAAAACAGTAAGATACAAGAGATAATACTGTGATAATAGGTAATCACAGATTATGAAGCTCACCTCGTGGCAGCAAAATTCAATTTAAACATATTTCTAAGTACATGCAAATTGGCTTTTAAAGGCAAAATCTTAATCATCCCAGTGGAAAAAGTAGGTCAAGGTCATTTTATGAAAGTTTGATCAAAGATACATCCAATATGCAAGTTTGGAACATGTAACATCTATACTTTGCTCAATATTGGCTTTTAACGACAAAATCACTCAAGCAGAAAAAGTTGGTCAAGGTCATTTTATGAATGTTTGATCAAAGATACATCCAATATGCAAGTTTGGTACATGTAGCACTTATACTTTGCTCCATATTGGCTTTTAAATGCAAAATCATTCAAGTGGAAAAAGTAGGCCACGGTCATTTTATGAAAGTTTGATCAAAGATACATCCAGTATGCAAGTTTGGTACATGTAGCACTTATACTTTGCTCAATATTGGCTTTTAAAGGCAAAATCACTCAAGCGGAAAAAGGAGGTCGAGGTCATTTTATGAAAGTTTGATCAAAGATACATCCAATATGCAAGTTTGGTACATGTAGCACTTATACTTTTCTCCATATTGGCTTTTAAAAGCAAAATCATTCAAGCGGAAAAAGTTGGCCAGATGCTGCATCCAATGCATGGTTCCATCTCAGCATCCCAAGATGAATCACTTGTGCAAGTTTGGTTACTGTAGCATCAGCAATTTGTCAGATACTGAGCTACCCCAAACTTCATAACAAAGTCACTCTGAACTACCCCAAACTTCTTAACCAAGTCACTCAAGTGGAAAATGTAGGTCAGATGTAAGGGTGAAACGTTTACACGTGTACACGGAGCCGTTTCGTTTTTTGACTGTAAACGTTTACATAATTTCTAAACGTGTACACGAACTACTGTACATGCAATAAAAAGATATTCTTTAATATCGTTTTATTGCTCTAAAAACTCTATACTTGTATTGATTTCCTGAAGTCGCGAAGTCAGTCAATTGATTCTTCATTTTACGTACGTACGAAATGTACATGTATGTGCTGTCGGAGTTATGTATGCATCCTTGATTCAAAACACTGGACAAACTTTAAACAAACGCTTAAAACAGGAAGAAAATCTGTCTGAGAATCAATCTAATCCTGTTATAGAAAGAGCCGATATCTCAAAATTGACACCGCCGCAACCGTCTCTTTCTCCGTCATTGCCGTCTATTTCTTCGTTTATTTCTCCACCCATACCTTCTCTTGATGGTCCGGTGTCCAACCTTCCACGAGTTACTGTTTTCGTAACTTACTTGCACATTTAAATTGAGGGAATTATTCAAACACATTTGAAATTAACAGTTTGATTTTTGAATCTTTGAAAGTTTTATTGCTCTACGAAACATCAGCATGTCGTATTAAAGTTGCGAATTTGATCTAGTCAAGTATAACTAAGTCGTATTTATGTCAATTTATGACCATGTCTGCAAATGAATAATAGTGGATATCACTTTTCACATTAGAAATACAAAGAAGCGTTTAAACGTTTACGTTTCGTTTACAGCCTTCCGTGTACACGTTTAGGAAATTTGGTAAACGTTTCACCCTTAGTCAGATGTAGCATCTGATGCATGGGTTCACCTCAGCATCCAAAGACGAATCACTTGTGCAAGTTTGGTTACTGTAGCATCAGTACTTTGCCAAATACTGAGCTACCTCAAACTTCTTAACCGGACGCGGACAAGGATAGGGATGCGCGGGGGTATAGCGTAAGCTCACTCAACTTTGTCGAGGTGAGCTTAAAATGTGTGGTAAAATTGAGGATTTTCCAGGTAAAAATGTGATTTTAGCTGATTCCATTCATAGCACCACTAGCAAGTTTTTAATTTTATGCCAGTCTTCTAGGTACTAGTATCATGATGATATCTATATTTACTAACCTTCCCAGTTTCACCATTATATCCCCTCTGTTGATATATCCTTGTATATAGTCTGGACGCATATTGACTGCCTTCTTTAACAACTAAATAAATGGGAAAATACAAAATGCTCATAGAAAATTTCAATAACATATCAATAACAGATACTGTAACATTTCAATAACATATCAATAACAGATACTGTAACATTTAAAGTATGCATTTATTATTGAGGTGTGCTGATACAGAATAGAATATAACTTATTTCCAGAAGGTGCACTGGTGAGAACTGCAGTACATTTCAAAATGAATGTATCTTTTCGTGAACCTTCATCTATGAAAGATTGTTAATGTGCAAATATATTTCTATCTCTTTTCATGACACCAACCAGGGTGCACATTAGAATTCCATAAAATGATGTGAATGTAGTATCAGGTTTGCAATTCAAAAGTAAACGGTGTAAATTGAAAGAAATGAATAAAAAAAATTAAGTAATCTGAAAGTCATTTGTCATGTTGTCCATGTCTGTTTTAATTTATTCCTTTCTCATGTACCACATAAATGACAGTACCTGTTCTGCTTCCAGAAGTCTGTTAGGATCTTTAGAGACAAGTGATGCCAGATTTAGAAATACATTCAAATGGTTTGGAGCTATCCTTGCAGTGTAACTCTTCCCTGTATAAAAAGAAAAAGTTTGCTACATGTACAAAATTTTGCTAAGCGTACAAAATTACACTAGATTCCAATACAAAAATTGAGTTACTCTTACTTTATAATTTGAAATCAAAGCAAGTGCATACCAAAAGGGGAGCCAGTGATGCTTCTTTGGAACAAAAAATTTCAGACTTCAGATCTTGGCCGGATTACAAAGCAAAATTTGGCTTATGAAATGATGATGTTTGTCTGTCTGTCCATCCATCTGCGTCAACAATTTGGTTTAGCCTATGTTTAGGTTAATTAGTTTTGAAACAACTACAGGGGTACAATTTTTAAACTCGGTACAGAGATAAAGCATAGTGAGATGATCTGAATGCAGGTATTGTTTTTTACCTTGACCTTGACCTTGAAAAATCTAATTTTGCATTTAGGTTAGTTGTGAAAGAACTATAAGGGGTACAATTTTTAAACTCGGTACAGAGATAAAGCATATGCGATGATCTGAATGCAGGTATTGTTTTTGACTTTGACCTTGACCTTGAAAAAATTAATTTTGCATTTTAGTTGTGAAAGAACTATAAGGGGTACAATCTTCAAACTTGGTACAGAGATAAAGCATAGTGAGAGGATCTGAACACAGGTATTGTCTTTGACGTTGAAGTTTGACCTTGAAAAATTTAATTTTGTATTTAGGTTAGTTGAAAAAGAACTACAAGGGGTACAACTTCAAACTAAGTATAGAAATATAGCAGAGTGTGAGGATCTGAACACAGGCAATGTTTCTAACCTTGAGCTTTGATCTTGACCTTGAAAATTGTAATTTTAAAAATTGAAGTTTTCTCTACTTTGTTGGCATATTTTCCGATTAAAATTTATATAGGGGGATAGATCTCAAACTCTTATAACTAATGGTGTATGATATATGTCTGTACAATGTCAATACTATGATCACAGTATAAGAAAATAATTTTAGCTAAAATTGTCGACATTCTCCAAAGACTCAATGTTAAACATTGGCAATGTCGCGCTAAAATTAACAACAAAGAAAACTCCCTTTCTAAAACTATTTTCTTTCACTGTGAGAGTAGTATTAGTCATAGGTAAAAGCAAAAGCTTAGTTACCATTTTCTTTTCAAATTTTCATGTATATGATAAAACAGTTATAGCACAGATTATGAGGTCGATATAATGATTTATGGAGTGATAAAACCAATATCAACCTCGGCCTCAGTCAATATTGGTTTTATCCCTCCATAAATCATCATATCAACCTCATCACTGTGCAATAATTATATAATGTCTCCTTCCTTTGTGTGCCTAAATATTATTTGTATTCATATGGCCCTTGACAAATTTTATTCATAGAATACTCCAATGGATTTCTTCCCTTACCTGGTTTGATGGGAGGAAATAAGTCCATAGCTTTCCTGTATGCAGACTCTGCTTGTTGTGACATGTTAAGGTTGTTGTACATCCTACCTACCTTCATATTTACCTGGTTGATATTTATATATTTACCTGGTTTGATGGGAGGAAATAAGTCCATAGCTTTCCTGTATGAAGACTCTGCTTGTTCTGACATGTTAAGGTTGTTGTACATCCTACCTACCTTCATATTTACCTGGTTGATATTTATATATTTACCTGGTTTGATGGGAGGAAATAAGTCCATAGCTTTCCTGTATGCAGACTCTGCTTGTTGTGACATGTTAAGGTTGTTGTACATCCTACCTACCTTCATATTTACCTGGTTGATATTTATATATTTACCTGGTTTGATGGGAGGAAATAAGTCCATAGCTTTCCTGTACGCAGACTCTGCCTCATGTGACATGTTAAGGTTGTTGTAAGTCCTACCTACCTTCATATTTACCTGGTTGATATTTATATATTTACCTGGTTTGATGGGAGGAAATAAGTCCATAGCTTTCCTGTATGCAGCCTCTGCCTCATGTGACATGTTAAGGTTGTTGTACATCCTACCTACCTTCATATTTACCTGGTTGATATTTATATATTTACCTGGTTTGATGGGAGGAAATAAGTCCATAGCTTTCCTGTATGCAGCCTCTGCCTCATGTGACATGTTAAGGTTGTTGTACATCCTACCTACCTTCATATTTACCTGGTTGATATTTATATATTTACCTGGTTTGATGGGAGGAAATAAGTCCATAGCTTTCCTGTATGCAGACTCTGCTTGTTGTGACATGTTAAGGTTGTTGTACAGTATATTTTGTGAAAACCAGATCTTCTGTTTTCCGGAATCTTGACTACATCGGTTTTTTCTTACGGTCCCGAGCGATTCTCCATAATGTTTAATAGTAAAATCTTTTGTGTATTCCGTATCTTGTCTATTCCGTACTCCGGCCGTCAATTAGGGTACCGATCACACTAATTAGGGTTAATTGATCACCTGTATACCGGCCTTATATAAACATCTACTCAGGTGTGATTTGGTCAACAGTAATTATACCTTCGGCAACGTATTTTTGTATAACAAAGAATTTAAAGCTATTCAGTGTACATGTTTATCATGGCGATTAATAAATAATTAAAGATATAATGCTGATAATGCATATCCATCTCATAAAAGACAAAGGAAAGAATTAAACTGGAAGAAAAAATATCTTTGATTGACGATCTGTAAAAAGTACAAAAACTCACAGAAGTATGGCATCGGAGCAAGCAACTATTGTTAGTGACATAATAAAAAATTGCAGTGATTGGGAAGGCCACGCGCCCTTTGCCATAGTCCCATTCTGATAAAAAATGGCTCATCAAATTGACAACTCGCTGCGCCCTGGTGCGCATTTTTCTTCGTGTCCCATTTTGGTTTTTAAATCTATCTAAAAGTTCTGTATTCCTATTTACGTTGTTACGTAGATCTACACCAGTAGAGGTAACGTGTGGATCATAGCTTACTGTACATGGCCAGTCAGAAGCACAAAATTCTTCTGTTGACCGACAATTAATGCAATGATACAATACAGTATTGATTTTTCTTTAACATTCTTTTTTTCCTCGTTCTGCGCCTGAGATTTAAATCTCCAACGTCCACTTACGTATCTTATCTATGTAACGGTACTTGTGTATTCGTTCGTCCGTAAAAAAGACTGAATGTTATTTATTTGCAGACTTTACGCATTATAAAAGAGAATGAAATTGTTAATGCAAATCATTAAAAACTCATCCTTGACAGATTTTTCCGCAAAAGGTAGACAATGATATGAAATCTGTTTGATCTCTCTTTATATAAGATTAAATCTGTTTGTATTTTGTATTGATATGATGATCAATTATTCTATTCATCAGTAAAGATATAGCAGTGAGCATTCTTGTGAATATTATTTCAATTTATTTGGGTCAAATATATCGATTTTCTGTACACCGGATCTTGCCGAAACCGGCCGATTCAACCGGAACCAATGAAAGCCGGTTTACACAGATTATACTGTACATCCTACCTACCTTCATATTTACCTGGTTGATATTTATATATTTACCTGGTTTGATGGGAGGAAATAAGTCCATAGCTTTCCTGTATGCAGACTCTGCTTGTTGTGACATGTTAAGGTTGTTGTACATCCTACCTACCTTCATATTTACCTGGTTGATATTTATATATTTACCTGGTTTGATGGGAGGAAATAAGTCCATAGCTTTCCTGTATGCAGACTCTGCTTGTTGTGACATGTTAAGGTTGTTGTACATCCTACCTACCTTCATATTTACCTGGTTGATATTTATATATTTACCTGGTTTGATGGGAGGAAATAAGTCCATAGCTTTCCTGTATGAAGACTCTGCTTGTTCTGACATGTTAAGGTTGTTGTACATCCTACCTACCTTCATATTTACCTGGTTGATATTTATATATTTACCTGGTTTGATGGGAGGAAATAAGTCCATAGCTTTCCTGTATGCAGACTCTGCTTGTTGTGACATGTTAAGGTTGTTGTACATCCTACCTACCTTCATATTTACCTGGTTGATATTTATATATTTACCTGGTTTGATGGGAGGAAATAAGTCCATAGCTTTCCTGTATGCAGACTCTGCCTCATGTGACATGTTAAGGTTGTTGTACATCCTACCTACCTTCATATTTACCTGGTTGATATTTATATATTTACCTGGTTTGATGGGAGGAAATAAGTCCATAGCTTTCCTGTATGCAGACTCTGCATCGTGTGACATGTTAAGGTTGTTGTACATCCTACCTACCTTCATATTTACCTGGTTGATATTTATATATTTACCTGGTTTGATGGGAGGAAATAAGTCCATAGCTTTCCTGTATGCAGACTCTGCATCGTGTGACATGTTAAGGTTGTTGTAAGTCCTACCTACATTAATATGTGCTCCAATGTCATCTGGCTGGACACTGAAAAGACAATATGATCATAAGTGGATAATGTGAATGAAAACAGAACAAGAGGCCAAAGTACCCCCAATATTGCTCTACAGAGTACAACTATATTTGATGTATCATGAAAAACTAAAACTTAGTGTTATCAATTGACCCTTCCGATTGCGGGAAAAAAAAGGCAAAAATTTGTGACGTCAAAATGCTTTTACCTCGGACAAACAAGCTTCGAACCTCCGTCAAACATCGAAATTGCATTGTGACGCCATGGAATTTCTCAATTTTTTTCCACGTTTGGAAGGGTCAATTATGAAATTCCATGCAGCAGCTAAAATCTGTTGATCTAATGTATGATGAGTTCTGTTTGTAGAACTATTTAAGATGTTTTGTTAAAAGCAAAATTCATAATAAGTTTACCAAAAGATATTCTTTAAAGGTTTTGCATTTAAGATATGGCTTATATTTTCATCAAGAATTGTAAAAGAATTCCAGTATAAACTCTATGCAAGCCAACTACATCAATTCATTTTCGAATTTTTGTACATGTGTTATTAATTATATCATGTTTTAAATCAATTTCATACCTGACAGCTTTTTGAAAATACACCAGGGCCTCTGCATAGTCAGGGACTTTTTCAAGCGCATGACCTACATTGTTAAATAGTTTGGCATTTCTTGTGTTTACTTTTAAGGCAGCTCGGAAAATACTGTATTCTGATTTCCTGAAAGAAGAGAGTATGATTGTGACACACATACTAATACGTAATTATACATGAAGTTGATTTCTGAAAATCACGTGATATCTTAGGGAGCAGCCATTTTATTTTTTTTGGGGGGGGGGGGAGGGGCAGGAAGACTTTGCAAAATAAATTCCTGGATAGAAATTTTAGGGAAAAAAATTTTCCGGCCAGAAGGGCCAGCCAAAAATTTTTTTTACGGATCATGAAATTGCCCCTCCCCCTCTCTTCCGACATTTCCACATGCCCAGTAAACACGTACTTTTTTGTGTGTCATAAACTAAGTACAAATAAAAATGGAACAAACTTTATGCAATTTGGAGTGAATTTATCAAATTCAAAAGTCATTAGCACCATATAGCCTGTCTCCATTGAGTATCATTTAAGTGAATAGATTATAAGTATCATATGCCATTCAAGAAATTAAAATGAAGTGATCTACTGGCAAGAGATGAACTCATTCTGTGTTTGATGTTTAATATGGCCGAAAAATCATGCTGAATTATTTAAACTTTTAAGTAATTTTCAACATTGGAAGATTACCAAAAAAAATTTTTCCAGCTCTTAAAATGACCAAAAAAAAAAAATTCCGGCTAGCAAAAGTCTTCCTCCCCCCCCCCCCATAAAAATCAAATGGTTGCTCCCTTTATATTCAATTACATGGCATTGTATAATGACTTTCTGACACACCACATTTGTAATATCACGTAAGAGCATTCTCATTGGCTGTAAAGATCAAATGAATCAAGATGGCATATATTCATAATAATGATTTTGGAACACTTTTAAGGGAGGAAAACGTAATAACATTTCCCAATTTTGACATCATTTGTTTATACAATCAATGTAGTGAAATATATATGTACCAGTCATAATTCCTAAGATAAGCTTTTGTCCCATGAGTCAGTAGTAGAATTCCCAGCATTCCAAGGCACAATGGCTTCAACTTCCTATTTGTTGGATAGAGTTAGAATAAAAGAATAAGAAAACTTCCAGGTAACTAATTTAAAACATATTCATCATTGTATTTAAAGGGAATTCTTTCACAGACTCAATGAAGCTAAAAAGGAATAATCATTTTGATTTGATAATTTCCAAATTATCATTATACATGTAGCAAAATTTTATCTACTTTTTTGTATGAGTTAAATCTCAATGTTTTGGCTTTTTTAATTTGTGTAAAAGAAATACATAAAAAAATTACGTAATTTTCAAGCATACGCCCATAAATAAAACTTACTCTTTTTTCTCTATAATGAGTTCTAATCCTAAAGCAACCAACATTGTGAAGCCCATACTAGGTGTGTAAAGTATCCTCTCTGCCACCACAAAGCCCACTGGGAAAAACAGGTTGGAGGCGGGAATAAATGGCAAAACCATGAGGGATAAACTCTAGGGATAATATAAAAATAATATACTGATTATGTTAACAGGGATAAACTCTGGGGATAATATAAAAATAATATACTGATTAAGTAATCAAACTGGGAAAACAGGTTGGAGTCGGGAATAAACGGCAAAAACCATGAGGGTTAAACTCTATATGAAAATAAAATACTGATAAGCTTAACAAAGCCCACTGGTTCGACAGATTGGAGGCAAGAGTATAAGACTATAGGAGAGATAAAGTATGATTGAGAGTCAAGATGGAGATATACTATTCTAGATATGATTATAACATAATGGGACAAGGCAGACAATATACTGTGATCCATCAGGTACAAATCAGTAAAATATAAGTGAAATTTGTAAGACAGGACCAGACTGGTAATACAAAATAATGAAATACAATACTCCATGAAAGTAAAAAAAATATCATTTGCAAAACTTTAAAGAAATGTCTGTTCTATTTTCATGTACATATACAGCTTATATGTTTGTTTGTTCTTCACATCCGGAGAAGAATTTCACAATAATTCAAAACTTGGTACTCCTTTATCAAGAAAGGCTTATAAGACCTTTCTTACCATGATTATGGACCTATTTCTCTTATCTTGACTCTGCAGCACGTAAACGACTAACTTTCCTAAAAAGACATAAAATATCACAGTGGCAAAATTCCTGATATCAATCAAAGAGGAGATAACTGGGATGGTTCCCATTGTCCAATCACAGCACAGAGCTGAGGGAGAGAGGAGGAGCCAAAAGTTGATTGGCAGGAGATAGTTGTAGGTCAGGTGACGAGCTGGGAAACTCTCCATGGAGGCTGGATTGTCAAACCTAAAAATCAGATAAAACATGACAGTAAAATATTATGTGGCTTTAACAGATATACATTTTTTTTGTACCTTAAATATAGCAAACTTGTTTATCCAAATAGAGATGAAAATTACTTTATATTTTTCAAAATTCCACATACATTCAATATTGAATTTATCCTCTCAATTTATCAAATTTCTAAAATAATTTGCTTGAAATAGATTTATCAGTGTCAGACAAGTTTGTAAATCATGCACTACCTTTGCTAAATGTCATAAATAGGATTTTCATCGGAGGTGAAACTGTGTCACATGAACACAAATATCTACCTAGTGAAGACAGGTTACTGTGCCCCCATGACCTTGATCCTGGCAAAAAGAAAGAACAGGGTGGTTCCAACAAGGAACCATGCCCTAACAAGATAGTATAAAATATCTACCTGGTAACGACATGTAGCTGAGCTCCCATGACCTTAATCCTGGCAAAAGAAGGAAGAGGTTGTGGTGCCAACACAGAACCCCACCCTAATGACAGTAACAAATATCTATCTACCTGGTGAAGACAGGTAACTGTGCCCCATGACTTTAATTCTGGCAAACAGAAGGAAGAGGGTGTGGTGCCATCAAGGAACCCCACCCTAATGATAGTATCAAATATCTACCTGGTAAAGACAGGTAACTGAGCTCCCATGACCTTAATCCTGGCGAACAGAAGGAACAGGGTGGTGCCAACAAGGAACCCTGCCCTAATGATGGAATTCTTAAGCCATGTTGGTATATTGGGTTTCCCTCTCACAAAACTCATCATGATTGATAGTAACTCAGCAAAAGTGGCCTGCAAAGTATAAAGATGTTATGATATAATTGTAAACAATCTGGAAACAGTATATTTGATAAAATGTCAACTTTTCTCTTTATCAAGCTCCGCAATTTTTGTAACACATAGCGGGTTTCTATTAAATTTTGTATCTCAATTTTTACTCTTTTTCATTGTTCAAATTACAAAATAAATAATTCATAATTTAAAACTCGTTTTCTCTTCATAACGGAATTTTTTTCTTTCCTCAAAGAAAAAAATCTTTACATTTATGCAAATGTGCTGAAGAACTATACAGAGGTATGATTTTTTATCCTACATACGTGTATATACATGTACCTTTTGAGCAATAAAAACCTCATATACACAACACACTCCTATAACGGTTATACCCTGTTCTTTACATAACATCGCTATGGCAACCAAAAACACAGTCAGCACCAGACTGGACCACTCTGTAACACAAATATTCATCTTAAAGATAAATTGTTATTACTGTTCATGAAACTCACTTTGGAAACTGGACAAACTCAATTTTGCCTACTGTAAATTGAATACTTCAAATACCATTCCATAAACGTATTTGGTAACATATTTGCAAAGTTAATTTCATCTGTTAATTAAGTTGCCAAGTTTTCTGCGGACTCAATGTTTAACTTCTGCAAAATCACGTTTCAATCAATATGGAAAAAGCATCATATGCTTTTTTTTTTACTTTCCCTTGAAGAAGAAAATGAATTCTTGTACCCACAAAGAAATGGAGAATATCAAAATGTACAAACAAGTTCTATCAAATGATTCTTGAGTTTCCTATCATTTCTTATGCCCCCGTAATCGGAGATAACTTTTTAATGGTAAGTGATAGCCTAAGGGCTTTCATATTTCACATGTGCATTCCTTGTGACAAGACCTTTCCTTGAACACCAAAATGTTTGACCTTGTAACCTTTAACTCAGAGTTTGACCTACTTTTAAAACACTTTAACCATGGCCATCATTTTTGAATGGTAAGTGATTTGGCTTTCATTTTTTACAGAATTTCTTACCTTGTGACCTTGACCTCAGAGTTTGACCTACTTTTGAACAAGAGCCCCAGGGGGCACAACGCTCACCTGATACCCATGCACGCTCTAATTGACATACTGACATTGAATACTGATAGTGCCAGTACCAGGATTTTAGCCCACAACCTTTCTAAAAAGATTTATGCCGGATGCAGAGAAGTTTTTTTTTTCAGACAACCTTTAAAAGTACAAAAAAGAAAAAATAGTCACATTTCAAAACAATAACTTTTTTACTGATTTGAAAAGACGGATAAGTGGTCCAACGTCATATGCCCAGCTAGTATAGTTCAATTATGCAACATCAAAAATAAAATCATATTGTACATTAATGTGCAGCAGAAAAAGAATAAAACAATGAAATGATTTCATAAATTAAGTTTATTTAAAATTGAACACAAAACCTTTCATTATTGATAGCTAGCATGCCAGAAATTATAAAGCCTGTGTTTGTGAAACGAGAATGCCCCCGGCGGCATCTTTGTTAGTATAAAGGCCATTTTCTGTTAAGAATGTGAGAGGTCAGGGTCAGCGTAATATTGGTATCAATGGAAAGATCTTGTCACAAGGAATACACATGTAAAAATTGAAACCTCTATCACTCACCATTCAAAAGTTATGCCCAATGTTAAAGTTTTTGAGAAGTATGTCAAAGGTCAAGGTTATGGTCACGAGGTCAAAAATTTTGGTATCAATGGAAAGGTATTGTCACAAGGAATACACATGTGAAATATGAAACCTCTATCACCAGCTTCCATTTAAAAGTTATGCCCAATGTTAAAGTTTTTCGGAAAACAGACAGACAAACAGACAGACGGACAGGCCAAAAACTATATGCTCCCGAATCTTTTATTCCAGGGGCATAAAAAACAAAGATTTTTCGGTTTTGCCTTTATTCATATTAAAGTATACTGAAATCTATGAATACTTTTGAATAGTATTGATTTCATCTCAAATACATGAAATTTACAGTTAAAATTGTTTTAATCCAATATTTATCAGTTCAAGTGAGTTGTGCAGAAATTGGGCCAGTTTGTTTTCCAAAAAGCAGTGTATGGTGTATCAAACCTCATGACCCAGTGAAGCCACTTGAACAAATAATTTTCAGTGAATATGCTGAAATGCGGCGCTTCTTGCCTATGCATATTTCAACAGGCGAGAAGGAGCGTCGCATTTCAGCATACGCTGTTCAACAACTCAAGTGGTTTCTCTAGGTTTCGTAGTTTGAAACAAATTAAAAGGCCCATGAAATTGTTAAGCTTGTCCAACTAGCAGACCTACGACATCATTATTTACTGTTAACAAATTGTTTTACCTCATCAAAGGTCTGTTACACGGAAAAGTTGTTAGCGGAGAGAATTCATGAAATGTATCGGTTGCATAGGATTTGCCGACAAAAAGTTATTTGGTCCGATAAAAACTCATCATGTATCTATTATTTGAACAGATAAAAATTCCCAAATGTCTTATCACAGGAACCTGTCATTTTATGAGAGAAAATGTTTTATTATTCACAACCTCAGGCCTCTGTGTTCCTCTTAGAAATATTATGCATACAAGATGTCGAACACAGTGGCTTATGGTTGTAAATAATAATTTATTTTCTCTATTTAAAAAACAGCTTTCTGTGGTCCAACATTTCATAGGAAGATTTCAGGAACTCTGAACTGAATTATTTATTTCAAGAATTTCAGATATTAAATGTCCTAAAATCCAGAGGAAGAGATTACTCATTAGACGTTTCTTCAAGAAATCAGTCCGTAAATTACTTCATCTAAGAGAGTCTAAGACAGAAGAAATTAGAGCAAACTTTATACATGATAACAAGTATATGCAAGTGTTCCAAGTACATGAATGATAACCATTATGAAAGTGTTCCAAGTATAATGCATATTAAATAAAAATCTATTCCGTTTGCACTGTATCTCCTGAAATGTATTGCATTACTAAAGGTATCACATTTCTACATGGGGAATCCCCTTCGGGTACACGGCAAAACATGGCCGCTTTTGAAATCTTGTTCCCGACTTTAAAAATAAAATTCTAAATAAGTATAAAGAATTTAAATAATTGAATCATATCACATAAAAGGTCAATCAATAAGACATTGAAGCATGTGTCACTTGTTGAATTATCAGCTGTAACTATTGATGAAAGGTCGATCTAAAATGATTAATCATACAAAGAAGGTTTTTTTCCTGTAGTTGCACCTGAAACATTGGGCATGGAAAACATACATTATACCTATGTACAATCTTAAAAAATATTCCTTAAAAATCCAAAAGTGGATATCTTGACAAAATTCTTTCACTTGTAGGGTACCATGCATGAGTACCTCATACCTACAAATTGTCATGACAATCTGAAGAGTGGTTATAGAAAAGAAGCAGAAAATGTATGAAAATCAACCCCTCCCCTTCCTTTTTACATAAGAAAAAAATTCATAAAAAATCAAAAAAATAAAATTTATGCATAAAATACATATCAAAGCATTAAGTAAGTTAAATATGATAAATATGTAGTAAATGAGTGTGTAAAATCATACACTTATTGAGTTATTTAAAGAAATAGTGCAAAAATGTGCATTTCTGACTAAGTCCGAAAAGACGTCAAAAATTTGACTTCGAAGTGGAACCAAAAATAACAACACTTCTTAAGACATCTCTTTAAATCATCCTGATGCTTTCGGTTTGTCGATACATGCTTCGGTTCTGAAGAAGAAGTTTGTCAGAGGAGGGTACCCCCCGTGACCTACTTTTGGCTGTGGTGGCGCCACCTGTTGACAGATCCGGACGAAAAACAACAACACTTGTAGGGGACCATGAGTACTTCATACCTACCAAGTTTCATCAAAATCCCTTCAGCCGTTCTGGAGAAGAAGTTGAAAATGTGAAAAGTTTACGACGACGGACGACGACAACGACGACGGACGACAGACGCAACACTATGACAATAGCTCACTTGAGCCTATGGCTCAGGTGAGCTAAAAAGGGAAAAAAAATTTTGTTGGGGTCCCGCCGGGGTTTGAAGCCACTCCCCATGGGTCCATTGGGCATGGAAAACATACATTATACCTATGTACAATCTTAAAAAAATATTCCTTAAAAATCCAAAAGTGGATATCTTGACAAAATTCTTTCACTTGTAGGGTACCATGCATGAGTACCTCATACCTACAAATTGTCATGACAATCTGAAGAGTGGTTATAGAAAAGAAGCAGAAAATGTATGAAAATCACCCCCCCCCCCCTTCCTTTTTACATAAGAAAAAAATTCATAAAAAATCAAAAAAATAAAATTTAAGCATAAAATACATATCAAAGCATTAAGTAAGTTAAATATGATAAATATGTAGTAAATGAGTGTGTAAAATCATACACTTATTGAGTTATTTAAAGAAATAGTGCAAAAATGTGCATTTCTGACTAAGTCTGAAAAGACGTCAAAAACGCGTCAAAAATTTGACTTCGAAGTGGAACCAAAAATAACAACACTTCTTAAGACATCTCTCTAGATCATCCTGATGCTTTCGGTTTGTCGATACATGCTTCGGTTCTGAAGAAGAAGTTTGTCAAAGGAGGGTACCCCCCGTGACCTACTTTTGGCTGTGGTGGCGCCACCTGTTGACAGATCCGGACGAAAAACAACAACACTTGTAGGGGACCATGAGTACTTCATAACTACCAAGTTTCATCAAAATCCCTTCAGCCATTCTGGAGAAGAAGTTGAAAATGTGAAAAGTTTACGACGACGACGGACGACGGACGCAACACTATGACAATAGCTCACTTGAGCCTATGGCTCAGGTGAGCTAAAAACTATAACCTTGGCCAAACTTTTGAATGGTATTCATGTTTCACATGTGTATTTCTTGTGACAAGACCTTCCATGGATAGCAAAATTTTTGACCTTGGAGTTTGACCTTGATTTTTGAGTATGATCTACATCTAAGCTATATTACTGACAAAAATGAAGACGAGGGCATTCTTGTTTCACAAACACATGTTTTTTGTTTCTTATTTAGTTCTTGTTACGTGTATGTACATGCAATGTACTGTACATGACAACTTACGAGTCTTATTGTGATTACTGCTCTTAGCATACGTCATTAAAGCTGCCAGGAAAAATATAGATGATAACATCTCAGCTCTGCCTACTACACCTGTTACCTAAAAAATGAACAATACAGACTGAATCGTGACTTAGTGACATTCAATTTGTACTACATGTAATTAGAAAAAAAAAAAATTGTCTGAATTTCACATCCATAATAAGTTGTATTCACCAAAATTACTCGAACTTATGAATCATCCCCTTTTCTGTCATTATTTCACATCTTATGAAGTGACATACATGAAAATACTTTATAAAATGATAAGATTCAGATTTGACGTGTCATCCATCATTTAACAATTTTAATGGACCATAATAACAAAGACAAGATCAAACTAAAATTATATCTGTAATATTGAAATAAGATGTTTGATTGTACACATGTATGATATAAATCACTTACTGCTTCAGTGTGTACTGGGTGAACAGCTAACATGTATGGTTAAATCACTTACTGCTTCTGTGTGTACTGGGTGAACAGCAAACATGTATGATATAAATCACTTATTGCTTCTGTGTATACTGGGTGAACAGCAAACATGTATGATATAAATCACTCACTGCTTCAGTGTATACTGGGTGAACAGCAAACATGTATGATATAAATCACTTATTGCTTCTGTGTGTACTGGGTGAACAGCAAACATGTATGATATAAATCACTTATTGCTTCTGTGTATACTGGGTGAACAGCAAACATGTATGATATCAATCACTTACTGCTTCAGTGTGTACTGGGTGAACAGCAAACATGTATGATATAAATCACTCACTGCTTCAGTGTATACTGGGTGAACAGCAAACATGTATGATATAAATCACTTACTGCTTCAGTGTGTACTGGGTGAACAGCAAACATGTATGATATAAATCACTCACTGCTTCAGTGTGTACTGGGTGAACAGCAAACATGTATGATATAAATCACTCACTGCTTCAGTGTGTACTGGGTGAACAGCAAACATGTATGATATAAATCACTCACTGCTTCAGTGTATACTGGGTGAACAGCAAACATGTATGATATAAATCACTTACTGCTTCAGTGTGTACTGGGTGAACAGCAAACATGTATGATATAAATCACTCACTGCTTCAGTGTGTACTGGGTGAACAGCAAACATGTATGATATAAATCACTCACTGCTTCAGTGTATACTGGGTGAACAGCAAACATGTATGATATAAATCACTCACTGCTTCAGTGTGTACTGGGTGAACAGCAAACATGTATGATATAAATCACTCACTGCTTCAGTGTATACTGGGTGAACAGCAAACATGTATGATATAATTCACTTACTGCTTCTGTATGTACTGGGTGAACAGCAAACATGTATGATATAAATCACTTACTGCTTCAGTGTGTACAGGGTGAACAGCAAACATGTATGATATAAATCACTTACTGCTTCAGTGTGTACTGGGTGAACAGCAAACATCAATGATATAAATCACTTACTGCTTCAGTGTGTACAGGGTGAACAGCAAACATCAATGATATAAATCACTTACTGCTTCAGTGTGTTCTGGGTGAACAGCAAACATGTATGATATAAATCACTTACTGCTTCAGTGTGTACTGGGTGAACAGCAAACATCAATGATATAAATCACTTACTGCTTCAGTGTGTACAGGGTGAACAGCAAACATGTATGATATAAATCACTTACTGCTTCAGTGTATACTGGGTGAACAGCAAACATGTATGATATAAATCACTTATTGCTTCTGTGTATACTGGGTGAACAGCAAACATGTATGATATAAATCACTTACTGCTTCAGTGTGTTCTGGGTGAACAGCAAACATGTATGGTATAAATCACTCACTGCTTCAGTGTGTACTGGGTGAACAGCAAACATGTATGATATAAATCACTTACTGCTTCAGTGTGTACTGGGTGAACAGCAAACATCAATGATATAAATCACTCACTGCTTCAGTGTGTACTGGGTGAACAGCAAACATGTATGATATAAATCACTTACTGCTTCAGTGTGTCCTGGGTGAACAGCCAACATGTATGATATAAATCACTCACTGCTTCAGTGTGTACTGGGTGAACAGCAAACATGTATGGTATAAATCACTCACTGCTTCAGTGTGTACTGGGTGAACAGCAAACATGTATGATATAAATCACTTACTGCTTCAGTGTGTACTGGGTGAACAGCAAACATGTATGGTATAAATCACTTACTGCTTCAGTGTGTACTGGGTGAACAGCAAACATCAATGCAGCAATAAAACTGGTCAACTCTTTAAGGAACATGTTACATATCCTACTCAGGAAGAAAAGATGAAACCATTTTTGTTTTGGTTAACATTTATACCGTTTCAATTATTTACGTAAAGTAATAATTATCAAAACACTGAAAAAATATGACAATATTCTTATCTTCAATACACAATGAATGAAAGAGAAATATTTTAGATAAATATTGTCTATATCATGATACCAAATTAGACATTACTATTTAAGATATTTGTGTCCTGGCAGACATAAGGTATGTACTGTAAATTGGTTTTTATTCGTCAAGTACCAATTTTCGTCATTTTCGTCAGTGCCTCCCTTGACGAAATTACGTATCGACAAATATAAATACTCCTGACAAAATATAGTGTAGAAAGGAAACATTGAATCTTAAGAGTTAATACGACAGGCAAATGATAAATCATTGAAAACTGAATGCGTACACAAAGTCGCATATAATGTACTCTAATTACAAAATGATATGTTTTCACAACAAGCTAGGTGGTATACATGTCTCTAATTGTTTGTTTACCAATAATTTTTAAACAAACAATGAAAACAAACACATACGGCCTATACCTGAATGTTAAGTTGGCATTCGAACAGACGAATTTATATTTTAGGGACCCTTGAATGACGAATTTACGTACTGACGAAATGGTCATTTGGAACGAATTGACGAAAAATTGGTACTGACGAAAATAAAGCAATTTACAGTATTACATTTCATTCAAAATGTTATGTCATATATATAGTACAGACAATTCATATATAATTTTACCTCATATACAATAAGCACACTACAGCATGAAGGACAACATTCACAAGATGGTAGGACATTGGTTCCAGCTCACTCACGGCATAGTTAAGACGAAAAGTCAATACACACAGAGGGCGGTAAGATTTGTGACTTTTCTCCTGTAATATGAAAAATTAATCAAGCATAAAATATACATCGTAATCAGCAGAATTTCAAAATTACAATTAGAAATCAAAATGAACATGGAAATCAAAGCAAATTTTCTGAAAAAAGGTGTAGCATTTTTAATGTTCAAAATGCATGGTTCTTTTTAATTCAGCTGATCTACATATAGGCTATGTAGAATTTGAAATTTGCCTACAATGAAATCTGACTTCAGGACTTACATACATGTATCAAATAGATCCAATTGCATTTTGCAAATTCATACATGTAACTTTTTTTTTCTCTATGATTTAAATCTAAATGATGAAAAAAGGACCAATCATTTACCATATGCATTGGAGTACCCCAAAAATCGTTCCAGAAGAGGTTTTTAATGGGAACATGAGGTCTGAGATCCTTGTTTTCTACTATGGCTGACATATCATCAAAGACAAATCCACATTCACAGGCATTATAATAACATACTGCCACCACAGCAATGATTATTGTACTGTATATATACATGGGCTCCATGGCAATTTCATGTAAATCTGAAAAATAAAAAATAAAAGTTCACTTAATGGTTGGTACAATATGACCCACTGATACTGATTGTTGTCATCTATTTGTAATATTTGGTTTCAACCACTTAAATTGTTTATTTACCGGTATAGTGTGTTCCCACATACCCATATATTTCCTCCATTTGCTAAAGTTATCTCACTCCTTAATTTACAACTCTCGGACTTTATCCATCTCTGCTATGTTAAAATTGCTCTACTTTAACAAATTTTCTTAAGTTATCACATTGTATACATCAATGTCGTGATGAGAATTACAAACACCAAGATATTTTTAAAGAATAGTCAGAAGGTTAGTTATGAAATCCCTTCTGAGTTCTTTAGTTCTACATTTTTTTAAGTCAACATTTTTCATGGTAGAAATGGATAAAGTCAATAATGAAATTGAATTTGAATTATTCTAACTTAGTCTAGTACAATTTATCTGTGGGCTTGTGGTTCAAGAAGGTTTATGTGAAAACTGTAAAAGTTGATATCATATATTGCACCTATGGGTAGGTACAATGTATATGTATCATCATATATGTGCACCTATGGGTACGTACAATGTATATGTATCATCATATACGTGCACCTATGGGTAGGTACAATGTATATGTATCATCATATACGTGCACCTATGGGTAGGTACAATGTATATGTATCATCATATACGTGCACCTATGGGTAGGTACAATGTATATGTATCATCATATACGTGCACCTATGGGTAGGTACAATGTATATGTATATGTATCATCATATATGTGCACCTATGGGTAGGTACAATGTATATGTATCGTCATATACATGCACCTATGGGTAGGTACAATGTATATGTATCATTGTATATATGCACCTATGGTACGTACAATGTATATGTATCATCATATACGTGCACCTATGGGTAATACAATGTACATGTATCATTCAGAGGTTTTTTATCACCTGTCGTATAATCAGCAAATGTAAATTAAAGCAATGAAACTTTTCAACAACATGTGCATCAGTGAAGAAAGGGAAAGGGGTCGTTTATTTATGTGGCATGAGTTGACTTTTGCCCCTTGTCCCATTCCAGAGTGCCAAAAGAATATAGACACACTATAGAGATTCTGATCGAGTATAGATGGCTGAGTAGATAAGGCGTTCAACTCTCAATTGGACGACCCTGGTTCAATTCCCAGCGCGGTTATATGAGTGTTGAAAGTCATATTCATTCATTCTTCCCTCCATAGTCCCCTGACCGAGAGGAATATATAGGGCCAAGTTGGGTACCCACGTTCATGTTACAGCAAGGGTATATCCAGGTGTGGTGGCACCTTATAAAAGCTGTTGGAAATACCGACCATTCAAGCAGTACATATAATTATACAACCCTCCTGCATACACCACATACACAAGTTGAGGGTGGGCATGAAATGGGATGGTACTCCGCCCCTTAAATAGTAGAAGGGGCTATGAGCTGAGGAACCCAAAATGGCAACAGCCTGGCTAGAGTACTCTGTAACAGCAGTTGGCGAATGAGTTCCCGGCAATATATATTCATCAATACAGCCAACTGACCCAATAGAGGACTGCCAGGTACCCAAACAGAAAGAATAAAAAGAAGATTATTTATAATCTTATCACTTTAAGATTTGCATGCGAGTTAATGTTTGATGGGTTAGATAATTTTCAAGATGCTGAATCATCCACTGCACCGATACCCTCAAAAAAGATAGTAGTGATTAGGGATGTGTTACCGCTGGGATCAGACAGTACCATAGTTCAGAGTCTTCCATGACTGAGCTATATCTGGTTTACCTTTTAGCTCACTCAATAATGCTCATGACTAGTCATCAGATACTGTTCGAGCGAGTCTCGGCTTTGGATTTTTCACAGAAAGTCACATCTGATTTGATAATGATCACATCCTTAATTGTCAACAAAAACTTCTTAATAATAATAGGATGCTCTTTTGAGTTTGATTCATTGAACACCTCTATACAGCTGTCAGAATTAGGATAATTGACCAGTGGGCAGGTGGGCGCATGGGCGGGAGCAAACGTTTCTTTACTTTTTATTTGCTATTGTAACAGGGTTTCCTCTGGTATATTTAAAGAAAACACACTGTGGCTCAGGTTCCGAGATATTTATTCAGAATTCATCAAATATGTGTATAAGTAGTGGAAAAGTAGTTGTAAGTGGTTGGAACCCTGAAACAATGTATAAACAATAATAAGACAAAGTACATGGTGACGATTCATAGACGCATGTATTTATATAAATGATATGAGAAAGTCAAGTCGCTTAGATATTTATACAATGGTTAAAAGTATGAATTGTAAGAGTAATCTCCCTTGCAAGCGACTTCAACAAATTGGTCAAACATATATTTCGATCACAAGAAATATTCTCAAAAATACGATTACGTGTATTAAACATAATTTAAGTATTTGAAATAATCAAATCACCTGATTATGGACCAGGGCCCATACACAAGGAATGGTACTGGACTATAAACTCTAAGGAATTCTCATATCCTATAGAATAAATAAGTAAATAATAAATACTACGTGCGAACAATGAAATGCACGTCTGATTATAATATTTACAATATGAAAACTATTATCATACGATTCCACAGAAATGCATGTAAATACTTTCTCTCTTTAGATACGTACGAACTTCTGAATGTTAATTCAAGGAATTATATGGATAATAAATGTTACGATTAGAAGAAATATTAAGGAGAAATAAAGTAAAGTAGACTTACGATTCAAGTCATTGTAATTTGGTTAAGTTCTTTGTAATACTCAAATGTCAGGTAATTATACGTCTTTGTTCGGCAATGTATTGTGCGTGTCTGCGGTGTTTTATGTGAAATTGACGCTTTGCGCATTTGTTTATTTGCGCCCAATGCAAATGACCAATGGTCAGCGCGGACACTATTTAAAGTGACCAATAGGTGAAAATATTAAATACAATAAAGGAGTACATAGCCTTAGGCCATGAATGAAGGAATTAGGACTTAATTTGATGAACAAGATCGTTCCGATCTTTTTCATAAAAACGGAAACGAATGAATGTTAAAAACACTATTTTATGACACCAATTATTTTGGTGGAAATATTTGACACTACCACACTATCGTTAAATTATTCATCTTTTTGTTCAATGTAGGAAAGGCATTTATAACATTTTTGCCTAAACATTCAATGGTAGTCAATTAAACTTACAAATATGTAACTTTCACAGAGAGAAAACCGGTTTAAATTCAGCGGATACTTAACACATGATCTTAAAATTTGAAATCGAGACGGGTCCGACGAGTTCCGACGTCATTTCTACTATTAATTACCGTCAGTCATGACTGACGGTATACTGTAATCATTCGTAACCTACTTGCACGGATAGAATACCTCTTAGCAATATGATTGGTTGACAATTGCATAAAATGCAAATTTCCGTCTAGGTTATTCAGAGCCTGTGTATAAGATTCTCTCACCAGGTCGGCTGAAGAGTCTAGATGACCTGACAAATGAAAGTCATATCGCATCAGTGTATTTTCTTCCGAAATATGCATCGAAAAGTCTTTGAACCGATACGTCCTATAACAATCGCAGATTTCCTAAGGAAATTTCCGTCACTTGAATCGGAAAAATGCGGAAAAGCCCGGAAATGTGCGATTGGTAAATGCATTTTCTAACTAGAATTTTACAACATTTACAGTCAGCTAACTGACGGCAAGCTTTTTGTAAAAGCTTATACTTGTATCTTCCTTTTACTTAAAACAGGGACGTATATAACTAGTTATATACGTCCCTGCTTAAAATAGCATTTTTAAACAAAGATTTATAAACTGTTTATAAGTCAATGTAAACTGAACTGAACGTTACGAAAAGATATCATTTTTTAAAACAATGAACATGCACGGGCGTATTTTTAAAAAAGATGCGCCAACGACCTCATCCGAAGCGTCGAGGGTATGGGAGGGGTAACCCTCTCCCGCAGCTTGTAAAGTTCTGCGTTCGCCTCAACACTGATGTACCTGAGTAAGATTGCTTCAGCTTGTACATGTATACGGTCGCCTCAACTTGTAAAATATTATGAGATCGCCTCAGCTTATAGCACATAGATCGCATCAGCTTACAAGTACATATGAAAATGATATTGCCTCAATTGAGATCGCCTCAGCTTGTATACATGAGATCGCCTCATGTTGTATGTGAGATCGCCAGTTTGTACACGAGATAGACTCAGCATGAACATAGCCTCAGCGGGTACATGAGATCGCCTCATTTTGTACATGAGATCGACTCATTTTGTACATGAGATCGCCTCAGCTTGTTCATGAGATCGCCAGTTTGTACATGATATCACCATAGATGATTGTTAGCATGTACTTGAGATTATTTTGATCAGCTGGTACATGATACAACACCAGCTTATAAGACGTACCCAGCTTGTACATGAGATCGTTTCAGCTTGTATACATACATACGAAATCACCTCAGGTTGTATTTGAGATCGCTTCAGGTTGTACATGACACTGCCCCCTTCCTTCCTCCCTCTCTCCCTCCCTCCCTCCATCAATCGGTTCTGTCGACTCCTCAAGATTTGAGTATTGTGACAGGAGGTTGTATATGATATAGCATCATCTTGTACTATCATCTCAGCTTATACGTGAAGTCGCTCTAGCTTGTACACGAGATCACATCAGCTTCTACATGATATCAACCCAGCTTGTATTTAGATCGTCTCTCTTTGTACCTGAGATCGCCTCAGCTTTTTCTTGAGATTACATCAGCTTGTACACGAGATCGCATCAGCTTGTACTTGAGATTGCCTCAGTTTGTACATGAGATCACCTCTGCTTGTACATTACATCGCCTCAATTTGTATTTCAGATCGCCTCAGTTTGTGTATGAGATCACATCAGTTTGTTTATGAGATTGCCTCAACTTGTACACGAGATCGTTTCAGCTTGTACATGATATCGTCTCGGCTTGTATACGAGATCTTAGATCGCCTCAGTTTGTATATGATATCGCCTCAGCTTGTACATGAGATCGCCTTAGCTTGTATCTTAGATCGTCTCAGCTTGTATATGAGATCACCTCAGGTAATAAATGGCAACCTCAGGTTGTATATATTGTACGTGAGATCGTTTCAGCTAATACATGAGATCGTTTTAGTTTGTACACGAGATCACACCAGCTTGTACTTGAGATTGCCTCAGCTTGTACATGGGATCGCTCAAATTTGTACGCGAGATCGTTTCAGCTAGTACATGAGATCGCCTTAGTTTGTTCACGAGATCACATCAGTTTGTACTTGAGATTGCCTAAGCTTGTACATGAGATCGCTTTAATTTGTACATGAGATCGCCTCAGCTTGTACATGAGATCGCCTCAGATTATAGATGAGATCACCTCAGCTTGTACACGAGATCACATCAGCTTGTATACTATGATATATATGGCGAATTCATACCCCTTTCATAAAACAGACATCACACAGTAACATCTTCGAATACGAGTGGAATGAAGAAAGAACACGAAATGTCCATTTTTCAATTTGATGTAAAGGTGATACAAATTGACTTGAATTCTTCCGATTTGTGAGTGTTCGAAGGTTTGAATACGGTGCTCCAAACATGCATGTCTCGGATAGCGAATACTTTTAAAAGTACATGTACACAGAGTTTCTTCGCTTGGATCGAGAACTACAGATATACCGGTACATGACAAGTGTACGTACATGTATTACCTACGGAGGTAAAGTTTTACGTACACTTGTCTCGAGAAGATGGGTACATGTATAAGTTTAAATGTTTTAATGACCAGCATGATTTTTTTATCAGTATAATGACTTTAAGACTCACTTGAACTAAAAGCTTAAATGATGTCGATTGTCTGTAAACTTAGATAACATTTTTCATTTACCCAAAAAATACTGACAAAGAGTATGCTTGAAATACTTAAAAATCTTCAACAGTTCTTCATTTCGGCCATGTCAATGTTTAGCCCCACATAAAGGGGCTATAAGCAAATAATACTTTTGATAGAAATAATATTTTAATAATAGAAGCAATGTACAATATCTTAAAATAAGAAAGAATAATGTTAATACAACAATAACAAGAGAACAAATTGCCGAGAGCAATGATTACAAGAACATGCATATTGAAAAGAAGATTTAGAAGAATGATGGCCAAAAAAGTTCGGGAAACATTAAATGGCATTAAGAAAAGTTCGAGGTCAAATAAAGACAAGATTAATTGGCATCAAGAAAATATTGTATCTGATGTCAAATAACGTACCATTTCAGAACATCGAATGAAACAAGACTAGTTTGAGGGTATTGAATGAAAACAAAAACATGTTGAAGACATAGTATTAAAGCAAGTACATTTTGAGGACACTGAATTACAGCAAGTACATTTTGAGGACATTGAATTATAGCAAGTACGTTTTGAGGACAATGAATTATAGCTAGTACATTTTGAAGACATTGAATTATAGCTAGTACATTTTGAAGACATTGAATTATAGCTAGTACATTTTGAAGACATTGAATTATAGCAAGTACGTTTTGAGGACATTGAATTATAGCTAGTACATTTTGAAGACATTGAATTATAGCTAGTACATTTTGAAGACATTGAATTATAGCTAGTACATTTGTGGACATTGAATTATAGCTAGTACATTTTGAAGACATTGAATTATAGCTAGTACATTTTGAAGACATTGAATTATAGCTAGTACATTTTGAAGACATTGAATTATAGCTAGTACATTTTGAGGACATTGAATTAAAGCTAGTACATTTTGAAGACATTGAATTATAGCTAGTACATTTTGAAGACAATGAATTATAGCAAGTACATTTTGGGGACACTTAATTAAAGCAAGTACATTTTGAGGACATTGAATTATAGCTAGTACATTTTGAAGACAATGAATCATAGCAAGTACATTTTGGGGACATTGAATTAAAGCTAGTACATTTTGAGGACATTGAATTATAGCTGGTACATTTTGAAGACAATGAATTATAGCAAGTACATTTGTGGACATTGAATTAAAGCAAGTACATTTTGAGGACAATGAATTATAGCTAGTATATTTTGAAGACATTGAATTATATCAAGTACATTTTGAAGACAATAAATTATAGCAAGTAAATTTGAAGACAATAAATTATAGCAAGTACATTTTGAAGACAATGAATTATAGCTAGTAAATTTTGAGGACATTGAATTATAGCAATACATTTTGAGGACAATGGAATATAGCTGGTACATTTTGTGGACATTGGACAATGAATTATAGCAAGTACATTTTGAAGGAAATGAATTATAGCAAGTACATTTTGAAGACAGTAACTTACAGGAAGTACATTTTAAGGACATTTTAAAAATAACAACAAGAACATTGTTGTATCGTTTACGTAACTTCGTATCGTTTACGTAACTTCGATTCACCGACAATGGCAACAAGACCATAGTATACAGGGATATACAGTGTGTGTTTTCGGGAAAACCAAAACAATGACTTAGTTTGAAGACTTTGTTATTACGATAACCGTTTGATTGTATTTCAGTGATAAAAGATCACAGTTTGAGGACATTACAATGGCAACAAAGTTAATGTTAAATGGAATATTGGTTAATGAAAATAATAACAATAATCAGTTTGAGAACTATCGTTCCCCATTTTTCCTTGACGTTATTTTTAATGCTTTATGAGATCTGTCATCCAAATACTATAAACTCCAGGAATATGAGGTTTGTTGAAAATCTCAGTCCTCTTCATTGCATTGAATTGTCGTGTGCGTAATTCAACAAAACTCCGATAAATAATCTCAATTATGACAGCATAACCTGCGCGCAAGCGTCATCATGTTTCGTAAAATGGTTTGTAGTAAGCTGGGGGAGGGACGCCTGAACTCACAGGAGGGTACTGGGAGGGTTGTGGTGGAGGGTACACTCCCTCATAGGGAGGTGGGGGCGCCGTGGGTGGTGGGGCCGCCATGGGTGGCGGGGGACCACTCGGCGATACAGCGTTTTTAGGCACCAGTTTCCTATTTGATGATGGTCTATGTGTAGATTGTGGTGGGGGTGCCTGTTTCACGGGTTTTCCTTTATGAGTTACAAATATTTTGACGAATCTTTCACGGATTTCTTGTCTTCTACAGACTTTGATGAGGACGATAGTGATGATGATAACGGCGATGACACCAAATACTACACCAGCGATCCAGCCCTGGTCCCTGAAAAAATAGAAAGGAAAATAGGTCAAATTTGGTAAAAAATATACTAGTATTAAAAGTATACAAAATATAATATAATGTGAAATCCTGCATGTTTTTGGGGTCTGCTTACATATCTTACAGTGATTAAGATAACTTCTACAAGATAGCTTGTGTACGTTTGCCCTTACATTTGTTTTCTTATGTGAGGAAAAAAGGATTAAATGTAAAGACACAAGCAATCAAAGAAATCCTAATTTAAATTATTAACTCAAAATCGATTAATCATTTGAAAATCTTGTACCCACAGTTCACCTTAAATTTGAAAATATAGATATCCAAGATTTGAAAAAAAGACGATCAACATGGACATACTTTTAGCGACAAAAGTTTGGATTGTGACCAAAAAGGAAATTTATAATCGAACTCATAAATATTCTGGAGATCGACAATCGATTGTCGGCAATAAACGGTTCAAAATTAATGACCATGGTCATCATCTCCTATGGTACATTCAGATACTTTTGTGTTGGTGACCGGGAAGAGTAAGCATTTACTACTAACGTATTTCCTGTAACCAGGAAGAGTAAGCATTTACAACTTACTAATTTCCTGAAACCGGGAAGAGTAAGCATTTACTACTAACATATTTCCTGTAACCAGGAAGAGTAAGTATTTAAAACTTACGTATTTCCTGTAACCAGGAAGAGTAAGCATATACTACTTACGTATTTCCTGTAACCGGGAAGAGTTAGCATTTACAACTTACGTATTTCCTGTAACCAGGAAGAGTAAGCATTTACTACTTACTAGTACGTATTTTCTGTGACCGGGAAGAGTAAGCATTTGCTACTAACGTATTTCCTGTAACCAGGAAGAGTAAGCATTTACTACTTACATATTTCCTGTGACCGGGAAGAGTAAGCATTTACTACTTACGTATTTCCTGTAACCGGGAAGAGTAAGCATTTACTACTTACGTATTTCATGTAACCGGGAAGAGTAAGCATTTACTACTTACGTATTTCCTCTGACCGGGAAGAGTAAGTGTTTACTACTTACGTATTTCCTGTAACCGGGAAGAAAAGGCATTTACTTCTTACGTATTTTCTGTGACCAGGAAGAGTAAGCATTTACTACTTTCGTATTTCCTATAACCGAGAAGAGTAAGCATTTACTACTTACGTATTTCCTGTAACCTGGAAGATTAAGAATTTACTACTTGCGTATTTCCTGTAACCGGGAAGAGTAAGCATTTACTACTTACGTATTTCCTGTAACCAGGAAGAGTAAGCATTTACTACTTACGTATTCTTATAACCGAGAAGAGTAAGCATTTACTACTTACGTATTTCCTGTAACCTGGAAGAGTAAGAATTTACTACTTACGTATTTCCTGTAACCGGGAAGAGTAAGAATTTACTACTTACGTATTTCCTGTGTAATATGTCTTTCCATAATAACGTGAGTAGTAGTAATATCTGTAGGATCTGTATGAGCGTGATCCACTGACACGTGCCCTCCCTCCTCTCCTGGCAGACACTGACCCGAGGTCAGATACTGAAATATATATAACTCATTGATAATTTCTTTTTGATCATTTATATGTATATTGTTGTGTTACTTTGTTGTGTTGTGTTAGGTTAAGACTATTCCATGAATTAGCTTATTTAGTATTTCTGGAGATGGATTTATATAAGCTTTGAGCTTTTTTTCCAAATTCTGTATTCCATAGCTTATGAATTATTGTGAATATCGTTTGTTTCTTGAATAAATATGTTTAAACCAAAATATAGGTATAAAAAACATTTTGGGTATCATTACCATATGCATTTATTTCATAAATGGATATAACAGTATAATATGTTATTTCTTAACGAGCATACTGAAATAATGTAGATTATACAAGGATCTTGCTGGCGGCGGTATCAGCAATGAAGTTTAATGAGGGTAAAATATTTATATGAAAAAGGACTAAAGGTGACAATTTTAGAAAATAATCACTTATTTTAGCTGATGTCTCGACTTATGTAAGATATAATAAAGAATGACATATGGATAAGAATTTGGAAATGAAATGTGTTCGTTATATAACATTGACAGATGGGAGAGAAATCTTGTTTTCTCAAGAATTGCCTTTTTTCGCAATAACATACTCATTTATTACTCGACGAGTTTATTTTGAGAAATCGTAGCCACAGAAACGGCCACTTTTAAAGTACATCTCGTTTGCCGTTTCTGCGGCTTGAGAAATCGGATCACACATATCAAGCCATTTTGTTGAGTGCATCATGTGCTATATTAGTATGAAAATTGTAATGAAAAAAAAAAGAATAAGAAAGTTATCTTTGTTATACATTATAACTTAATTATAGTGTTGTGATTTTATGAATATCGCTTTGATCAGGATATTTTGCTCACATACATGACAGTAGAAAAAAAATACTAGGGGTCAAGACTGGCGTAAAAATTAAAAGGGTCGTGGATCCAATCTATGAGTCAGCGAGAAACAAAATCGGGCAAAGCATTTCGGACAAATTCCAGGGCGTCCTAGCCCTTACAGCCATCCTTGGATCCGCGCATGAGATTTTATACATAAACAAAAGACAGATCTTCGTTGGATTAGGCACTCCTCCCCTCCTCCCCTCCCCCACTCTCTGTTCTCCTCTTTATTTTATAATAAGCAAAGAAATAATGAAAGATCAGTAACATACCCAGAATTGCTATTAAAAGAATAATAATTCCTCCAAAAATAACAAAGGAAGATCGCATCCTGCATAGAGTTATATACGTCCCTGCTTAAAATAGCATTTTTAAACAAAGATTTATAAACTGTTTATAAGTCAATGTAAACTGAACTGAACGTTACGAAAAGATATCATTTTTTAAAACAATGAACATGCACGGGCGTATTTTTAAAAAAGATGCGCCAACGACCTCATCCGAAGCGTCGAGGGTATGGGAGGGGTAACCCTCTCCCGCAGCTTGTAAAGTTCTGCGTTCGCCTCAACACTGATGTACCTGAGTAAGATTGCTTCAGCTTGTACATGTATACGGTCGCCTCAACTTGTAAAATATTATGAGATCGCCTCAGCTTATAGCACATAGATCGCATCAGCTTACAAGTACATATGAAAATGATATTGCCTCAATTGAGATCGCCTCAGCTTGTATACATGAGATCGCCTCATGTTGTATGTGAGATCGCCAGTTTGTACACGAGATAGACTCAGCATGAACATAGCCTCAGCGGGTACATGGGATCGCCTCATTTTGTACATGAGATCGACTCATTTTGTACATGAGATCGCCTCAGCTTGTTCATGAGATCGCCAGTTTGTACATGATATCACCATAGATGATTGTTAGCATGTACTTGAGATTATTTTGATCAGCTGGTACATGATACAACACCAGCTTATAAGACCTACCCAGCTTGTACATGAGATCGTTTCAGCTTGTATACATACATACGAAATCACCTCAGGTTGTATTTGAGATCGCTTCAGGTTGTACATGACACTGCCCCCTTCCTTCCTCCCTCTCTCCCTCCCTCCCTCCATCAATCGGTTCTGTCGACTCCTCAAGATTTGAGTATTGTGACAGGAGGTTGTATATGATATAGCATCATCTTGTACTATCATCTCAGCTTATACGTGAAGTCGCTCTAGCTTGTACACGAGATCACATCAGCTTCTACATGATATCAACCCAGCTTGTATTTAGATCGTCTCTCTTTGTACCTGAGATCGCCTCAGCTTTTTCTTGAGATTACATCAGCTTGTACACGAGATCGCATCAGCTTGTACTTGAGATTGCCTCAGTTTGTACATGAGATCACCTCTGCTTGTACATTACATCGCCTCAATTTGTATTTCAGATCGCCTCAGTTTGTGTATGAGATCACATCAGTTTGTTTATGAGATTGCCTCAACTTGTACACGAGATCGTTTCAGCTTGTACATGATATCGTCTCGGCTTGTATACGAGATCTTAGATCGCCTCAGTTTGTATATGATATCGCCTCAGCTTGTACATGAGATCGCCTTAGCTTGTATCTTAGATCGTCTCAGCTTGTATATGAGATCACCTCAGGTAATAAATGGCAACCTCAGGTTGTATATATTGTACGTGAGATCGTTTCAGCTAATACATGAGATCGTTTTAGTTTGTACACGAGATCACACCAGCTTGTACTTGAGATTGCCTCAGCTTGTACATGGGATCGCTCAAATTTGTACGCGAGATCGTTTCAGCTAGTACATGAGATCGCCTTAGTTTGTTCACGAGATCACATCAGTTTGTACTTGAGATTGCCTAAGCTTGTACATGAGATCGCTTTAATTTGTACATGAGATCGCCTCAGCTTGTACATGAGATCGCCTCAGATTATAGATGAGATCACCTCAGCTTGTACACGAGATCACATCAGCTTGTATACTATGATATATATGGCGAATTCATACCCCTTTCATAAAACAGACATCACACAGTAACATCTTCGAATACGAGTGGAATGAAGAAAGAACACGAAATGTCCATTTTTCAATTTGATGTAAAGGTGATACAAATTGACTTGAATTCTTCCGATTTGTGAGTGTTCGAAGGTTTGAATACGGTGCTCCAAACATGCATGTCTCGGATAGCGAATACTTTTAAAAGTACATGTACACAGAGTTTCTTCGCTTGGATCGAGAACTACAGATATACCGGTACATGACAAGTGTACGTACATGTATTACCTACGGAGGTAAAGTTTTACGTACACTTGTCTCGAGAAGATGGGTACATGTATAAGTTTAAATGTTTTAATGACCAGCATGATTTTTTTATCAGTATAATGACTTTAAGACTCACTTGAACTAAAAGCTTAAATGATGTCGATTGTCTGTAAACTTAGATAACATTTTTCATTTACCCAAAAAATACTGACAAAGAGTATGCTTGAAATACTTAAAAATCTTCAACAGTTCTTCATTTCGGCCATGTCAATGTTTAGCCCCACATAAAGGGGCTATAAGCAAATAATACTTTTGATAGAAATAATATTTTAATAATAGAAGCAATGTACAATATCTTAAAATAAGAAAGAATAATGTTAATACAACAATAACAAGAGAACAAATTGCCGAGAGCAATGATTACAAGAACATGCATATTGAAAAGAAGATTTAGAAGAATGATGGCCAAAAAAGTTCGGGAAACATTAAATGGCATTAAGAAAAGTTCGAGGTCAAATAAAGACAAGATTAATTGGCATCAAGAAAATATTGTATCTGATGTCAAATAACGTACCATTTGAAACAAGACTAGTTTGAGGGTATTGAATGAAAACAAAAACATGTTGAAGACATAGTATTAAAGCAAGTACATTTTGAGGACACTGAATTACAGCAAGTACATTTTGAGGACATTGAATTATAGCAAGTACGTTTTGAGGACAATGAATTATAGCTAGTACATTTTGAAGACATTGAATTATAGCTAGTACATTTTGAAGACATTGAATTATAGCTAGTACATTTTGAAGACATTGAATTATAGCAAGTACGTTTTGAGTACATTGAATTATAGCTAGTACATTTGAAGACATTGAATTATAGCTAGTACACATTGAAGACATTGAATTATAGCTAGTACATTTGTGGACATTGAATTATAGCTAGTACATTTTGAAGACATTGAATTATAGCTAGTACATTTTGAAGACATTGAATTATAGCTAGTACATTTTGAAGACATTGAATTATAGCTAGTACATTTTGAGGACATTGAATTAAAGCTAGTACATTTTGAAGACATTGAATTATAGCTAGTACATTTTGAAGACAATGAATTATAGCAAGTACATTTTGGGGACACTTAATTAAAGCAAGTACATTTTGAGGACATTGAATTATAGCTAGTACATTTTGAAGACAATGAATCATAGCAAGTACATTTTGGGGACATTGAATTAAAGCTAGTACATTTTGAGGACATTGAATTATAGCTGGTACATTTTGAAGACAATGAATTATAGCAAGTACATTTGTGGACATTGAATTAAAGCAAGTACATTTTGAGGACAATGAATTATAGCTAGTATATTTTGAAGACATTGAATTATATCAAGTACATTTTGAAGACAATAAATTATAGCAAGTAAATTTGAAGACAATAAATTATAGCAAGTACATTTTGAAGACAATGAATTATAGCTAGTAAATTTTGAGGACATTGAATTATAGCAATACATTTTGAGGACAATGGAATATAGCTGGTACATTTTGTGGACATTGGACAATGAATTATAGCAAGTACATTTTGAAGGAAATGAATTATAGCAAGTACATTTTGAAGACAGTAACTTACAGGAAGTACATTTTAAGGACATTTTAAAAATAACAACAAGAACATTGTTGTATCGTTTACGTAACTTCGTATCGTTTACGTAACTTCGATTCACCGACAATGGCAACAAGACCATAGTATACAGGGATATACAGTGTGTGTTTTCGGGAAAACCAAAACAATGACTTAGTTTGAAGACTTTGTTATTACGATAACCGTTTGATTGTATTTCAGTGATAAAAGATCACAGTTTGAGGACATTACAATGGCAACAAAGTTAATGTTAAATGGAATATTGGTTAATGAAAATAATAACAATAATCAGTTTGAGAACTATCGTTCCCCATTTTTCCTTGACGTTATTTTTAATGCTTTATGAGATCTGTCATCCAAATACTATAAACTCCAGGAATATGAGGTTTGTTGAAAATCTCAGTCCTCTTCATTGCATTGAATTGTCGTGTGCGTAATTCAACAAAACTCCGATAAATAATCTCAATTATGACAGCATAACCTGCGCGCAAGCGTCATCATGTTTCGTAAAATGGTTTGTAGTAAGCTGGGGGAGGGACGCCTGAACTCACAGGAGGGTACTGGGAGGGTTGTGGTGGAGGGTACACTCCCTCATAGGGAGGTGGGGGCGCCGTGGGTGGTGGGGCCGCCATGGGTGGCGGGGGACCACTCGGCGATACAGCGTTTTTAGGCACCAGTTTCCTATTTGATGATGGTCTATGTGTAGATTGTGGTGGGGGTGCCTGTTTCACGGGTTTTCCTTTATGAGTTACAAATATTTTGACGAATCTTTCACGGATTTCTTGTCTTCTACAGACTTTGATGAGGACGATAGTGATGATGATAACGGCGATGACACCAAATACTACACCAGCGATCCAGCCCTGGTCCCTGAAAAAATAGAAAGGAAAATAGGTCAAATTTGGTAAAAAATATACTAGTATTAAAAGTATACAAAATATAATATAATGTGAAATCCTGCATGTTTTTGGGGTCTGCTTACATATCTTACAGTGATTAAGATAACTTCTACAAGATAGCTTGTGTACGTTTGCCCTTACATTTGTTTTCTTATGTGAGGAAAAAAGGATTAAATGTAAAGACACAAGCAATCAAAGAAATCCTAATTTAAATTATTAACTCAAAATCGATTAATCATTTGAAAATCTTGTACCCACAGTTCACCTTAAATTTGAAAATATAGATATCCAAGATTTGAAAAAAAGACGATCAACATGGACATACTTTTAGCGACAAAAGTTTGGATTGTGACCAAAAAGGAAATTTATAATCGAACTCATAAATATTCTGGAGATCGACAATCGATTGTCGGCAATAAACGGTTCAAAATTAATGACCATGGTCATCATCTCCTATGGTACATTCAGATACTTTTGTGTTGGTGACCGGGAAGAGTAAGCATTTACTACTAACGTATTTCCTGTAACCAGGAAGAGTAAGCATTTACAACTTACTAATTTCCTGAAACCGGGAAGAGTAAGCATTTACTACTAACATATTTCCTGTAACCAGGAAGAGTAAGTATTTAAAACTTACGTATTTCCTGTAACCAGGAAGAGTAAGCATATACTACTTACGTATTTCCTGTAACCGGGAAGAGTTAGCATTTACAACTTACGTATTTCCTGTAACCAGGAAGAGTAAGCATTTACTACTTACTAGTACGTATTTTCTGTGACCGGGAAGAGTAAGCATTTGCTACTAACGTATTTCCTGTAACCAGGAAGAGTAAGCATTTACTACTTACATATTTCCTGTGACCGGGAAGAGTAAGCATTTACTACTTACGTATTTCCTGTAACCGGGAAGAGTAAGCATTTACTACTTACGTATTTCATGTAACCGGGAAGAGTAAGCATTTACTACTTACGTATTTCCTCTGACCGGGAAGAGTAAGTGTTTACTACTTACGTATTTCCTGTAACCGGGAAGAAAAGGCATTTACTTCTTACGTATTTTCTGTGACCAGGAAGAGTAAGCATTTACTACTTTCGTATTTCCTATAACCGAGAAGAGTAAGCATTTACTACTTACGTATTTCCTGTAACCTGGAAGATTAAGAATTTACTACTTGCGTATTTCCTGTAACCGGGAAGAGTAAGCATTTACTACTTACGTATTTCCTGTAACCAGGAAGAGTAAGCATTTACTACTTACGTATTCTTATAACCGAGAAGAGTAAGCATTTACTACTTACGTATTTCCTGTAACCTGGAAGAGTAAGAATTTACTACTTACGTATTTCCTGTAACCGGGAAGAGTAAGAATTTACTACTTACGTATTTCCTGTGTAATATGTCTTTCCATAATAACGTGAGTAGTAGTAATATCTGTAGGATCTGTATGAGCGTGATCCACTGACACGTGCCCTCCCTCCTCTCCTGGCAGACACTGACCCGAGGTCAGATACTGAAATATATATAACTCATTGATAATTTCTTTTTGATCATTTATATGTATATTGTTGTGTTACTTTGTTGTGTTGTGTTAGGTTAAGACTATTCCATGAATTAGCTTATTTAGTATTTCTGGAGATGGATTTATATAAGCTTTGAGCTTTTTTTCCAAATTCTGTATTCCATAGCTTATGAATTATTGTGAATATCGTTTGTTTCTTGAATAAATATGTTTAAACCAAAATATAGGTATAAAAAACATTTTGGGTATCATTACCATATGCATTTATTTCATAAATGGATATAACAGTATAATATGTTATTTCTTAACGAGCATACTGAAATAATGTAGATTATACAAGGATCTTGCTGGCGGCGGTATCAGCAATGAAGTTTAATGAGGGTAAAATATTTATATGAAAAAGGACTAAAGGTGACAATTTTAGAAAATAATCACTTATTTTAGCTGATGTCTCGACTTATGTAAGATATAATAAAGAATGACATATGGATAAGAATTTGGAAATGAAATGTGTTCGTTATATAACATTGACAGATGGGAGAGAAATCTTGTTTTCTCAAGAATTGCCTTTTTTCGCAATAACATACTCATTTATTACTCGACGAGTTTATTTTGAGAAATCGTAGCCACAGAAACGGCCACTTTTAAAGTACATCTCGTTTGCCGTTTCTGCGGCTTGAGAAATCGGATCACACATATCAAGCCATTTTGTTGAGTGCATCATGTGCTATATTAGTATGAAAATTGTAATGAAAAAAAAAAAGAATAAGAAAGTTATCTTTGTTATACATTATAACTTAATTATAGTGTTGTGATTTTATGAATATCGCTTTGATCAGGATATTTTGCTCACATACATGACAGTAGAAAAAAAATACTAGGGGTCAAGACTGGCGTAAAAATTAAAAGGGTCGTGGATCCAATCTATGAGTCAGCGAGAAACAAAATCGGGCAAAGCATTTCGGACAAATTCCAGGGCGTCCTAGCCCTTACAGCCATCCTTGGATCCGCGCATGAGATTTTATACATAAACAAAAGACAGATCTTCGTTGGATTAGGCACTCCTCCCCTCCTCCCCTCCCCCACTCTCTGTTCTCCTCTTTATTTTATAATAAGCAAAGAAATAATGAAAGATCAGTAACATACCCAGAATTGCTATTAAAAGAATAATAATTCCTCCAAAAATAACAAAGGAAGATCGCATCCTGCATAGAAATTGTTTGTCCAGGCTATTTTGACAATCTCTTCGTGTAGTTAAGGCAAACTAAAATTTAAAATACCACCACATGTGTTGGAGAGATCACTGTGACTGTTAGATCAATACTAGATCTGGTATTTAAAAATTACTGAGTGTTAAACACTGGCCGATTCAATCGAGATTAAAGTTCTTTCTTTCCTTTTTGCATATGTAATGTTTTTCTTCGTTTGTTTTGTTTTGTTTTTTTCCCTTCTTTTTTTGTGAGTGCATAGATTTTATTAGAATTTGTTTTTGAGAAACTCCAACAGCAGGAAAGATATTTTTTCAAAGATATCAGCTTCAATGAAAGCAAGTCTAACAAATACTAGTTAAAGAAAAATTGTCAGGAAGAGAAGACATTTGTGGTAGCGTCACACCTTACCGGATAGCGCGAACGGACTTCTGGAACAGATACGCACCGCACGAGTACCGGCTATCTACCGGAGAAGTAACGGACGTGCAAAGAACTTCACCATGCGACGAAAAAGCAACGAATAAAACGGAAATGCAACGTATGAGAACCGGACAAAACGTACAATGAACGGACATCCGTTATACTTGTCCGTTTGCCATCGGTAACTGTCCGCTACGTCTCCGTTTTATCCGTTTCACTTCCGGCTGATGTCCGTTCGTGGCTCGAGTCTAACGGATATCAACGGACACTTAAAGGACGCCTACCGGAGGTATAATGGACGAATAACGGACAAAACGGATACCAACGTGCACGTAACGTATAAGTAACAGACGACTTAGTCCGTTCTGTCCGTTGGCAAGATTCGAGCATGCTCAAAACTTACCAACGGATAAAACGGACATCGCCGGACGAGTAACTGATAATACGGAGATTTAACGGACGACTAACGGATGAGTAACGGATGCGAACGGAGACCAACGGATTGAAAATTTTGTTATCCGTTACTCGTTCGTTCGCGTTATCCGGCTAGTCGTAACTGAGGTATTACTCCGATTTGATATGATATGGACGGTCGTATGAACGATTGTATCTTGTGCATAGACACCTTCTCCTCCTCTTGAAACTCTTTTCCACGTTTCTATGCGAACTTTTCACATAATGACACGCTCCCTCCCCGGTCGGACTGGAACCTCCCTAAACTATTTTCAGTTTTTTTTTTTAGCTCCAAGCAAACATATTATTTTGTCAAAATTCATAACTCATCGCCCACAAATCGTAATTTTTATGTATTTTCAAACCACCGACTCATCTAATACTGGGTATAATCCACATATCCCCATAATACATTCTGACAGTATTATTATTTTCAATATGTTTTTGCTTACTTGTTACGGCTTTGGAGGAAATGTCAAAAACCCACACTCTGTGGGATAGGGACCTTCGATCGATTAACCCTTTCATCTGTAAATGAAAGTTTGATGTGTTTTACAGTAGAGATTTAGTCCAGGTCATCTTACAGCGGTATGGCGTCATTACGGACTTTGTTTGCAATCTAGATTTAATTTTTTAACAGTCATACTCAGCACGGACCCACTGAGCCACGGCCGTCAGTCAGATTATGTCCCAGCACGCACTTGTAAAAATATAACTTTTATTTATCAAAAACCCAATACGGGGTCAAGTGTCCACAAGCGACCGTAGACATGATCAGTAATTATACTGAAGAGGGCACAAGGCCTTCTCTGTCTTTATGTAGGTAATTCATTTATCACCAGATAAATTATATATAGATTTTAAAAAATTCTATTTTCCAGAGAAATTAGATTCTAAATATCATATTCTAGACAATATTCAAAAAAAAATAATCTTTTGAATTTGACTTTCAAGAAATTTTGTAAAAAAATGGAGGAATAAAGAATTAAAAACAAATTGATTACAAAAATGTTTACAAAACGATGCTACTAACAAATAACCTCTCCAAAAAGTGGAGAAAAAAAAATCCAGCAGTAACATCCAAAATATCATAGCAACGGGTTTATTTTCAAATAATAATTTTAGTTGATTCTAGAACAGAAAATATTTCTATCCAGACGAAAAAAAAAAAAAAAACAAAAACAAAAAAACAAAAACAAAAACAAAAACAAAAAAACAACCCCCCCCCAAAAAAAAACAATCCCCCAAAAAACAAACAAACCAACCAACCAAAAAAACAAACAAAAAAAAAAAAAAAAAAAAACTAATGAAATAAATAAATAAATAAATAAAAAGAAAAACACTGGACAGATAATGATAATTCATGAAATCATGCGTGACTTTCCAATAATTATTAGAGTTCCCTTGCTGCATTTCACTGTCACCATGACATATGCTACCATGCATTTCAAATTAAAATCTCGCGAGAAGTAAATTCCACATCTCGTATTACAATGTTGATATAAGGATTCCGCCCGTCACTTCGGTCCGTCAGATTCCGGATTCGTGTTATCACAGCTAATGACATATAATGTAGACTGTCCCTTATCTTAGCTATAACCGTGACCGACATCGGTTGTTGTCCATTTCTTTCCGAAAGAAAAACCAATTTTCAAAGCAGATGCTATCATTTGATACTAACGGGAGTGTTGATTTGATTATTTACTAATTTGGATCAAAGACAACATTGTCAATATTAATTCTGGTAACGAATACTCAAAGTAAAGTTACAAGGTTATCATCTGGTCTAGATGCTGTTCTTCGGTTCCGTATTTTTTCACAATTTTTGCGTTGATTTTTTTTTTATTATACTGAAATAGGAAACATTCAAATATATAAATAAATGTATAGATAAATAAAAAAAAAAAAAAAATTCCCGACTGTGGAAATATTGTAGGCGATTCTATCGACAGTTTACAACCCTTTAAACGATTCCGAGCGCGGATCTAGATTTTTTTTTATTTTTATTTTTTTTCAAAATCATAGGCTGTACCTCCTTTTTAGGCTGGTCTCTGTACGTGAACATTTTTCTAGATACGCCAATGAATTCTGAGACATTTTGATATATTTGTGTTAATCGGCAGAGTTTTTGTTAAAAGATCACGTTCTATTATTTTTTGTTTTTTGGTTCTATTGTTTTACCTATTCATTTTGTCAATTTAAATGGTTTTGTTATAAGAATAGATGAGGTCATTTTTCCTCAATCAACTTATCTGACAATTTCTTGGAAAGCCTGGAAAGGATCAACAAAAAGAAGCAAGGTTACCGCAATTTATACGATATCGCGAGATCTAAGTCGCACGAATAAGAAATTACCAGAGATTTCTTTTTTTATCCCGACCCCTACCCCGGCAAAGGAAAAAACGGTATATCGTTATCTTCATACAGCTACCTTTTTATGTATCAATTACTTCTGCTTGTAATTTTCCCATGTTCTTATTCTTGGTTTTATAGAATCATGAAAAGATAAAACTTTCGCAAAAAGTAATTTTGATTAGAATTAAATCATTTTTATAAAAATCAGCTTGTGAACAAATAAATATGAACCGAAAAAGATAATTTAATGAAAAAAAGCCAAGAAATAAACAGTGCGGCCACCAAGTGCAGACAAACTCCGGGGAGACAGAAATTATTCATCAACATTAAGTTTGCTTGATAAAATAAATAAACACATAAAATCCACAAATGTTTTGTTTCCATTGGTGAAGACATTATCATGAAACGAATATGTTTATTTGTAGAAACATCCTTTGATGCAAAAGGGTTAGTGACTCGGATTTTTATGAGTCGAATTGACTTCTACCAAGTGTTCTCGTCAAACAGTATGTATTGTAATTATGACAGTAGCAGGGACCGCGTGGGTAAGGGGAACTGGCTTAAATCATGTCTGCTTACAAGTAACCACAAATTGAGATTCCCAATTATTCTTGGATAATTCATCTGAATGATATTCTAATTTTTGTTATGTGTTGTATAACTTGGAGCCACTTGAAAAAATTCCTAGACGTTTTGAAAAATTCAAGTCTGTATGAATATTTTGGAATTTTTTGGGAGAGAGGATTCTAGTTGAATTTTTGAATTTACACCTTTGAATTTTTTCACACACGTTCATATGAAAGTCCTTTCGGAGAGAAAACTATTTTTAAGAAAAGTTTGCTTTATGTTGTATCGTAAAAGTTTTCGATCTTGCATTTTGTTTGTTATCTCGTATATGCCCAAATTTCCGATTAAGACACAGACTAGTTTGCGATATTTTTTTTCACCCTCTACTCGAAGTGATTGGAAACTGAACATAATAACCTACAAGGAAAACATGAACGTTTTGTCAGTATTCTGTAGGAACAAACAATATTTCGGGGAAAGTTTCTTGTTTAATACAGAAATGTTCGAAGCCTGATAGATTGTTTGGTTTAAACAGTATTCTGAAAATTGCATATATGATATTATTATTTTACAGAGTAATACAATGGGATCTGGCAACAAGACGATGGCCTCGCATAAGACGACCGTCTTGTTGCCAGATCCCATTGTATTACTCTGTAAAATAATTATATCATTTATGCAATTGTCAGAATAAATACTGTTTAAACCAAACAATCTATCAGGCTTCGAACATTTCTGTATTAAACAAGAAACTTTTCTCGAAATATTCTAGAAAGAAAATATAGCCTCTTATTTTTTTTTCAACATATGTCGGTGTCTGAGACACTGCATTGGTTCTGTACAATATACATTATAACGTATTTAATTAATTCGGTTTTTAGTTTGAATAACATTTTCCTATCCAAAATTTAACGGAAAAACTGGGCTTTTTTTCTGAATTGTGAAATGTAGAAATGATCTGTATCTTTCTTGTGAAAAAAGGGATACTATTTCTAACAGAGAGGATCTGATACAGGGTACTAGACAATTATGGCCGGTAATTTCGTTTGGAACGTCCGGAATCCTGGAAGTTATGAACTTTGCTGGCTTTGGTGAAAAGGTCTTTCACTGATAAATGGCTTCGCCGCCCCTGATTGACATTCATTTGAAAACTTTGCTTATTGCTCTGACCATATACTAGTATTGAAAGGTCCAACTGATACATAATTAATGAAGTACTGTAAAGAATTGAATTTTTATACAAAAGAAGCGATAATCATTGTCGATGGTTTCTTTGGTAGCTTTGATAGATCGAATATGTAGTAGATAGTTTTCAAAAGTGTCCATATATAATTTGAAATAATGTAATGCGATATTACCATGCAGAATGGTAAATTTTGCAATAAAGAAAGATTGGTCCAAACACCAGCTCCGCAAAACATATATATATCTATACCCTGATGACGTCATTTTTTTCAGAGGAAGGTGTATGCTAATAATAATCAATAATTTGAGAATTTAAAGGATTTGTATGAATGAACTACAAATTTAATTTAAATAATTAATGTAAATACAATAGTTTACCTGCCCAAGCGTTGCAATACACCTAGTCTTTGGATTAGGTGAGTATTACTTCTCCCACAGTGATGAACCATCGTATTTACCTGGGTAAAAGCAAGCACATATTTTATAAGTCTTCATTAATAGTATATAATTGTATATAATGTAACTAATTCTGAATTAAAATGCTTTATTTTACTTTTGACTGTGAAAAAAGTTAAGTTGTTCTTATAGTTATTATTATCAACATCATTGACAGCAATAAATTAAAGACAAATTCATAAATAGAATTCAAAAACTACCGCAGGCAAACACATGCTTTCTGAGAAAAGCATTTTAACACGATTCTCAGAGACTTTTTAGTGGAATGATTAAAAAGAACATAAAAGACCCCGCTTTTCAATAATGCATCATTCATTTAACAAATTAAAGCAGTGTCCTTGCCGCGAGTTGCGCAATAAAACTGTGCTTTACTCGACTCTATCAATTTGTCGAACATTAGGGTTTAAATTTGCTGAAATCATTTTAAATAAGTTCATGGGAAAGCTTTAGAAGTAAAACCCCTTTTTACTCTCTACAAGAAACTGACATTGAAATAAGGTGTAATTACGTGCCTTTGGTTTCTCAGGGTTTTAATGACGTCATGCCAGGTTTGAATTTGAATCAACGTGTTCAAGTCTCGGTACCAGAAAAAATACCGTACCATTTGAAATTTAACAAGTGGCTGCACAACATGCTAATATATTTGTTTATTTGACTAATTTCTGTTTCCTGAAATAAAGTACATTTTATGAGAATAGCATGTTTGACTTTTTCTCACTGTGAAAATGTTATGGTGACCATGCATTCATTAAAGAAATCATTTTCCCAAGGCTCTAAGAATTTAGTTTTCCTCTTTTCAAAATATTAAAACATGAGTGAATTTTTAATAGTTTCCTTAGGAAAGTAAATCTCATACATATATCTTGTTCTATTGTTGAATTCTGAAAAACATTAACTGTTCAAGTTGAATTAATTTTGATATACACCTAGCTAGATTGGTTAAAAATCATCATATTTCTAAACATGCGAAAAGAAGAAAAGTGTAATGCCAGGTTTTTTTAATAAATGAAAATATCCAGAAAAACAGAAGGAATACAAATTAATACGCATGCGCACGAAAATGTTGTCTCTAATGTCTTGCTAAGCATAACAACACTTGGGTACAGTTGTCTGTCTGTCCCTCTGTCTGGCCTCCGGACCAAGTCATAACACTATAAGTCATGAGTTTCAGATATGTTACATAAAGACCTTTCTAGATATGCTAATATTTTTACTTATTTGACTAAAATGTCAGATTTTGCAAAACAGTTTTAGATTTGGAAATATCTATGAAAAGTTGAAAACCCAGAAAGGTTGCGTCGTAAATCATCATTATATACTAGCAGTTGATGAAAAATAATTTGTTGTAAAACAAAAATTTTGTCGAGTTTGATGACGGTTCGGTATTCATACCGATGTTTATGGTCTGTTATAAAACCCAGTCAATCAGAAAATTAGATTTATTCCGAACAAACCAACCTGAGTACATGACAAGGAAACTATAGACTACATCATACAGTATGATTGACTTTATCTCGGTGAGCAGAATTTTATCTCAATCGCTATAATGTTATCAGTGTGAAATCAGACAGGGGATAAATTGGGTTCTTATAAATTCTAACTTTGTCTGAAAAGCTTTCTAATTAAGCCATAACAATTTGTAATGGGAATGAATTATTACGAGGTACTTCAACTTCTTAGGGGAGTTATTTGATGGTATGTCAGATTCGGAGCTTGGAAACATTATAGAGCGAACAGTTTTACAAGAAAACGTGCCTACTGTTATGTTATAATTAGATGTTGTGATGAGATGAAAGAAAAAAAAATGGATATACTTGGTAATATTATTAAATAATTTAAATAGAAATAGGGATAATACAAGCAAACAAAAACACAAACCAAAAACAAAAACAAAAACAAAAAAAAAACCAAAACAAAACAAACCCCAAAACAATACAAAACACAACACAACCAAACAAAATAAAAAAAAACACCTCAAAAACAAAGGAAAAATCGAACATACATGAATAAATTGTAAAGTTTACAGTTTCAACAGACACCACGATAGAAAGACATGATTTAACATAAAGTTTTCATCCTTGTTATATAAAGTTTCTGAGACAAAAATATGGTTTCAATACGCAAATAGACTGAATTGAACAATACGCAATAAAGCATTCTTCAAAAACATTCTTTCATGGGCAAAAATTCTCATTTCCATAATTTTCTTGTTTTTGGAATCAAATACAGAAAACAATACCCTGAGAAAAGTACGAAAAGTGCATGCTGCGAATCTGATCCTTCTTCACATTAACTCCGACGCTTGTTCTGCTAGAGCACTGTCCAAAACAATATAGATCTCTGTCAAGATGGAGGGGTGACTCGCCAAAAAAGTGTGAGAGAGTGGCGCAATTGTTCCAACAGACAGATGTGGAAATTACAGAAATGTACTAAATGTTACCACAATAGACTTGTCTAGTTTCATATAATTAATGTCGCCTATTGTGTACCTTTCCTGCCTCTAATTATAGAGACCTATACATGTGTATTTGGTACAAGAACATATACAGGAAATACTGACTGAAACATTTATGATTTTAAAAGTACGACTTAAAAAAATTTGGTCATATCTTATATAAAATATATGTTGTCAATGAGTGTTGTTTAATAATTAAAAAAAAACTCTTTCTGCTGGGATCTCCAACAACACGCGGTTGCAGCACCCACAGCAAAACACCCAAAGCACCAAATGCAAAAAAAAAAAAACAACAACAAAACAAAAAACAAACAAACAAAAAATAAAAACTCAAAGTAGGCACGCACAGAAAGAGACGCCAAAGGAACAAGGGACACCGACTCGCACTATAGAAACATCAAACACAAAAGACCGGGATATATTATGATATAAACAAATTGAAAATAAGAAGATAAATAACAAGGCGACATTGCAGTGATCACCGCGGAACACAAACGTATTAGATGTAAAAGAACAAAAACAAAAACGAGAACAACCATCATACCAAAAGGACCTACCAACAAGACGATACACCACTGAAACGTGAAACAACGAGAGCAACCATCATACCGAAAGGACCTACCAACAAGACGATACACCACTGACACGTGAAATGACGAGAGCAACCATCATACCAAAAGGACCTACCAACAAGACGATACACCATTGACATATGAAACAACGAGAGCAACCATCATACCAAAAGGACCTACCAACAAGACGATACACCACTGACACGTAAAATAAGGAGAGCAGCCATCATACCGAACGGACCTACCAACAAGACGATACACCATTGACATGTGAAACAACGAGAGCAACCATCATACCGAAAGGACCTACCAACAAGACGATACACCACTGACACGTGAAGCAACGAGAGCAACCATCATACCAAAAGGACCTACCGACAAGACGATACACCATTGACACGTGAAACAACGAGATCAAGCATTATACCAAAAGGACCTACCAACAAGACGAAACACCACTGACACGTGAAACAACGAGAGCAACCATAATACCAAAAGGACCAACCAACAAGACGATACAACATTGACAAGTGAAGCAACGAGAGCAACCATCATACCAAAAGGACCTACCGACAAGACGATACACCACTGACACGTGAAAGAACGAGAGCAACCATTATACCAAAAGGACCTACCATCAAGACGATACACCATTGACACGTGAAACAACGAGAGCAGCCATCATACCAAAAGGACCTACCAACAAGACGATACACCACTGACACGTGAAACAACGAGAGCAACCATCATACCGAAAGGACCTACCAACAAGACGATACACCACTGACACGTGAAGCAACGAAAGCAACCATCATACCGAAAGGACCTACCAAATAAACGATACACCACTGACACGTGAAACAACGAGAGCAACCATCATACCGAAAAGACCTACTAACAAGACGATACACCATTGACATATGAAAGGCAATAACTAGGACGAAAGAGACCAACCACTACGTAGAACAGACTGAATTTGCAGTTGACACCATCACAACAGGAAAGTAAAAATAACGAAAAAAAAAAGTTCAGAAAAGAGAAATTATCGAAAGAAACATTAGATTCTTCATAATACCACTACAATATTATACGTTTTCATTATTCGAGATCTTTCCATGGTCGTAGTAACAGGAACTACAGAAGAATCATTTGCCAAAAAGATACCTTATGAACGATTGGTGTAGTTTGCGAAATACTTGAAACAACCTCCCAACAAATTCAAAAATCAAAGGTCTCGTCAACTTTACTGACATTTTCTTGTACATGTAACTGATTATTTTTAGACAGCCGCTTAAGCCATCTTAATCAATGCAGGTTTTTTGGAATTGTGGTAAAAATTACTGCAATATTTTATGACATAAGAATGCACTACCATCATTTGTCATAAATGTTTTCGTTTTTGAAACACGACAGAACATTTTGCTTGCTCTTGTTTCTATGTTTCTGACAAACATCATTGCATGCACGAAGAAAGTACAATATTAAAAACTTCAGACTAAAATATGAAATGTTTATTTATCAAACTTTCAAGCCACACGTTGTTATATCATTTAGTCATAGCTCACAATCCGACGTGGGTTTTGTAAAAATATAAGATTATCCGAGTTTTGAAACAGGATCTGGGAAAAACGAGACTGTGTAATACTCGACACGTGAAGTTGGGTTGTATGAAATGTGTTTCTGGTTTGATCGCGAAGCTGTCCCCATTCTTCGGATTTTCTCCTATTAAAGAAATATATAAACCTGCACTAGTAAATACGACAAAACATATGTAATGGTAATTATAAAAAGATGAAGAATAACAACCTTTACGTCAGATATGATTGGAACAAAGCAGTAATGCATTATATGCAAATAGCTGGAATATTCAGACAAACTTACATTCAATATCAAGCTGCTACTACGACGTTTCTCTCTACCTCCCCCGATTTTGAAAATTTTCTGGTCATGAACGTTGTGTCATTTCAAGATTTTTATTCTGCTTTCTGTTTAATGCTTAATGGAAAATAAAAATTGAACCTGAAATTTGTAGAGTATTGGTAATAAGTATCCATACATCAATTCTGGAAATATGTAAACGAGAACATAAAAGCAATCCGTGCACTGTTTACAGAACTTATTTCACGTCTTCGTAAAGTATAAACTTGATTGCAAAATTCTTATTGACTGAGACGGACAAATTTAATCAAAAGTAGACGATCAAGTATATTATTTGTACTAAAATATATGGGTTTTTTGCTTAATTTTGCTGGTTTGTATTTTTTTTACTTTGTTTTGTTATGCTTTGGGGTTTTTTTTGTATTCCTTTTATCGTGACTATATTTTTTCCCTAGGTGAGTCAAAAGTAAAATCATGATTAGATTACAAGATATATATACGATTCATCATATTGTCTTATGACATATTGAAATTAAAATTTCATATAGTCATCATTAGTACTCATTACTGTGTGTTTAAAATCTTAATTTTGATATGTCATAGGACGATATCACCATGGCTATACATAATGTAAACAAAAGTTCAATTTAAAATTATTGATGACAATCAACTAGAATTAATCCATTATTGTAGAGATCATCTTCCTATACATTGTACATGTATTTCTATTACCTATTTCAAGCCATGTTACAATTTCAATAAGACAAAAACATATTTCTGTCGAAAGATAGCCCTTCCAGAAGGAAAATAATGATAAAAAAAAAAAATAAATAAACAAATAGAAAAACTAGCTTTTGATTTTTCTACAGAATTTTCTGGCAGATTCGGAAGTAAGGAAAGGATTCTTGGGGAGTGCAATCAACAAGACCTGTCAACGAATATTATTTCTATATTATTCATTCTAAGTCCCCCAATCTTTCTCTCAGTGAATTCTTACGGAAGAATAAGGGAAACATTTGGATAAACTCGTAAATACTTAATTGAACGTGTCACTTAACGCATTTCTGTCAACAAAAACAACACAAACATATGTGATATACATCAAATATCCACATGGTGAAAACAACTGTACCAGCCCTAAAATCGCCGCCAAGACCTCTGCTCTCTATTTATATTTTGAATACAGTCGTAAAAATTTTGAAAAGAAAAATTCTTTCGATATGTTACTTGCATCAGCATCGGTGTTTTGAAATCAAATACTGCTTGTTTATAATGTATATCTTGTGTACGGTTTTGTACCACTGTGGTTTTATAAACATGATCTACCGATATCAAATCTACCAGTTATTTATTTTTCATTAACTGCCTCATTTTTGGTCTATAAAAAATTCATATACGCATGTAAGCGTTACGCAGCATAAGTATAGCATGTTGAATTGTTTTTCCATATTTCATTTCATGTATAGTAGAAAACTGGAATGTATACGTACAATTTATCTGATTCATACATTACAAGCATTTTAATTCTGAATATGACATTGAGACATAATATATTTTACAAAATAAATAACTCGACCAATATAAGAAGTCATTAATACAATGCTAGTGCCGTTGCGATATTGTATGCATGATTCTAACTTATTATTTTGAGTTTTTTTTTCTTTGTCTTTTAGTTTAGTTTTATTTTTGTCTCGCTTTTTGATACACTTTTATTATTGATAGTAAACAAAATGCCAATTCATTAACGAGCAAAACATGATTAAAGATCAATAAATTGATAAACGAATTAATGATAATAAACAAATACATAACAAACATCTATTCAAGATTCTTTTACGCTTACATGCGTGTTTATTTTATTGCTATCAAAATTCATAAGCGAGTCCAAGAAAACAATGATAAAATCTGAGGAAGAAAATTAAATCATTCAGCAAGTACAAGCACAATATCTTTTTAACTTTCAAAGTAATATAAATATTGAAATTATAAGGTAAAATTTTCGCGAGGAACTATCTCGAATAATTTGAAAATGCGAAAATGCGTGAAAGTACTTACAACAATTTTGATAAAGCCATTTTTAAGGACATTAAAATTTTTCATTTACGTTCTCGTGGTCGTGAACTTGCAAAATACATCGCTAATTCTTAAACCTTGATCGAATACATGAAAAAGCCCAATGAAGGATAAGAGGTCTTCAGTTTTATCTTCTATTATTCATAGCGAAAGTTCGTTCCCGCGAAAATAAAGACACTCTGTTTTGCACGGAAATCGAGAAGTTTTATACCCGCGAAATTTTCTGGTCAAACGGTATTCAACTTGTTCAATGACAACGCAAAAAAAAAAAAAAAAAAAAAAAAAAACATCAGTGGACTGAAAATCAAACATGATAACTACATGTATTTTTTTTTTGAATTGGCGTAGCTAAATTTTAGCGTTAATTTAATCTTCGCATATATTAGCGAATTGATAAAATATAGATGCTTTAGCAATAAGCACACTATTAAAGAAGATTACCGTAACCAAAATATGTTGAGGTTTGTATAGCTATTGCCATTTTCTCTTATATTTAATTACATGGTCTGTACTTTATACAATATATTATATGATTCTTTTTTATTTCATTGTGTAAAGAATTACATTGTATTTAAAAAAAATATACAAACAAATCTTGTCGATTCATTTCCGGGAATATTCCAGGGGATAAAAATGGTGGTACAATTCGAGTACTGAGATATATATAAAAGGAAGCTGTAGATAAAGGGAACTGTTGAAATCTGAGATCTAGTATGGTTTACATTTGCACCACTGTCATATTGCAAATCATGTATGTTTCATCAAGTTTATGTATTTGGTTTAACCCTAGCTCTTTCATAAACTCGGCGAAACAGAAGTGTTTTAAAAACGGTAAGATCGTTGTGTTTTATCATTTCTGTATATGGATTCTTTGTTGAGATTATACCTTACGTTAATTGATCGATGTCGGCAAAACGAACTGGACACGTAACTGAAGATACGTTTTATACCACTACTTCAAACTTTGTATGATATTTTGGCTTTCTTTAAAGAAATCGTAATCGATACTTTATAAATTGCCCTTGAAACGTCACTTTCTTTTAACATAAGGAATCATTATAACAAATATAAGATAAAACCTGAAGTAAAATAGTACTGTATTTTACAAAGATTTATAGATATTTTACCACCAATGTCCGTAAACACAAATCTCAATTTACATAAAATAAAATTCGGGCGATTTTTTGCAGGATGGTATATCAAATTCCGAATTTGATATATCAGGCTTCCTGGAGCTTTTGGTGTGGTCCACGTTTGTGTGGTACATAAAATATAGAACAATTCTATTGTAGAAAAGTTTGAGAGATATAGATCAGCCGGTATATACGCTCTCATCAGCAGCCCTGTAATGATGGTCTACTGCTCAAATTAGAACCACATGTGTACCAGTAATTGAGACTCTCAGCCTTGTTACTCACACAAATAGATTTGCAACTTATATATATATGTATTTGTATTGTTTCCACTTTGAACAATCTCAAAGATGTTTTTTTCCTGAACGGTAGGTTGATCTGTATTTAACAAAATTCTGTCGCGCTGTAAACGACGTTCAAAATGATAAAAGCTGGGGAAAAAGAAATAAAACCGAGATAAATAAAGAAAGAGTAAAGTCAAAACAGACAAATGAAATTATAGACTTATATTCTTTTAAGGTAAATGTAATTTCCTTTTGTCTTTGATTGAATTTGAGTTAAGAAATTCTGCACATCTTGTCCAGAACAATCTAAAACAAAATACAATTAGTCATCATATCATAGATTTCAAGAAAGTCAAGAGACAGTCGCTTACAAAAATAATGCCTATATTTGATACTGAACCCTCATTAGGCAAAAGTCAATTACCAGTGGCGAGATATCTTTATAAACTTGAATGGAAACGAATTAAAACGACAAGTAAAGCCGAAACACCCTTTTAAATTTATTTTCATGACCGGATCTAGAACAAAAAATCAAGGGGGGGGGGGGGGGCACCCTTTGATTTTGCGACGATCGTGATACGTAAAATTGAACTAGACACGTACAAAATGAAAAAAAAAATGCATTTTTAGCAAATTCTGTTTGGAATGTTAGAGTTCTGACCACCACGACCCATTTTATTAGCGCATGAACATTTGCCTACATTGAATCACATACTAATAATGTAAGATGTCCTTCCAGAGAACAATAGAACCAAAAAGAATAGAAACTGATTAATTAAGATGTCCAGAGTAACTCCCATTCCTTTTATCTCGGACATCTCCTATTAATGAACTTCGATGACTATGAAATATGTTAATTAACACATGCTTCTGACACGAGCAAGAATTATTGGTTCGAATCCCACGAGGAGCGCTGCCGGAATTTACTGGCACTATCTAAATAGTGGCGTGAAATTTACGTTAAGTAGAAAGGATGGCAAGGCGTGAAATATACTCAACAGTGAATTATTTCTTCCCATCAACTAAGAAACAAAAGAAAAATTCTGAATGTGCGGAGTTGTAAATTATTCTTTCTATCAAAACTAGAAACACGAGAAAACTCCTTTTTCAGTTTTTGTGCGCACGAGAAAGTAAACAATAAATGAGACTGATTAAATGCAATTAAAAATAATCTGAAGGTTATCTGAGATCAAAGTTTGTTGACAGAAACAGATTGAATGATAAATTTTCTTTTCAGTAGAAGAAAATGATATTACTTTCACAAGATTTGTACTTTCCATAGGTATCTAACCATTATGCAAATGAGCTTTCTTAGGAGGCCGCTCAGTAACGATGCGAGTAGATTGGTCTTGGAGGTGTCAATTACTGCAGCGGGGGAGGGGCGAGCGTTCCAGACGCGCGTGCACGAGCCGAAATAAGGGGATCACATTACCACAAATGCTAGTGATAGAGAAATCATTCTATTACCGCAGAAAACTCCTTGGAAAAACACTAAGAATGTCAAAAAGCCGCTAAAATTCATCCGGGAATGTTGATCTAGCGAGATTTGGGCGAGATTTGGAGAGATCTTCTTGAATACCATGAGCTCCGTAGAAATGATGTATCAATTTTATCCGTCTTATTTTTCTCATAAAAGCACTGCTAATGACTATTCGGTAAGTCACGTTTGAAATTTCACGGTTTGAAAAAATGAATTTAGAAAATGAATCTTTTTTCCGCGATGAAAACTTTTCGGAATTTGCGCTCACATACCGGAGCGTTGTAGGCAAACATACCAGTAGTGTTTTCCGTAGCTTGCTTCCAACCAACATAGTGATGTACTAACATAAATATTTGTCTACCACATCCTTACATTTTCTGGATATATGTTTTGAATAGTCATCATTGTTCACACGACGAATAATTGTGGCATCTTGATTTGCCGCATAGTGGTCATTTCTAATACGTGTGGGGCACATTGCTTTTTTATCCTCTTGTAATAAGAGGGAAATTACAGACGAATGTTTCGTCCAGATGGCTTGCCTCATTTGCCGAAACGACTTTTGGACTTACAAGTAAATCCAACAAGTAACCATTGTTACTGACATCGGCGACATTGTGTCTTTAAGTCTCCATAAATTGTTCATCATAATTCTAAAACTTCTTCATTTCTTTTTCAGAAATTCAGTGCTGCCAGTCTGTCGGACAATCCCTCTTCTGGACATTACATACATTCACATAGTCTGAGTGCATTAAGTTCTTGTGCGGGAAATGACAATCGAGCAGACGACATTGGTAACGATGTGGACAGTGACAATCAGCCTAAAGTGTCCCAATATATAAACCCGAACTGTGTTTTACTGAGTTATTTCTCCTGGCGACACGTCCACTGTGGTCGATGAACACTTTTCTAGAGCTCTAAGTCAGCCGAGCAGCTTTAATCTGGACAAAAGTACAGGACTCTCCTTCTCCAAGATGAAGTCAGGTAAGTTAGAAATACTGTAGATATCTGGAAAGTCCAAGAGTAGATATCACTTCAAGAATATTACTTGTACGTTTCTTCTAAAAGAAAATATATCTCATAAAACTTGGACTGTTACATGGATCAAATAAATTATCTCATTAGTTGAAATTGTTTTTAAAACGTTAAAATTGTTTGCTTCTCTTCAAAAGTCTCACTTGTTCTTGTTTGCATGTCTCTGCTATCTTTGCTTCATTGGCTAATGCAAGTCTAATATTTAATCAGTGTGTCCGATTTCAAAGATATCGATGTTCAGGAATTTTCGTAACTTTTGATAAACTAAGATTCACGAAGTTTCGTTTCTGAATTTCTCTTTCGTATATATATAAATGATAATTAGGAAATATGATACACTCTGAATGGATTTTTAACAAAGAGTTCTGAAAATAGTCTTAAGAATTATGTTATGAAATCGGGCTCTGTCCTCGAGAGAGATAATTTTTCAAATTGTTATCCTCAGAGATTAGATTTCCAAAATTAATTGTGCAGACGTATTGCATACCTTTCAGTTCTAAAAATCTACAATTATCAGAATAACTTAGGTCATTTTACGATATTTGTTATTTAACATCGGTGTCCTGTTTTACACACAAACAAATCAGGATGTTTCGTATCTTTCGTCTTTTAATGAAAAAGTTTTTAAAATATTTCCATTTAGATTGTATCATGTTTTATCATATAATTTCTAGATAATAAATAGAAGTTCAGAATCAAACATTGTGATTTTTTGTTTATCAAAAGAACGAAGCCATAAAAATTTAAAAAATTCAAGAAATCTTCGTAAGAATTCTTTTTGGGGAAACATTGTGCAGCTGATAAAATATCCAAATAACATATCATCCATTCCTAATGAATGTGCTTTCCTTTTTTTTTTTATTTATCTCAAAATCGAAATCAATATTTCGTGTTTCGTTTCTCACTTTAATGGACTGTTCTCACGGAAGGAGGACAAGTATTTACAAATTTCGTGGATGGAAAAGCCAAAAGTTTAAACGTAAACCCTAATTTTAAAAATGTTGACTTCTTTTCAGACCAACGTCACTGCTTACTTAATTTATGTGTACATTAGGTTTCAAACTAACATAATCTTACTGATGTCACTTTATTTTTCAAGACTTATTCTTCTCCTCAATTGCAATTTTCTCATCTGTATCTTTAAAACAATGATCTAAATTATTGAAACATTTTCAACGGAAGAGTAGAATGTTGGTCTCCTTCATAATTCAGCTTATTGTTCACAGCTGAATTGTGTTGTTGCGGTGACAAAATTGTTGAGCAGTACAAGACGTAATTTGTATACCGGGTCTACATGTAAATGTATATTGTGTCGCAAAATTCAACAACCGCAAAAGAATATATTTAAATAACGAAATTTATTTTTTGAATAAGTCACATTTTCTTGTCTATGAGTTGATATTAAAAGGACTGAATTGTAATAGTTTCGTCATTTGAATTTGAAGGCACAATATTGGATCAATCCGCGGTAATCTAGTTTCAGTACACAGTAAAGAATATTACGGAGTATACTCTTATGGGGTTGTTTCATTCAAACTACTACCAAAACGCTTTTGAATATTACCAAAATATAGTACTATAATGTTGTAAAAAGTTGGAATTTCATAAGTACTTACATGATTTACATTGTCATGCGTTTGTGGGTGTAAATAAATTTTTGCGGTTACACGAGAGAAAGTAATATATAGGATTTGAAGCGATCATGATGTTTGCAATTTGCGACTGTTAAAAATTATTTCAGAGCAAGAAAAAAAAAAAGACTTGTATTTGAATAATTCGATACGGTATTTTAATAAGACGCATTAAAACTTTTTTTCGGGAGTCGCAGAAAATCGTGTCTGCTCTCACACACACAGACAAATATATGACATGGTCATTTCATTTCTGGTCTATGAATATAAAGCATTTTCCATGAAAAATGAAACAGATAGTATTGAAACGATTTATTCTCGTCTTTTTACCAATTTGACTATGAATTTCTGAACCGAACGATATGGATTTAATTAGGACAAAATCATTTCATAGCTGAAGAAACATTTATGAGTCAAACAAGAGATTTTGTTGTAATAAATGCGTATTCGTTAATTAAAATTTCGGTTTTACGATAACGCGAAATTATTAAATGGTGGAAATTCGTACGGAATTTTTTTTTTCTCGAAAGAGGATCATGTAATACAAAAGTTTTACTAGGACATAAACAATAAAGTAAAGTTGTTGAAATATCAATAATACTCTGCGGTCATTTAAGTTTTGTCGATCATCTCAGTCAATAGAGTAGTAAATGTCAAATTTTCTCTACATCTCACTGCAGTCCATTACATGTCAAAGAAGATCGTTTATTTCAAAAACGGACCGCATGGCGATTTCCCTAAAAATGACCACCGTACAAAAACCCGTGACACCGGAATATTATTTATAACGTGAACGGAGCGTTTGCCCATTTCACATATCATCGCCGTCAATGCATTAACATAAAAATTGTGGCATTTCAAAAAATGATTTATAATTTTTGGGTCGTAGATTGGTAGTTTTTGGTGGATATATAGGCTTACCACCTGCGGGCTTACATCTTGTTTCTGGTCTGTAATTTTCCGCATGACTTACAACGGTGCCATTTATATAAGAAAGCTGATTATCTAGTAGAGAGTGAAAACTGTTGTTTTACATTTAAATAAATATTGCAAACGCTACGCACGCAAAATGCGTTTTTGTCATTTCTCAGCCATGTACTATTACAGATTTTCCGAGAGGTCTATAGAGTTCAAACCCATTTTTTCGTGATTAACAGATTAAAATAGAGAACAACGTGTAATTCTTAGAACTTAGAAAGAAAGCGCCTCAGAATGTATACATATAAATATTCGCAATTTCCGGAAGCAGTAAAAGAAAATTAGGTTTTTGCCGAGAACAGGATCAAAACCTTTTATTACCAATGATAGAAACAGATATATAATGTCCGTAGTCACCTCTCACTTTCCTCTCCTTTTCAGTCTTGCCTATTGATATCATTTCACGTCATCCGTATATTGATGTTTAACGTCTTCAAATTCATTAGCATCATTTTAGAGCAGATAAATTTACAGCATGGACCAGACATGCATGTTTCGGGAAATATACCCTCGTCAGTGATCCTCAATCTTAACAATGTAATATGACCAAAATCTGTGAAAATTATGTCCTAAATATACCGAATGACATAGCAAAATGGCTGGGATATGATGCTACAGGACCCAGGTTTTAGAAATTTGAGAAAATTTGTAAACAGAAATTTTCAAATGCTATGTCTAATTAAAATTTTAGAATATTTCATTTTTTCATTCGAAAATGACAAGCCGCAAAAATTGCGAAATCATACTTTGCGCGATCATAAAGCGCGATTATTTTTGCTGCGTATTTTATATTTTTCACTTTGGCATCTTTTAAAATACTATATGTAGTGAATACTTTTTAGTACTACAATTAGCATAAGATTGATATACGGAACCGTTTTTGGGTTTGTAAACTTTTCTTTTTTTATAACTGCTTTTTCTCCGCCTTGGAACCGTCTTCCTTCAGACATTGCGCTGTGCTATGGTCCCTTGAGACCATATATCTCGTCTCTCCTGCACACCAAACGCGCGCTATCTCAGCTGTTAATCATTAATCTAATCACGTGTTAATTGGCGTCGATAACGTTCACAGTATATTAGGCACGGCTGTTGGTGTCGAATTTAATTTGAAAACGAATGACCGTTTCGACTTTTCCTGGCTGGCCTCATCACATTTTATGATAGGTCGCCGCGGAAGAATACTAACAAACTACTCTAATGACAAATAAGTATGCCGAGAGCTCCACTTTACGCAATAAAACAAAATAGAAAACAACAAACTTGTTTCAAACGTAACGCTGACGTAAAATTGAGGAAAGTGATATCCAATTTTCTCAGAAATTCATAGAGGGAAAAGAACTCGGCATGGGCGGATCTAAAAAAAAAAAAAAAAAAAAAAAAAAAAGAAAAAACCAGGAAATTCTTGGTACTCTTATGGGGGTGGGATTGATTCCCGACTCCCTATTCCCCCCTCTAGATCAGCGCTTGCTCCGAATTAATGAAAGTTGATCCATTGCAATATCTAGACCAAAGACATCTAAATTCATATGAGCAAAAGTCATCGTCATGGTCGTAACAAAATAAATGCAACTCTTCTATCTAACTGATAAACAAAATAAGTTACATTCGTTAAAAATATTGCCCCCACCCTGAATGTAAAGTGGAATACTAGGAACAAGCCAACCAAAGCTTGTTCCGTGTCCTTCATGGATTTCAGTGAAACCGAGAACGATGAGGGATCACAACATGTAAATAAACATGAAGGAAAAAGAAGACTGTCCAAAATATATCACATAAATTATATATAAACTCTTAGAATTATTTTTTTAATAGTAAAGTAATATTTTGTCTTTGAAAATTCTACTAACCCTTAGATTGATTTCAAAAACTCTTGGTACAACGAAATATCAGAACATGCAGAATAGCATGAACAATGAGAAATGCTAATAAAATGTACCGGTATATAAATAATCTTAAAAATATAATCCCTCCCCCCTATAAAAAATTATAGGATTTGTGATCCTGGACATAGGTTTTTTGGTGATTTTGTTTTCTCCTTCTAAAACTTGGATTTCGATGAAAAAGAGAGAATTTATGTTTAGAGAACTCGTTGTGCATTTATTGAAAAAAAATCTAGTTTGCATGAATTATTCATCTCATGTCTTTATAGCATTTCATTTTTTAAACATCATTTGATATTTCATACTTCTGTTTTTAAATTGATCAGAATCAGAATCAGATTTATTATTGCACAATTTTCTTTGTTTGTTTGGTTGGTTTGTTTATTTTCCTTTTCTGTATTTTTTTATCAGAATAGATGAAAAATACAGAAATTGTTGAATTAAGTGATAAATATCAACATGATAAAAAATTATCTAAAATATTTTTGTCTTATATGAACAAAATCGGATTTCTTATTCCTTTAAAGGATTTGACTTTCGAGGTTCAATTTTCTCCTTAGCATAGGAAGAGATGGGTCATTTTCCTCGTTAAATATATATATATTTTTTCTATTCATATTTTTAACATCATTGTTATCATGTAATACAATTTTTTCACTCAATACAAGTGAAGTTTAAAGTACACCCAGTACTACTACTAGCAATGCCAAAATGGATAACAATCCAATAAAAAAAATATCCCAGGCTAATGACATCATAATTCCATTTTAAAGTATAAGAACAAATGCTCCAATTTATCTTTCCTCCAAAATAGACGTGGGGTCTTGTAACAGGAGGTAGACCCTGTCATTAACATCCGTGGGCAACATGTGCTAGGTGATCAATTAAATTCTTGTAAAGTGTAAAAAGGGGGGATATTTCCATCACCATTTCATTCTTTGATAAGATAACGAGCGGCGCGCAAATATAAAAAAGTGTGAAGATAAGTGTTATAAGTCATCTGTTACATTCTAGTTCTTTTTTATTTGTATATAAGTTGTATGCATAATTGTTATACTAAATAGTTGTATTTTCCCCATCTTTAATTGAAGAAACAGACATTTAGGTTAAGAATAATATTGGAACAAGAGAGCGTTACAGAAATAATAACTAAGACGGACTCTAGGCTTGGTACTTGACCATCTACAGTCTTGTACCAGCGCATTCTTGACTTGCGCTCTACTGACTGTGACACCGGGACTCCATGACGGGCCCTGTCAAAATATCTTTAGAGAAGACAAGGCCCCGACCACCCGTCCTCTCTGAATGTCAATCGGACTCCACGGGTGATAACATGCATGAGCTCGCTACGCCGGCAGAGCACGGATTGTATTACGTACGCCTCCTTTTTATATCCATTTACATATTCATCTGTGTTGCTTGACCCCCTGTTTTGCCGTCTTGTTAGATTGTTTTACACTACAATTGTGCGTTTTCGAGACCTTTGGTTACCGGATAAGTTGGAGGGTTGTGCGCACCACGACATTTGCTGCCTTCGTAACAGATGGCCGTCCTAAGTCGGCACTGGTTGCCCATTGGTCTCGTTCGTCTATGTATATAGTCTTTTGTGTTTGATTTTTATATGTCGTATGTCTCATTTTCGTCTCTCCGTGTGCTTGTCTTTGCGTTTTTGCATCGGGTGTTTTGCTGTTGGTACTGCACCTTCTTGTTTACATTTTTTTGGATCTTCTTCGAATTCTTCGCACCTTTGAGGTACATGATGATTTTCAAACTGTCGAATTTGCCCTCTGATAGACAGTGGTCTGTTTTTGTTTCGCGTAATTACTGAGTCTGTTTTCGGGTTACCGAATATTGAGTACGCCCTCAGGTCGGATGGATGCTTACAAGGACGAATATATTTTTGTTGTTGGGGATGGGGCGAGAATTTCACGTTGTGAATGCAGGAAGAAAAGAAATTCTAGAATTAACTCACGATGTAAATTCGACGAACTATAAGGCTGAGCACAAAGAATTGCATTGGTAAAAATTAATAAACAAACGAAAATAAAAAGAAAGAATACTAATAACGAAAAAGATAATTTCTTAAAATCAAACGGATTTTATTTTACTTTATTGGTTTGATTTGATTTATCTGTCAATGTCTCAAGTTATTCATGTGAAAATCAAGGGTCCTTTTGTACTATAGTAAATACAGGGAAATTTTCGTGGAAAATGTGTAGGTTGATGAATTCATGAAGTACAGGGCTAATTAGTTTCCTACCAAAATTGGGTGAAAATAAGATTTGGCGAGATCGAAGCTGTATATGCGCAGATTTTGGATAATTTCGATCTATCATCATATGTAATCCATTTCTTTTTCAGAGAAGCCTTTAATGTGTCACAGAAAGTTACCAGCCTCATTCTGGAACAGTTCATGGAAACCCCCACCCACCCAGTTTGCAAGCAGCAGTAATTTTGACTACTCGCGTGATCCCTACTTCACCTCCTCATGGTACTCCCTTCAGAATAACTGGCCGTACAGACTGCCGTCACACGGACATTCGGACTTGGGCGGCACCCTGTCGTACCCCTCCTTCGATACGGCCAGTAAGTTGGCAGCCCCCTACCAGTCTCTTGTGTTTCCGGGAAGCTATGAGAGTAGACAATCTAAATATGACTTTGCTAAAAATATGGAGTCCTTAGCTGGCTCTAGTGGTTATTACGGACTGTCAAGATTAGGGATGGACTTTACTTCTAAAGGAAACATGGAACCGTCCGTCACAGGTGATGAAATATCTTTTTATTGTTTTTTTTTACTCCTTTATTTTCTTGTTTGTTTTGAATAAAGATCAGATATAATCTAATTTCAATTGGGGAACAAGTATTTGAAAATCAGAAATCATTCTACCGAAAGAAGCGAGGACTGGTACTTTTTTTTCAAAATGACACAATTTTTTTTTTCTTCTCAAATCGGTGTGAAGCATCTAAATCTTGTAGACTTATTTCTTTCTTCTGAATGAACAATGCTCCTGAAAAAGAAGCTAAAAATAGCCCAAAGCACCGAGTTGCTCAGCCTTTATTATAAGCCAATCAATCATAAGCGCGATATGTTTTGTCAGCATCCAGCGATCTTGATAATCCTGTCATTCCGTGTTTTCTTCTAATTACTTTCTTGCCGAGCCATGCCAATTGCTGTACAAATTTGTCCGAAAGACGGAAAACTTGCGATAATGAAACTAGATAAAAACTTTTCCAATGAGTTAAGGTATCGGAAGGAAAATTCTGAACTTTTCGGACCACCATGTTTTTTTTTCCTTTGTCTTCAAAAGTCCCTTTCTTACGATTGTGTATTCTTATCATTGTTCAAAACAATGGCTCTACGATCATTTTGAAGATCACGTGATACTCATGCATTTATGGTGTGAAAGTCAAATTTTAATTTAAGATTTGATTTTCGATGGGCAAGGATGGTTCTCTTGCTGTTTTCTACAGAATGAATTATTGTAAGACTAAATAGTCTTTTTTATGCAATAATCGAATTTCTTCTATGTTTTTTGCCCAACAGGTCTTGAATACCAGTTACAATCGGCTCGTCGAGAATTGTGTTGGTGACATCAGGACGATCCAAACACCCGGTGAAGGAAAAATTCTGGCAGCAAGAACCAGGATGTGTCAATGACAGCAAATATGAATACCGTAAAACGGCGTTCATCATCATCATCATCATCATCATCATCATCATCATCATCATCATCATCATTGTCGTTATCATCATCATCATCATCATAATCATCATCATCGTCGTCGTCAAAATTGTCATTATCGTTTGATGCAAAATAAAATTCTTCATTTTAAAATTGTACATAAATGTAATATGATGATATATATGTATTGTAAAAATGTAAATATATATTGTTAGTGAATAAAAATCTGGTTTTGAAAATTGATATTCATTTATACAATGACCTATTCGTGTCTTTATCTGAAAATATTCTTCAATCTGAGAAGAAACATTGAATTCAAAAGAAACAATCATTAACTTGAAGAAGCTAGGACCGCCGAGTCCCGACGAACGATGACGAACTAACAAAAAGGAAGGTGTACATTTTATATTCGAAATGAACTAACTTTTGAATATATTTACGGAATAGAAGTTTAATGTGTAACTATGTTCTTTTTCTTTGACATTTCCCTGAAAAACAATGGACATGAAACTAAACACTCGTTCATGAACAGCGTAATTTTAATTTTCAAATATTTTGCTTGCCATGAAGTGATGACCATATGTAGGACCAGTATGACGTGTCCATTTTAATGAATGAGAGCACTCAACACGGATTTTACTGTCTATTGTCTAAAAAATTACTTTCGTTCATGCATCGCAGTTCTCATCTCCTCAACAGAAATCGATGTTGATAGATAAGAAATTTCACATCTGGGAGCGAACATGGCTTTGACAATTTATTTCTCTGTATCTATAATAAAACTCTAACTTCACCAAGTGATGACTGTCTGTAACGCAGTGGAAGGCAATACTAACCATTACTTATAGCACAATGACATCACGTATGTATGCTACTGTCAGAACAAATTAGGGCTAAACAGATCTCCCTGTCGGATTCCGTGTATCATTTCACTCATCTGAGATAAGAGTTGATCTTAGCACTGGGAGAATAGGGCAGAAAATAACATTGCGCACTTATGAACACTAGATTTCTGATAACGACACATGTGTCCCTGATAAAGACATGCCATTCAATATATTGCTTTCATATGCAATGCAGTTGGTCTTTTGTGATTAAATTCACATTTTCAACCAAGCGTACGTCGCATAACTCAGGATTTCATCACCAGCAACAGGTACCCGTATCTGTCTGGGAAAGTAGTGAAATAAATTTGGTTTGGGGATAATATTGTATAAGATATAATGGTACATAAAGGATATGTAAACCCTGGAAGTCTTGTTGTTGTTAGTAAATCTTGATCCAAAGACCAATGCCAAATAAGTTTCCATTTCCATAATACTTTTGGCAGTACAGTTACTTATACTCACTTCCGTCTTAACACGATATCCAAGAATGAACGCTTCATATATTTTTGGTCACGAGACCAAAAGCGAAGGATCGTAACACATTTCATTTCTAGATGATGCTGTGTTTGTCTTGTTCTCAAAATAAAACCTCGAATTCCCGCCTTTCAAATTGAAGAGCAAACATGTGGAATGAAGGCAACTTTACGGTGTTCAGTCCGCCTGTGTTCACGAGATTTAGAATTACATACATTATCCTACATTATCCACTGTCATCTTGACCTTGTAATTACTGTGGGTCGCAGTATCAGACTTAGAAACCAACGATCATTCACCTTGACAAAAATCTACAACCTTCATTCTTGGTCCACTGGCCTCCAGAGCATGAAGTTTAATTGATATCGGATTATTATTGACGCCCTACCGCCTGCTCGTCATCAGCTTTTTTTGTAATTTTGTAACTCGGCTAAAATCTTACGTACATAACAGACGACCGACTAACATTGTAGAATAGTCGAGCTTACTACAAACCTTGGGTCATTGTGACAGAAAGATGATTTTTCAGATCAAAGGTCAAGGTCACAATGTACATATGCATGATCAATTATTCCGTTTTGAAATGGTGCAACGCTTTATGCTGCCCTTGGTTTACTTCAAGTTCATGGACTTGTAAATGAATTTCAGTCAAGGTAGGGATCACTTCTAATTCTAAGTTCTAACAAATAAGAATTTAATCATTTGTCTCCTTTATATTATTAATACAAAACATTTGTCAACAAAAATCTAAAGAAATAATATTAAGCACTAGATCTATATGATATTATTGAATATGACTTTAACTTGGAGTCGAATGATCACTACCACTGGCGCCACCAGTTGTTATAGAAGGGAGATCACTTGTTGACGTTGAACCTGCTTCATCCCGCGTTTTTTGAGGAGACATATCGGAGGCACCAGCCTCTTCTGCTTCAGTCCTTTTACTCTGCTGCGAATTTGTTTCTTTTTCAGTCTCGTTTGAACTTTCACTAGAATTAGAATTTTTCTTTTCGTCATTTTCTAAGAATTTTTCCCACTTATTGAGTCTAGCGTCCCTCTCGGCCTCTGACTCCTGGATTTCGTACTTAGTTCTGCCGTCCCATGACTCCGCAGTGATAACCTTCTTGTCGAACCATCGTCCGTTGAAAGCGGAGATGCACGCATCGGCCTCTTCTGGTTCCTTAAAAGACACGGACATCACGCCTTCCGGGTGGTTCTGTCAAAATAGATATTGAATTCATAACGTGAAGTATGTATCATTGGAGAAACAGTAAATTAGTGCAGGTGTCTGATGTAATGTGTTATATTCTATATGCTGATATCAACTTGTTATGACATGTACTTTGTATGGAACAGACAACACTAATTAATCATCCCTTCACACTGGGAAAACAGATAAGTTCACCCCAAACCAAAACAGTATTCTACATTTCCATCCGGTCTGAAGGTACTCTGAGCTTAAGGAAAATATACTATCCACTTTTCAATTATAGAAACAAAAGCCATGACATCCAGTTACTGAAGAGTGGCAAGTAATAAAAGTAACACTTACAGTAGACTAAACCTATACCGAGGTCTATTTCATCCGATTCCAAATTCTAATGTATTCATATATATGTCAGTGTTTTTGTTTGTTTGCTTGTTGATGTTTTTTTTTTCACTGTACAGATTGTGATTTTCTCCATATAGGTACTGGTGTGCAATTCTGAAAAAAAAACTTACGTCGAAAATTTTGACGTTTTTCACTTCTCCAAACTTGGACGCCTCTGTTCTAACATCGTCCCTCAGTTCGTTGATTAGCATAGGGTCTTCCTGTTAATTAGAATAAAAGATAACAGTTAAAGCTTCTGTCAAAACTGATAACAAAAATGCTAATTTTAAGCTTATTGGTAAACAACATAACATTGTGCAGTTTCAGATTTCAATAATAGATGGAAGACTCGTGTAATATGAAATCCATATCACGTAACATTCAAAAGTTACATGTGTACTATTTTTTTTTTTCGTCAAAGACCAAAAGACGGACAGACCAAACACTACATTACCCCGAAAAATATGATTTCGAAACGTTAAAATTAGGAAATAGCTCGATAAATATAAATCGATAAATAAATACTAAATGTGACTCGCAAAATACATGGTCATAAATGAAAAAAAAACCCAGCCTTCTATATTTCTCTTGCACCACAAGAAGCCGACATTATGTTGTAAACATCTCAACACGGGGCGGTGCACAAAATAGTTCCATGTATATTATATAACTAGTTACATATGTAAGAAGTGACTTGACTCGACACACACAATACTCGACTTGGGTGATATTAATAGTGTATTTTAAGCTTAATTTTACATTAATTGAAATCACCTGATAGTGGTTGTATACATGGAAAATGTAATGCTTTTTTTCAAGAATTCTCAGGTGCTCGTTGCGCAACCTAAGATTTCAATGGTCCGAGACCAACTTAATTTACGACAGCTTTGAATACTGTAGTAAAGAGCAAACGACTGCACGGTCACTTGACTCGGGATTTGTCAAAGTGCGCGGGAGGTGCAATTTTTTATACACTGAATACAGATGAAAAAAAGTTTTTCACGTGTTTTGTTGGAAAAAAATGGTACATTCTAGTGACACACCAATAGGCAATAAATTTCTTATCAAATGAATTTCCTGAAATAATTATTATATCGCAAAACAGAATATCACAAATGTTCGTATTCAGCAATTTGACTCGGGAGGAGGGAGGTGCTGTCATAGCCTCTTCGACATAGACCCCGGACACAGCGAAAAGCAGGGATGAATAGCGTATATTTCATGCGGACATAAATCGGAAATTTTTATACATGTATTTATTATGTACGTGTATTTAAAAAAGAATTTTCAAACCAATATGTAATATTAAAGTTTGTCACATTTAGAAGGTTACAAGTGCATTTGGCATGTCTTTGTCCGGGAACGGTAAATTCATTGCCATGCCGATGACAGTAATAACGTGGCCGGGGGTGATATGTACATATTCCAATGATTGTGGAGCTGTCGCCAGTCGTTTCTCATTTCTTAGAAACTATTCGCCTTAATGACGTTTCCATACCGTTATTGTAGACTTTGTGTTACGGTAATAAAGACATCAGTTTTCACATTTTTCTCTCGGCAACCTACCATCTTAGATTTGCCTTGACAATGCTAAGTATTCCTTCAATGTTACTTAAGCCCGCGGCACAGACATATTTTTGCTGTTTTCTTGCATTTTTCAACATTTTTCCACGTGCCAGTTTTCCTTCCGAACAAATGAGCGCTGGGTACTGGATCCAGAAAAACAAATTGCACAATTCCACGGCCGGATAATTCAATTATTTGATTTATGCCAAAGAAAAGTCACAAAATGCATGAGTGATCTAGCATTTGGGAATTTTGTCATTTTTCCTCCAGGAGGGGGACGGGACTGGAGAATGTATGTGTTATTACGGTTTTAATTTACGATAATGGAGGATCCTAGCGTGTACAAACGACAAAATGTCTTTTGGGCTGATGAATGTACGTAGGAATGCTTCCAGGGGAGAGAACAAACAAAGGGCTACATTAGTTAATGTATCATCATATGAAGATCTTAATTCGTTCTTTCAATGTTGATGAAACTTACTACAATGCAATGAAAAAAAATGTATAACCAAATGATGCTTTAATATTGCACTCATTGTAATCAGTCACTGAATATTCAAAGTTTAGATAATGTGAAAACTAGGAAACATTCGTAAAACACATGCAATGAATATGAGATGAGGCTTAGGCCGTATACCGGTATATGCATAGTAGGATTAGATAGTTTAATGGGTTCATTACTATGATGACTTATTATCAGGAAATCAGAATAGAATGCCAAAATGACAGAACAATGAACAAAATAGATATGCAAAAAAACTCTTCATGAACGTGTTGTTACATAGCAATTGAACACAATAGGCAGTTCAATCACTCAATACAAAGCCATTTTTGGGCAGCATACAGGGTGCAAGTTTGCAGTACAGTGAGTACACCCTCTTTGCAAAATATAAGTGTTTATCCCTGACCTGATGGATGGCCTATGTTTATTGTTGAGATTAATAATACTGACATTTAATCCTAAACTAACGATGAAAACCTTTGTCTGAAAGTGCAAAACATGCGTAACAGTTTAAGAAGTTTTATCAAATTCTGTTGTAATACCCTAAATAGGGTTAGCACCCATATACTCCCCGGTCAAGCTCCCTTTCTGAAAGTATTTTCAAAAGTGACCAATGGAAGAAGTTTGGGTAAGCAGTATCATTAAAAGTTTTTTTATATTCTAAATGTTAGTTAACAAATTATCTTGACCCTCAGAAATGACCTTGAGTGACCTTTAACCAAAAGCTCATAATCTGGAAAACATTTCGTTGAAGTATGGTGATAAGTTAAGCGTGACCTATATTATTCTCCTATCAGCTGCATTAGTTTTTTTTCTAATTAATAATTCATCGAAATAGTAGGAATTGGGGACAGGGTCTTGTGAACACAATAGAAAATTCAAAGCCCATATGATTTATAGATATATGCTTTTTCCTGTCATAGGACGTGATATATGCTTTTTCCTGCCATACGACTGCCATCCATAAATAATTATACACACAAGGAAGTCATTCTAAATTCGAAATTAGTTTATCCTATTTTTTTCCATTCTGAACTTGAAAGATTCATAATAATTGACTTCACATTATTCAAAATCAGGAATTCTGACAACGAAAATGTAAGTAGAAACTTTTTTATCAGCACAATTTTTTTTTTTTAAATTGTCTAAATTTATACGATTTTATACAAAAAAAAAGAATAAAAATTCGAGAAATGTAAATATTTGGGTCAATATTATAACGATCGATTTCTATAAGGTTCATCTTCAGAATTACACAGCAATGGATTCAAAAGTTAAACTGTCCATTTTCTAACAGCAGCATGAACAGAAATAGTGTATATAGTTATGAATGGCAGTGTATATATGCTTTTTCCTGCCGTATGACTTGATATATGCTTTTTCCTGCTATATGACTTGATATATGCTTTTTCCTGCAATATGACTTGATATATGATTTTTCCTGCCATAAGACTTGATATATGCTTTTTTCGGCATATGAGAAATTCCAATGAGAAATAGATTTTAGGAATTTCTGAAAAAATAAAGCCTGTGTTTGTGAAACACGAATGCCCCCGGTGGTATCTTTGTTAGTATGAAAACCATTTTCTGTTAAGAACATGTATGTGAAAGGTCAAGGTCAGGGTCACTTGGTTAAAAATTTTTGGTATCGATGGAAAAATCTTGTGACAAGGAATACATATGCGAAATATCAAATCCCTATCACTTACCATTCAAAATTTATTCCCAATGTAAAGTTTTTGTAAAGTAGGTCAAAGGTCAAAGTCAAGGTCAAAATCTTTGGTATCAATAGAAAGATCTTAAAATAACGAATTGACATGTGAAATATGAAAGCCCTATCACTTATCATTCAAAAGTTATGCCCAATGTTAAAGTTTTTGAGAAGTAGGTCAAAGTTAAGGTCAAGGTCATGAGGTCAAAAATTATGGTATTACATGTAATGGAAAGGTCTTGTCACAAGGAATACACATGTGAAATATGAAAGCTATATCACCACCCATTCAAAAGTTATGTCCAATGTTAAAGTTTTTCGGACAAACAGACGGACAGGCCAAAAACTATATGCCCCTGAATCTTTGATTCCGGGGGCATAAAAAATGTTTTGCTGAAAATATTATTTTCAGCCTGAAAATGATCTTGAACCTTGATAATTGACCTAAAGAGACCTTTGTCTCAAAGGACCGTTCCTAATGAGCAATTGTGTGAAATATAATCAAATTCTGATCTAGTGTTTAAAAGATATGAACTCTGAAAGACAAATAGACAGACATCTTGCAATGCAACGTCATAGGTTCCTTCCACTACTTTCCACTCTCAATATGGCCTTGCCTTCACCCTGTAGGTCCCATATATTTCTCAAATTATAATTTATAAAGGAATTAATTTACTTAAGTTTGTAGATAAAATAAAGTTTGAATAACTTTTCTAAATAACGGCTCTAAAATTTAAAATTTAAGCCCATTTGTTGTTTTGAAACGTCATTAAATTAAAATGATGTGATGTCATAATAAGGCCGCTGACAGAAATCTTGTCGAACAGATAGACACAACACAGTCAATATGCTATTCATTTTTTGGGTGCATAAAATCATTGAAATGGAAAAAGCAGGTCATTTTTCTTTCCAATAGACCTGTATCCAAGGAAAATGTTAAGTGAAATATCAACAAAGTCTTTGATTTTCTGACAAACTCTGATTCTTTTCATTGAGTATTTTTTAAATGTTTTTCTATCCGTTTTGTTTTCAGCACTTTACTCTGAGTCATTGGATACTGTATCAAACATGACTACTACATTTGTTTGTTCAAATTCAAAGATATAAAATCATACTCATTAATCATTATTGGTAATCAAAGTTCTTTTCATAACTTCTTTATTTCAAGTCTGATTTCATTTAAATAAATCTAAAGCAATTATCTCAGAAAGTTATATATGTTGAAGAAGTTTCCTTGAAAAAATTAAATGTATGAAATGTTAAGCTTTTTGTGCAAATTCCCTATCACACTGCTGTCAAGTTGTGATCTTATAGGTACATGTAATTACCCACTATTCATTCGATAGTTATAGATGATCATTGTAAAGTATGTGCATCTGTAGGTATATATAGCTACAACTGACTTGTTTGTATAAATATACAATTACATGTATATAAGGAGACTTACATCAAAGTCTGTAGGTTTGAACATGTTTTTCAGGATGACCACCTTGTCACCTTTCTTTCTTCCTCCTACTGCTCGCTCTGGCCTCCAATCAAAAAGTCTGAAGGAATAAAAAGAAATTTAACATTACAATGTAATTTTACCATTTCTTTAAAGAGGATCTTGAAGATCGTAGTTAGAAATTAGTTCAAAAGTTTTGCAACAAAGTGAAGAATTTCAAAATTATTTTAGTAAAAGCAATGATACATGAAATGTGTTACATAACATTTTTGAATAAAACACCGCTAAAGACGGTATGGCCGGATTGCAAAGTAAGTTTTTGTCACCAACTGGGTCAAGGTCACTAAGTCAAATATTACAGCATACATTGAGAGGTCTTGTCAGAGGCAACCTACATGTATAATATAAAGTTTCTAATGTAAACAGTTCCTTAGATTTTGCTTAAACCAGGAACTTTAACCAAAGTCTTTAACTAGGTCAAAGTCCAAGGTCAAGGTCACTAGGTCCAATGTTATGGCATAAATTGAAAGGTCTTGTCATGGGCAACCTAAATGTATAATATAAGGTTTCTACTGCATATAGTTCCTTAGATTTTGCTTAAACCAAGAACTTGAACCAAAATCTTTAACTAGGTCAAAGTTCAAGGTCAAGGTCACTGGGTCAAATGTTACGGCATAAATTGAAAGGTCTCATCATGGGCAACCTACATGTATAATATAAAGTTTCTACTGCATACAGTTCCTTAGATTTTGCTTAAACCAGAAACTTTAACCAAAATCTTAAACTAGGTCAAAGTCCAAGGTCAAGGTCACTAGGTCCAATGTTATGGCATAAATTGAAAGGTCTCATCATGGGCAACCTAAATGTATAATATTAATTTTCTACCGCATACAGTTCCTTAGATTTTGCTTAAACCAGAAACTTTAACCAAAATCTTAAACTAGGTCAAAGTCCAAGGTCAAGGTCACTAGGTCCAATGTTATGGCATAAATTGAAAGGTATTGTCATGGGCAACCTATATGTATAATATAAGGTTTCTACTGCATACAGTTCCTTAGATTTTGCTTAAACCAGGAACTTTAACCAAAATCTTTAACTAGGTCAAAGTCCAAGGTCAAGGTCACTAGGTCAAATGTTACAGCATAAATTGAAAGATCTCTTCATGGGCAACATACATGTATAATATAAAGTTTCTACTGCATACAGTTCCATAGATTTTGCTTAAACCAGAAACTTTAACCAAAATCTTTAACTAGGTCAAAGTCCAAGGTCAAGGTCACTAGGTCAAATGTTACGGCATAAATTGAAAGGTCTTGTCATGGGCAACCTTCATGTATAATATAAAGTTTCTACTGCATATAGTTCCTTAGATTTTGCCTCAACCAGAAACTTTAACCAAAATGTTGACGGCAGACGGACAGACGGACGGACGGACAGACAGACGGACATCGTCAATCTATAGACCGGAATTGCTTTGCAATCCGGCCAAAAATATATGTCAAGGGACATAATCAAGATCAAGAAACTTTGATACCCTTTGGACATGACATAAAGAAACTCTGATACCTTTTGGATTTGACATAAAGAAACTTAAAATTTAAAGTCTTACTTCTGTTGTTTCTCTTTCATCTTCTTTTTTTCTTTATTTGATAATTTCTTTCTCTTTTTTGAGGGGTCAAACTCTCCCTTCATTGTGAACTTAGCTTTCTCCACATGAATGGTGCTGCCTCTCAGGTTATACCCATCCAGGAGTTTGAGTGCCAGATCCACTGACTCTAACTTTGAATCAAAAAATAGAATTCAATGAAGAATATTTTGTAAATTCTGTCAAAGGAGCATGGTTCGGTAACATTGAAAATCGGCCCTAATTTTAGAATGTTTTAAATTTCGATTGTATTTCGTATCAAGGAAGTTAAATGTATGGTTGTTTGAAATACCAAATAAATATTTTAATTCACATGCAATACACCGAAAGATATGGCTTCAAAATAGGCTTTAAGTCATAAAATGCAGAAAAATCGTAAGAAATGGGCATAACTCTGGTCAAAATTTATGAAATAAGTAGGGCGCCAGCCCTCACCCAAAATAATTTTCATATAAAAAGTTAAATTTGCAATATTTAACTTTCGATCTACATAAAATTTATGTTGGGTGAGGGTTGGCACCTATACTAATTTTAAAGATTTATGCAGAAAATATGGCGATTTTCCTTCATTTTCCGTCATGCAGAGCAAATGATGTCACAATGTGACGTAATAACTAACGCACGTGATGTTTTGACAATGAAAAATATTTACTTTCTATTTCGGAAGGTATTTGAGATAAATATAAGAGATGCTGAATCATAATTTTCATAAAATTATTTTTTGCAAAAATTTAGTGCCGATTTTGGTAGTATGTGAACCTTCCCCTTTCAGATCACTATATTTTGTGGGACTTCAAGCTTAAAAGAGTAGGTAGGTGAAGGCAAAGACATGCATTTAACTGAATTACAAACATCCCTGGTCAAAGTCAATAAGAATGTACAGTAGTCAGAAGTTATACTTTTGTATGATGAATTGCAAGAAAGATACAGGCCATTAGCAATGTGAATTTCCATGTGACTTTGACCACGGCTCACATGGCTGTACAGCATACCAACTATGCATAAAGAAAGATAACTCCATCAGATTTCTTCTCACCTTGATGTAACAGCACCTTCCATCTCCCTTTGGTTCCCCATTCTCGTCCTTATAGAGTTTTAGTTTCGGTGATTTGCTGATGGGATCAAACATAACGAGGCCATATTTGGTCATCATTTCTTTGTACTCGTCATCTGTGATGTCCGATGGTAAGCCACTAACATATACGTTTGTATTCTTCTCCTCATCCATGTCAAACCATTTTGGTTCTGAAATAAAGGGATTTCAAAGTAAAGCATACATGTAAATAAGTTATCAGAAATAACAGATACAGGAAGGAACAAGAAAAAAATGAATTATTGAAAATAATATTAGTTATTAGGTTTGTTACTGACCGTCTACAGAGATAAGTCGGGTTGATCAAGCCCATATAAGGCAAGGCAAAATAATAATTCATCATACATGTATATCATCATGATAAGGAAAATTTGAGGGATAAAAAAAAATTCAGAATTAAACAAAATGTTTTTCATAAAAAAAACAGATGTCTCCCCCTCCCTCTAAGTTACTTTGACCTTAGGCCAAAATGCAAAATGATGTGAAACCTTTGAGTCATGGGCAACATCATACTAAAACATGAAAGTGATTCATTACATTGTTTGAGGTAAAGGCCAAACATGATTGGCATATACAATTTCATTATAAGCATATTTAAAGAAATTGACTTTGGTCACATGACCTTGGATATAGGTGATCTGAAACCTACATTCACTGACGAGGGTTAAGAACCCGAAACATGCATGTCTGGTCCATGCCGCAAACTTATCTGCTTTTAAATGATGCTATTGAATTTGAAGACGTTTAACATTGTATGGATCATGAGCTACAAAAAACTAAATTAGTGATTGGATACACGGTTAAAAATATAAAGCCTAAACATTATTAGCATAGACAATTTCAGCCTGGACATGCTTAGCATATACAATTTCATTACCAAAGTAAGAAGCTACCTTAACCATGTGACATTGGGACAATGTGATAAGAAACATTTAGTCCTCAGAAACAACATACTAAAATATGAAAACAATTGTAAGAAGGGTTCAGGAGATATAGCCCAGACAATATTAGTATGTACAATTTCATTAAAAAGAACTAAATGATCTTGACCTTGGGCACATGACCTTGGGTCAAGATGATAAGAAACTCTCCAATCCTGAGCAACAGCATACTATAGTATAAGAGTGATCCAGTATACGATTCCACAGATATAGCACAGACTCAATAGCATTTACAATTTCATTAAAAAATGTAATACTTGACCTTAGTCATATGACCTTTGATCAAGGAGGTGTGAAACCTTTGGGTCATCAGCACCATCATACTAAAATATGACGTGATCCGATCACGGTTCAAAAGATTAAGCCTGGACATAATACATGTAACAAATACAATTTCATTTAAAATATACTAATTGACCTTGACTTTGGTCACATGACCTTGACTCAATGAGTCAACGTGATGTGAAACCTTTACGTGATAAGCAACAACATACTAAAATATGAAAGTGATCCGGCAAACGGTTCAAGAGATATAGCCCGGACAAGAATGTATGCACAATATCATTAAAAATGCACTAAGTGACCTTGACCTTGGTCACATGACCTTGGGTCAAGGTGATGTGAAACCTACGGGTCATAAGCAACAACATACTTAGATATGAAAGTGATCCAGCAAATGGTTCAAGAGGTATAGCTCGTACAGGAATGTATGCATAATTTCATTAAAAATGCACTAAGAGACCTTGACCTTGGTCACATAACCTTGGGTCAAGGTGATGTGAAACCTTCGGGTCATAAGCAACAACATACTAAAAAATGAAAGTCATCCGGCAAACGGTTCAAGGGATATAGCACGTTCTGGAATGTATGTACAGTTTCATTAAAAATGCACTAAGTGACCTTGACCTTGGTCACATGGCCTTGGGTCAAGGTGATGTGAAACCTACGGGTCATAAGCAACAACATACTAAAATATGAAAGTGATCCGGCAAAGGGTTCAAGAGATATAGCCCGGACAGGAATGTATGCATAATTTCATTAAAAATGCACTAAGTGACCTTGACCTTGGTCACATGACCTTGGGTCAAGGTGATGTGAAACCTTCGGGTCATAAGCAACAACATACTAAAATATGAAAGTGATCCGGCAAACGGTTCAAGAGATATAGCCTGGACAGGTATGTATGCATAATTTCATTAAAAATGCACTAAGTGACCTTGACCTTGGTCACATGACCTTGGGTCAAGGTGATGTGAAACCTTTGGGTCATAAGCAACAACATACTAAAATATGAAAGTGATCGGGCAAATGGTTCAGGAGATATAGCCCGGACACGATGTGTGACAGACGGACAGACAGACAGACGGACAGACGGATGACGAAGGCAAAACCAATATGTCTCCTCCCCGTTGGGGGGGAGACATAATCATTATAATTTGTTATACCCTTATCAGTATCTCTATATAAAATCTCCATAGGAAAAATGCCTATAAATTCGAATGTTTGACCAAGCAGTCAATATTTACATCAATATTGGCCCTAGGGCAATATTTAAAAAAATATTGACCGATAAACAGTAAATCGTTTGTGACGTCACTTCATTGATGACGCTATAAGCTCTACCTATTTTTCTGCGCTTTTTCTCTTATAGACGAAAATGAACGTAAACAGGCCGGGTTAATTGGTTCGTTGCTGCAGTATTGATGTAAGGTATAACAAAACAATTATTGACTGGGAATGAGGGCAATATATGATTTGTTGGACCTTCAGACAAAATATAGCCCTCAGCCTTCGACCTCGGGCAAAATTTTATCTTCAGGTCCAACAAATCATATATTGCCCTCATTCCCAGTCAATAATTGTATAATATATATGTAAGAAAAATTTTAGGCATCAAACTTTTAATAAGAAAGAAAAGATGAAATATAATGAAACTAAGACACACATGTGTATGTGTCTGTTTGGAACAGTAAGATTTAGGAAAGGCAAATTAAAAAAAATTAAAAACCTTATTTTGTAAAAGTTTAAAAATTCAATCTACCTTCCTTTGGTTGAGGATTTGCTAATTTTCGTTTTCCCTTCTTTTTGCCCTTTCCTGCCTTTGCATCCTCTTGATTCTGACCTTCTTCCGTTTGACCTTCACCCTTGACCTCTTCTTCTTCCTCTTCGTCTTCTGGTACTCCGTAATATTCCGAATAGTCGTACCCGTAGTAATATTTACAATATTGTATATACCATTTTCTGTACTCCTCACTATTAGTGTCAAATGGAGGTTCTGACATCTGTTTATTTTCACTTGTATTCTCACCACTTGCATCCTCCTTTCCGTCCCCATCCCCTGTATTGTCCGTATTTGTGTTTTGTTGATTAAAATAATTCCAATATTGCTGGTATCTATCCTCTAGCTGTGACTTTTCGTCGGTTTTTGATGTTTCTTTTTCTGCTGACTCTGGTTGCACATTTTCTGAGCTCCCATAATTCATTTGGTATTGAGCTATAAAATCATCATCAATCTACAAAATACAAAAAGATGACAAAGGAATCAACTCACATGAAAAGGGAACATGTTACAAAAGCGTAAAACACATTATTTAGCAAAATCTTATTTTATAAATAACACCCTTCAAACTTACTAGTACTGTAAACGTGGTTATTTTCGTGGAAATTTCGCGATTCTAACATCAAGACATTACGCGTGGGGGAAATATTCGCGATAAAAATGTCATTCCCATTGTAAGAATTCAGTGGGGGTATTTTTGCGTGGGCTAAACTTTGGTTCGCGAAAAACGTGAAAATTACCCCTGAGCGAAAATTTCCACGTTTATAGTACCTAACCTAAATTACTAGTACCTAAATTGCCAGACTTTCAGGTTAACATTATATCTAATCATTATCATCACATTTAATTGAATAGTGCAAAGAAAGTTGAGGAGTTTTATTTCTTTTGCCATAATAGAAAAGACCCTCAAGTGCAGTATTCAAACCTTCAAAAAAAGACCTTCAAAACACAATTTAATAGAATATACTTACTTCTTGAGATATACAAAGTTTCAATACATTTCAGCTAAAACTATATTATTTCAATGATCGATCTGAATATTAACCTTCAAGAACTAGGGGCTACGTTTATCAGTAGTCTGTAAACCATCAAAAAGGGAAGGGGTCGCAAATGAACAAACAGTTGTATTTCTGACAAAAGAAGGGCCTTAAAAAAGCACAGAATGAATTTGAGAGATGAAGTTTTCCACTAGATTATACCTTTGGAAACCAAGCTTTCTTTTCTTCATCAAATTCATAAACACAACCATCTTTGTCTGTATATGTACCCAGAGCCTCTCGTTCTTTTCTCTCCTTTTCTTCAGCTTCCAGGCGTAACTGTTCCTCAAAATCAATTTCTTTCTCAGCCATATTGTAGCTTTATACCCTGTGAAGAAATCAAACATACATGTACACAAAGTTTTATATCATTTCTCAGTTTCCCCGAGATTTGTGTATGAGATGGTGTTGGCAGTCCTCATGAAAACTTTTCTCAACTAATAGCTCAAAAACAATCTCAGCTGGATATTTGTATTGTTTATAAGTCAAATTCTATTTATCCTGGCAAAATTTCTAGTTGTTTACATGTAGCATGTGTAGAGCTAATGAGTTTTCATGAAGAGTGGGTATTGGAATAAAAAGGTAACATGTATATAAGAAGTGTTACCACTTCTATATGAGACATCTAAGAAACAATGTTTGCACACTGCAGTATTTGGGTGATTTGGATTGGAACAACAAATTTTGGATCTAAATGATGTAGCTAAAGGTAACTTCAACTTTACGGACACTGCTATATTCTTTATCATTATAGTTGTTTCCAAGTGTTACATTTACTACAATTCATGAAAGCCATTAGATGACTTAGCATATGGATTAAATTGAAGGAATAAGACTTGTCAGAATTGAACATCGCCTGTGTGCCATGTAGGTTAAGGTCACAGGTCAAGTTCAACCAAATGTCGCTTTTTTCCCCCAATTTCAAAGGCCAAGGCCCCTGGAATCAAAGGGTGAAAAAAAACCTGTAATTTCTTTGTCATGCAATAATTAAAATAAAACACCGCTAAAGACGGTATGGCCGGATTGCAAAGTAAGTTTTTGTCACCAAGTGGGTCAAGGTAAGTCAAATATTACAGCATACATTGATAGGTCTTGTCAGAGGCAACCTTCATGTATAATATAAAGTTTCTACTGTATACTGTTCCTTAGATTTTGCTTAAACCAGGAACTTTAACCAAAGTCTTTAACTAGATCAAAGTCCAAGGTCAAGGTCACTAGGTCCAATGTTACGGCATAAATTGAAAGGTTTCGTCATGGGCAACCTAAATGTATAATATAAGGTTTCTACTGCATACAGTTCCTTAGATTTTGCTTAAACCAAGAACTTTAACCAAAATCTTTAACTAGGTCAAAGTTCAAGGTCAATAAGTCAAATGTCACCAACTGGGTCAAGGTAAGTCAAATATTACAGCATACATTGAGAGGTCTTGTCAGAGGCAACCTTCATGTATAATATAAAGTTTCTACTGTATACAGTTCCTTAGATTTTGCTTAAACCAGAAACTTTAACCAAAATCTTTAACTAGGTCAAAGTCCAAGGTCAAGGTCACTAGGTCCAATGTTATGGCATAAATTGAAAGGTCTCATCATGGGCAACCTAAATGTATACTACAAATGTATAAGGTTTCTATTGCATACATTTCCTTAGATTTTGCTTAAACCAGAAACTTTAACCAAAATCTTTAACTAGGTCAAAGTCCAAGGTCAAGGTCACTAGGTCCAATGTTATGGCATAAATTGAAAGATCTCCTCAATGGACAACCTAAATGTATAATATAAGGTTTCTACTGCATACATTTCCTTAGATTTTGCTTAAACCAGAAACTTTAACCAAAATCTTTAACTAGGTCAAAGTCCAAGGTCAAGTTCACTAGGTCCAATGTTATGGCATAAATTGAAAGGTCTCATCATGGGCAACCTAAATGTATAATATAAGGTTTCTACTGCATACAGTTCCTTAGATTTTGCTTAAACCAGAAACTATAACCAAAATCTTTAACTAGGTCAAAGTCCAAGGTCACTAGGTCCAATGATATGGCATAAACTGAAAGGTCTTGTCATGGGCAACCTATATGTACAATATAAGGTTTCTACTGCATACAGTTCCTTAGATTTTGCTTAAACCAGGAACTTTAAACAAAATCTTTAACTAGGTCAAAGTTCAAGGTCACTAGGTCAAATGTTACGGCATAAATTGAAAGATCTCGTCATGGGCAACATACATGTATAATATAAAGTTTCTACTGCATACAGTTCCATAGATTTTGCTTAAACCAGGAACTTTAACCAAAATCTTTAACTAGGTCAAAGTCCAAGGTCAAGGTCACTAGGTCAAATGTTACGGCATAAATTGAAAGGTCTTGTCATGGGCAAGCTTCATGTATAATATACAGTTTCTACTGCATATAGTTCCTTAGATTTTGCCTCAACCAGAAACTTTAACCAAAATGTTGATGGCAGACGGACAGACGGACGGACGGACAGAGTCAATCTATAGACCGGAATTGCTTTGCAATCCGGCCAAAAATTGTATGTTTCCACTCACCCCGACCGGGTCAGGAAAAACGTAGCCCAGTCGATTTTTTTGTAGCCAAAATTTTCCAATATTTTTTTTTCCAGAAATCGAATTAATACCATGTCCGTTTCGTTTTCGAATATTCAATCCAAATAGATTGTGAATCAACTCAATAGATTTCTACATTAATAAGAGCGCTTGGTCTGCAGATGCAACAAACAAATGTGCCGTTTTAATTCTGCGAGTGCGCTGGGTATTGTGTGCCCAATTTAGTTCCTCGACTTATGAAATCCGTTTCATGGATAGGTAAAGTCACCAATCGTCCGCTGAGTGGGCCAAAATTCAGATATATCGATGCCTAAAATCGAGTGAATTAAGTTAAACTACCACTAGATCTTATGTACTCTATTACATAATCAGTTAACTTTTTTGTACGTTTATTGCGGGTTGTCTACGGTCTGTTCTCACTAGTTCAAACGTCAATAGACTCCATATTACAATGCATTCTTGATGTCAGACCTACATACAAGGTGTCAAAAAAGTCGAGATGTAATCTTACTATAGTGCATCTTATTATAATTGGAGATTAGACGTTGCCGTAAAATGATCCCTTAACGCCGCGCCGAAACACTTGATGCACCTGTTGAAGAAATATTTATCGTGTATCTTGGGACAATTTTTTTTATATAGAAAAGATTTTACGGGACAACGTAATTTTCTTTTGAAACTGTTCAATGAAATAGATATTTAATACTTTGAACATTGAACGGATATTTTTTACGGAAAGTAGGCGGCGCAGCAATTTTTCCCAAAGCAGGAGGCAAGAAATCACCGACTGCTGGCTTTTAGTATATACCATATCAATTAGAAACACAGAGTGTCGACCTATCGGGTCCTTTTGATGACATAGGCGCGGCTGTAAGGTGCCCGATAATATGCAATTTGGATTGAAACAACTTTAAACATATGTAATACATGTAGTTCTGGCAGCAAAAAAAAAAAAACAGTACCTGCCTGCCGGGTCACTTGGAAAAAACAGACCCAGGGCGAGGGGAAACAAACAATTTTTTAATTGTGGTCCAAAGTAAAGAAAACTTCAATTTTCCAATTTCTGAAGTGAGCTGCACGTACAGTAGTTTTGAGTTATACATAGTCAGTTATCCCCTAGAGATCTTGCCGATTTGTGTTGGCCATATTCTGAATTTGGGTCCTGGATTTTTTATATACAAGGAACTGCGGCCAACACACCACAACCAACCAAAAAGCCCAGTGTCGTTGGCCGTTTTGTCTGGAAACTGGTCAAACACCAGTTCAGTGGAATCACAGGCACATGTAGAAAGGGGGTCAAATATCCTGTATGATGCCCCTTCACAGGTTATAGATAGATAGATACTTTATTGACCAAACTGGGCCCTTGTGGGCACATAAGAGAGTAAGAAACAAGGTGTCCGACGCATTTTTCAGCTAGAAGTAGCATCTGCAATTTTTGCATTTGAAGGGCAAACCGGGATATGACCATGAAGATCGATTCAAATACTTCCTAAAAACATAAATAATTCACCCCAAAAGATCGCATAACATAGCCTAATCATCATAGTTGGACTATTTTCTACTTTTTGTCTTGAAACTCCACTGACAGATAAGCTACTACCCGCGCAGCTCACTTCAGAAAGTGAATAAACACGATTTTGATAACTTTGTCATGCAAAAATTAAGATAAAATATATATCACTGAATAGATCTCGCTTAGTCGTAAATTTTGGTATACGTTACATGGTCGCGGGTTTATGCAATCAAATTATAAAGACAATATAAATTTTAGATAGGAAGTTTCATGCGCGGATCCAGCATTTTTGGTCAGAGGGGGTCCAAAATTTTAGGAAGTCTACCTAGATATTGACAACATCATATAGGTACATATATATCGGTGCACATGATGGGGAGGGGGCAATTCTGAGGGGGGTATCATTAGCTTTCCTTTCACGTTTATATTTATGAACAATTGGCGAGCGTAGCGAGCCTGAAATTTTTTTAGATATGAAATATGAATTTGTCTTGATTGGATTGAGATGATTTTTTTTGTTAATTCACATTTTGTATATATTTCATGAGAATAAATAGATAAGAGATGTGTCATTTTCCCAAACAATTAGACATCTTAAAATGGCAAAACCTTGAAAAAGATGAAGGAGATTACATCCTATGAAGTAAGGGACTGTTGAAAATATGAGTTCCTGAGACCCAAGACAATCATATAAAATTACATTTGTACTTAGTATGTATGTATGTATGTATGTATGTATGTATGCCGAAATTCCCTCCTGTGACTAAGGAGCACCCCTATATATAATAGGGTAGGAGGGTCCTTGGCATTCCCAGAAGGGATTAATGTAGGTTAAAATCCTAAAAATGGTGTATATGTTTTAAAAAAAACTGCACCAATCTCGGAATCCCAGCTGCGATTTAAGACCCTGTGGCACCAAGTCTGTCTAGCAGATTTAGTGGTGAACCACCAATTAAAAAAAACAACTACTTCTAAAAATGTAAGTTAAAACAAAAGTGCCGTGGAATAAAATATGTACATGTGATAAAATAAATGCAAAAGTATATTAGTAAAACGGGGTCAACGGTAGTATGAAGAATTGAAATTGAAAAATAATTAAGGAATTTTGCAGAAAAATAGTTTTGTTTTTGTAAATGGCGAGCGAAGCGAGCGGAAATTTTAGGTTTCAAAGCCCTTTCATGCATTTTTAGACCCCTTTCAATTAGAAATGGGCCAAAGCTGAACCCCACCTCCGAAAATCTCAGGGGGGGGGGGGGGGGGTCCAGACCCCTGGTCCCCCCCCTCTGGATCCGCACATGAGTTTTCAATGTTAAATTTCAGCCTGACGTTGCCGAGTTTAACATTGAGCCTATGGAGAGCGTCACGACATAACTGGAAAAATTAGCATGGGAAATAGCCCATCTAAAAGTTGTTTTGTCTATTAATTTTAATTGCGTGCACTGATTCTCATATAACTTACACCAAAATTTACGACTAAGCGAGATTTACTGAATGGTTTCAGTTTTACGTGCACTGTAAGTATCTGAGCACCTAGGTTGACGTTTGCAGTATCTGCATAATGGTTCACCACTGCAGATCAACAGTGTAGATGTAGATGTTATTTAAAAATTTGCATGATGAAATAGTCAAAATCACGTTCATCCAGTTTATGGTAAAACTGGCCCACGATAAATACTAGAGTACTTACCTTATGGTCAGTTGTACCACGAAGTCCCGAACCATCACTGCAGCCGTGAATTCCCGGAGTACGGTGAACTGCAACTGCTCTGTAATGGTGCTGGTTTAAGACTTACCCAGAATTCCTCAACGGTCGAGTAAATGACGTAATATAGCGCACGTAATGTTTAGCGCCAACTACTACACTCCTCCCCCTTTTATTTGAGGACTCTGGGTACAGTCTCTCAAATAATCATACCTTGGAGTTTGCACCAAAAGGTTTTTCATACTTTCATGAATAATTAATTAGCTGGGCCTTTTAGCCATACAGCTACAAATAATCTTTCTCAGTTATTATCATATTTGACCTAGAACAGAGGTAAGACCCACATTTGCATGTTGCCTCCTGCTGTTCTCTAACTGTACTTTAACCTTGACCAATGGAGAACATAAGTATGGCCCACAATGCATGTTACCTCCTATTGTTCTCCCACTACAGTAGTTTCAACTTAACCGACAGAGAACATAAGTATGACCCACATTTGTGTGTTGTTCCCTTATGGTCTCTGACATCAATGATGGTGTCAGGAAATGCCTCAAACCAACATGGATCATTAGAAGCTCTATTCTGTGTATAGATCCCTATGCCAGCTATCATCAGCAAGTTCCACACACCCACCCTAATGTCATTTTGAGGAGGACCAAGATGCATGACCCTGGTCACTCTCAAAATTACAGGCTATGACCTTCAGTTGGGCACATATGTCTCCAAGCTGAAGTTCCAGAGCCGACACCCTTTTCTCTAGGTCAGAGGACTGTGGACAGTCTGTCATGCCTACACTAGAGACTCTGTATGACACTGGGAATGGTTCATGACCTTTGTATGTGATTTCCTTATAATCATGGTCTCCAGAATAAGGACTACAGACCACTCCCTTATCCTCTACCTTTGAAATGGCCAGATGATTAAACTGATAGTGTTTAATCCTATCTATAACTTCCAGAATACTGCTCAAATTCAGGTTCACCACAAACTGCCCAGCATTTTGGTCCAGGCATCCGTGGCAAATCCTGTAAATTACTTGCTTATTTTGGAAGTCATCTGGCAAGCCTTGGAATGCTTTTGCAGCAACTTGCTGCACACGATCACTCCATTCCTCCAAGCTTTCATCTGGGTTTTGAACCAGGGTGCTAAATTTTACCTGTGCGGTTTCTGGCAGTTCACAATCCCCAAATCTCATCTCTAATTTTGTCATCAAGTCAGCAAACCTTACACCAGGGTCTCTTTTTACCACACTTGTGTAAAATTCACTGGCCTGACCTTCCAAGCACCAGCAAAGATACCCTCTGCTTTCCAATTCAGTCCGCTGTTTTGCTTGAGCAAATACAGTGAATTTCATTTTGAAAGCTTCCCAGTTGCCTGTCCCATTATATCTAATAGTTTTGGGAATAGACTCTAAGTTTCTTTCCATAGAAACCATAGATTCTACAAGTCTCAGTTCGGATTCATCTGAAATCCCTTGATCTTGACTTGTAGCGACCTCAATGACTTCTGGGGCTGGGGTCTGATTGTATACGATCTGGTCTTGGCCATGAGGTTCAATATTAGAAACCAGGGACCCATTTCTCTCATTTGGACCCCTTTCTTCAGTTGTTCCCATTTGATTTCTGTTCGCATGTGAACAATTTTGAATTGGATAGGGAGCATATCTTTGCCTGTTGGCAGCTATGTCATTTGGTAGATCAGCCCACCTAGGGTCAAAACAATCCATATACGGAACATTGTACTGGTTGTACATAGGCGGGGGCATTGGAAACCATGGACATCCATATCCAGGATACCAACCTGGTGGTCCTAGGGGGGCAAATATGGGAGGGTACCCCCAATTTGGTATAAGCTCTGGATGTCTGGGATACATGGTTTCATGTACCTGTCTACTCATCCCTTCTCCATTAATAGGTCCTGTTGGAGGAAACTTTACCTGCTGTGTGGGTGTGACACCTCTGATTTCATAATCAAAGCGTACTCCATGCGACCTTTGACCTCCATAGAAGCCCTGGTAGGGGTTCCATATGGGCTCGTTTCCATATGATTTCACAGTGGAGCCCACTCCAGATTTTTGTTCTTTTTCAACAAAGAATTCATTTGATCCTTGATCAATGACCTTCCTAGTATCTGGACATCTCTCCATTCTACTTTCAGAACATATACTGTTTTCCTCATTATAAATTTGAACTTCTTGCAGGTTCTTTTCATTTTCAGAGTTTGTAAATTCAGTAGTCATATTCCAATATAATATGTATTTATTATCTAATAGATATGATAATCTGTCTCTGATATTATATAATTTAATGCTGTAATAATGAGGAAAATCTACCCAAATAAGGTCGAACACACAAACACATTTGCATTAATGTGAACCCCTTACAGTATAATAAACGCAACAATATACGACAATTCAATAAATAGTGTTATGACAAGTCAGAGGAAATTCTGTATTTAAAGATCCCGAAACTTATCCTGAACAAATAAAATCGAAATCTACACAGAATAAATATTTCACAAATTTATACAATGTTTGCAATATTACACTGTCAGTTTTACACGCTGACCCTTCCAAAGTTGCGCTGCATTGACCGAATCGCAGTGTACGTGACACCTGTCCAATCAATCAACCCGATTACGGAAGGTAGACGCATATAAATAACAGCATAAAAGTTGAAAATTGACAAAATATATTCTTTTTCACAAGTTCAGAAGCTGTTACCTTCACGCTTTACTTCCAAAATTGCATCTATTTTGACCGACGCTCAGCTTGAGACCGGCCCGATCAATCAACACTTTTAAGGAAGAAAAGAGGACAAACAACAGCAAAATGTCACAGTATTTTGGATGAAATAACTCCTTATTAACTTCCACAAACAATTTCGGAACTATGATCTGTCCAATGAACAACCACAGCCCAATTTATGTTGTGCGAAGAAGAAGTTCGGCCGAAAAGTTCCGAATTCCACAAGATCAATTGAAAATGATTAATACTGAGATGAGTCAATAATCTGATTTAAAATGAAGTAACTGAACAATATTGGTCCAATACCTCAACAAATACTTCAGTTTCTAATAATTTCCCAGCTCACCTGTCGTGAACCAAGAAGCAGACGACACCTGTGAGCGCCGTCCTGAATGTAAACAAATTATGTTCAGCAAGATTCAGACCCTGCTCGGCGGCGCCAATATGGTAAAACTGGCCCACGATAAATACTAGAGTACTTACCTTATGGTCAGTTGTACCACGAAGTCCCGAACCATCACTGCAGCCGTGAATTCCCGGAGTACGGTGAACTGCAACTGCTCTGTAATGGTGCTGGTTTAAGACTTACCCAGAATTCCTCAACGGTCGAGTAAATGACGTAATATAGCGCACGTAATGTTTAGCGCCAACTACTACAAGTTTCCGAAGTGAGATGTGCAGACAGTAGTCTGAATCGTCCAGGTGTTTTACTCTGCTTTACTGTAAGATGAGTAAAGCCTCTGAATGAATCAGTTTTGGTCCTGTCTGGCAATGGAGGTTCAAGACAGAAAGTAAAAAATAGTCCAACTTTGGTAGATGATTAGGCTATGTTATGAGATCTTTTGGGGTGAAATGTTATGTTTTTAAGAAGTATATGAATCAATCTTTATCAGTTTATGGTCATGCATACCCCAGTCTGCCCTTCAACTGCAAAAATTGCAGATGCTACTGAAAAATGCGTCGGACGCCCAGTCTCTTACGACCTGTACAGGAGCATCTCACAGGATATTTGACTCTCTCTTGCCTGCGAGTGGAATGGCTGGTCAGAGTAAATTCGAAGAAATTACGATCGAATTTTGTTGAACCTGAACTTTACATAACTTACAAAAATTTATTTTGCTACATTCAAAGAAATAAATCTGTGTCTTGGTCTAAAATTCAAACTTTGCTTGCGAAAATAACGTTTCGTTACGAATACTGGATTGACGGAAAGCGTTCCTAAATTTTACGACTGCTGTATTTCAAATAAGTTTTAGCATTTTCCTAATTTTTAAATCATTGCATTTCAAACTGTAAGTTTCTCATAGTAAGATAAAATAATCTACTACAGCTGTATTTAAGATTGCTTATTTAGTCGAATGATTTTGTCAGTGCTGATTTATTTTACGACCTGGTCACTCGGATATCCTCTGGACTTACTATTCTCTGAAGTATTTGGTATCCAGTTTCAGCAACAGTCACGTGATGTTTGACATAATGTGAAAATGCAGAACAGTTTACTCGTTGTTTGTTAAAAGATTGGTATGTAAACATGTGCATGTTTGACATTAGCAGATTTCATTGTACAAATTATACAATCTCTACATGTCTTTTACCGAGATATACCTGTATACTCCAAACACCTGAACACTGTAAGTTACAGTGTAGAAGGCTTTTGGAAAAACCTTCCCATAAGGCATAACAATTTACACTGAGGTCTTGCATATCCCCTAAAAAATTCCCCACTTCCATCTAATTCCCAGCCAGTATATCAGTATATTGAACCGTGGATGTCAGATTACTAATCAAGTGCGTTACCGAGTAAGCTAATGCTAGGGCCGACGAACTGAATCTGATAGCTCAGTCTTTTAACACACTGAACTTTGGTACATGTACCACCAGAGTCACTACACATCTCCCCTAAAATCTTTCATCATCCCCTAAAAATTTCCATTCTCCCACCCCCTCCATTCTCTCACTTACATCCCTCCATTCTCCCACTTTTATCCATCCATCCTTCAACTTCCATCCCTCCATCCTCCCTCCACCATTCATCCATCCTCCCACTTCCAAAATATCCCATATAGTAAATATTCCATCCCTCCATTCTCCCACTTTTATCCCTCCATCCTCCCACTTCCATCCCTCCATCTTCCCTGTACCATTCATCCATCCTCCCACTTCTATCCCTCCATTCTCCCACTTCCATCCCTCCATCCTCCCTTCTATCTCTCCATTCTCCAACGTCTATCCCTCCATCCTTCCACTTCCATCCCTCCATCCTCCCTCTTCCATTCCTCTATTCTCCCTCTTCCATCCCTCCATCCTCCCACTTCCATCCCTCCATCCTCCTTTCAATCCCTCCATTTTCCTACTTCGATTCCCCAGTCTTCCCACGTACTTCCAGCCCTCCATTCTCCCACTTTTATTCCATACTTCCATTCCTCCATCCCCTAATATTGCCTAATATCTTTGAATTTGATCCCTCCATTCTCCCACTTCTATCTCCCAAAATCTTCAATCCATCCATTTCCCCACTTCCATTCCTCCTTCCCCTCAAATCTTTGAATTTGGTCCCTCCATTCTCCAAATTCTATCCCCAAAGATCTTCCATCCCTCCATTTTCCCACTTACCGGTATATTTCTCCATCCCCTAAAATCATCAATCCCTCCATTCTCCCTCTTCAATCCCCCTAAAGCTTCCATCTCTACATTCTCCCACTTCTTCCATCCCTCCATTCTCTCACTTTTATCCATTCTCCCACTTCTATTCCTCCATTCCTCCATCCTCCCACTTCCATTCCTCCATCCCCAAAATATCCCATCTCTCCATCCTCCCACTTCCATTGCTCCATCCTCTAAAATCTTCCATCCCTCCATCCTCCCACTCTCATTCCTCCATCCCCTAAAATCTTCCATACATCCATCCTTGTGCTTCCATTCCTCCATCCCCAAAATATTTCATCTCTCCATCTTCCCACTTCCATTCCTCCATCCCCTCAAATCTTCCATCCCTCCATCCTCCAACTTCCATTCCTCCATCCCCTTAAATCTTTCATACCTACATCCTCGTGCCTCCATTCCTCCATCCCCAAAACATTCCATCTCTCCATCCTCAAACTTCTATTCCTCCATCCCCTAAGATCTTCTATCACTTCATTCTCCTACTTCTATTCCTCCATTCCCTAAATCATCAATCTCTCCATTCTCTCACTTCCAACCACTAAAATCTTCTATCCCTCCATCTTCTTCCATCCTCCCACTTCCATCCTTCCATCCTCCCACTTCCACCCCTCCATCCTCCCACTTCCACCCCTCCATCCTCCCACTTCAATCCTTCCATTCCCAATTCCATCCTTCCATTCTCCCACTTCCATCCCTCCTCTATTCTCCTGCTTCTATCCTTCCATTCTCCCACTTCCATCCCTCCATCCTCCCACTTCCATCCCTCCATTTCCAATTCCCTCCTTACCTCCATCATTCCATCCCTCCATTCTCCCACTTCCATCTTTCCATTCTCCCACTTCCATCCCTCCATCCTCCCACTTCTCTACCTCCTTGCTCCCACTTCCATCCCTCTATTCTCCTACCTCCATCCCTCCATTCTCCCTATTTTCATCCCTCAATTCTCCCACTTCCATCCCTCCATTCTCACCATTTCCATCCCTCAATTCTCCCACTTCGTTCCCTCCATTCCCTAAAATATTCCTTCCCTCTATCCATCTTCCATTCTTCCTTTGAAAAACGGAATACATTAGATAGATAGGAAGTTAACTGTAAATAAGTCTTAATAACAGCCCTTTCACTTATTAGCACTGATGCGCACACTGTTGAGATTACTTGGGAATGAAGGACAAACAGTATATACAGATAGATAAAACAAAGTAAACATATGTACACATGTTTATCATTAGATTTTTTTATTCAATGGAAGAAATGCTATAAAAAGACACAAATAAGCATCCAAGTGATTTTAATACTTGGTACATGTGTATATGTACGATAGTAGTAAGTACAATAAGAGGATCTTCTGATTTTATTCAAGATTATTTTTCTGATTGCAGAATTCATTTTAAGACATGTTTATTCAATGAATTTAAATGTGATTACTGGTAAATTTGAAAAAGCTTCTTCATTCAGAATGATCATTTTTGATGATGTATATATAAAAAGAATCAATTTATTTTATCTCTGATTTACAGGCATTTGTTGGTTGGAATCCAGAAGGATGGGAGCTGTGTCATTCCTTGTATTTGGTCTTGTATTAACGTCAGTGCCACGTACTGCACATTCTCTCACAACTTTCCGTATTGCTGGAGTGTTGAGCTCTAACTACAATGGAAAAGTTCTGCAAGATGCCATCGCCAAGCTGAATCGTAACACTGATAAAAGCTATGACTTGGAGTTCGAGGGCTTTTCTATTATCATGGATTCTAACCCCATTCGTTCGGCACTGAACCTTTGTAAGCTAGTAATACCAAAGGAAGTACAAACTATAATCGTCAGTAAGCCGAGGGATGAAGAGAGCTCCTCTCCTATATCTGTGTCATACACCTGTGGTTTTTACCAGATCCCTGTGATTGGAATTTCAGCGAGAGACAGTGCTTTCTCGGACAGTGTAAGTTACTGAAGTACTGGAAGCTAGCTTTTTGAAATTGTCCTTGATAGACATGAATACCATTCTTTTGAGAGTTTATAGCTTGGTTAAATTCTGACCACAATCAGTTATAAGATAATATGAATCAAGGCAATGCCTTTTTGTGCGAGCGGAGAGAAAATAGATATGATAATAAAAAAAATCTTTCTTTTTTATTTTGACTATGATGGTTTATCTTATCTTACAAAACTTTCTGTTTGATGATTGCCAAAAAAGGTAGTATAAGGCGAGTGGAAACACGGAAGCATTTGCAAAATTGATCTAGACCAGCAGATGAACATTTGAAGGGGGGGGGGATGGGCTTAAAATATGGTTCTTTAAAAATATGGTTCTTTATAATTCATTTTTATTATTTAAGAATAATGTTTAGGCTAGCTGAAAATAAATTACTTAAGAACAAAAGAAAAAACAAACATATTCCGACTTCTGACAACTGGTACGAAACCACCCGAGATGAGAAAAGCAATCAGAGCGAAACGTCTCGTTTAAAACCGGAAATGTCGGATTTCCCGTGGTTACACCGCCTTGATGATGCTTTATCGTTACCTGATTTACGAAAAATATTTTCAATAAACTTAACTTATAAACAAAAGTTGAGTATAACATATACGTCTACTTGGAGTCGAAAAAAAAATTTAAATGGCAATATCCAGCATCTCCGCAGCAACTCTGTCTGCGAGGGGACGAAAGTTTTTGAAAGCATAGTAGTACATTCTCATTCTTTGATTCAGCATATTTTCTCAATAAGATATGTGTATACGTGTTACCATAAGGGCGAGCTTCGCTCGCAAAGGCCCTTTGGGCCTTTGCAGCGAGCTCCGCTCGCTATAAATTGAACTTGTCATTATGTTATCAAATTTTCAATATTCTTTTACGTGCACATGTACCATGTTTACAAAATGTACACTGTAGCTTATTGGTGTATAAGTTCCATTTTTAGCTCTACTGGTCATAGACCAGTCGAGCTTATGCGATACCCTGTCGTCCGGCATCTGTCTGTCTGTCTGTCCGTCCATCCGTCCGTTAACAATTCTTGTGCTCGCAACTCCTCTCAAACTATAAGAGATAGAAATTTAACTCTTTTTGCATTACACTTGGTCTGTGGTCTAGTTGTGCACCTGACATTTTGTTTGAGCCCCTGACCCCCAGGGTCCTAGAAAATGGGTGTGGTCATTTTCTCCTATATAACTCTATGTAATCTTGTGCTCGCAACTCCTCTGACACTATAAATGATGGAGACTTAATTCTTTTTGCAATATGATGGGTCTGTGGTTTAGTTGTGCACCTGATATTTTATAAGAGCTCCTGACCCCCAGGGTCTTAGAAAAAGGGTGTGGTCATTTTCTCCTATATAGCTCTATGTAATCTTGTGCTCGCAACTCCTCTGACACTATAAATGATGGAGACATAATTCTTTTTGCAATATAATGGGTCTGTGGTTTAGTTGTGCACCTGACATTTTGTTTGAGCCCCTGACCCCCAGGGTCCCAGAAAATGGGTGTAGTCATTTTCTCCTATATAACTCTATGTAATCTTGTGCTCGCAACTCCTCTGACATGATAAATGATGGAGACTTAATTCTTTTTGCAATATGATGGGTCTGTTGTCTAGTTTTGCACCTGATATATTGTTTGAGCCCCTTACCCCCAGGGTCTTAGAAAAAGGGTGTGGTCATTTTCTCCTATAGAACTCTATGTAATCTTGTGCTCGCAACTCCTCTGACACTATAAATGATGGAGACATAATTCTTTTTGCAATATGATGGGTCTGTGGTCTAGTTGTGCACCTTATATTTTGTTTGAGCCCCTGACCCCCAGGGTCATAGAAAAAAGGTGTAGTCATTTTCTCCTATATTACTCTATGTAATCTTGTGCTTGCAACTCCTCTGACACTAAAAAATGATGGAGACTTTATTCTTTTTGCAATAAGATGGGTCTGTGATCTAGTTGTACACCTGATATTTTGTTTGAGCCCCTGACCCCGAGGGTCCTAGAGAATGGGTGTGGTCATTTTCTCCTATGTAACTCTATGTAATCTTGTGCTTGCAACTCCTCTCACACTATAAATGATGGATACTTCATTCTTTTTGCAGTATGATGAATGTTTGGTTTAGTTGTGCACCTGACATTTTGTTTGAGCCCCTGACTTCCAGGGTCTTAGAAAATGGGTGTGGTCATTTTCCCGTATATAGCTGTGCTCTCAACTCTTCTAAAGCTATTAATGATGGAAACTTAGTTGTTTATGCAATGTAATGGATCTGTAGTCTTATTATGTCATTGATTGTTCATTTGAGCTAGCAGCCCCTGACCCTTAGGATCTTTGAAAATGGGTATGGCATTATTTTTTGAAATTCTTTATCTCGGATATTAAAAATTATATGAGTGATATTGTAATTGCAGTCTAATGGATTTGTTATTTCGTTGTACTACCTATAATTTGTTAGAGCACCTGCTTGCTATGGTCTTTGGTTTAAAATAAAATAGAAATTGTTATTTATGTATATGTATCTTTGCTTATCACTTGTCAATGAGTGAATAAAACAAAACAACCAGGAGAGCTACAGTCTCGTCAGAGACTTCTGGTTATGACTTTAAAACATGTTAATACAGTACTGTACTATTTATTACTCATCATCTTCATTTGGAGTACCAAAATAAGTAGTCATATGTATTATGAACATATTTTTTCTTTAAATTACTAACATATTTTAAAATGTATATTTACTGTATCGTAGTAATCAAACTACAAAATAAAAAAATTATAATGCTGATTTTTTCCACAGAGGCTTCATCCTACATTTTTGCGGACAGTTCCGCCGTATTTCCACCAGGCTGATATTTGGGTAGAGATGTTGGAGCATTTTAACCTAACACAGGTGATATTTATCCACAGTATGGATGAAGAGGGAAGAATGATTCTCAGTAGGTTTCAAGCCAAAGCCGATCAGAAAGACATTACGGTGAGGAAGAAGGACAATTTCAGTGATTGGGAAGGATAGGGCCATGTGCCATCGTCCCATTAATTTGAAAAATGGCCCATTGAGGCCTGTTTACTTTCTCTTTGTTTCTTAAGAACTGGTCCGTTGAAATTTCTGAAAGTCATGAAAAATAACTAATTCACAAATATTCCTTCCCAATCACTGCAATTTGTATAATTTGTCATAGGAATATTCAGTCAACAATTGATTACATATCTGTCAATAAAAATGCATGTTCATAATTTTTTTTCCATTTATTCATTCATACATACATGTAAATGTGCAGTCATTTGTATTGCTATATAATTTATATGTATATCTTCTTTGTGAATTGTCATTGATTTATTCATACAAGTATACACATGTTTATAGGATCTCAAAATAAATTTTCATTTCATACGATGTATTATGAAACAAGTTGTGTTTTATATCCCTGAGCCTTGGCAAGGGGATATAAAACGTATAACAAGTTTCATTATACATCGTATGAAATGAAAATCATTTGAGATTCTTTTTATCACATGATTCTGCCTAAAACTGTGTATTTCTAACGTGAAATCAATGTTTCTGAGAAGTAGAGGCAAACCGGGACATGACCTAGAGGTTGTCTGCTATGCAATGAGAAGTAGTTCCCCATCGTTTATAGATGTTCTGTGCGTAAAGAGAAAAAATATTTCAAATTTGTTTAGTATTTTAATACAATAATTTTAAATTCAACACCAATTTTAATCATTGATATTGAATCTGTGTCTGAATTTAAGAAATGACCGATATTTGGAAGGTCAGACTTGTCACACAGTTTAGATGATTAGGCTAGTACATCAACCAAGTAGATTTATTTACATAGACACACCTCCAAACTTGACCAATGGCATTCAAGCAGAGCGATATGTAACGTGTTATAATAATCATTGATATTGAAATGACTTTATGAAACTGCATAACGGGTGTATCATTTGATAAATGTATGTAAATGTATTATATTATTATAGATAGAGAAAGTGATCAAGTACCCCTCAGGCGCTGCAAACTACACCTCTGTCTTAGAACCCGTACTAGATCAACAATCGAGAGTTATACTGCTCTCTGCCAAGTAAGTTTACATTTATATTGTAAATACTGGTGAATTATGGATCAAACACTCATCATGTCAATTATCCACATTAGCACTTTTGCAATTTATAAAATTTACTAGTTGATAGCATATATAAAAATCACTTTGTTGATGAATGGCAGGTCTTCTGTATTTATTGAAGATGGACACAATGTCATGTCATTATAACAAACCAGTTTTTATACGCCCGTCATTTGACGGGACGTATTATGGTATGGCGAAGTCCGTCCGTCCGTCCGTCCGTCCGTCTGTCCGTCCGCCTATGGAACGCAATAACTTGAATATGCGTCAACGGATTTTTATGAAATTTATACATAGTGATCAGACTGTGGAGAGGAAGCCGCCTTTCGATTTTCAGGTTCATCCGATTTGTCGTTACAGAGTTATGGGACTTAGATTTTTAAAATACAGTGAAAATATACTAAAATATTTAAAAATTATTTAAAAATCTATTTCTGGTCGAAAGGTTTTGAAATTTTGTATACTTCAAGTAGAAAGGATGTTCTTTGACATATGTAACGGGTTTTTAATTTTTTTGTCGCATAACCGAGATATTGTGTGTAATAGGAAGGGGGGGTGGGTTATATGCACATACATTTTAAGTTAAGGGCAAAATATAGGCGCATGGAACGCGATAACTTGAATATGCGTCAACGGATTTTCATGATATTCATACATTATGATTGGACTGTGGAGAGGAAGCCGCCTTTCGATTTTCAGGTTTATTCGATAAGTCGTTACAGAGTTATGGGACTTAGATTTTTAAAATACAGTGAAAATATACTAAAATATTTAAAAATTATTTAAAAATCTATTTCTGGTCGAAATGTTTTGAAATTTTGTATACTTCATGTAGGAAGGGTGTTCTTTGACATATGTAACGGGTTTAAAATTTTTTTGTCGCATAACCGAGATATTGTATGTAATAGGAAGGGGGGAGGGGTAGGTTATATGCACATACATGTTAAGCTAAGGGCAAAATATAGGCGCATGGAATGTAATAACTTGAATATGCGTCAACGGATTTTCATGATATTCATACATTTTGATTGGACTGTTGAGGAAGCCGCCTTTCGATTTTCAGGTTCATTCGATATGTCGTTACAGAGTTATGGGACTTAGACATTTTAAAATACAGTGAAAATATGCTAAAATAGTTAAAAATTATTTAAAAATCTATTTCTGGTCGAAATGTTTTGAAATTTTGTATACTTAAGGTAGAAAGGATGCTCTTTGACATATGTAACGGGTTTTTAATTTTTTGGTCGCATAAGCGAGATATTGTGTTTAATAGGAAGGGGGGGGGGGGGTAATATGCACATGCATGTTAAGCTATGGGCAAAATATAGGCGCATGGAACGCAATAACTTGAATATGCGTCAACGGATTTTCATGATATTCATACATTTTGATTGGACTGTTGAGAGGAAGCCGCCTTTCGATTTTCAGGTTCATTCGATATGTCGTTACAGAGTTATGGGACTTAGACATTTTAAAATACAGTGAAAATATACTAAAATAGTTAAAAATTATTTAAAAATCTATTTCTGGTCGAAATGTTTTGAAATTTTGTATACTTAAGGTAGAAAGGATGCTCTTTGACATATGTAACGGGTTTTTAATTTTTTGGTCGCATAAGCGAGATATTGTGTGTAATAGGAAGGGGGGGGGGTTATATGCACATACATGTTAAGCTAAGGGCAAAATATAGGTGCATGGAACGCAATAACTTGAATATGTGTCAACAGATTTTCATGATATTTGTACATTTTGATCAGACTTTGAAGAGGAAGCCGCCTTTCGATTTTAAGGTTCATCCAATTTGTCCTTATGGAGTTATGGGACTTAGATATTTTGGTGTTGTGAAAAAAATCCCAACGGGCGTATCTTGCTGCGTGAGCGTAGGCTTTTTTCATTTCAATTTATAATGAAGCCATGGCTTTTTTCCTTCTACTTACTGATATTTAACAACGGTAATTTTGAATTTTTCTATCAGTACTGAGGATGCAGACAAGATATTTGAGAATGCCAAGACCCTAAATCTTACTGTGGAAGGATATGTATGGATTGTGAGTGAGGAGGCACTCTCAGCAGTTAATATTCCTGTTGGTAAGTACTCTAGAACAGAGGAAAACATCTTTATTAACAAAAACTCAGTAGTGTTTGTATTATGATTTGAAGTCCTACAGTGGTGAAAACCGAAGGATATTATAGGTTTCCACTCCATCTGTTTGTTGTCTGTCTGTCCTTCTGTCTGTTTGTTCGTTTATCTGTCCATCCTTCTTTCCATCAGCACATTGATTTTGACATGATATCAGGAGTAGTTTGAAAGGTGCACATGTAGTAATCTTATTTCATCTATAGATAAAGGGTTATGAAGGGGACATACCTATAAACTTTTAACTTTCAAGGTCAGAGTCAAAGGTCAGAGTTAGGCAAAAGATCAAATGTGATACTTTTGTCCTGATGCAGTAACTCAGAAAGTTTTATAACTTTTATATGTACAGGTTTCATATTTCATCTTGCTCATTTATATAAACAGTTCGATTTATGCGGAAATTCCAGTTAACTAAGTTTGAGAGAGAAAACTGTATATATATACAAATGTATTTCATTTGAAGGTGTCCTTGGTCTGCAGTTGATAAACGGTACGAATGAGGAGGTTCACATACAGGACAGTGTGAAGCTGGTAGGCAATGCTATCAGTAAACTATTCCAACTAGGAAATCTGACTAGTATATCCAATACTCCTAACAACTGTAGTAAACCTCACAAAACATGGAGGGATGGAAAAACTATACTCGAGTAAGTTATATAGCTTTTTGTTGATATATAGTTATATAGCTTTTTGTTGATATATACTTATTTTACAGGAGAATTGCCATAATTTTCCTAGATAAATTTGGTTGGAGCTTATGCTGTAGCCAAAAAGATTGATGAAAAGTACATGAGTGTTCATTACGAAAACTACTCCATGTTTTATTTATTTTTGCAAGATCATTTGAAGATAGTTCTGCTTTGTAATATGTAAGATACCATTATACATTCTTCTCTAACAGAAGCCGATTTTGAAGGTTCTGTCAGATAAGTATCTTCCTTTAGTTCCTTGTGATAGTGATACAATTTAATTTTGAGATATTTTTTAGTGCACTGAAATACGAGAAGATAAGTGGAATTACGGGACAGGTCAGCTTTAACAATGATGGAGATAGGCTGAATCCTCTGTACTTCATCAAAAATGTACAACCTGCCAACAAAATTACTGAAATTGGTTACTATGGAAACAAACAGGTAAAAACTCTTTTCTTATTATAGTTTATCATGTTGTTTGCTGATGACAAATTAGATTAAAAGACCTAAAAACATGCATTATTTATGAATTCTATACTTATACATGTACATGTATTTATAGTGGATATTTCAGTATTTGACTACATGATAAATGATCACTTATAAAACCTAACAAGGAAATTTAATTAGATGAGTGTTAAAATGTTAAATATTAACTTGATTTAGCCTAACATTAATATTTATTTTCAGGTTTCATCACCATACATTGACATAGACAATTCTAAGATAATATGGGCTGGAGGTAGTCGTACAATACCTGACGGAATCAAAATATCACGCCATCTTAAGGTTTCTATTTTATTAGTTTTTTAGCCCAGTTCGTGTATCTATTGACTATACATTTATTTGTGAGGACATTGTTTTTGTTCTGTCTGTCTGTCCTGATTGACTTGTTAATCATAGTTTCAAGCTAGAATTGTCTGAACTGATGTAACATATTTTTCTTCCAATTTCGATTTTCCTCTTGACTGTTGATTTACACAGTGGTGATTTTTCTCCAATATTTATAGGATTTCTGTTATTTTTACTCCAAATTGTACCATTATAAATTCTGTATTTTATGATAGTTTAATCTCTTTTAAAGTCAGTTCCTATATTTTTGCTCACTTAGAAATTCATCACTGTTTACAGTACATGCTTTTTCCTACAGGTAGTTACTCTACAGTATAAGCCGTTTGTATGGACACGGCTTTCCCCTGATGGCACATGTCATGAGGATCGTAAGGAGAGACTCTGTCCGTTCTACAATGCTACAACAGGAAACACAACAAATTACTGTTGTTATGGCTACTGTATAGAAATGCTGATCGACATTGCTGAGAGTGTGAACTTCACATTTAGTTTACATCAAAGTCCGAGTGAGGCTTTTGGCTCATACAAAAAGGTTAGTTTTATACTGATCTGGTAAAAGAAGCATTATGAAAATAATGAATGGCATTTTTCTGTAAATTTTCCTTTTATGGTGAATTTTGTTGAAATCTTAATTGTGTGATAGATCTAGATGTGAAAAAGGAAGAAATTTCTTCCTGGTTTTTTGTTCCTTATACAAGCACCTAAATATTTCCTAATTATGCACTCTTTACTATTCTGTAGAAAGCTGGATCCAATGAGAAGGAATGGAATGGCATGATAGGGGAGGTAATCCGTGGTGAATCAGATATGATTGTAGCCCCTTTGACCATTAATCCAGAGAGGGCCGACTTTATAGACTTCTCCAAGCCTTTCAAGTATCAGGGTCTAACAATCTTAGTGAAAAAGGTAAGTAAAATGTTTTGTGTTTATACTAAATGTAACCATCTTCTCACTGTATCACATGGGTCAATCGTCGGATGGATTCGTGGTCTTAAAAAGAAAGAATTTTGAATTTTATTTGAATCTGATACAGAACATGATAAGTGACGTATCTCTATTACCATGTCATTTAATGAATGTCATATAACGATGGTAATACGCAAGATCGCAAATGCAGCGCATGCAGCGTGTCCGCTCGGATTTTTCATTTAGTCACCTACCTAAACCATTGTTCAAAACTCTGGCACCTTTTCTGCCCAAGTAAATTGATGACGTCATAACAATGGAGAACAATCCAAGAATGCGCGAGAGCATTCGTATAGTCTTGGTTAGAAGTATTTGGGATCTTCCGTATTGACATATGAATTTGAACTTGTCAGACAATCCATACATTTCTGTTTTTTGACTGTAACCTAAATAAGACCAACCATTACTTCATTTTATACTGTGTCTGTCATATGTGAGAAATGGTTTACAGTGCTGCATTGTCTGAATACTGTCAAACCTGTGATAGACGGTCAGCTTTTGAAAAAAAAACATGGCTGCTTATCACAGGTGGCCTTTTATTCCAGGTTGGCAATATAGGGAACCATTACTGATCATACTGTCTAAGGTGCAAGTACGATGTATTTTAGATCTCTTATTGAACAAATAAAACGATATGTTTATGATAATGGATATCCATGTTATAAATGGATGGAAATTAACATTTCTACTAGTAAATATCTATTAGTCAAACACATAAATTTACTTTTTCTGCCAAAATGGCCGCGCAATATTGGTCAGAATTTTGTTGACCGCTGGCCGCGTTACGAGAGTGACTGTTGATTAAGGTACTTTAATATAGCAAATCACGATTGGGGGGAGTAAAAAATGACCGTTTACAGGGGTGACCGTAGAAAATGAGTGACCACAATGGCAGGTTTGACTGTAGTGAAAAGTTATGAATGATATAGATTCAGTCATATTATAAGTATCATATGAGTTGTACGTAATATATGAACATCTTTTCATCTTTTCTTTTTTGGTTACAAAGTAGTCTGGAGATACACATATATAACAAACACATTTCTTGTTTTATTGTTTTTAATTCATATTGACTACTTATGAAAACAAAATTGATTTAAGTATTAAATGAATTACAATGTGATATATATTTTTGCAAGTACATGTACAACATTGAACACAATTTGGAATAAATTTCATTTTCATTTTTCTCAGATCTAGATTTTCAATGCCCAGAATATCTACAGCAATCTTTGTCATTTTTGCCAACTTTTTTTTTTTTAATTTTAATTTTTTTTATATCATAGTAAGCAAACAAAATTTCTAGTAAATTTTTGTCCACTTGGCTCAGTCTTCTGAAACAGTAAAATCATGATTTTAAAAAGTATATGCCAGTATTATAGCTACTTGATAGGTATTGTTTAGTCGTAACTTTTGGTAATATTAAATTTGTTGCTTTAATCCTTGGCACAATCACTCTTTTTCTACAGATAAAGCAATTTCTATATACAAGGGAGTTTTCCATATGAATTCAGCTCTTTGGAATAGTAGTTGACGTCACTGCAAAAATTGAAGTTGGAGAAGTTCAGATGCCTCCTCTAAAACAATTTTTGTGTGTAATTTGAAAACTTACATTGCAAGTTGCAACTCAGTATCGTTAAAAGGAGAGCAAAATCTCATTTGTTTTGGATTCTGAAATAAGCCAAAATCAAGATATATGTTTACTTTACAAGAGGAGAGAAGGCTGTTAATTTTGGGGTCAGAAGGTCATGGTCATTACTAGAGAAATATGCTTAATGAAGAACCCCTTCACCTATTCACACCAAATTATTGTTTCCTATAAAGAGGCAAGGGCTTAAGATTTTTTGGTCAACAGGTCAAGGTCATAGTAAGAAAAAAGAGATTTCAAAAAGGGATTGCAGATGATAACTCAACAACCCTTTCATCTCTATTAAAAAGATTCTTTTTATATTTTGGATACTGAACAGGAGAGTAAGACACCCATGGCTGTTAGGGTCTATAGGTTAAAGGTCAAGGGCACTATTTTTCTTTCATTGATAGTTGTTGCTAGAGTCAAAGTGCTACAGCGGGGGTATATGTTTTACAAACATTTTGTCTAGTTCCCAATTTACTTGCATACAATTTGCTGAAAATCTCTAGCTCTGTCTACATAACCAAGAGAGAGAGAGCCCAGCCCCCTTCTCCTCCAATCTAGATCCGTACATGACCATCAATAAAAGTCAAACAGACTGCTCTTGGTAGACAGCGTTTCTTTTTGTGTCTTGATCACGTTCTGCAGTATGTGTAGGACTATTACAACCAGCCCTGAACTGTTCTCTTATCCACTTGTAAGCACTCTCAAACACCCCTAACAACTTCCTGATGGCCCATAGAATCCCTTTCTTCTCTTTCTGTATGTCATCCCTGGCCTGATTCCTCATCTGACCCCTCCGTGTCATTCTGGCTGTTTGTGCGAAGACTAGATCTAGTTTATGAGCGTCCTCCACTGTCATCCGTTTCTTGGCTCTCTGTAGTGATGGGCTATACTGGACTATGGGGAACCCTGCCAGGCTAGCTGTCTCCATTGTGTTAGCGTCATGACCCAGCAGTGCTACAGTATCATCTGTATGCTCATATGATTCAAGTAACTCACTGATTTTGTCATCCCTTTCTTTCTCAGCTTCATTTTTCATTTCTTTCATATATGACTCTATACACTTCTCAACTCCCTCAAAGTTAGCATTGGTGAAGTATTTCCCCTGATTCTTAACCACTAAATTGTCTATTTCTTGTAGCAGATCTTTCACTTGATTTTCGTCTGTGTAACCGTCGTCAGATATATTGAAGGGGAGATATCTGTCTTCGCTCATTTTAATTACAGAATACAGCAGGGACGTTTGGTCCTCCTCGTCCGTGCCTTCTTGGCTTCTCTTTTGGCCGATTTCCATGGTTTTCGCCATATATTTCTTGGTCTTCTCCCTAAAACTGGACCCCTCACTAGTAATCACCATGATCATGTACTTAAATAAGTCATTACCGAAATGTTTGTGAAAAATCTCTATAGTTTCCCGTTCTTCCTCCGTGAAGCGATCTGGTCTGCGTACCATGACTATTGCGTGTGGCCCCGGTGATGTCAGACCGTAACACTTGGATATCTCCTTGAGTATGACCTCTTGGTTGTGCTTGGTATCGAATACACCCGGTGTGTCGACCACCATAATGTTACGGCCGAATCTCCGGCAGCGATGGTGCTGACACCTGCTGGTAACGGATTCCGGGGAGGGCTCAGACTCGAACACTTCTGCTCCTATGATGATATTTGCCAAAGCACTCTTACCAACCCCCGTCTTCCCGATCAAAAGGATGCGTAGTTCATTTTCATCATCGTCCACATCACTAGACGAGGCACAAACTGAAAGTAAAAAGATGAAAATAAATTTCAAAGTTCAAGTGCAGCCAATCTAATTGTAAATGTTATTTTCCTGGTACGTTCCTTCTCCTTATTATGAGTGCAGCAAAGTGCATTATGATAAGAGGGTCATTTCAATAGCAAAACATCAAAATGATCGAGCAGTTTGTATGATATTAGCATATCAATATCACGGTATGTGTGAAATTCTATTTCTCGTGCAACATCCACGTTGCTCTAGGACGACAGACAATGTAAATCTGTGTACATTTGTCAGTATAAAATAATATGATGACTGCATAATTTCTTTTGCATGTACATGTATATATCTATGAGGTAATTTGGATATAATTTGGGCGGAGTAATTTATTTAAGTGTTAGACCAAGACTGCCCCTCCCATTTCTGCGCACCCCCCCCCCCCCCTTTTTCAACAACATGTGCACGTGTGTATTTTACATGTAATATCAATGCATCTCACTAATTTCTGTGCATTACATGGTATGTGATATCATGATTGTGAAGGTTTTGAATTAGATTGTACATATCGATTCCTACACTAACCTCCTTCTATATTAACTGCTGATGCATCCACACCATGCGTCATGTCTGACTCTCTGTAAAAAGGAAACATCAAACAATAACTCGAGGGTATGGGGGTTTAGAACATGGAGAAGAGATTATATTTCTTTCCGTTTTGACATAACATGCATAATAAACATGTACAACTCACCTACGAGAACGCATATTTGCACTTTGACATTTAAAGGAATTTACTCCATTTGATATCTTTTACACCAATAATTTGTTATCCCCTGTACTTCTTTGTGAAGCACAGACGGCATTAATAATGTTTGTATTGTACCATTATGAATCTGGCCAGACTGTACTCAGATCTATCCATGATGTTTTACGATAATCAGCTCTAGCTGAAGATTCTGTTTCATGTAAAAATTATTGCACATGCATGTAGGAAATAGAATAAATCAATTTAACTTACCTTAGATAATACTGTAAATGATCTTTAGATCAGTCGGAATATGTTGTTACCATTTTCCCTTCAGAATTGGAATTTTGCATTCTAAAAATAAATCCGAAGAGACCCATCAATAAGGTATGCCGCCTGTACGCGCGCTGGATTAGGAAAAAAAAAACACAAACAAACTCCCACGACCCTGTCTATACTTTCTCTTTTCACTTAACGAATGAATCATATAGGTAAGTTGTAACTATACGACATTTACTATGACAGCTTTTCTCATAATTTGCATCAAAAACTAAAATTATTCAAGGAAGGAAACGGAAAAGGCAAGTACTTACAAAAAGAGCTTATTTTATAGGAAAACATATTTAATCCTCTTATGGGATTTGGTCGTTATCGGTGATTGGATGAAAAACTTGTAACTGCAGAGCAATTAGAGTATTATAATTGGAAGGTTGGATAAAAAGACAACATCAGAAATAGAATATTTGGATGGAATTCAAAATAAACAATTGTTTTAAAGAGAGACGCCCATAAACTTGATCTACATGGTGTTAGTAATGCAGGAATGACCATTAGTCAGGCCATGAAGTGACCACAACCTGGCAGGTATTTTTATTGGTACAATAATGAATAACGTGTATTTGGATAGGACTTAGTAAGTAGTAGGCTGACCACAACACAATAGACTCAAGATGGTAAAAGTGTTTGGAGCCAAGAATGACGTAGATAATTCGGTAGAAAAAGCCTCCTTACTTGGCTGTGATTGTCCAATACTTCTTTGTTAATGTAAGAGGTAGTGAAATGCAAGAGGCTTCATTAATCTGCTAAATTGATCCGCCACTGACTTTGTCATCTAAGATCCATCAATGAAATTAAAGAAGTTTCAGATGTTAAAAAAGTTAAATAAAATTTGAGGATGCCCGATTTGTAACTATTAATGTCTGTCAAACTGGCTTTTGTAATTTTAATGTGCGAATTCTGTCTTGTAGCGTGGCAAGCAAGAAATTTCATAGCTTAAGTTCGTTTTCTCTTCACGATCCAACGTTTTGATACATACGAGACGGAATCGAAAGCTTAATGTAATTAGTTATAATTTGAAAAAATACAATGTAAACAGTCCACGACATTCAATGACATCATGTCTACACTATAGTTTGTCTTACTTGCATGAAAAATTGTCAGCTCTTGATTTGTTCATCTTTAATCGACGGTAGGATTGCATTTTAACCCCCCGCAACAAAGTTGGACTTAGATTTTTCATGCATTTTTAATGTCAAACCTTGTCATCGCAATGCCTCCCGAACCATTAGATTGATTTCAAAGAAACTTTACACAAAAAGATCATGATATGAATATGTGCATGAAGAAAGGGGATTGCTGTCGAAAAAGTTAGAACTGAGTTATGGCCCTTGGACTTAGATTTTTCATGCATTTTCAATGCCATACCTCATCATCGCAACTCATCCCAAGCCATTTGATTGATTTCATTGAAACTTTACACAATGAAAGATCATAATATGTAGATGTGCAGGAAGATAGGGGATTGCTGTCGAAAAGGTTTGACCTGACTTATGGCCCTTGGACTTAGATTGTTCATGCATTAAATGATTTTTAATGTCAAACCTTGTCATCGCAACTCCTCCAAACCATTTGATAGATTTCAATGAAACTTTACACAATGAAAGATCATAATATGTTGATATGCATGAAGAAAGGAGATTGCAGTCAAAAGTGTTATACCAGAGTTATTGCCCTTCGACTTAGATTTTTTTATGCATTTTAAATGTTAAATCTTGTCTTAACTCATCTCATAAGGCTTCCTTATATGTTAAACGTCTTCAAATTCAATAGCATCATTTAGAAATAGAAAAATTTGCAGCATGGACCAGACATGCACGTTTATTCATCATAAAACATTTAACATACTATGAATTTTATTAGATATAGTGACCTTAACCCATATCTATTTGGAAAATTGAATGTCAGGTCAGGTCATAAAATGGATCTGCTCAGAAAAAGAATTCGGCAGGGTATAATTCGTCCCTTTAGGGTAGTTTTCATTCAGACCAAAGGTGACTCCACAACTTAATACAACCATGGTATTATACATAATGCTTGTGATGCATTGCCCACCAGGGCCCATTCTGGAAATAATTCTTTTCTATTCTATTCATATTCTGTTTTTTCCATACGTAACACACCTTTATAACTTTTTTTTCAGACTCCAAAGAATTCTAACTTGGCATCGTTCCTACAGCCGTTCCAGGACACATTATGGATCCTGGTTGGTCTGTCCGTCCATGTGGTGGCCCTGGTCCTGTACCTGTTAGACCGTTTCAGTCCGTTCGGCAGGTTTAAGTTAGCCAAGAATAACGATACAGAGGAAGATGCCCTAAATCTGTCCAGTGCTATGTGGTTTGCCTGGGGAGTTCTACTTAATAGTGGTATTGGGGAAGGTATGTACAAAATTTCTTTAGCAATATCTAAAGAAAAGCATGTATTAATTTTGTTGTTCTGATGAATTTTACTATACATTTTTGAACGTGTCAATTGTTCTGTTCTTTCAAGGACATTCTACTTGATAAATTGTTTCTTTCAGGTACTCCGCGTAGTTTCAGTGCACGTGTACTTGGTATGATATGGGCGGGCTTTGCTATGATCATTGTAGCTTCATACACAGCTAACTTGGCAGCTTTCCTAGTGTTGGACAGACCGGAGGCTTCTATTACTGGAATAGACGACGCTAGGGTAGGCTATCCATGAAACAGTGGAGATACTTTACGTGTACTCATTTTAGCGCAACCAAAATTTAGCGGAAACAGAGCAAAAGTGGGCAAATTGACTTATCAATATTAGCATAATCATGAATTAGCACTTTGACTTATTTTCTACATGAATCTATACAAGATTCATGAAATAGTGTATTCTTAAATCAGCGCAGTCTTTGAGGTTATAACTCCACTAAAATATTAATCCTGCTAAAATAAGTACACATACAGTAGTGAAATAGTATGTACCTTGTCTCCAGTGTTTTTGTACTGTTTAATTTTATGAAGTAAAAGTGAGGCAAGAATTAATGTGATATCTTCACAGCTGAGGAACCCCAATGAGAAGTTCCGATTTGCCACAGTGAAGAATAGTGCGGTGGAGATGTACTTTAAACGTCAGGTTGAGTTGTCTACCATGTATAGACAGATGGAATCTCGTAACTATGACACTGCTGATGTGGCCATTAAAGCCGTACAAAATGAGTAGGCAATTTTCTTTATCAATGATTTAAAAGAAAATGAAAAAAAAGTTCCCTTAAGAATTGTATCATATGTTTAGTCAGTTTGAATTGTAGTTGATTCTTTATCAGTTGAAGAATGAGCAAATATCTCACATCACAAATTATGAAATTATTAGTAAAGAAGAGAAAAAAAATCATATAGGCTTTATGCTTTTGTTCTACAAATGTTATCTCTTGAATTGGCAGTTGAATATTAAAAACCAGAATATCTGTTTGCAAACATTTCTTACCATAAAATGATTTTTTTTGTCATATCTTTTCAAAAGGGAAGTAACTCAATATTAAAGAAATATGATTTAATCGTCTATTGACAGCGATCTGGAAGCTTTTATATGGGACTCGTCTCGCCTGGAGTACGAAGCAGCTAATAATTGTTCTCTCATCACGGCTGGTGAGCTGTTTGGAAGATCTGGACTCGGCATCGGCTTGCGCAAGAAAAGTCCATGGACGGAGAAAATCTCAATGGCCATCCTTAAGTTACATGAAAGTATGTTTAGTCGCACAGTTTTATTTTTGCCCTCAAAGAATATGAGATCAGATCATGCACTCTTTAAGTCTTTGTTTTAATAAGTTTGTTAAATCCCTGATATAGGATAATTTGTTATCCAGTTTTGTCTGAATTTGACTTTGCAATCTGTTATAGGTAACAAGAAGTTTTCAAATTGAATTTGTATTTGTGAAAATGATTTTGGAGAGAAAAATGTTCTTGTGTGTATAAGGGTGAAATGTTTACATGTGTACACGGAGCTGTTTCGTTTTTTTGGCTGTTTACATAATTTCTAAATGTGTACACGGACTACTGTACATACAATAAATTATCGTTATTACTCTAAAAACTCAATACTAGTATTGATTTCCTGAAGTCACGAAGTAAGGCAATTGGATTCTTCATTTTTTTTTTAAATGCACATATATGTCTATGTTGTCGGAGTTATGTACGCATCCCTTGATTCGAACACAGTGGACAACATTTAAACGCTTAAAATAAGAAGAAAATCTGGCTGAAAATCTATCTAATCCTGTTATAGGAAAGAGCCGATACCTCTGATAAATTCGACGCCACAGCAACCGTCTCTTTCTCCGTCACTGCTGTCTATTTTTCGTCTCTGCTCCCTTTTCTCTGCCCATTAATGCCCTTCCCTCAATGGCCCGGTGTCCAACCTTCCATGGAATAATTGTTTTTGTGACTTGTACTGAATAATTGCTTTTGTGACTTGTACTTTTGAATTGTGGGAATTGTTCAAAGAAATTTAAAAAAAAAGCAGTTTGATTTTTGAATCTTTGAAAGTTTTATTGCTATACAAAACCTCAGCATGTCATACGAAAGTTATGAATTTAATCTAGTCAAGCATAACTAAGTCGTATTTATGTCAATTTATGACCACGTCTGCAAATAAATACTAATGGATATCAGTGTTCCCCTTATGTGTATATATAGTAGGTTTCTGTGGAAATAAAAAACTTAATGATAAAAAGATGATAAACATCAGAATTTTGAGTCATTAATATGTTATAATGCTTACAAAAGTTTTGTATTTAGAGTAGCAGTATTGTGTAAAAACTGTTTATAAAACTTCTGAACTCAACTGTTTAAAGTGCTGAAACTAGAAAACTTCATGCATCATAACAGTTTATATTAAGTTTTGTGGAGTTTTGTAATGCATTCCTTTACATTTTTACAGATGGTACAATGGAGAACCTTGATAATAGATGGATTCTGAAGGAATCAGACGACTGTCCAGACTCGAATACTGCCCCTGCCACACTAGGACTTACTAACATGGCTGGTAGGTACTCGGTCTTTATCTAACGAAAGGATGATTGAAGTACAAACTAGTAGGAGATTTTGAAAGTTTAGATATATAAAATTTATTGAATTGAAAAACATAGCTCTTAATTTGATGTGAGGAGGAGGGGGAGGGGGTGGGGGTGGTAGGCTTCTTGACCATACAATAACATGTTAAAGGTATAGCAACAAAGCTTCGAAATTTATTTACCATGGGATAAGGTTATGCCCTATGGTTTTGGGGTCAAAAGGTCAAAGGTGTTTTAGTGTCTTAACCTCACCTTATTCTGCTTTTTCTGGCATGTTTATGATGATTAATTGCTTTTAATTTCTCCTTTTTACAGGTGAGTTTATGATGGTTGCTGGTGGCATAGTGGCTGGAGTATTTCTAATAATCATTGAGATTACCTACATTGTGTACTATACTAGATGCTGTGTTTGAGTGTTTTTATCTCTATTCCAGGGGTGTTTATGATGGTTGCCGTTGGCATAGTGGCTGGAGTATTTCTAATAATCATTGAGATTACCTACATTGAGTACTATACTAGATGCTGTGTTTGAGTGTTTTTATCTCTATTCCAGGGGTGTTTATGATGGTTGCCGGTGGCATAGTGGCTGGAGTATTTCTAATAATCATTGAGGTTACCTACATTGAGTACCATACTAGATGCTGTGTTTGAGTGTTTTTGTCTCTATTTCAATTGGTTTATGATGGTTGCCGGTGGCATAGTGGCTGGAGTATTTCTAATAATCATTGAGATTGCCTACATTGAGTACCATACTAGATGCTGTGTTTGAGTGTTTTTATCTCTATTCCAGGGGTGTTTATGATGGTTGCCGGTGGCATAGTGGCTGGAGTATTCCTCATCTTTATTGAGATTGCCTATAAGTGGCATAGAGGACTGAAGGAGAAGGAACTAGAGCTAGCCAGGAATGCTGCTGACAGATGGAGAGGGAACATTGAGGTAGGTGTCATATTTAGAAAATCTTACTGGTAGTGTTTTATGGAGAGCGCTACAATGTTGTTTATTTGTTATATACACGTATTGCCCAAACTTGCAAGAAATTTTCATCATATTGTCAGAGATTATCAAGGTCACCTACATGTATGAGGTCAAGATCACTTTATAAAGGTCATGCATGATGCATTCAACAATTATGTACTGTAGCTTTCTAGTATATAGGCCTATATAAATTGCTTAAGGTATGTTTGTAGAGTTCAAAGGTAAAGGTAAATTTTCTGATAAATCTGCCAACATTTAACAATTTTATGTAAGAATTAAGAAAAGAAAAACTTTCAATAATTCTTGACATTAAGAATTATCACATATCTCTGTAGACTTTATGAATTCTTGCTAACTCTGTCAAATTCTTATAACATAATTTTTGTATGCCTCAAGATTGAAGATTGGTTGGTACATGTCTGAACCTAAATCTTGCACATACATGTTATTGACAGATAGGGCTTAAATATTTTACATTCACTTTAGATAGCATAATTTGACCATGCTATCTTGACCTTGCATGGAGTTTGACTTGGGCAACATACTGTATAAAAGAAAGCTTCTAATAGGACATAGTGTTTCACATTTACACATCTTGTTCTTGTAATATGAAGATTTATTTTTCAAATTTTAAACTAATTTTTTATATTTAATTTCCACTAAAGAGTTCTAATATTTTTAAATCAATATTAATAACTACTAGTTAATAAATAGATAGCTACTGACAATATTTTGCCCACAATGTTGTCATGAAGGAATGTAAATCAAATCCATTCACGGCATGAAGGAATGATGTAACTCAAATATCTGAGATTTTCTCGCGTGTTTTATGGAACAAGAAGCCAGGAGAAACAGAAACGGAAACTAACTGTCTGCTTGCATGGTTTGTATGAAAAGTTTTTTTCTCACACTAACTCATTAAATATTTTTCTTGGAATTAGATACTAACATTAAATATAACTGTATAATAGGTAGAATGAGATGATGGTGATTCATTTACATAAATGACAATTTTACCTTTAAAGTATCCAGGTTTTGAAAAACTTTTAGCATGTTTTTGATTTTCACTTGTAATTTGCTGCAATTTGTTTGAGAAAAAAAATTAGTACTGAGAAATCTTGAATGTCAAAAGTTTCAAAATGATTTAGTGCAATAAGTCTCTGTCCACTCTCCACAAGAAAGGAAATCAGTATAGTCTTAAGACTCACATTTCACCTTAATTCTTCATTTACTTATTAGTCCCCTACCGGCAACGCCGAAGGGGACTCTTAGTTTCCTCTCGGTCTGTCTGTCCGTCTGTCCGTCCGTCTGTCCCTCCGTCTGTCCGTCTGTCCGAATATCAGTTTTCCGGACTTTTTTCTGCAACGGATGGAGATATCAAGATGAAATTTGATACACAGCTTGGTCTTGGATAGTTACAGAGCAAGTTCGACTTTTGTCACGCTTGACCCATTTTTCGAGGAGTTATGCACCTTGAAGACTTGGAAAATTCAGTTTTTGTCAGTTTTCCGGACTTCTTTCTGCAACGGATGGAGATATTCAGATGAAATTTGATACACAGCTTGGTCTTGGATAGTTACAGAGCAAGTTTGACTTTCGTCACGTTTGACCTATTTTTCGAGGAGTTATGCCCCTTGATGACTTGGAAAATTCACTTTTTGTCAGTTTTTCTGCAACAAATAGAGATATTCAAGTGAAATTTGATACACAGCTTGGTCTTCTATAGTTACAGAGCAAGTTCGACTTTTGTCATGCTTGATCCATTTTTCGAGAAGTTATGCCCCTCGATGACTTGCACAATTCAGTTTTTGTCAGTTTTCCAGACTTCTTTCTGCAACAAATAGAGATACTGTACTCAGGTAAAATGTGATACTCAGCTTAGTCTTGGATAGTTACAGAGCAAGTTCGACTTCTGTCATGCTTGACCTATTTTTCAAGGAGTTATGCCCCTTGATGACTTGCACAATTCAGTTTTTGTCAGTTTTCCAAACTTTTTCCTGCAACAAATAGAGATATTCAGGTGAAATTTGATACTCAGCTTAGTTTTGGATAGTTACAGAGCAAGTTCAACTTATGTCACTGCTTGACCTCTTTTTTGAATCGATAAAGCTAAAGCAGATAAAACCTCAGAACTGAGCTGCACAGACAGTAAGTTTAATTAAAACTCATACATGTTTAATTGAAGAGTAATTCATAGGCAGAGTTGCAGGACATAAATATATGCTGCCGGTAGGGGACTATATCGCTCAGCGATCATAACATTTTTATTATTATTTTGCTTTCTTTATATCATTACTAAACAAGCATGTAGAAATATGTACATTTTCTGAATGAATGGATTTATGTCAATTTTGCCCAACTATGCCATGCCTTTTAAATGAAAAGTCAATGCCCAAAAAAATTGATTTTGTTGAATCGCATGTATTTTGTTGAATCTCATGTATTTTGTTGAATCTCATGTATTTTGTTGAATCTCATGTATAAATTTAACATTTTCCTTTGCAGAGGAGGAAACGTCTACGTGAGACATGGGGATATATAAGGGCAATGAAGGAGAAGCCAGATGATTCTGCCGAGAATGTGAATGAAACTAAGACAGACGAAACTAAAAATCTATGATCTAGGGCTTTTATTATGTAATATTTTACATGAATTAAAGTCCATATCATTTATTTTTGTTAATTTAAAATTTTTAGCTGAGCTCGACAAAGTTGAACGAGCTTATGCTATACCTCTGCGTGTCTGCATTCATGTCCATGACCCCGTCCGCTTCTGGTTAAGTAGTTTGGGGTACCTCAGTATTGAACAAAGTACTGATGATTCAGTGACCAAATTTGCACAATTGACTAATCTTGTGATGCTCATACTTGCCATAATTTTTCGGAGTTTTGTCATTGCAAAGAGGGACAAAAAGAGGGACAAATCATCAAAATGCGGGACAAATATAACTGCCATTGAGGGACATAAAGAGGGACACTTTTAAGAGGTTGAACTTCAGATATTGCAATCCAAAATTGCACTAGATCATTGCCCTCTGCAAACGAAAGAACGTCAGAGTAAAAAATAAATCTTATTAACGCGCGCCGTATACATTTGTACGTAGATGGCTCCTCGTCGGACGCATTTCTAAAAGTGGCGCTTCATTGAACTTGTCTACCATATTTAATTTTCCTCTGTGAAATTTTTAGAAGTCTTCTACTCCATTGTTCACGTTTTATATTCACGACTTTCTGAACATAAGTATTGAACATCTGCGCTGTTGCCTGCGTTGACGTTGGCGATTTAAATAAAATACACAATCAATAACTTAACGACTCGGGTATTAAAAACGACACTAAGCAAACGTACTTTGATTGATACTGAGAGTTTTTTGACGTGATAATAATAAAGAGCATATTATAGTTACTCTAGAGCATTCCGTGGTTGCGTATTTTCTTTTCTTTTTTTTCAAAATCTTGTTTACATGTTTTACATCACGTTGTTTCCTGTCATAAAAATAAATTCATATCTTGGCTTACACATCGTATAACTATTGCTATTGCTTTATTTATTTCAATGATCGAATTTTTTTGTGAGCTAAAAAAAATATCAACAAGAGAAAGGCAGCATGAATGTTTTTAGCGACGTTTGTGGGACAGCCGACCTTTAATCAACCTACATTGTATTACTATCAAAACATAGGTCGATTATCGGCTGATTACTGTATATGGGTATATAGCGTAGATAATTGGAGATGTTTAAATAAACAATGAAAGTTTAAGAAAAGACGGAACGACTGAAATCGACAAAGAATAATCGATGTTACCATGATTACGCCGATTTTTAGCTCACCTTTTTTTTTTTTTTGAAACGTCAAAAAATCGGGGATTTTCCGTGTCCCGGCCGGGACACATATTTTCGGTCGAAAATGCGGGACATTTTTTGTCCCGGCCGGGACAATGGCAAGTATGGATGCTGAAGTGAACCCATACATCAGGTGCTGCTTCTTACTTACATTTTCTGCTTGAGTGACTTGGCTAAGAAGTTTGGGGTAGCTAAGTGTGACTTGGTTAAGAAGTTTGGGGTACCATGCTTACCTACTTTTTTTCTGCTCGAGTGATTTTGCTTTTAAAAGCCAATATTGAGCTAAGTATAAGTGCTACATGTACCAAACTTGCATGTTATATGTATCTTTGATTAAACTTGAATAAATTGACCTATCTAGTACATACTTAATTATAATTTTTTGCAATGATAGCATGCTGCTGCGAGGTGAGCTTTGTAATCTGTGATTACCTATGTTTACTTAAATATGTTGTTTCTAATACACATAATTTCAAAAATATATATTTTATTTATAAGCCTAACATTATGTTTCATACTTTTTACCGAAAACTTTATATTTGTTATTTTATTGTTTCTGTTTTAAAAAATTCTTTTATTTCATGAAATAAATCATTTACAATAATCTGACATATTGACCAACATCAAGCCATTGCTAATTTGCAAAGGTCAAGGGTCAGACGTAAATTGTTTTCAACCTTTCAGTTAAATATTTTCCATTTAAGCAGTGACTTGCAGGCACTAGAAAGTCATATTGATTGATTAATATTGATTGTGACTCCAGAGCTTTAAGGTGGAAAAGAGTTGTGATTTTTAATATCTTTTGTCTCTCAACATTACATTTCTTTATGGTATCAAAGCGACCTTTGTACCTTTTTTCATTGGTCATGCATCACACTTTTAGATTAATTTTCAGCTTTTATATGTTCTCAATCTATTCAGTTTATTTTGTTTTCTTTATAGTTTTACATTTTTACAAATCTTTCTTTTATGTGATATTTATGATTTTGAAATTATTCACTGCTGCTTAATTCTAATTCAAGTCACATATCTGTCAAAGGGCTGTTTTGGTGAAGAAATGTTAAGTCATGCTGATGGATTAACATTATATGATACTGCAAATAAGCAGAATGACTTGCTTGTAAGATCTGATTGTATAAAGTTTCCACCACTTTAGACCAATTCATCATCTATTAGATCTTCTTTAACATACATGTATCATTAGCATACAGTAAGAGAATCATTGGTCATTATATATGCTGGTAGTTATTTAGGCCAACACTAATATGAGTACCCATTGTGATGTTGTTGTTTTTCTTTAAAGTATAATCCCAATCCACTACAAGATGTGATTTTTACTGGGCATAGATAAATGATAATTAATATTCATTAATTTTAATAAATCATGTCATCTTTTTCTATTTTCATCTATTTCATTATATACTTTACAATGAAAATTACAATTGCATTGATTCATGTAGCAACCTTTTTATTTACGGAAAATAGTAAAACACAACCATAGAGAATAGTAATGATTGTTTTATAATTTCTTTCATTGAAAAAATAATTGTCCAATCATATTCCCCCTCCTCCTTATAGAAATAGTGTTGTTTATCTCATCATTGAAGGATTGTTATACTGTTGTCATGATTGTGATTTATTGGATGTTATATGTACTTTGAAATTAATGTATTTGATGAAATAAATATTCTATCGTAAAGTTGGTACAAAGTACTTAGCACTTGTTTTGATATATATATATATAAGATGCTATGTTGCAGTATGTAAAGGTAGCTCTGTTATTGAATGTGCTACCATTGTTGCTTCGGCTAAAAATTGGACATACATTATGATTCAGCTGAAGTTACTCCATCGGAAACACATAGCATATTTACAGATTCATGTTTGTCACAACAGATTATTGTTTGGTCGAAATTTTCATCAACTTTTCTTCATGCTACATGATTTGCAGCTTCCATTGAAGAATATGAAAGACTAGCATTCCAGACTGTTGAAAATGACCTGAATCAAGGCATAATGGTTAATTATTAACTTGACCTTGTATCTAGCCAGCTGGTAGTTCTGGGAAAGAACTCTTACCTCGGGGTCCAACAAATTTGTGTTTTTATGGTGCAATGATAACATATTATCCATAAGACATCATAAGTAGTTTTTTGCCACATTATTTGGATTTGGATGACAGATAATGATAACACTATCATCAGCATATGAATTGGTCACTGTCTGTGTTCAAATACAAATAATTTGGCATAAAAAGGCCCCAGCCTTATGGTAGCCTTTGGGATACTGTCTCAGACTGTGATAAAACCTTCCACACCCTACAATTCAGATATCCCTGTTATATATAAATGAAACCACTGGCTATCTATTCCAAACTAGCACACTTCATTTTTTGCACTAAGAATCCATATATATACAGTATGGTAAGCTTTTGGTAAATCTATAATGACCATCCAAGTAAATAAACCATGTGGGAATAGTTTTCCCTTATTTCATTTAAAAGAAGAATTTTAAACACCACCAGAAGTGAAATTATTCTATATCTAGTCAAAAAAGTACAAAATATTTAGATGTAAGTGTTATATGTTAATTTATTTATATGTCGTCTGTTACTTATGTACAAGTATGTTTATCTGTTACAGAAAAGACGAACTTTGCGACAAACCCTACAGAGACAGAGGGAGGAACAACAGACCCAGTCCCAACAGGTCAAACAGACACCTGAGGGTAACGGCACAGCTGGGGGTGAGGGCCACTTCCCCGGACACCGCCTGTCATACACAGAGGCCACAGGGAGCAAACTATACACACCCCCACCAACCCTGCCAAAACCTAATCGCTCCATTACTATAAATAACCCAACATTTCAAGTGGAGCAACAAGACGATAATATTGTGTAAATGAGGACAGGTAAAAACAAAGGAGAAGACAAAGGTTATGAGTATTCAGAGAAAAAGATGGCATTGTGGATTGTCAGATAGTTTTAAGTCAAAAGGGGGATAGTCAAGAAAGGAAGCTAGATGAATGTATATTATATGGATATGTTAGTGCATCGAATTGATGTATTTTTGCTTTATAAATGTACCTTAAAAATCAAGGATGTTGTCTATTAGTACTAGTCAAAATCAAATTATTTGGATTTTAAGTTGTTATTAATTATTAATGGACGTTAGGTAGACTTTTTCACATAAGTACTATAGTTTACATTTTACAAGAGGTTATATTCAGGATTTGACTTGTGTTAGACCCACAAATGGTTCTTTTTGGGATTGCAGGTGACTTTTTTTTCTACACTGATGTACATGTATATGAAATCATATTTCTAGGACTTACTAGAACCTGTTGAGCTTTGCCCCCATTTGATTTCATTTTCCATTAGCTTTAGTCATTGTCTTCCAGTAGTAGTGAATGTACGTAATGAAATTGCAAATTGAAAAATACTCTCGCATTTGTTGTGTTTTGCTATAATCAAAGCATTATATTGCAGCATTATTATTATTGTTGTTTTTTTTTTCAACTTAAATATACATGTATATTATGAATTTTATGCCTATCTAGTCATATTGTGCAATATTTTTAATATAGGTTGTCTTATATATTGGGTCTACTAAATTCTGAACTACAAATCATATGGGATACTTAATATTTAGATTTATATTTTTGTTCTTGAAGGAAAGATCTGTATTATTGATTAATTTCACTGCCTTTACAACTGTGATCTGCTCTTTACAAGTTTTTTTTTACATTAAATGCTCTATAATTTAATAATTTAAACAATCTTGTATCTTTCCAAATGTTTACATAGTGGGTGAGTTGAGTGAATTGATATGCATAGCTCTTGGTGATAGGCACCTTGAAAAGTTTGCATAATGAGAAATGGAAATTACTATTAAAGGTGTAATATTTTTTGTATATCTTGATCAATACAATTTATTGTTCCTAAAGCTCTCATTTCAAATAAAAATCTGTCATAAAATTGGTGATTGTTAACCAACATTAGTTTCCTACCAAAGGGAATATGATATGTTAAATAATAGCATCCAGATATAATTAAAGTTTATTGTACAAAGATGTTATTATCCTCTCACAACTCCGTTATGAAGGGGAAATAGCATCGCTGCTGTGCGTCTGTGTTTTGGTGTGTTTGTTAGGGTGTGTGTGTGTGTGTGTCTGAATTCTTGTGAACAGCATAGAAGACAAAGCAATCATCATAGAAACATTCCTTCTACAATGTTTCCAATGGGACAAAGATGAATCCTATTGATTTTCAAGGTCAAGGTCACTGTGGACTTAGGCTTAAAATTCTTGTGAAAAACATAGAAGACAAAGCAATCATAGCAGGGGATCACCAATTTTTTTCCACAATGTTTCTCATGAGGAGAGGATGAACCTTATTGATTTTCATGATAAATGTCAAAGATCAAGGTCACTATGGACTTGCTTTTGAAATCATTTTGCTGATTAGATAAAAGATTCAAATGTGAGGGGATGCTACACTTGTGTTGCCTTTAGTGGAATTTTCTTCTTTTGTGTAGGTGTTAATGATAAGAAAAACACGGACTTTCTCACTGCAGGTCAAATTTTGGTTGTGTTTATTTTACCTTTACAAAATGCAATTAAATATCACTGATCTATGGTCTATAATTCTGTACATGTTTATCATATATACTGGTACTAGTCATGTCTAAGGATGTTGACCAATTTTTTTCTCATTAACTTTGAGGATTGGATACATTCCTATTTAAAGATCTTCTAAGTCAATAAGTTTATTTCTACTTTTGTAGACTTTTGTAGTGTATGTATACATTTTGTGAGCTTTGTTATTGGTGTATAGTTATTTCTTATACAATGTACTTATGTTTGAACATTTAAAGTTTATAAAGTCATAAATTAATGATAAAACACCCCACAAGTCTTTGTCCTCTTTGTATTCATTATGGCTTCTCTTTTTAAGATATTCAACACTGTTCAACTTTTACCAATTAACATATGAGGTTGACAGCAACTCAACTACAAATTTTGACACTTTGTATGAATATATGCATACCTATTTTAATCCCTTTTCCAGTCTGAAAGTTTGTTCAACCTCTTGGGTGATTGATCACGAGCTTGCTTCAGCCAGCAGAGCACAGACTGTTTTCAATGTGTGTCCTTTTCTGTTGACTGAAAAACAAACAAATGTCAGAAATAGATGCGTCTACAATGATACTGTTGAACAAGGCACAAACATGAATATGCATTCTGCACTTTGACTGGATATTATTAATTAGTTAACTTGTCCTTCATGTTTTTATGGAGCTTAATCTCAATCTGTTTGTTTGTCCAATTTTCTTTTCATATGAGAAAGTTCTGTTTTGTCTTTTTTTCCAAAATTTGTAAGCCTGTCAATTGTGATTTTTGGAATCTGATTTCAGCTTTTGTGTTCGACTTCCATTCATTGATAGAAAAAAATTCACATGAAACTTACTTAAGGTCCTTTACCAAGTTTTTGTTTTTCGTGCCGATCGGTCAACGAATATGACTGCGGAGGGCTCTGATTGGCTCATACCTCTGCAACGGCTGCACAGAATTTCACGAAACCTAATAGGAAGCATGTTCTCATGATCTTTTATAATCATTGTGTTTTTCGTGCTGATAGGCTTACAAATATGGCTGACGCATTTGCGACATTTCCAAAACTGATGCTCATGATTTCACGAAAGCTTAAAGGTACATAAGGTCTCGTCAAGATCAAACCATGAATCAACTATTTTTGTCAAAATTTTAACGCAAACAAGTCTATCATGCTTAGAAATTAGAAACTGGCTGGTTACAATAGTCACATATGCCCTCACTACCGAGCTATGATCAATTATTGCTTATAAAATGGGTACCCTAATATAACCTACTTTTCTCCATAGAAGACCGATTGCGAACACGTGTAAGCACTTATTTGCATAAGGCCAGTACTGTATCAAAACAGAACAACATGGCTGACGGATAACACGTGGGACGAAAATGAATCGACAATCGGTGTTAACAAAATCTGAAAAGAGACGTGTAATGACCAAATAGTATTGGCTTGGTATTGGAAAGTTATATAGACCTAGCTTAGAGGACGACGGTGAAATTAAAACTGACAAGTCTCAGGGAAAATTACCTAAAGGGATCTACAGTGTACATGTACATGTATAGTTATATATATAAGTTAAACGTGTATATATATATATCCACAGTAATTTTGATATGTGTATATATAATATATATATATATTCACAGTCTAAATCAAATATTAAAAAACGAACAAAAAATCATAACTAAATAAAGGTTAATTTTCATTCAGGATTTGGTAAACAAACGCACATGTGTATAGCAGACTACACCTGCCTCCCATTCAAGCCGTCATACACTATTACACGTTGCTAGTCATTTGAAAGTGTTCGATTATCCATGTTCAAAATGGTGATTTGAATGGAACATGATATCTATACATGATATCAACCTTGTATTTGCAATTAATGAAATATTAGTGAGTTAGTTTTTAGAGAGAATTTCAAAAAGACTGTATACGTGGTTTACTACAATGTTCGTAGTAATCCTACGATGTGAAGTTCATTCAAGCGATTGGCTGATCGTGGTAGCGTGTTCACTTTGACCTTGGTAAATGTTACATATTTCTACATACTGTGTATGCAAATAACAATTTCCGAAGTTTACCGAAATCGTTTGTATTAGAGAGTAAAAGCGTCTATAAAACAAAAATGTGAGAGATATTTTATGTAAGTTATATATAGATGTTCAAATGTTAGTACTTAAAAGATTTTTACGGTAAAACTTCATTATTGACAGTTTAATCCCTGTTAGACTATGTGTACCTTTAAAGGAAGCAAATCCTCAAGAGCCTCCACCAAATTGTCCACTATCATTCTTTTGTTTGCAACTCAGTTGAGCGATGTGGTTCCCGTTGGCTTCTTTGCTGCATGTTATCTAAACGCTACAAAAAAGCAAGTGGAGGGAAACGGTCAAATTACCTGCATGTAATACAACCAAGTTAAAGAGTAAGACGACAAAACAAGCAAAACATATCATGAACGATTAAAATTCTGCATGAAAAATACTTAAACTCTAAATTACACTGACAATTTCAAAACAAAACATTGAAGAAACAAAGAAGAGAAAACGATGAAAAAGCAAAACCCAGCCCTTCCCCCGAAGCAACACACTCCCAAGTAATGCAACAAAAAAGCGAAGAAAAACAATGAAAAACATGGGAAAGAAAACGAAAACACTGAATACTAGCAATCAATGCAACAAAACAGAACACCAACAAGCAAACCACACAGTACTTATAGCGAAAAACCAAAATCATCACTGAATGGAAGGATATTTATGACAAAACAACTTCAACAGGGGAAAACGAGACGCACAAACCAGCAATACCAAACAGTCCAACAAATGATCAAAGCAGTTACATTAAATGACAAATATGGATAATGACCATATCCCTGTATACAGCACAAAATCGATAATTCAGAAAATCAGAAACCGAAAGCATTCAAAATCAGGATAAAACAGGAACCAAAGCAAATAAACAAAAACCTCCACCACATGAAAAGAAGCGAACTCCCGATATGGGAGTGAGACCAGGTGCCCAGGAAAAGTAAGCATCTCCTGCTTGCATGCAACACCCGCCGCTTCGATTCGGTAGAACTGTCACATCCGGTTACTTCCATTTCGGAAGACATAGAGTACAATCTTTGGTTGGATGGTTCAAATGGTCTATGACAGAATATCTTCCACCATTCTGGAGAGTGGGACATCATAGTGTATGACGAGTTCCCCATATCGACCGTAGAACTTCCTCAGTGACGATATTAGTCGGTCACAAACATATCCCTGACTGAGAAGCTTATCTGAAAGACGCCTAGCTCTCAGAACAAAATCCGTATATTTGGTACTTGCTCTGGCATAGCGTATCAACTGAGATATGAACACGCCATAAGCAGGCGATGAAGGAATGATGTTACATAAATGACATGATGTTACATAAATGACAATACATGACATGATGAAGACAGATATGCAACACACAAACCAACGATACCGTCGAACAGAGTATCGGAAAAATGGATCGGCCATTTGCGTTGTGATTATATTTGAACCTATCTCACTCTCAGCAAGAAACCGTATTTCGATAACAGCATACCGGTATATAGTGCATAATTGTGAAATAACTGTCCGTCATATATCTGTCATATACATTAGAATCTGTTGCTCTGTCAATGTACACAGATATTCGTCATGAAATCCTGGTTCCCTTCCTTTGCTTCGTTGCTTTACAGAAAGACTTATTCGTAAGATCGTTAATTTATACATTTTATGGAAATTGTGTTTTGTATCTGAATTTAAATGTTCCCTTTGGTGTAAAATGGTGTCAACAAGTGATGAGGTCGCTGTATAAATTGTATTTACTTACTCATTATTTGTACGTATTGTGTGAATAACTTGTGCTGATCGTGATTTTGAATTGATTGAAATGTAATCTTGATTGAACTCATGTTTATATGCTGCCTTCAAAAGATACAAAATTGCGTAAGACTTTTTAACATTTTAATTGAATACCCTTCTTGTCGTGCGATGTTGTGACCCTGAACTCGATCCAGGTTGATGGTACCTGTAGATGTCGGATATTGGAGAGGATTGATGCCCTAGTAGAAATGACTTTTCGGTGTACATGTATGAAAATTCCTCGTAACACAATTACAGAGGAAAATATAGTGAGGAGTCAGACCGACATTCCGAGAGGACAGGTGTCTTCTCTTAAGAGATTTGAACAGGGTCCGTCATTGAGTCTTGTCGTGACAGCCAGAGTGCAATTTTTAAGAATGCAGACGCCAGACATACACGTTTCGGGTACTTCACTGATCCTCAATCTAAACAATGTAATACGGCCAAAGAGTGTGAAAATTAATATATGTCCAAAAATGTACCGAAAGACGTAGCAGGATGGGTGGGATACTAGTATGATGCTACAGGACCCACGTTTTAGAAATTTCAAGAAATTTTGAGACCAGAAATTTTCGAATGCGTTGAAAAAACGATCAGCTGAAGTTGATCGAATTTTGCCAACATATTCCCTCGGGGACTCCTGTCCGTTTGGTGACAGCAGGATCATATCTACGGTATAAAAGATAATTTATGGTTATGACGCAATATCGATGTTATTAATTCTGTCTGCCTTTGATCCTTCTTGTTTTGTTTCCAATGTCACCATAAAAGGCAGTTTCTGAAATACCCATAGTAATATGCACTGTTGCTTGTATGGACCCGAATAAGAAGCAGAGACTATTTTTTGTAAAATTTCCAGAAAATCTTTACTTGTTTGTGAAAGCGAAAATCCTGACCTAAAAGTTTCTTGGAAATTTGTTAATTTCTATCATAAAAATCTAAAACATTAGAACATGCTCTAGCGTACCGGATGAGTTGTGAAATGTAAATGCTGTACGACGGTAATCTAGGAACATCACATTCAAGCCAGGGGGAATTACTATGAATACCAAAAATTAAAATTTGTACAAATATTTATTTAATGTGAAATGAAATACGATCATATAATTGCGAACGTGTTTTTCTGCTGGATTTACGTATCTGCGTATAAAATAATACAAATGTACAAGAATATGTACACATCAAACAGTTCATTCGTTCGTTCAAAGCATAAACGATGCCGGCTTCTTTAAAGCCATAGCTTATAATTTTCTTGTTTCCCATGTAAGTTAAGTCATACATTGTATAGTTTTGTGGTTCGAAAAAGACCTCTAAACCCCAAATCATTGTTTAGATTTACTTTCTTGTGAGAAATTTACGGATAAAACGCTATATGTCATAATTACATACAACGACAACAGGTGGTTTGAAATAAAAGCCGACGTGCATTCATATCGGTGATTGTTTGATTTACCATGTTTGCACTGGGTAATTAAATTAATTAATACTACTTGTTATCTGTAAACATCAATTATAATAATCATAATTATCTTAATCAGACGAGTACTATGTTGAATCCAAATCATCTCATTTGTCATATACTTTCGTATGAATCTCTCCATTTACAATTTTGACTTTAAGTATTACACAACCTGCCTTTTATGGTGATATGATAAACAAAATTAGAAGTATCAAAGGCAGACAGCATAACCATCGAAAATGCGTCAGAATCTTCAAACGCCTTTTATACCGTGAATATGATCCTAATGTCACCAGAGGGACACTAGGCTTGGTACTTGACCAATTTACAGTCTTGTACCAGCGCATTCTTGAGACTTGCACTCTGACTGACTGTGATGACGGGCCCTGTCCAATCCTCTTTGAGAAGACAGGGCCCCGACAACCTGTACTCTCTGAATGTTAGTCGGACTCCTCGGTGATAACATACATGAGCTCGCGTCGGCAGAACACGGATTGTATTACTTACGCCCTCTTTTTATATCCATTTACATATTCATCTGTGTTGCTTGTGTAATGAATATAAAAAAGAATATTCGGGTTTGTTGTACATTTATTTAACCACATTGAAAGAAGTCATGTGACAAATGTACCACGTGATAATCGGGTATAAAAGGAAGCGAGAGAGCAGATTTTGATCAGTCCAGTTTCAGACGTCGTAGAGAAAAGACAACCATAGAAAGGTAAAAGATATTAATAGTTCCTGAATAAGGATCTAAATATAGTTCCTGTAAAAGGAATCGATATATTCTAAATAAGGGTATATTATATATAAGAGCTGGATAGATTGTTGATACGCCGTGCGCACTGACAAGTGCGCCCTTGTAACTTACCTTGGCGTTGTTACCATTGCGCCGTAACTATCAATGCGCATTGGTAAGATATAAGTACCCCCTTGTTATTATCTTGTAAATATTTCTTGTAACGTTATTTTCCCATTCCCAATCAATTAAAAGATGCCCTCAAAATGCATGGGTCTGGGATTTACAGGACAAGATGGAGGAAGCACATAAGATAGTTAGACGATATGCAGGAAGTCAAATGGTTCGACAGAAAAGATACCACGACCAAAAGCTGAGTTGGGAAGCCTTTAGTGAAGGAGATTCTGTCTACGTATACTTCCCTGTCAAAAAGACTGGTCAGTCATCAAAGTTTGTCAGCTTTTGGAGAGGTCCGTACAAAGTATTAAAGAAGATATGTCGAATCTTACATACGAGATTGACTGTGGTCCAAGAGGAAAGCCACAAGTAATCCATGTGGACCGTTTGCGCAAACAGCATGAGCGATGCTTAGTCAATGGCAATCCGACATCTTCACACCACTTAGGAGATCGTGCGGATGAACCATCTGTCTCGTACGATAAGCCATCAGTCTCTCGCGATGAACCGTCCGAATCACGTGATGAACCATCAGATTCACGCGATGAACAATCAGAATCACGCGGTCCTAATAAACGCGATTTAGAAAATGACGAAAATCTGTCAGCGTTCGGGCGAAAGCGCAAGGCTCCTAGCTATCTTTCTGACTATGTATGCGATTTAAAGTAAACATTTACGCATACGCAATTATTCTTCTTTTATGTTTCAGATGCCAAAGACTAAGTTGACATCCGTCAAGAAGTACAGATGTCCAATTTGCAGTATTGGATTTGTAGAAGAGAAGGCCTGGTAAGATCATTTGATATTTGCGGTCGCGAGAAGATGGAGAAACAAAGTTTTGTTTGCACTCAAGATGGATGTGCTACGTCTAAGAAATCGGACCTAAATCGGCACACAAAGCGCAAACATGCAGCAAACGAGGTCACACATGATGATAGCGAATCCAACTGGGAAGAACAGGATCCGGGTGAACTGTCAGACATTGGTGGTAGAAAACCAGTCAAACCAGTACCAGCTTTTGACCTTATCCCGCTTGGACGAGTAATAAGGAAACCAACAACACCTTCGCCTGTTTTTGCGCCACCTAGAAGCCGAGATGACTTTCCTAAACCCAATGCACAGAGCAGTGGTATTGCCACAGTGACATCCGCCCAACCTTCAGTCGCACCTGCTGATGAGCAAGAGTCAGACATTAATAATAATATTGATTCATCAGCTTCCATTGTATCGGATAAAGTTATACAGGAGCCCTGTGTACCGTTAAGTAATCCGATTGAGATAACTTTTCCATTCATGAGATCTTTCTGTCAGGATGCTACCACACAAACAGACCTTCCTCAGAGGCGTCACAAACGCAAAAGAATTGTTCGTTCGGAAGATAATGGAAGAGTGGAAGAGGTTATTTCAGAAGAGGAATGGTGTGACTACTAACTATGCAAGTAGCATTGTGTCTTGATTTTTAATTGTATGTTTTGAATATAAACATTGAAACTGAACATTATCCGTCCAAAGGAATTGGACTTTTGCACTGTGTGTTACAAAAGACTGTACTTTATAACTGTTGTTTTTTTTACACCTAATGTTGTTCATATCATGTACATTTTTATACTTTACTTTGAACATAAATGAGGAAAAAAAAAAAAAAAAGTTATCTGTTTATTGTTATGCGAGGACGCATAATCTTTGTGGCAGGGGGTAATGTAATGAATATAAAAAAGAATATTCGGGTTTGTTGTACATTTATTTAACCACATTGAAAGAAGTCATGTGACAAATGTACCACGTGATAATCGGGTATAAAAGGAAGCGAGAGAGCAGATTTTGATCAGTCCAGTTTCAGACGTCGTAGAGAAAAGACGACCATAGAAAGGTAAAAGATATTAATAGTTCCTGAATAAGGATCTAAATATAGTTCCTGTAAAAGGAATCGATATATTCTGAATAAGGGTATATTATATATAAGAGCTGGATAGATTGTTGATACGCCGTGCGCACTGACAAGTGCGCCCTTGTAACTTACCTTGGCGTTGTTACCATTGCCGCCGTAACTATCAATGCGCATTGGTAAGATATAAGTACCCCCTTGTTATTATCTTGTAAATATTTCTTGTAACGTTATTTTCCCATTCCCAATCACTTAATCATTTCTGTATATATTCTGTAATTCAATCTAAATTGAGATGATAGTTAGAAGCACTGCGCAAGTAGCCTCTGCGTTGACAGATTCCTTGATCGTTTGTTTACATTTGCTCGTAACTTTATTTTGTTGTCGCGGCGTACCGAGCGTGAGCTTGGTAACGAACCTTTGAAATAAAAAATACCGCTCGGACCGTTACACTTGTGCCCTTGCGTTTTGCGGTCTTGTTTATGTGTGGTCATCTAACAGCGAGGAGGTTGTTTTACACCACAATTGTACGTTCTTTGAGACCTCTGGGTAATAAGAAAAGTGAAAGGTTGTGCCCACGTAATCCAGATAACCACATCGTCTACGTAGTAGATGGCCGTCCTAAGTCGGCACCGGTTGCCCAATGGTCTCGTTGGTTTATGTGTGTCTTTTGTTTATGTCTTTATGTTGTAATTTGTTGCTGTTCCTGGTCCCTTTTGTGTCTTTCTGTGCGTGTCTGCTGTTTTCATGTTTTGCAGTGGGGGCTGCAACCGAGTGTTGTTGGAGATCCGCTTCTTTCTTCTTTTAGGGTGATTGATCATGCGTCTTAGCAGCTAGCAGAGCACGATTATTTTTTCCTTATCCTTACTGCTTTTGAAATCCATTTGCATAAGTTTTGCGTAACCTTTGGTTCCTGCTTTTAATTGGTGTGTCTGCTATCAGTGAGAAAGCTCTCTTTGTCGTGTGTTTCGAAATATACTCCTGTCTAATCACATTTTTGTGGCTATTTAGTGTTGTTATGTATTTTTTAACGAATTTTTCATATTTGTTAAAAGAAGTGAAACTATTTTTTTTGTAATCATTTCCCAAGTTCCCCAATGTTACGTCAATGTTACATTGGATTTACACATTTTCATTGACATTAACATTGGTACTTGCGCACTTTCCATTCATTAGTTATGGACAGTCAGCCTTAAAAGATGAAACAACTTTTTGAACGAACGGCCTTACCTTTTTGATGTGTAAAATGTACACTGGAGAGAAATAATTGAAGGACATTTCAATGCAAAATTTAAGGATTTGGCATTCGTTTATTCTCAAATTCTATCCTTGTTTCCTAAGTGCTATAGTTTTAGCTGTGTTACGAAGACAGAAAACATCAGAGTTATGCATTTTGACGAGCTACTCAGAAATCTTGGTGAATTCGGACGTTACCAGAAGCGAGTGTATTTTCTGATATGTTTTCTGTCTGTGTCGGCGGGGTTTCATATGGTTCTCTCGGTCTTCCTACTAGCAACACCTGACCATAGGTATGTAATACCAATACATGATTACAGGTATATTATTTGAATTTTCATTCATTTTGATATTATGCATAAATTGGAAACAGGTAGGAACACGCACCTTTACCTTTCAGACATATTGGTAGATATCAAATACTAGTATTCTATGTATGCTAATAATATAGGATGCGATGATCCTCTTTCCAAACGCTCACATCTTTATGCTGATTTTTGTTTGGTGTCCCAAATATGCAAATTTTATTACATTGCACATCAAACCTCAAAGAATTATAAAGTTCACAGGTTGTATTGAAGAGAGTAATATCACAGGGTACCACCCTTTAAAAGTTGTTAACATATAATGATGTAGATTAAGTCAGAACTCGTAACATTAATAAGTACTTTTATAGTTGCATTTCTAAATTATGTATTAGAAAACAGAACAATTACAATAAAACTACGGAATGCATTGTTGGTGGCAGTTTTTACATTTTGAACATATATTCAGATATCACACAAATAATATCTAAGTAAGAAGGACCAAAAAGTTATACAAAGAAGCAAAGGTAAATGAGATATATCAGGGAAAGTTAACATCTGCTGATTAATGGCAATACCCATCACATTCATATTTGCGAATGTCTTATTTGTTTCTATTATATTGTCATAACAAAAGTAAGTCCCTCACATATATATTCCTAGTTGAGTTTCCCATCAAGTCACCTTACCATCAGAACTAAGTCTTTTTTCTATGAATATGCTCTAGAATAACGTTTGAGTTAATATGTATACATCGAGACAATAATCGTATTTGACAAGTTTTCATGGAATCTTGACGGCAAACAGGAGACGCTGACTCTTCTTGGACACCTGGCCTCACTTCGAAATATTGTTTATTCCGGAGTTAGCAACTGTTCCATAGGGGATTCTAATGATTTTGCCTTACCTTCTCGACTTTGAGACTGAATATTAATAAACTGATTGTACGTCTTATTCGGAATATTGTTCATTCCGGAGTTCGCAACAGTTCCAATGGAAGTTCTAATGATTTTGCCTTGCCTTCTCGATTTTGAGACTGAATAATTGATGAGTTCTTCTTATATGTTTATAATTGCACCTATTTAAACACCATACGCAAGGGACGAGGGGATACCACAACCCAGGAACGGGAAATTTGTAATTTTGATGTTGAAATCGTCACGTTTTTCTTTCATTGAAATATTATAATAAAACTGCGATAAACCTGTTAGGAAATTGAAGTGTTGTAACTCTTTACCTTCTTGAACAGCATTTCATACCAATTTCAACGCTCCAGACACGTGTTTTGGAATTAGATATCTTTCACCCCTAGTTCACACGGACAGATACACATTTGTACCTTAGTGTCAAAAGGAATGAACGAATAGGAAAATAATATTTATAAATCCCATACATTATAGATGCCGTATTCCTGGTTACCCTGGGGATTCCTACTCCATCCAAAATGACCATCACAGGCAACTTGTCAACGCTTCAATCCCCCTGAAAGACGACACAGACGGCGAAAAGGAGTACGAGAAATGTGAATACTTCGTCATCAATGTTTCTGACGTCACCGCTGGGCGGGGCGAAAAACGGAAGTGTGATGAATGGGTTTATGATACATCGTTATTTTTGTCGACTTTTACTGCTGAGGTAAAAACAAAGAGGAAAACTGGCAACAGTAATATTAAATGTACATGTAATGTCACCTCAAGCTTGCTAGGGGTCCGTCGATGTTTAATTTTGCGCTCTATTGTGAGTGCTGTTGAGATTATCGTCAGGATCTTCTTTAACTCATTAAGGTTGTCACATAACATACGATTTCTCGATTTGTCATAAATTCTTATTAAATTAAGGTCAGGGTGGCGACTTTTAATAGAAATGAGGTAGAAGAAAGATGGATAGGTTCATATGGAGAGGAGCATCTCCTCGAACTATTCAGACCAAAAAATCAAAATTTGCCCGTCTTGTTTTTTTGGCTATAAACGTCCATTTTTGGCCTATTTTAACATTTTTGTCATTTTAGAGAATACCACATCATAACTTTGCATACCTCTGAAATGCATGAAATTTCAAAAATTCATATATATCCTTATTTTTCAAGATTCATATAGCTTGTGGGTTAATTAAAGGCTATTTTGAGAAATTCTGATAAAATAATCAGTTCTAAGGAGATAATTTTCTTATAAAAACTATGTTGCTGGTTGCCATGGCAACAATTCATTATTTTTATTAAAAGCTAGAAGGTCGCCAGCTACACATTTTGTTTTTCTACATATATATCTATGGTATTGCTTTATCTTAAAGCAGTAAAATCAATATGTACCCGAATTAGTTTATGAGCAAAATGACTGTTTCTATAAATAGTACAATAATTTATGCAAAAAATCAACAATATGACCCAAAAACATAGAGTTTAACTTGAAGTTCGAATTTCTAATTATCTCACATTTAAAGAGTATAATGGATAGTAAATATTCTGATGTTGGAATCTTTGGTAGAAGAACTCATGCGAAAATAACAATTTTTTTCCTATTTTCGGCGATTTTTCATTGAAAATATGCATTTTTCCCAAAAATATCCACTCAGCAATGAAAGTTTCAAGGATTATTATTTTTTTTTCTAAAATGATGTAACAATCTGAGCTTATACCATGTATCGTTTATGTCGGTTTCAAATATTATTAGATATGAAAATAGAGTTATCTCCCTGTAGTCGCAACCCTAACCTTAATTCACCTACGTTTCAATTTCAGGTCAACTTAGTCTGTGATCTTCAGTTATGGACGTCCAATGCCTCCATGATATTCTTCGCAGGATTTTTGATAGGAGCATTTGCTCTCGGAGCTCTTTCAGATGCGTATGTATTGCCTTTATACTGTTATAAAAATCAAAAACTCAAAACAAATAAATTTCTAGATAGATGAATAAATAAGATTGTCATCGAGAAAAATTGCTATATTCGTAATTGGAAATGATATTTTATAAAATTAGGCCATTTCTTGTTTTTATTCTGTTTTGCGTCCTTTTGAAATTGAGAAACCTACCAGCCAGCCAGGAAGAAAAACAAACAAGCATATAAAACAAAGTTGCATTTTCATATTATGTGACTGTGTGAAATCTGACAGAAAGATGTGTCGTTTGATCATCTTGACATATTGTAGTCAACAAAAGAATGATAGATATCTTTTTTCATTTTTACATGAAATATGAAAATTTATGCAATATTTCTTTTATTTTTGTAGAAAACACATTTGATTTGCTAAAGGTCTTTTTATTTTAATTTTGTTTTGTTTTATGACTTTGGGCTCAAAACCTACCAGCACGCAAAACAGAAAATAACAAAGAAATGGCCTTATTCCTGCAAAAACATGGATAATATCGGTAAATGCTTTTAAAACAGAAATATTTTGCATACGAGTACACCATTCGTCACGTCTATTGCATACGAGAAATATTTTGCATACGAGTACACCATTCGTCGCGCCTCTTGTTGCAGATTTATTTTTATTCACGTATGAAAAAGAATTTATCCAAAATCTTCAAAAACAAAGAAAACATGATGATGTGAAATGTTTCAATGGTACTTCTAGGTACCTGGATGATATCCTTACTATCGACAATCCTGTTTTTGAAAAGTATAAAAATGTCATTTATCCACAGGAACTGACTTTAAACAAGGCGAACGTCACAAACACAGAAACACCATTTTTGGACCTGAATATCAAAATTATTAATGGAGAGATTCATACAAGGGTGTATGACAAAAGAGATGACTTTGGATTCAATATAGTAAATTTTCCCTGGCTTGACGGTGATGTTCCTAGATTACCGTCTTATGGTATCTACATTTCGCAGCTCATCCGGTATGCTAGAGCATGTACCGATGTTTTGGATTTTCATGATAGAAATTTACAAATAACAAAGAAACTTTTAGGTCAAGGTTTTCGCTTTCACAAACTTGTCAAGACATTCTGGAAATTTTACAAAAATTATTGTCAACTACTTTTGAAATTCGGACCCATACAAGCAACAGAGTATATTACTTTGGGTATTTCGCAACCTGCATTTTATGGTGACATGATCAACAAAATTAGAAGGATCAAAGGTAGACAGAATTACCATCGAAAATGCGTCAGAATCATCAAACGCCTCTTATACCGTGGATATGATCCTTATGTCACCAGACGGACACTAGGCTTGGTACTTGACCAATCTACAGTCTTGTACCAGCGCATCCTTAATACTTGCACGCTGACTGACTGTGACGACGGGACTCCATGACGGGCCCTGTCCAAACCTCTTTAGAGAAGACAGGGCCCCGACCACCTGTCCTCTCTGAATGTCAGTCGGACTCCTCGGGTGATAACATACATGAGCTCGCTACAGCCGGCAGAGCACAGGTCGTATTACGCATGCCCTCTTTTTATATCAATTTACATATTCATCTGTGTTGCTTGGGCCCCTGCGTTTTGCGGTCTTGTTTGTGTGTGGTCATCTGACAGTGAGGAGGTTGTTTTACACCACAATTGTACGTTCTTCGAGACCTCTGGGTAATCGGAATAGTGGGAGGGTTGTGCGCACGTAATCCAGGATAACCACACCGTCTGCTACTCACGAGGCAGATGGCCGTCCTAAGTCGGCACCGTTTACCCATTGGTCTCGTTGGTTTATGTGTAGTCATTTGTGTTTTATGTTTTTCTGTGATTTGACGTTCATTGTACTACTGCGTCTCTTTCTGTGCGTGTCATTTTTGTGTTTTACAGTGGGTGTTTTGGGAGGTTGCTGTTGATGCTGCAACTAGGTGTTGTTGGAGATCCCCTCCTTTCGTCTATCCACAGTTTCAGACGTTAGAAGACCCTGATGATGTCGATACTCCTCCTGCTATGTAGAAGTATGGGTGTGGCCTGTGCTCCTGTGCTCCAGACTACTTACTTACTTACTTACTTACTTACTTACTTACTTACTTACTTACTTACTTACTTACTTACTTACTTACTTACTTACTTACTTACTTACTTACATGTACTTACTTCCACAGGTTTGGACGCAAGAAGACCCTGATGTTGTCGATCCTTCTCCTGCTTTGCAGTAGTATGGGCGTGGCCTGGTCTCCTGACTACGCTACGTTTTGTGTTCTCAGATTCTTTGTTGGTGTGTCATGTTCCGGACTTATGATGACTGGATACGTGTTAGGTAATATTTCTTGCAATCGGAAAGAAGAAGAATTTTCTTATGGTAAATATGAATACTTGTGTATGTATTTGTCAATATTGAAATATATGTTCTATAGTACCAATTTTGTTGTACTAGACACGTATTTCGGATATTTTAGTCCTCGTCAGTAGTACTTTATGTCAAACATTTTAAATAAAGCCAAAGTGAATTTTCCAGGCGCCACCTACAATATATACATGTATATATGAAAATAAGCAAATAACTAAGGAGGTGATCTCCAACAATGCTCGGTTGCAGCATCCACAGGAAAACGCCGTGAAACATCCCCATGAGAAAATACAGAGTAGGAATACAAGACAAAAAGACGCAAAGGGGACAAGGAAAATTAGATACGACAGAAAAAAAAACACACTACACAAAAGACTACACATAAAATTGCGAGACCTACAAAAACTTCAAGGCCAAGGATTCTGATATTACAAACTTGTGAAAATCATCTTTAAAAGTTTGCAGGAATTATTCTGCATTCCTTCTGAAATTTGGGACAATTCCAACCTCAGGGCATGTTTCATTTGATATTTATTCATTTGGCTTCATTTTACGGTTATTTGATAAACAAAGTTAAATGGTTCAAAGATGGATCAAACTGTTTCATTACCGAGGATATGATCCCGAATGCATCAAGAGAACATTAAGTATGGTACTTGGTCTATCTACAGTTTTGTAGCTGCTATGTTCCAGTATTTAAACACTGACCTGACGAAGGGTCCGGTCCAATTCTCGTTTTAGAGGAATGGGTCATGATTCTTTGTCGTTTCTGAAAATTGGTTAGACTTCTCGGGTGATCGATCATTAGCTCGCTTCAGCTATCGAATTTGAAGACGTATAACATTTTAGTTGTTTGGATAAATATATTCATGTATAATCTATGGTCCCTGCGTACCAAGTCCTATTTGTAATGTCTCCTTACAGTTAGAAGGCTTTTTTTCAGTTTATACATCAAATGTACGTCGACAAACCTCTGTTTTGGTTAGGGTTGCTAGTTTACAGTATCAATAAGATCCGCTTCTTCATAAATTCTAATAGATCCAGAAAAAAAACAAACAAATGAAACATCAAGGATGATTAACGACATGAAGAAAAGGGAAGTATCTCCAGCATGACCATGAAGGATCTCCAGCATCTCCAGCTTGAATACGAACTTTCCATTTTATCGTCTTTTACCTATTTGGACATCACCGGATTTGACACGTCTCTATTTGGTATTTGCAGCAGGTGTTGCATGCAGTCAGAGGATGCTTACTCCTCCCGAGCATCCGGTCTTGCCTCCATTTGGGGGTTCGCGATTGCCTTGTTAATGGAGACTTACATAAGAAGGCTATATTACCCTGGATCTTTGAATGTTAAACGTCTTCAAATTCAATAGCAACATTTAAAAACAGATAAATTTGCAGCATGGACCAGACATGAGTGATCCTCAATCTAAACAATGAAATATGGCCAGAGTGTGAAAATAATTACACTATGTCCAAATGTGCTGTAAGACGTAGCAGGATGGGTGGGATATGATGCTACAGGACCTACGTTTGAGAAATTTCAAGAAATTTTTAATAACAGAAATTTTCGAATGCGTTGTAAAGACGATCAATGGAAGATCATCGAACTTGGCTACATGTTCACTGGGGCCCTGAACTACGATTGGTACTTTTTATCCTGTACTTTTTAACGGTCAAATATCAGAAGGCAATATTGTATATGTGCCTGTTTGTTCCGGGTTTTTTTTTTTGCTGCTAACCTACTGGTAGTAGTGTTTTGTTTTATTTCACAAGAATTCTAGAGAAAAAAATGGCCTCACTTATTTTAAAAACTTACCTTTTTACACAGGAGTGGAGCTGGTCGGTCCTTCTAAGAGAGTATGGATAGGGATTGTAATAGAGTATTTCTTCGCCATAACTTTGGTTATATTATCTGGTTTGGGATACTTCATCCGGCATTGGAAGTACATTCAAATAGCTTGCGCCGCACCTACAGTCTTCTTTTTACTGTACTGGTGGTAAGAAAAGCTCAGTTTTATTTTTCTTTAGCAATTTGCATGTTTAAAACATGCAAAATGGCTGAAGAAAAATAAAGCTTAAGTCAGGGAAATAAGAAAACACATCAATAAAATTCGCTGATGAAGGCTGAATAAACACATGCTAAATATAACACAAAAAATATTCTTGTTTTCTTAAATAATTCATAAACATGATAAATGAGTATTGGTCTTCCAGACAATGAAGAGAAACGAACAAACCAAACTAAACCAACAATTAATGAAAGATAAACCCGTAAAAGAGTTCAGCTAACGCTTTAAATGGGAAAAAATCATAAAAAAATCAGTGACGTGCCATACATAGTTGTTATCGATGATAAAACTGACAAATGCAAGTAATGGACATCATACCCATGGTCCTTTTAGGTTTCTACCGGAATCTCCAAGATGGCTACTCAGAAAGGGAAAACCAGATGACGTCAAGGAAATAATTCTAAAAATAGCTAAAGGAAACAACAAAGAAATCACCACAAAGGAACTGGACAATCTAGAAGCCGACCCTACAGCGGTCGCCGGAAAAGTCTGGCACATGTTCACATCTAGAGTTTTACTTACACGTACATTGATCATCTTCTTTAATTGGTATGCGTCATTTTTCAAAAGAAAGGAGGGGATCTCCAACAACACTCGGTTGTAGCACCAACAGCTAAACCCCAAAACACCCACTGCAAAAACACAAAGCACAGACGTACAGAATGAGACGCAAATGGTACAATGAACGCCAAATTACATAGAAACATCAAACATAAATGACTATACATAACCAACGGGATCAATGGGCAATCGGTGCCGACTTAGGACGACCGCCTCCTCAGTAGCAGACGGTGTGGTTAAAGGATACTAGTATTTGAAGACGAGTAACACTATTATTGATTAACTTTTTACCTTTTCAAAATTTAGCTATTTTGGTAAAAGAATAATGCACAGATTAAGTTCAAAAACTTAAAGGCATCGTCTACAGGAATTATCTTTATTTAATAGTTTCACAACAAAACCATTTGAATTTACAACACACAAAATAATTATTCTATACGGTAAATTGCCTTTTCGTATTTTGTTTCTTCACAGGGCTGTTGTGAGCATGGTATACTATGGATTGTCCCTGAACAGTGGAAATTTGGCGGGAGATTTCTATTTGAATTTCTTCCTCTCTGGAGTGGTGGAATTTCCGGCCTATACTTTATGCCTTGTTTTACTTGATCGTATTGGCAGAAAGAAGCTACATGCGTCATGTATGATCCTGGGAGGGTTAGCTTGTGTATCCACTATATTCCCGGTCCAGTATTTAGACAAAGGTATAGAGATATTTTCATGGATTAAACGGATTATCGCAAAAAAAGGAAAGTTTTTGAAATGTAGGTCAATGGTCAAGCTAGGTAACGCATTCCAAAACCGTTGTATCTACAGATAGGTACATGCCGGTGCATACAAGTTATTAGTACTGGCACTTATTATGCTTATCTCCATGTATTTTTTTATAACTGAAAGTAAATGGTCACTGTCAAGTTAACATGACCAACAACCGGTACCAACACAAATATCTCGTCTTTTTAGAAAAATTATTTTTCTTTTACTTTAGATTATCAGTGGGTAACTGTGATGTTGGCTATGATAGGCAAATTAGGAGCGGCCGCAGCGTTCGCCATTATTTACGTGTGGAGTGTGGAGTTGTTCCCCACGGTGGTACGGAACGCTGGGATGGGGGCTAGTTCCTCATGTGCCCGTGTAGGAGGGATGGTGTCACCTTACATTGCAGATCTAGTACGTACATTTTCACACAAGATCATTCAAGTTCAAACAAATGAACATTTCTTGGAAATGACTGTGACAATTTGGTTCATAATGATGTAGACAAAAAGATAGCGCTGTATAATCTGTATAATTTCAGTCAAAAGTGATAGATGGAGGGATGGGTCAGGCGACACCCCTTATTATATTTGGTGGATTTTCAGTACTTGCAGGACTCTTGTCTATTTATCTACCAGAAACACTCGGTCATAATCTACCCGATACCATAGAGGACGGAATCAAGTTTGGAGAGTAAGAATCCTTTATAGATGTACTGTTAAGCTTAAACTTAGAGTATTCTCAAGCTTTATAAGGAATTTTCTGAAGAATCCATTATGAAATTGTTTTTATATTTTTCCCATTTAGGAAAACCAGAAAGTACCAGACCAGGGAAAAAGAAGATGGTGTTGAAAATATCCTATACATTGTTGAACAAACTAAATTGTGATTAAAGTGGTGGTAATGGAAACGTCCATGCATTATGTTTGTTCCGACCATTCTGTGTGTTCAGTAATACTAGTATCGGAGACAAGATAGCTTATTTGCAGAATTGATTTATTTTCTTTTACAGTGTTTTCTTTTGGACCTTTGACAATTAAACTTTAATCAATATCGTTATCTTTGTATTTTGATATTATATAATTATTCAGTTTTATCTAATTTTCATTGTATCATTCAAAATATTTTCGAAGGAAAAAAATCATAATCCTTGTTGAATAGTATTTCGTAAGTCGTGTTGCCCTAAGAACAAAGTTCTTACAGTTTATGCTTGTTCGGATATAGTTTTTGTCCAGAAAGTTTTTTTTTCTGGCAGTTGGAACGCTTCGTTTTTTATTTCTACTTTCATGTATGTACTAACATTTTAGGGCTACAAGGAGAATACTCCCAACATGACGACGTTATAGTGATCACAGCGGGACACACACACACATTAGACAGAAAAAAGGGAACAAACAGACCAATTTCTATTTGTGCAGGTAGCTGAAGCTAAGTAATGTGACACCATTAAATTCAATGGAGATCAGCATAAAATTCAGGGAAACAGGGTGATTAATATGACGTTTCTAGAGTAATATAATAACGTCAAAATTATTTTACGTCAAATACCTGCATAAATAGAACATAGGATTGTTAAATCGAAAATAGACATCACATCATTGAAATATGAAGGGCAACGCTATATGTATGTATGGTCCCTTGTTAAAACAATAATTATAGAATATAGATGACCCAACTAGCGTGTTTTGGGGGTTTTACTGTGGGTGCTGCGGCCGAGTGTTGCTGGAGATCCCCTCTTTCTTTCAAATCAATTAATACGGCGCCGCAATCACATAAATACAAATAAAAGAAATAAAAATTAATGCTGTCGCTCAATGGTCTTCGTATCAATACTCGGTGTATAGAAACATCCAAAATGTATTCCGACTGCGTTGAATCAACATTGAGGTTGTGTTCTGTATATTGCCGATGAAACACAGCTGTGAAACAATTGTTACTTTTTGATTGCCTGCCTGAAGTTGAACCAGAAGATGGATAAAGTAAACATTGAAGACTCGTGACTATTCACTCATAAACATAGCAAAAGCCAATAATCATAAACTAACACACCAAACAATGAGCTAGAGGCAATGGAAATAAACAACGCAAAGATTTTCAAAGAAACAAAAAGACAACTCGTAAAACGAGGACACCACTGGTAACAACAACACATAAAAAGAGAGAAACTGATATGTATCCATAATTCTTGTAATTTGGAATATAAAATTCCACAGGGAATGCAGTTAAAGTTCTGTAAATTTATTGCTCTTTTGTCAAAAGAGCAATAAATTTACAGAACTCTTGTAATTTGTAAAGTTCTGTAAATTTATTGCTCTTTTGACAAAAGAGCAATAAATTTACAGAACTCTTGTAATTTGTTCAAGTGTATGATTTATATTTTCCACTAGCTGAAGTTATTGCTTTCTAAAAGAAGTGTAAAGTATGTAATGAAATTGTGAAGAATACTCGCGATTTCGTTCTGTTTTTATCTTACTATTTTGAAAGCACCATCTACAGTATTACTGTTGGTTTTTCAACTGAATGTTTATATACTAGCAATGTATACCCTTTTTATGAATTTTATTTAAATCTTATGAATTCTATTCATTTTCTATTCTGCAACATGTATCAATTCCTTCCCAATGACATGTCTTTATAATTTGATTGACTGACTTGTTCCTTTACGACAGCGATTTGATACATACATATTTTGTTTACATTTCTGTGAAGAAAATCAAATCTATTCGTTTTAAGTTACGCCTGTTTATTAATGCTTTATAACATATCATATAACGTGCCATATATTTTGAATACTGGTGCAATTGAAATATCGAATCGATTCGCAGATTTGCTTTGAATTTGAAGACGTATAATATTTATACGATTTGGAGAGTGTCACTGCCCGAGGGCAAATGTAGCCAAGTTCGATCAACTTCGGTTGATCGTTTCTTCAACGTGTTTGAAATGTTCTGTTATCAAAATTTCTTGAATTTATGAAACGTGGGTCCTGTAGCATCATATCCAACCCATCCTACACTACGTATTTCGGTTCATTTTTCGGACACAATATCTTTCACACTCTTTGGTCATATTACATTGTCTAGATTGAGGATTACTTACGAGGGTTAAGAACCCGAAAGGTGCATGTCTGGTCCATTTTGTAAATTTGTCTGTTCTTAAATGATGCTATTGAACTTGAAGACGTGTAAGGTTTAATGTTATAGGCGTCATTTGAAAATCCATGTATTAATAAATGAAGTTTATGAAAACGTATTTTCCTCATATCGCGATTTTTGATTCAAATTGTTGAACATTATTTACTAAAGCTTGCATTTCAAATTGACATCTTGCTAACACTAATGCCCCAGTATTAAGTTTCCTTCCTGTACCAAAAGGTCAGGGGAGACTTCTTCCTTTATACAGGTGTCAATGGTACATATAAACCAGAGACGTTGTATTGTATGACATAAAGCACCTTGTATTTCTTTCTACAGGTCAAGTGTTGGTTATATTTACATTGCCTTTTACAAAATGCAAATTTATCACGTTGACTGGTCTATGGTATATTGTACATGTTTACGATAAAGGGTACTTGTTAAAGGACACCAACCAACTTTTTTTCTCATCAATTCTTAGGACGGAATGCATTCTTACAAAATGCCCATCTATATTGTTTCTAAAACAGTCATTAAAAATCAATCACAAAACCCGAAATAATAATCCAAAAATCACAATCAAAAGGCTCACAAATTCTTGAAAACATATATTCACGGGAATAGAAAATAGGACAAACAGACGGAGACAACAAAACAACCCATGGAAAAAATGTAGGACGTATTAATTTAATGAAGAATCTCCAGTGCAAGTACGGGATGCATTGTAGGTGCCGCCTTAAAGCGATGCCATGCTAATTAATACAGTTCAAACATATTCATATATTACATGAATCATGCTACACATATGATGAAAAATATAGCATCCAAGCTAGCAGGACCAAAAAGAGAGCTTACAGCATTCTTAGATTTCTCTCTTTTTGTGGTGTTTGGAGGAACAATATTCCATTAAAAAGTTGGCATCCCCATGGGTACCAATTGCACCCCATTTCTTGCGGATTCAAACGAAGCTGACTTCATACAGACCTTGCTCTCCACTGGTTAAAAGCACTTAGCATCTCAGTTCTACCTACAAATACACAGATGACGTGTTGTCCATGAACAATCCGAATATTAAGGGTCACCTAAATGCAATCTATCCTCATGAACTAGAGATTAAGGAAACAACTGAGAGCGACAGATTCGCTTCGTACTTGGATATACTTCTATCTTTCGACGCAAACGGTCACTGTATGAAAAGCGTGATGATTACTAACTTCCCTTTCATGAAGAGCAATATTCCGTCTTCTCCTGCTTATGGAGTTTTTTGTTTCCCAGCTAATTCGGTACGCAAGGGCATGTTCCAAATATGACGATTTCATCGTTAAAGCCAAACGGCTCGTAAGTAAGCTATGGTGTGGTTATCCGGATTGTGTGCGCACAACCCTCCCACTTATCCGGATGCACAGATGTCTCCATAGACGCATAGACGCATAGTTATTGTATAAATATAAAACTTCTCATTGTAAGGTGACACCACAAACAAGACAGTTAAGCACAGCGGCCTCTTGTAATATAAATTCTATGTAAATGGATCTAAAAAAAAGTCTATGACATGCGTATATCAGTCTGTGCTCTGCTGGCTGAAGCGAACTAAAGATCAATCACCCGAGAAGTCTGATCAACTTTCAGATAGGATAGAGACCACATAGAGATTGAATGCAACACAAAGAAGACAAACATCAACAATTAATGAGACATTGAATCAAAAACAAGTAAACACGCAAATGAAAAGCAAGTAAAATGTTGCAAGCAGCAAAAACCGAGTGTAAAAAAAAAGTAAAGCAGAAAACAATAAAACACATAGAAAATAGCTGTTTGTAACAAAAATTGAATCAACAAACAGCGAGCACGCTAGACTTCCAACTGCAAGACCAACCATGGAGTCAAACACTTACAAAATAGTAAAGAAAATAATTGATTGGCAATGAACAACGCACAAACTATAATCAACGCACAACCTATAATTGATTGGCAATAAACAACGCACAACCTATAATCAACACACAACCTATAATCAACGCACAACCTAGACAGACTATATCAAACAAAACACATGGAAAAGGAACCAACCAAGGGTGACAGCGCCATTTTCTGCATATTTGACATGTATGATAAGTATTGCATAATGCCAGTAACTGAAAATTATTTTCCTACTATATTAATTTGCACATTTAGCTGTGTAATTCTGTACAAAAAAACTTCGCCCAGACTCCTAAGTACTATGTTTACTTAGTAGAAATAGTTATTCAAAGGATAGCTTATCAGTTCATGTTATGTGTTCTGTATGTTTTTTTATTTGTCATACTGTATATAAAACGGTGCCATCTAGTATCGACGTCGTTGGAAAATTTCATTTACTTACTCAATTATATATGTGTTCATTACGTGTTAAGATGTCGTGCTGATCGTGATTTTGAATTGATGAGAATGTATCCTTCATTGAACTCATATTTACAAAGATCTCTTTTCAGCCGCTTTCAGTTGAAGAAAAATTACGTAAGGCTTTTTTCCATGCCGTGCGATGTTGTGACCTTGAACTCGCTCCAGCTTGATGGTAGCCGTATATATGTCGGATACTGAAGAAAACTTTTTTTTTATTTTTTAATTATTTTTAGAGGAATGACTTTTCGGAGTAGAATTAGTTTCTTACAGAAAAATTCAACGAATTTCCAAGGTTGCAAATTATGTAATTGTCAGTTCATGGCTGTCAAATGAGCGAAAAGAATATACAGATAGTTCTGAATGATAATGATACAGACTAGTAGGTTTATTTTTCTCTATCTAATAGTCGTTTCCTGGTGATTAAGGTGAAAATTCACATTAAACATTAAAGGAATCAAATTTTCTTCTGAAAGATTAAATTATCAAGAACAAAAGAAATTACGAAACATTTGGAAATAATTTCAAAATTAAACTAATGAAAGTGTTCATTGTATTACAGTTCCTAAGTACTAATATTTATTGTATTATAGAAACGAAAATCCTGGAAATAAAACACTCATAAATCTAAAGGAACATCGTTTTCCATACGGATAAAACCTAATCCGTATGACTGACCTTAATTCGTCTCACTCGTCTGGGCTATGTCACAGCACTGCATGCAATGAAGGTCACCAAAACTCGAAATCTAAAAAACCCTATTGCCCATTGATCTCGTTGTTTTATGTATATAGTATTTGGTGTTGATAACTTTTACGTGTTGTCTTCTTTGTACCTTTTGTGTCTCCTGTTGTACTTGTCTTGTTTTCGCATAAAGGTGTTTCGTCGTTTCCGCCATGCCCAAAAAGAAGTGGTGTTGTGTTCCAACAGGGGGACTTATATTTTATGAAAACTTATACGATTTTCATTGATTTCTATACAAAATAGGAACATTTATACTCAAATATCTCTTTATTAGGGCAATTTAATGAAAAATTCTTCAGATTTTGAAGGAGTTGTATCTTTTAAAGTACTTCACCAACTTGATTAAAAGAAATGAAGTACTTTGAAATTTCGTCCGGGTGTTGCAACCGGGTCATTTTGGAGATCCCCTTTCAGTCGATACGGCCTGCTTGGCACACAATGTCATTGAAACGAGTTGAGTGACTTTCTTGGTAAGCCATCACGAGACGAAGTCGCAGAATGGCATATATATACCTTTTATATAATTAATGAATTTTGTTTTGAGATAATTAAAAAATCAAAGTTGTATCCTTGAAGAAAATTTGTCGCAATATAAGGAAATTTTGGTACCATGATGAGATTTTTTTCCTCGTATAAGATAAGAATCTTTCTTACAGACAAAAAACCTCGCAGTTATCGGCTTCGAAAGAAAAACCCATTCATACAAGATGTCATTTACCTAGTGGTCAGTTACATATCTAGTCTGAGTACATTCAATGTGGCAATTCAATGTTTTGATTTCAAGGGACATTGATCTTCTCAATCATTTGAATGTATGGGTACGTACGTTCCCCTTTACCCGATCTGGAATTGTTCAATGATCAAACTTATAAACAGAGAAGTCCTTGGTGCAATGTATGCAAATTAAGAACAAAAAAAAAAAAAAAAAAAAAAAAAAAAAATGCTAGCTTTCTCTTCAGAAAACGGAAGAAACTAATGAAACTAATTTTGAGAATTTTTTTCCTAAAAAATCGAAGTAATATTTGTTACAAGCGCGGATCAAGAACGATAGGGGACACGGTAGACTTGCTCAAGTCCTTATATCAAATAAAGTTATATGAAGAAAATTGTAATGAAAAGAAATACCCCTTTTAAGACTATAAGCAGCGAGCAATTGGCTGCAGATATATTAAACAAAACAGAATAGACAACTTTTCCTTGCTAGTAAAGAGATTTTCCTCTTTTGATATGTATTTAATTTTAGAATTATTTGATATAGACTAATTTTTCCCGTTCTTTTTTTTTTTCAAAATAATCTTCTCTGGAAAATTTGAAATCCGCCCAAGCATTGGACACCTACATATCTTTTTCCTTTTTTTTTAAAAAAATTCCGAAGAAAAAAGAGTGAAAATGTCAAAATAACCTTAAAATATTTCATACATATAGATTTTTCTTCCTCTTCTTCTTGTTATAACTTTGCAAATTATCAAATTCAAAAACATTTCTTAAATTTGCAGTATGTGATAATTAGCGCTGGAATTCATTTTAATCAGATATTTTATAACATAGTAAAGACTTGCAATTGAATGATACTTTTTTAAACGAGACGACATCAAGAGATCGATACATTTGCAGATTTCAAGGTTTGATAGTATTTATTGTTTACTTCCTTAGTTATAAATCATTTCCCCCCTAGTTGCTTCGGATAGAGACATTTATAACTTAACATAGTCAAAGAAGGTATTATCAAATAGAGAAGATTTTGTGTTCTTCGAATATCCATCCCCTCCCATCTTTGTATCTTTTGCATCTTGATGTTTCATGAGTTGAATTGTGTTTACTTTCTTTTTCAAATTTCGAACTTTTACTTTCATTTTCAAATTCTTTAAAGATATAAAAAGATCGAGTTAAAAAAAACACTTTCTATGTGTATTTTGTATGGTGGCACGGAGGTGACATGTAGTTCTTTTTTTTTTTTTAAGTTGCTCCCTCGAATTATTATTTTGTTCATGTTCCACTTGCCAAATTTCCCCATATGTCCGAGAGGAATATTTAAATATCATGCCGTAAATATCTAATGTTTACAGATGTTAAAGATTACACGTGCTTAACCTACAAGACAAACAGTATTTATGCATAGATATGTAAAAATGTAAACATAATGAATAAAACGTCAGTCTCATTGATACATCCCCGGTGACTAATTTGCATAAATAACACAGGAGGTGCAGAGGCACCGTTATATTGTCCATGACCACCGGGGATAGAACCATGCTGATGTATAATGAATCTAATCTATGTCAGTCTGATCTACATAACATACTTAACTAACCTCAGGCGCGGAAGGAAGAGGGTTTTTTTTTTTAAATAGACATCTTCTCGAGACAAGTGTACGTAACACCAGTTGATGCCCGCCGACAATGCAAGAGATTTAGAAAATTTAATGATAAAAACTAAGTAAACTCCAAAAAGTGTGAAGAAAAATTGTACTAAAATTAAAGTTTTGCCATGAGGAAGTACATTTCAATTGATGAAAACTATGTCATTATAAACATTCTTAAAAGAGAAATGCCAAGTACCAGGAGCTTTGCGAACAAGGTCCAACACCATGATCAAGGACGCAAGTTCCATTTCGTTTTGGTATAAATAAAAATATATTGTTACAAGTTATATATACATGTATATGAGATTTGAAAACCTGATCACTTATCATTTAAAATTTATTCCCAATGTAATAATGAAAAAAAAAGCCGTGGCAAAACACCAAAGACAAGTTACGTTAAAAGGTTAAGAAAGTTTGCATCAATGGAGAGGTCTTGCCTCAGGAAGTACATATTTGGAAAATGAAGAAAGCCAGATCATCTACATCTGAAAGAGGTTCGGACAGACAGTCGGATAGACAAAAAAAAAACTTTTTAAGATATGTAATTGAAAATGAATTCTGAAGAGTTCATCAAAGGATAAAGAAACCCCCCCCCCCACCCCCCTAGTTCTGCGCATAAACCTTGACCATCACCATCTTTATAATAAATTCTGACGGTGTTGATTTATGGTAATCAGCTATCCACTGGATGCTATTATGAAAAGATACAAGGTATGTAAAGTATGAATGGACAATGCCCTAGCTGATGTATTCAGAACGTGGGGAGGGGAGGGGCTCTGGTACGGACCACTCAGTACAATGCCCTAGCTGATGTATTCAGAACGTGTGGAGGGGGGAGGGGCTCTGGTACGGACCACACAGTACAATGCCCGAGCTGATGTATGCAGAACGTGTGGAGGGGGGAGGGGCTCTGGTATGTACCACTCAGTAAACCATCATAAACGTAAACAAAGATCCGACGTACGTTAACCTTCGTAAACCGTCACTTTTATCATTTTAAACACGCCACACCTTTCAAAGATACAAACAAGTTTTTGAACGAACGGTCTTACCTTTTCGATTTAAGGTATTATATTGAAGACGACGTTGAGAGATGCATCAATATAGGATTAAGGACATGTAGGATCAGTTTATTATCAAAGTCAGTCATTTTTCCGCAGTGTTTTGATTCATAAGTTTGACTTACGGATACAAATAAAATAAGAAATCATGCATTTTGACGAGTTACTGGGAACTCTGGGTGAGTTTGGACGTTACCAGAAGCGAGTGTATTTTCTGATATGTTTTCTCTCAGTTTCCGCGGGATTTCATATGGTCATCTCTGTGTTTCTTCTAGGAACACCTGACCACAGGTATGTAAATCTCCCATCATTACAGGTATATGTACATTATATGAATTTTCATTTCATTTTAATATCATGCATGCACAGACATATTTGTTTTCTAAATAATAAATGGGATATATACACTTTCATACGTACACCTCTGTTTTCAGACATATTAAATGTTAGTTGAGTATATGCTATTTTCAAACTAAAATCTATCAATTCTAAATACGATTTTTTACCTTTCACATTGAACATTATGAGGGCTGATTTTTGTTTGAGCCTCTGAAAGAATTTGAGACATGAATATACATGTAGGTTGTATATTTTGTTTGTTAAGTCATAGAATAGATAAAATTTATATTTCAAAAGAAAATGCAATGTAAATATTTTGTTCGAGTTACACATCAATAAAGCATAACCTTACAAAATTCCCTCTGGAAGAAATATTTCAATCTACCATGATAACCTTACAGATGGGTAACTTGACTTCTTAGATTGACAGCCCATCTCTAAAGTCAGAATCGTACGTAGATTCTCTACGCAATATCACAGAGTACCACGCTACATTGTTTACATGTACCAATGATGTAGATCTAGTTCTCGTAAAAATAACAAGTGCTTAATATACTTACATCTACAAATTGCTTACAAGAAACTGCACTTCACTACTCCATTGTTTATTTCAGAGATATACTTTCTTCAAGACAGCATATAGAAAATCTGGAAATATAATGCATTTTTGTCATGAATGCAAGAAAATTTATGACATTCATTCTTAATATCTTTTTAAAATGCATCTTTTTGAAATGCATCAATTTCTTTATTTTGCTTATCAGTTACATTGACTGAAAACTTTCCCCAGCCGATTCTGGATAACAGTCTCAATCTGAGTACAAAAGAAAGGAGGGGATCTACTCTAAGTTCATACAATAATAGTTTCATTGTTATTATGTATATGTGAATTCATAGATAAAATCCTTTTTAACAAATTCCATACATTGTAGATGCCGTATTCCTGGTTACCCCGGAGATTCCTACTCCATCCAAAACAATCATCACAGGGAACTTGTCAATGCTTCAATCCCACTGAAAGACGATACAGACGGCGAGGAGTACGAGAAATGTCATTACTACGTCATCAATGTCTCTGACGTCAGCGCTGGGCGGGGCGAAAAACGGAAGTGTGACGAATGGGTCTACGACACTGCGATATTCTTGTCGACTTTCACTGCAGAGGTAGATTGCTATTGATTTCCAAAGTACAGCATTTTTATCCCCACCTCTGACAAGTTAACCTGGAAATCCAAGATCTAGCGAATGGCTTATAACGTTTACGTGAAAACGTGGTATATCTTATGGCCTTTTATACCCGACTCTCCATACGATGTTATCCTTCACATGTTGACGTACGAAGCGTGACAAAACGCTTCATGAAAATTATCAAAATAGGTCATCTGTGGGGTAAGTTCGTTACCTAGTCATCTAGTGACCTGCTACGGGATGATATCAGGTCACTAGGACTTCTTACCGGACTCGGATTCGCCTCATCCGGCATGAAATATACTGACCTGGGCAGCATAGTCACTAGATGACCAGTAACTAATAATATATGTTCCTGGGATATTCATTCTGTGCGAAGGGATGATACGCTTTGCGTTTTTATTAAAATTAGTTTCTTTATTCATTTATTTATTTAGTTTAATCTATTTATCATTTATTCATTTTAGCTCTTCTGACTTCTCTATCTATTGACTATTCATTTTTGTCGACTGATGTCGTAATACAATAAAGTTATTTGTTACAAAATAGCAAGTTTAATTGAACGTAATAGAAGGGAGTAATTTTCAATTATTTCCTTTATTTTGGTTTACTCTCTTGTTTAAAATCATAATTAACTAATTTCGCCTACGTTTCCATTTCAGGTCAACTTAGTCTGTGATCGTCAGTTATGGACCTCCAACGCTTCCATGATATTTTTTGCTGGTGTTTTAATCGGGGCATTTGCTCTCGGGGCTTTATCAGATGCGTAAGTATGTCTTTTAAAACGGGCATTTAAATAGAAAACTCAAAATATACAAAAATCAAGATCTGCAAGCAAGTTTGTTTATGAAAATGATCAGTGGAAGCTTTGATCTTCTATATTTGCCATGACAGATCACATATCAACCGACGTTTTTAATTTATTTGGAAGCAGGTTTCTTCTCATAGTTAAATATTTGGAGACTTTATGATTATTTAAAGAAAAATGTATATACGAGATGAAAACGATGACAGAAAAGAACGGTGTGAATTCTTTTCGAGTATGTATCTTTGCGATAATAAACTTGTCGTTGAAAAGGTATTACTATACTCCTGTGTAAAACAGTTTCTTCTAGCCTCGTGTAATAAAATGTCATCCAAGTTGTGTAGAGTCACGCAATTTAATGGAATATTATGAATAAACAGATTATAGCGGTAACGTTCGTACATAGTAATGGGGATGCGCTCATGCGTAGATCTGAAATTATTACCCAATATCCATCATCGGTGCAACCAATATGGAAAGATGGGACGACTAGTATTTTGTATAATTTGGAACAAAACGATGATGAATTGATAGTATTATTAAAGCATTTTTTAAAAATGTTATAGACAGTGTCATCATCAGCAGAAATGAACTGACTTCGAGTTTCCAGAGGGAGCCTATCTATGTAATCTATGTAAATTTACATGATGAATATATCAAAATGGGTCGGGAATTCTGTCTGTGTTGATTTATGCAATTTATACTAGGGGTATTTTTCCTACAGAGAATTTTTGTATTTTTCCTACAGTAAATTTTGTATTTTTCCTACAATGCATTTTTGTATTTTTCCTACAGTGAATTTTTGTATTTTTCCTACAATGAATTTTTGTATTTTTCCTACAATGATTTTTGTATTTTTCCTACAATGATTTTTTTTTGTATTTTTCCTACAATGATTTTTTTTTTTGTATTTTTCCTACAATGATTTTTTTTTGTATTTTTCCTACAGTGATTTTTTGTATTTTTCCTATGTGTACAATGAATTTCGTTTTTACAACAGGATTCTGTGGATAGTATCATATGTTGTCCCTATTCAAACCTTAACGATATGATGATATTGCTCTCTTTGTCTCCGTCTTTTTGATCCTCATTTTGTTTCTGTCTGATGTATGTGTGTGTTCCGCTCTGATCACTGTGACGTCATTATGTTGTAATATCCTCCTTATCATTCTTGCAGAATGTCTCTACCAGAAACATGAAGTTTTAAAACTCTCGGGGTTAAAAGATATTCCGTTGAACGAAACACTTTGTGGTGGACAAAATGTCGCTACTGAAGTAATCGGAAAAGAGTAAAATCAATTCTGCAAAAAGAAAAAAAAAAATAGATAGAAGGAATGTCGTAAACATCATATCGGAATCTTCGATTGTTAAACTTCATATTGCTCATGTAACATTTTTCACTCGTTTCCACAGTTTTGGCCGAAAGAAAACCCTGTTGTTGTCTATCCTACTTAGAACTGCTCTGTAGTAGTATTGATGTGGCCTGAGCCCCTTGATACTTACTTACTTATTTACTAGCTTATTTCCACAGTTTTGGGCGTAAGAAAACCCTGATGTTGTCTATCCTACTTCTGCTCTGTAGTAGTATGGGTGTCGCATGGGCCCCTGACCAACTACTTACTTACTTACTTACTTCCACATTTTTGGCCGTAAGAAAACCGCGATGTTGTCTATCCTACTTCTGCTCTGTAGCAGTATGGGTGTGGCCTGGGCCCCTGACCAACTACTTACTTACTTACTTACTTACTTTCTTACTTACTTACTTACTTACTTACTTACTTACTTACTTACTTATTTCCACAGTTTTGGCCGTAAGAAAACCCTGATGTTGTCTATCCTACTCCTGCTCTGTAGTATGGGTGTGGCCTGGGTATCTGACTACTTACTTACTTACTTACTTTCTTATATCCACAGTTTTGGCCGTAAGAAAACCCTGATGTTGTCGATCCTACTTCTGCTCTGTAGTAGTATGGTTGTGGCCTGGGTCTCTGACTACTTACTTACTTACTTACTTATTTACTAACTTATTTTTACAGTTTTGGGCGTAAGAAAACCCTGATGTTGTCTATCCTACTCCTGCTCTGTAGTAGTATGGGTGTGGCATGGGCCCCTGACTACGCCACATTCTGTGTACTCAGATTCTTCGTTGGTTTTTCCTGTGCTGGACTCTTCATGACCGGATTCGTCTTAGGTACTAGTATTACATTCTCGTATGTGTTTATTATGAATATATATCAATGAACTTTGCTTTTTATCTTATTCAAGTGATGTATCTTTGGTTTGTAGACTTCTTTGTTCATACCAAAGTAAGCAAAGAAAAGCCTTATGATACGTAGTGTATATTTAAGAAAAATCTTAAAGCGATACATATCAAAAATAGTTTTCTTGTTATTTTTTATTCCTATTTTCAAAAATAATATACGAAACAATTTTGGCAAGTCCTCGGCCTAGTCCAATTTAAGCACAGAATGATTTAACCTAAAAATGTTGAGAAGACCTCTTTAGTTTTAGCAATTCAAAACCTTAGACAGTTAAATATAATTCCAGGAATGGAATTGACTGGTCCATCTAAGAGAGTATGGGCAGGAGTTGTGATAGAGTATTTCTTCGCCATTGGTTTGGTAGTACTGGCCGGACTGGGGTACTTCATCAGACATTGGAAGTACATAGAAATAGCTTGTGCCGCACCTACTGCATTCTTTTTACTTTACTGGTGGTAAGTAAAAATTAAACATCGTAAAAGAATGCAAAGGAAAATATTTAAGTTATAACTGAGGTAATTTAAGGACTGCCTTTTCACTTTTACCATGTAACTAAGAAAGCTTCATGCAACCTTAAATAAAAACCACACACAAAAAAGAAAGATCTTAATTTAATGAGTGATAAAACATCGACTTTCTACATAGAAAGGGGTTTCCTTGACCTCAGTTGAAAACGTTAAATTTAATTAAGTACACACTATCTTACGCTCTAACCAGACTATAAAATTTCCAAGAAATTAAATGGATATTTTGATTAATGAAAACAAAGCCATTTGAAAAAAAATATGTAGGCGAGATTCGAACCCGCAACCTCAGGCACTAGAAGCGAGCACGTTCACGATTGTGACAGTGGAGGTGAAAATTAAGAATATAAACCTTGACCAACGTAAACTCCACAACAAAATTTGATTAAAAAAAACATCGCATTTCTACAAAGAATGGGGTCCGGGTTGGCGCAGTGGTAGCGCGCTCGCTTCTCACCTCTAAGGTACCGGGTTCGAATCCCAGATTCGGCGAAGGGTTTTATGTGGGAGGGTAGGTTTCCCCCCATCCAGGCCTCGGCAGGGTGTTTTCTTCGGGTACTCCGGTTTCCTCCTGCTCCAAGGACCCCTCCACGCCAACATCTAAGCCAACGTGAGACATTGATATAATGTTTATCCACTACTGTCCTTCGGTACTAGAAAAAGAAATAAATGAATGAAACGAAGTGAAATAATGCGACGGGTGTTGCATGTAATCAGGAGACGCTGACTCTCCCCGGACACCTGGTCCGACTCGGAATGTTGTTCATTCCGGGTTTCGGAACAGTTCCGATGGGAATTCTCACGATTTGGCATTGCCTTCTCGACTTTGAGACTGAATAACTGTTAGGTACTTATTTGATTTGTATTCTAATTAAATCTTAGGTTTGTGCCCGAGTCACCAAGATGGTTACTTAGAAAAGGAAAACCAGAGGAGGCCAAGAAAATAATCCTAAAAATAGCCAAAGGGAACAACAAAGAAATCACCACAAAGGAACTGGACAATCTAGAAGCCGACCCTACAGCGGACGCCGGAAAAGTCTGGCACCTGTTCACATCTAGAGTTTTACTTATACGTACATTGATCATCTTCTTTAATTGGTAGGCGTGATTTTTCAAAAGTTTCTTCTTTAAGAATTTTCAATATTACTTTCAATAACACTAATTGTTCATGAGGCGCCAATAGATTAAATTTAGTCAATGATATTTGATAAGTAATTCGAAACCTGATCAATTCCTACCACTTAACTTTCTTCTTGAGTTTGATATTAAAGACAATAAAGTCATTTTTCCTCTCTTTATAGGAGACGTATTCTTTTTTATATCCTCTCGACTTCCTCAAGATTAAGTTGGTTAAATGTTCATGTTCAGTCCACCCATGTGTCTTTTATAAAACTATCTTGATGTAATGGATAAGAACCTGAACAAAACCCGCAACATAATGACAAAAACAACATCTAATCATAAATACAAAAAGTTTTACTCCTGGAAAAGTGTGTATATACAAGCCTAAATGTAAAACATTACATAATTTTTTTTCACAGGGCTGTTGTGAGCATGGTGTACTATGGATTGTCCCTGAACAGTGGAAATTTGGCGGGAGATTTCTATTTGAATTTCTTCCTCTCCGGAGTGGTGGAATTTCCGGCCTATACTTTATGTCTTGTTTTACTAGATCGTATTGGCAGAAAGAAGTTACATGCGTCATGTATGATATTAGGAGGTTTAGCATGTGTATCCACTATATTCCCGGTGCTGTATCTAGACAAAGGTATTGGGATTTGGAAAAGACTTTCACTTTCAAATAAGAAAAGAAAGTTTTCGCGGGTTGAATGAAAATTTCGAAATTATGTCATGATATTTCTATTTCTGTCTGATTTTTTATCTGAAGTTTTGCCTTGAGCAAATGAAGATCTCAGTGTTTAGGTACCTGAATTGAATTTATTAGTAGAGGACGCAGTCCGCGCCGCAGGCGCGGACGTAGTCCTCATCAAGGTAACACGTGTATATATATAGGAAAAATGGTGTTTTTCAATTGAATTCTATGCTATACCTATAGGTTCCAAAACCGTGGTCAATGACGTCATTCTCCCCATTGCCCATTTGATCGGCGTGAAGCGCAAGCTTATTTTTTTGACAATGTCACTTGACGACAGAATGAAACCCATCGATGACCAAGATTTCTGGATCTCCTTTGAATATTCTTCGTTTGGCTTACTCCTCCAGTGTCCCAATGTATGATTTGTACTTTGCTTCACGTAATACTGACATTGCACCATCATTTCCAACATATATCATGTTTAGTCCGAATATCCTCTTTGAAAATTACAACGTGACGTCAGCATACAACTTTGTTTCGCGGACTTTCTTTCATCGACAGCTCCCTCAGAAAAATCCATGGATAAACTCATAATGCTGGGAGAAAAAAACAAACAAAAAAAATATCAGCACGATCAGCGACTTACCGAACTTAATTCTGCATTCGAGGATGATTTGCAGCTGATATTTTGATACCTGTAGATCGAATAATGTGGTTTCTCTCCACATATATAAGATCTACATGTAGAATATACAGGAAATCTATGCAGTGTAAATCCCAACACAAACTTCTAAATGTCTGCTGCCTTTGGTTCTGTTTACAACGCGTCACAACTTACGTCATCATTTACAATATTTAGTACAAATAGGTCAACACAGCTGGGGCTCTGTTCAAAGCATGAAGTATATTTTTTTCTGTCAGAAATAAGGCTGGGATTTTTTTTTCTTGGATGTAAATCATAAGCGGATCCAAGATAGAGGGGTGAAGACTTGATTCAGATGTTTTTTAGAAAGGGGGTTGATTGCATTCAGGGCCGGGGGGGGGGGGCGGACAGGGGGTAGATTTCTACTAACTTCTCTCCCCTGTCCCGCTCCCTTCTCCCACCTCCTAACATCTCCCTCCCTCCCATCAGCCTCCCTCCAGCTGCCTCCTTCCTCCCCCTCCCATTCATCCTTGCCTGTTATGGGGGTGGGGAGCAGACATGGGGTACCCGCTCTCTCCGCCCCCTTATCTCCCCTCCCACACCTTCCTCTCCCCCTCTCTCCTTCCTCCCGCCCCTCCCCCTCCCTTTCACCCTCTTTTAAAGTAAAGGAATGAGCAAGAATTATGTCTTCAGATAGTACATTGGAAAATCATTTACATTATTTAGAAGGGAAAATCCTGTAATACTGTAATGTTATACGTACTGTACTTAATTTGTAAGTTTTAACCCCTTTTTCCAGATCATCCCATAAAACGATATATTGCTGATACCACTATAGACGGCGCCGAAAAGGAAGTTTTCTCTCTCTTCTACATTTTGAATGCTAATTTTTCCCGCGGTGAAAGTAAAATGGGAAAGGGGTGGGTGGGTGCAAGGGAGGATACATATTCCTGATACGACAACTGACATTTCATCACCCAATGAAATTTAAAAAGTAAACATTTAAAAGTTTAATTGAATTCATTGAATAATCAAGATACATGTTAATCTTACAATATATAAATACTTCAGAAAACAGTAAAATTCTTTTTTCTTTTTTTAATTTTAATGGTTTGTGTCCCCAGTTTTCTTGCCCGAGTTCTCTTTTCCTTGGTTTTCGTCAAGTTCAAAGGAATTAAAATGACATCACTAAATCTTTTCTTATCTGTCATTTATGTTTCAAAATTAAGCATTGCGATTTCATGTTTACTGATTGTTTTGTGATATTGAGAATTGTTTCCCCGCATTTACGAGTTATGTGCATGCTGTTGATCTAGAAATTGTCTATAATATCCCCTCTCCTGTAGATGATTCTGGATTCAAGAAAAAAAAAACTAATGTAAGGCTGATAAAGATGGTAAAAATGATGCTGGAAAAAAAATAACAAGAACACATATTGTATGACACATTTTATTCTTAATATGAATCATGGCAAAGCCTTTTTGTGCGAGCGGAGAGTATATAAAATAAAAAAGATCTTTCTTTTTTATTTTGACTATGATGGTTTATCTTTCTGTTTGATGATTGCCAAAGTAGGTTAGTATATAAGGCGAGTGGAAACACGGAAGCATTTGTAAAATAGATCTAGACCAGCAGATGAACATGTTAAGGGGGGGGGGGGGGCTTAAAATACGGTTCTTTAAAAATATGGTTCTTTATAATTCATTTTTATTTTGTAAGAATAATATTTAGGCTAGATGAAAATAAATTACTTAAGGACAAAAGAAAAAACAAACATATTCCGACTTCAGACAGTACGAAACCATGCATCCGAGACGAGAAAAGCAATCAGAGCGAAACGTCTCTTTAAAACCGGAAATGTCGGATTTCCCGTGGTTACGCCGCCTTGTTGATGCTCTATCGTTACCTGATTTACGAAAAATATTTTCAATAAATTTAACTTATAAACAAAAATTGAGTATAAAATAAATGTCTACTTGGAGTCGAAAAAAAATTTAAATGGCAATATCCAGCATCTCCGCAGTAACTCTGTCTGCGAGGGGACGAAAATTTTTGAAAGCATAGTAGTACATTCTCATTCTTTGATTCAGCATATTTTCTCAATAAGATATGTGTATACGCGTTACCATAAGGGCGAGCTTCGCTCGCTATTAACTTAGTAAAAAAATATTCAATGATGTATGGTGAAAATTGGGTATAGACCCTTTCACATTATCTGCGGTACTAAATTTGAATGCCAGTTCCGGGGGACAACGAATAGATTTCGCATGCACCAGTGACGTCATTTGGCCTTCAAATTTAGTACCGCAGATAATGTGAAAGGGTCTATTAATTCATTGAAATATTTCATCTGCGTCCTCACAATGGCTTTGCCATAATTCATATTAAATTCTCCGTCATAAAACCAACTAGACACATGGTTCACATTCATTTTATAAAAGAACGTACATTTCAATATTGACAATATGATAATGGAAGTGACAAGAATTTTGTGAAACTAGACGAACTTCGCATGTTTGTTCTTTACAGAGTATCAGTGGGTGACGGTGATTTTAGCTATGTTGGGTAAGATAGGAGCGGCGGCAGCGTTCGCCGTCATTTATGTGTGGGCGGCGGAGTTGTTCCCCACGGTGGTACGGAACGCTGGGATGGGAGCTAGTTCCTCATGTGCCCGTGTAGGAGGGATGGTGTCACCTTATATAGCAGATCTAGTACGTAAATATCCATACACGATATTTCAATTTGAATATTTCAAAATATGTATTTTTCTAGAAAATGTCCTTCGATGCTTTGGTTCTTAATTACGAATAAAACGAAATAATTGCTCAATATTTTTCTCGTTTACCATTGTTTATGTAATTCTTTTGACAAATTTCATCCTTTTTTATTGGATGATAGGAACTTTTTTATTTATTAAAATTGACGTATTTCGAAGAAATAGTTTTGTTTCGGTAATGACATTTTTATTCGTACAATTCGTATAGTTCGTACACTATATGAATTCAAGAGGACATAATTTGTGTATTATAATCTATTTCTGTCGTTGCCAAATACTTCAGCGTCCACATCACACCCTGCATCACTCTTAAAATTTCAGTCAAAAGTGATAGACGGAGGAATGGGTCAGGCGACGCCCCTTATCATATTTGGTGGATTTTCAGTTCTTGCAGGACTCTTGTCTATTTATCTACCGGAAACACTTGGTCATAATCTTCCTGATACCATAGAAGACGGAATCAAGTTTGGAGAGTAAGAATCCTTTGTACATTTTTGTTATTTAGCTTCAAGTTAGAGTGATCGATTTTCAACCTTCTATTCGGGACGTTTATAGAAACCAAAATAATCATATATACTTTATACTCTACTTCTAGGAAATCCAGAAAATACCAGACTAATGAAAAAGAAGACGGTGTTGAAAATAACTCCTACATTGTTGACCAAACAAAATTTTGATGATTGTGTTGTTATGGATACATATCATACTTTATCCGACCAATTTGCTACGACCAATCTCTTTACTTACAAAGGAAACTCATATCATCAAACACAAGCATTGACTGAAGAACCGTGCATCTCAGTATCCTTGTATACTGTACCTGGACGGAAGGTTTACATCCATGTAATGTTTGTTACGACCAATCTTCGTTGTATCTTTGCTTACAAAGTCATATCATCAAACATAAGCATTGACTGAAAAATCGTACCCGTGCATCTTCCTATGGTTTTCATCAATTCTGGTATGCTGTACCTAAGACGCCACGTGTACATCCATTTTATTCTTGTCCGCATCTGTCGCTATCCAGAATGATTCCTGCTATACATAAGGCCATACACAATTAATTAAATGTTCTTCGGATTTCTCGCACCATATTTATCAAAATTTTAAAAGTAATATTTTGAAAATAATTTGCTCACCCGCACCATTAAATCTGGCTCAAAAACTTTTAAAGGTCGGTTCTGATCCAGCAAATTTATAAGGCTTAAAGTTTCTAAAATACATGTACTCACATTGTGCAAATTTCCGACGGGGGGGGGGGGGGGGGGGGGTATGATCAAAAAATTTTTTGGTACTGCTCTATGGCAGGCTTCCTTGTCACCAGATTCCTTTTGAGTAAGGTAAACATCGGAAATGTATTCCTGAGGTAACCCCAAGTTTGAAAAAAAATTATTCCACTCGCTCGCACCTTAAAAGCTTCAATACTTAAAAAGAATAAAATTATTATATTTTCGCTCGCTCGCACAAGATCTGAAGAACAGTTGATTAATTTGGTGTGGCCTATTGTGCATGTGTGCTAGTGTTCATAGATATCGGAGATGTAATAATAGTCGGTTTGTATTAAGATTTTTTTTTATATTTTCATGCTGTATTTTTATAAAAATATAAAAGTATTTTCTTACGGATTTTTTTGCAATAAATCTTTTATGAGTTGTGTTATCTTGATATCATATTTTCAAATTCTAATCTGTGAATTAACGTTCTCTAGAAAATTTGTGTAAAGGACATTGATCAGTGAATGAAAGTTAAACACAATAGATATAATGTAAAAGAGAACAAGATAGAGATAAATTAAATGAAGACAATAAGACTGTTAGAAAACTGATGTGTTTCCAACTCGTAATCTTCTCGAACACCATTTCATCCCAATATTAGTGCACCAGACACGTGTTTTGGATAGTAAATCCTTAAAAGTCAAAGTGATTTTCAGTAGCACCATCTTGTTTTAATTTAAACGTCTTTATATGCAATAGCATCATTTCAAACCTGATAAATTTACAGCAAGGACCAGACATGCACGTTTCGGGTACTAAACCCTCGTCAGTGATCCTCAGTCTAAACAATGTAATATGGCCAAAAAGTATGTAAATTATTATGTCCAAAAATGTACCTAAAGACGTAGCAGAATGGGTGGGATATGATGCTACAGGACCCACGTTTTAGAAATTTCAAGAATTTTTTAACAGAAAATTTCAAATGCGTTGAAAAGACAGACGATCAACCGAAGTTGATCGAACTTGGTAACATGTGCCCTCGGGGACTCTTGGTCCACCAGCAGTGACACTCACCAAGCAGTTCAAATGTTAAACGTCTTTATATTCAATAGCATCATTTCAAACCTGATAAATTTATCTGAATTTTGTGTACTATCTATTTTGTAAAGAGAACAGGGTTTCTAACCTCCTGAAGGGTCGATACGTACAGTAGCATAATAAAATCTTTGACCAAAGAGCATTGGGATGGTGCTAGGCTGTTTAAGGATGAAATGACTATTCCAAAATAGCAGTGTAATATATGATGTCAAAGTGATACCATTCACAATTGTGATTCCAGTGATTTCAAAGCCTGTCAGACATAATATTCTTTTATGGAACCTGCTTCTTCAAAATAGAAACACAGTGATCACCAAAATATGCTGATAGCAGTTAAACATACCCCTATTTACAGCTGCAATGGAGAAGTGGTATTTTACTATCCTTGCCCCTTTTGCGTCTCTTTCTGTGAGTGTCTGATTTGTGTTTTTACATCGGGTGTTTTGAAGTTTCGCTGTGGGTGCTGCAGCCGAGTGTTGTTGAAGATCTCCTCCTTCCTTTACCTTTGACACAGCAAAATATAGCTTTTCCGTTGCAGCTAAAATTAAACATCCCCCAAATGGGCGCCTTATGGCGTCTTTGGAAAAACCCCCAGAGAAATATGGAATGGGAAGCGGTACATTGGCAAAACGGTAACATCGCTGTGAAAGTGCTGTATTTTCAAAATGGACACTATGTTGAGCAATGGCTTTATTTTGAACAAGTACAAAATAGTATCCATGGTATCTCCATCGATTAAGAGCGTAGAAGGCGCATGTAGACCTAGGTAGGTGTACGTCTATACGTAGTTTCAGCGTAACGGAGAAGTGAAATCTCTTCACCGTTGCGCTGTAACTAGTCTATATGACGGTTGGTTTATAGCTCCTGTCACCCGAGAATAAAGAGAGTGGCAGTTCAGTTTCAGACAACCACCATCGGAATTCACTCAAAGACGATATCAAGGTTATTATCGTCATAAACCCACGGTCCCAAAGCGTATCTCTGAGAAGGAGACCGTGGGTTTTTCTGTACAAAATAAATGCAGTAGTTTGGCGTTCTATGTTATTCAACTACCCTCTTTGCAGCACGGCATTGTCACAATTTTGCTTGTGATTCCAATTTTAAAACGCTGTGTAAGCACCAAAATGCTATGCCCTCGTGCAATATCTTTCACTCGTTGTAGCGTGAGAAAATTAAAACCCCATCATACATTTGATTTTTTAAAAGGTACAAAAATCACTCATGTGTATAATTCAGGGTCGATGCATCGTTTTGAAACATGTTTACCTCAGTAGAGTTATGTGTAATTTTTTTTTAAACAGAATTATGTCATGAACTTTTCTAAAATGTGTCAATGAGAATGACTTCCGATCGTGACAATTTTCAATATAGACTTGAATATGCATTTTGATGAATTTCTTGTAACACTGGGAGAGTTTGGTAGGTACCAGAAGCGGGCGTATTTCCTGATATGTTTACTATCAGTGTCTGCAGGTTTCCACATGGTTGTATCAGCTATATTGCTGGCCACACCTGAACACAGGTTAGAGTTTTATGATTCTTGATTACAATGTGCCTTTAGAACAATTTTACATCTTATAGATTAGCAGGCAATGCATGAAGATTAAAAAACAGAAACATTTATCCCCGGTGCACTGTATATTTTATTTATTTGTTCCTTTTTTTGGCTCTGGAGGTTTATCTCGAAAAAGGGTTTAGATTTAGACTTCTTCTCCAGAAATACCATGGGGCGTCAGGAAAACATAACACAGCAATTGTTGTGTTTATAATCGGTGGATGTCATCAGTCACGAAATATTTTCCAATATCTTGCAGTTAAAACAAATGAAATAACATCATCTTCACAGTTTAAAAAACAAAACCACACTTTCTTTGATTTTCACAGATGCAAAATACCTGGATACCCTGGAGATACATACGAGGTTCAGGACGACACCCATGCTGCGTTCATACGAGCATACATACCCACAGTACAGGACAAAGACGGGGATACCACCTATGAAAAGTGTTCATATTATACCAAAAATGCCTCTAGTGTTCAACATGGTCATTCCGAAAAGCTTAAGTGCAATACTTGGGTGTATGACAAGTCAGTGTTCCGTTCAACATTTACTGCTGAGGTAACATACATTTTATATTTCATATGTTGAGTGGTCTAGGTTTTCAGTTTGCTATTTTTTTAATGAAAATTTTATACCTTTCATTCAAAATTTAGTATTAAACACCGTCTGCTACTCACGTCGCAGATGACCGTCCTAAGTCGGCACCGATTGCCCATTGGTTTCGTTGGTTTATGTGTAGTCATTTGTGTTTGATGTTTCTATGTGATTTGGTGTTCATTGTACCATTTCCATCTCATTCTGTGCGTGCCTGCTTTGTGTTATTGCAGTGAGTGTTTTGGGGGTTTTGATGTTGGTGCTGCAACCGGGTGTTGTTGGAGATCCCCTTATTTCTTTCATATACATGCAACACAGTATAATACTTCGGAAACTTCACAATTTGCATTTTATGGTGACACAAACAAAATAAGGAGGATCAAATTCGTTCTACCTTCCTTCGAAAATAAATCAGAATCACCACGTACCTTTTATTCTAGTTTCACCAGAAGGGCACTTTGCATGGTGCTTGACCAATCTACAGCATTGAACAAGCGTATTCTTACGAATTGCACTCTGAATATGACGTAGGGACTACATGACGGATCCTGACCATCACAGCTCGCTCAAGCCGGGGGAGCAAATGCTAAACGCCTTCAAATTCAATAGCATCATTTAAGAACAGATAAATCTGCAATATGGACCTGACAGATTTTTTTTCGTACGCCCTATATTTTTTATATCAATTTACATAATTGTCCCTGCATTTTGCTATCTTGTTTTGTGTGGTCATCCTAAAATGATATGCTTTTCATACACACGTGTTTTTTTTTCCGAGAACACTTGGTAACCAGAGAGGTGGTGTTTGTGCGCACGTAATCCGGATAACCACATCGTTTGGTACTAGCATATAGGAGAGAGGAAAGGATCTCCAACAGGACTTATCCAAATGCGAAAACACAGAATGGACAAGGACAACAAGAGACAACAAGAGACACTTAAGGAACAAGATAATAAGATAACCTCCTCTGCAACGAAGATATATCTTATGACTTATTGATGTACTTAGACCTACATTAAATATAATTGAACACAATTTGGAAAAATACCGTAATGTAAACGATTGGTAACTGATTTCCACTTGTAGCAAAACTTAGTTTGTGATCGACAGTTCTGGACATCATATGCCTCTATGATATTTTTTGGTGGTGTGCTGATTGGAGCATTTGCTCTTGGAACCTTGTCAGACACGTATGTATTCAATTGTAAATACATATCCCTTACAACATAAAGTATTTTGAATACTTTATGTTTATGCTAAACTGAAAGTTTCAAGTGAAAGGATATATTTTGTTTCTACAACGCTTAAAGTCGTCATGCTCTATAAATCCATTTATTATAAAATTTATTATATAACACCGTGCTATAGGTATGCACTTACATATCTTTAATTATTACTAGATATGTATGTGTCCTCCGTCACCGTGTTAACATTGTACCGGTATCTCTGATTTTTTCCCTTAATTTCGCCCTATATTTTCATGGTTCGTGTTAACATAGAAATGTTAACTTCATTCATATTTTGAAAGGAGAACATATATTTCTGTTTGTTTGTGTAAATGGGGATGGGGATTCTAAAGATCGAACTACCTTGATTGTTTTATCGTCTTACAGTGAGGTTAAAGCTACGCTAGTAATCAGGACAATACACCGCCTACTTGTTAGGGCAAATGGCCTTATTAAGTCATCTCAACTTTTCCCTTCATTGACCTTTAGGATGTTCCGGACTCGATGTTAAGATATTTTTTGCTAGCGATCGTTATCCTTCTATACAAAATAATAAGTAATCGTTTGGTTATGGCAAATATCGTTCTTATTCATACAGTAAGGGCATCATGCAAGATTAGGTAATGGCAAATGTCGTTCTTATTCATACAGTATGGACATCATGCAGGATTAGGTTCTGCAAGAGACACTAGATTACTTCTTTTCTTTTTCAAAGTTGGCATGTATTAATTTCTTTTATATACAGGTTTGGTCGTAAGAAGACACTGATGTTATCTGTGATAATGCTATTATTTAGCGGTATGAGTGTGGCCTGGGCATCTAACTACGCCTTGTTCTGTTTCTTCCGGTTCCTTGTCGGTGTATCTTGTGCAGGTTTATTCATGACCGGCTTCGTCCTAGGTATTTTAAAACACAAAAACTCCATAAGAAACAGATAAAGAAAGTGACCGTTCTTAAAACGGACATCGAAAAAAAAAATCTTACTAGTAATTTTCTTCGTTCAGGTTAACAACACATCAGATCTGTTGGACATCTCTATATAATTTGATTTCTAGATCTGAATTTACATCAAACAGCAGATAACGTTATATGTATATATGAATAATTTATTTCTAATGCACTTTATCACCAGGAATAGAACTAGTGGGTCCTTCAAAGCGACTATGGGCAGGAGTGGTTATAGAGTATTTCTTTGCCATTGGCTTTGTGATCCTGGCATTATTATCCTATCTGATCAGACACTGGCAATACATACAGATAACGTGTGCAGCTCCTACAGTTATATTACTAAGTTATTGGTGGTTAGTTGATACCCATTTAAAACTTATACATAATTCTAGCAACAACAATTTGTATAGTACAGAATATAAAACAAGACAAAATCTTGACTTAACGTACAATCTCTAGCTAAATTCTAAGTGTTTGTATTTTGTTTTAAATTGCTAGGTTTGTACCAGAATCACCTAGATGGTTACTCAGAAAAGGCAAGTCTATAAAAGCCAAAGATATCATACTGACCATAGCTGATGGGAATAATGTAGAACTCACAGCAGAACAGCTTAGCTGTCTGGAGGCGGACGCCGCAGCGTCCAGGGTGTGGCAGCTGTTCACGTCAAGGGTGTTGCTAGTCAGGACACTAGTTATATTCTTTAATTGGTAAGATGGTTTATTCTCCTAACTTTGGTATGTTGTACTAGTCAGGACGCTTGTTATAATCTTTAATTGGTATGTTGTACTAGTCAGGACGCTTGTTATAATCTTTAATTGGTATGTTGTGTCAGGACGCTTGTTATAATCTTTAATTGGTATGTTGTACTAGTCAGGACGCTTGTTATAATCTTTAATTGGTATGTTGTACTAGTCAGGACGCTTGTTATAATCTTTAATTGGTATGTTGTACTGGTCAGGACGCTTGTTATAATCTTTAATTGGTATGTTGTACTAGTCAGGACGCTTGTTATAATCTTTAATTGGTATGTTGTGTCAGGACGCTTGTTATAATCTTTAATTGGTATGTTGTACTAGTCAGGACGCTTGTTATAATCTTTAATTGGTATGTTGTGTCAGGACGCTTGTTATAATCTTTAATTGGTATGTTGTACTAGTCAGGACGCTTGTTATAATCTTTAATTGGTATGTTGTGTCAGGACGCTTGTTATAATCTTTAATTGGTATGTTGTACTAGTCAGGACGCTTGTTATAATCTTTAATTGGTATGTTGTACTAGTCAGGACGCTTGTTATAATCTTTAACCGGTATGTTGTGTCAGGACGCTTGTTATAATCTTTAATTGGTATGTTGTACTAGTCAGGACGCTTGTTATAATCTTTAACTGGTATGTTGTACTGGTCAGGACGCTTGTTATAATCTTTAATTGGTATGTTGTACTGGTCAGGACGCTTGTTATAATCTTTAACTGGTATGTTGTACTAGTCAGGACGCTTGTTATAATCTTTAATTGGTATGTTGTACTGGTCAGAACGCTTGTTATAATCTTTAATTGATATGTTGTGTCAGGACGCTTGTTATAATCTTTAATTGATATGTTGTACTGGTCAGGACGCTTGTTATAATCTTTAATTGGTATGTTGTACTAGTCAGGACGCTTGTTATAATCTTTAATTGGTATGTTGTGTCAGGACGCTTGTTATAATCTTTAATTGGTATGTTGTACTAGTCAGGACGCTTGTTATAATCTTTAATTGGTATGTTGTACTAGTCAGGACGCTTGTTATAATCTTTAATTGGTATGTTGTACTGGTCAGGACGCTTGTTATAATCTTTAACTGGTATGTTGTGCTAGTCAGGACGCTTGTTATAATCTTTAATTGGTATGTTGTGTCAGGACGCTTGTTATAATCTTTAATTGGTATGTTGTACTGGTCAGGACGCTTGTTATAATCTTTAACTGGTATGTTGTGTCAGGACGCTTGTTATAATCTTTAATTGGTATGTTGTGTCAGGACGCTTGTTATAATCTTTAACTGGTATGTTGTGTCAGGACGCTTGTTATAATCTTTAATTGGTATGTTGTACTAGTCAGGACGCTTGTTATAATCTTTAATTGGTATGTTGTACTAGTCAGGACGCTTGTTATAATCTTTAATTGGTATGTTGTACTGGTCAGGACGCTTGTTATAATCTTTAACCGGTATGTTGTGTCAGGACGCTTGTTATAATCTTTAATTGGTATGTTGTGCTAGTCAGGACGCTTGTTATAATCTTTAACTGGTATGTTGTACTGGTCAGGACGCTTGTTATAATCTTTAACTGGTATGTTGTGTCAGGACGCTTGTTATAATCTTTAACTGGTATGTTGTGTCAGGACGCTTGTTATAATCTTTAATTGGTATGTTGTACTAGTCAGGACGCTTGTTATAATCTTTAACTGGTATGTTGTGTCAGGACGCTTGTTATAATCTTTAATTGGTATGTTGTGTCAGGACGCTTGTTATAATCTTTAATTGGTATGTTGTGTCAGGACGCTTGTTATAATCTTTAATTGGTATGTTGTACTAGTCAGGACGCTTGTTATAATCTTTAATTGGTATGTTGTACTAGTCAGGACGCTTGTTATAATCTTTAATTGGTATGTTGTGTCAGGACGCTTGTTATAATCTTTAACTGGTATGTTGTGTCAGGACGCTTGTTATAATCTTTAATTGGTATGTTGTACTAGTCAGGACGCTTGTTATAATCTTTAATTGGTATGTTGTACTAGTCAGGACGCTTGTTATAATCTTTAATTGGTATGTTGTACTGGTCAGGACGCTTGTTATAATCTTTAACCGGTATGTTGTGTCAGGACGCTTGTTATAATCTTTAATTGGTATGTTGTGCTAGTCAGGACGCTTGTTATAATCTTTAACTGGTATGTTGTACTGGTCAGGACGCTTGTTATAATCTTTAACTGGTATGTTGTGTCAGGACGCTTGTTATAATCTTTAACTGGTATGTTGTGTCAGGACGCTTGTTATAATCTTTAATTGGTATGTTGTACTAGTCAGGACGCTTGTTATAATCTTTAACTGGTATGTTGTGTCAGGACGCTTGTTATAATCTTTAATTGGTATGTTGTGTCAGGACGCTTGTTATAATCTTTAATTGGTATGTTGTGTCAGGACGCTTGTTATAATCTTTAATTGGTATGTTGTACTAGTCAGGACGCTTGTTATAATCTTTAATTGGTATGTTGTGTCAGGACGCTTGTTATAATCTTTAATTGGTAAGTTGTACTAGTCAGGACGCTTGTTATAATCTTTAATTGGTATGTTGTGTCAGGACGCTTGTTATAATCTTTAATTGGTTTGTTGTACTGGTCAGGACGCTTGTTATAATCTTTAATTGGTATGTTGTGTCAGGACGCTTGTTATAATCTTTAATTGGTATGTTGTACTAGTCAGGACGCTTGTTATAATCTTTAATTGGTATGTTGTGTCAGGACGCTTGTTATAATCTTTAATTGGTATGTTGTACTAGTCAGGACGCTTGTTATAATCTTTAATTGGTATGTTGTGTCAGGACGCTTGTTATAATCTTTAATTGGTAAGTTGTACTAGTCAGGACGCTTGTTATAATCTTTAATTGGTATGTTGTACTAGTCAGGACGCTTGTTATAATCTTTAACTGGTATGTTGTGCTAGTCAGGACGCTTGTTATAATCTTTAATTGGTATGTTGTGCTAGTCAGGACGCTTGTTATAATCTTTAATTGGTATGTTGTGTCAGGACGCTTGTTATAATCTTTAACTGGTATGTTGTACTAGTCAGGACGCTTGTTATAATCTTTAATTGGTATGTTGTGCTAGTCAGGACGCTTGTTATAATCTTTAATTGGTATGTTGTGCTAGTCAGGACGCTTGTTATAATCTTTAATTGGTATGTTGTGTCAGGACGCTTGTTATAATCTTTAATTGGTATGTTGTACTAGTCAGGACGCTTGTTATAATCTTTAACCGGTATGTTGTGTCAGGACGCTTGTTATAATCTTTAATTGGTATGTTGTGTCAGGACGCTTGTTATAATCTTTAATTGGTATGTTGTGTCAGGACGCTTGTTATAATCTTAAACTGGTATGTTGTACTAGTCAGGACGCTTGTTATAATCTTTAATTGGTATGTTGTACTAGTCAGGACGCTTGTTATAATCTTAAACTGGTATGTTGTACTAGTCAGGACGCTTGTTATAATCTTAAACTGGTATGTTGTGCTAGTCAGGACGCTTGTTATAATCTTTAACTGGTATGTTGTACTAGTCAGGACGCTTGTTATAATCTTTAATTGGTATGTTGTACTAGTCAGGACGCTTGTTATAATCTTTGATTGGTAGGTCACTTCGCATTTTGGTATTTTTCTATGTTATTTTGTAGATAAATTGATGATTGAATTTTGAAATACATATTTTTAAAATGCCAATTCATTCTTACTTTACTTCACTCTCAATGGTAATGGGTTGAAAAATAAACTGATTTGAGTGTGTTTCTAATCAAAACCTTTGAACGGAAAAAAAATCTTTTAAAATATCTATAAAAAAACCGACAGAATGCACGATTCCATAGAAAGTTCCTTGTGCAATTTAATAATTTGAACTACAAGGGCCAAGCAGTCCATCTGATTATATTGAAATTAGAAGAAAATGTAAGAATTGTGTATCGCTGAGTATTGAAATATATTGTATTATATAATTCGTTATTTTAAGAAATAATATAAATTATATTTCACCCTATAGGGCGGTGGTGAGCATGGTTTACTACGGTCTTTCACTCAACAGTGGGAATTTGGCGGGCGACTTTTATTTGAATTTCTTCCTTAGCGGACTGGTTGAATTCCCAGCTTATACCCTATGTCTTGTCTTATTGGATCGAGTAGGAAGAAAGAAATTACACATAGCCTCTATGGTTGTTGGCGGTTTGGCGTGTATATTTACTTTGTTTCCTGTACTATATCTAGATAAAGGTATGTATTCTTCAATCAATAATTCTTTTTTTAATGTAGTAGAATTATTACTTAATTCTCACATGAGGTCGTAAAGAAAACTCTTTTATAGATTCATGTATGATTTAAAGTTAGAAAATAGAAGGCGAACTCCTCATTTGTACACTTAAATAAAGACTGATATTCATAAATTCAATAGTATTAAACATGGAAATTAAATAAAGAGTATGTTTTAAGCTTAATGTTTTACAGCATAATTAAAAGATTGAGACAATTGCTTTGACTCAGGATCACAATGGGTAACCGTAGTTCTAGCCATGGTAGGGAAGTTAGGAGCGGCTGCAGCATTTGCCGTTATTTATGTATGGTCAGCTGAACTGTTCCCGACTATTGTCCGAAATGCCGGCATAGGGGCCAGCTCATCATGTGCTCGTATTGGTGGCATACTTTCTCCCCTCATTGCTGATCTAGTTAGTCTACATTTTATATTTTAAAATTATTATATATATAATGGCCAGATACTTTTCATTTACATCATTTTCCCTTTGTTGTCTTTCAAATAAAAGTTTTCATTTTTCTTTTCATATATCCATTACTATTTCATTAGATTATAATCATCGTGTTATTTTTCTATCTTTGCAGTCAAAAGTAGTAGACGGAGATGTAGGCCGGGCGGCTCCGTTAGTTATATTTGGTGGATTTTCTGTACTAGCTGGAGTTCTTTCCCTTTTCCTGCCAGACACTTTAGGTTTACATCTCCCCGATACCATTGATGATGGGATAAAGTTTGGAAAGTAATATTTACTGCATATATTTATTGATGAAATCAATTAAAGACGCAAACACAAATCTATTTATTTTTTGTATTTTGTTTTAAATTCTTATTCTATCTGTAGGGAGATTGATACCACAGGGTCAGAGGCAATATCCAAGGGCGTAGAAAACAAGTCATATATCCCAGACGCTTAGTATTTAAAACATTGTGATACAGGTAGGTTGTCCTTAATAATTAACTCATTCTTTACTCTGCAAGTGCATACAGATAAAACAAATGAATCACCCTGAATTTTGAAGTTCTTGAGTCCAAGCAAATTAGACGTCAAGTAATCAATTAAACAATGAATCCAGCCTCGTGCTTGAACAACATGATATCTTGCAACAAAATGATAACTTGAACACGCCTTTCTTTAACATAACTTAACTAATTTCAAATTCATAGATTGCTACATCTCATAGTCAGCAGTATATACATGTACAAAATATAACACTTAATTCGTTATGATTATCAAAAAATGCTATGTTAGTGTTTACAAAGGAATGAAAAACGAAGAGACAGTAGGACCTCGGCAACCGTAATAACAATAAGATATCGAACAAACTATTTCAAGTATTTGGAATTCTTAGAATTGAATACGTCCCCAATAAACGAGTGACGGGTATTGACAACTTAACTCCGTCCTCCACCAGGGATTCAGTTTTGTTTAAATAAGCTGATGACATAATGTTTTCTCGAATTTTACAATTTCATGGATTTGTCAGCTTTGTCTGTGTCTTGGGTTAAATGATTTTTGAGTCACTGATTTTAAGAATTTTTTATACTTCCAAATAAAAAATCTACCAAAGAATATACTAAATTGTAAACTAGTATTTATTCTTAAACTAGCATTTGTATCATAATTGCATCAGTCTAATGAACAAGTACAAGTAAATTAAGATTCCACACATAGATGGTCATTTCAATTAATGAAACTATATATCATTTAATGTTTTAGAATTGATGCTGAAAAGCATTTCTTATGGATACATAGTAATGATATGGATGAAATATAAACAGATAAACTAGGCAAACACATTCAAACCGATATCAAATTGGAGACTTCTGTTGCGATCACCAAGGTTGCTTAAATATGGAGGTTTTGACCTATCTGATCTTATTACTTTCATCAGTGATAACAAGTCATTTACACATTGAAAAAAAAATAAAGCAAACTTCCTCTACAGTAGAATAGAGGAAAGTATTTTTCATCATTCACCATACTATGGAAATACCGCAATGAATGTATCTGTAATATAAAATGATTACAATGAGTTACTATGATATGGAAATAGTCATTTGATTTGAAATCGGAATGTCAATGTCCTGTGATATTGAGTACTTTGCTATTGATGTCAAATTGGAACGCTGCTTTTCCTTTAGATGGCACAGAAATTTGCACATTTAGCGGTGTCTTATCCATGCCGTAAACCGTAATATAATTCAAAAGAAGTCCTTCCACAACAAGTGTGTTGTTGTGTTTTACTTTGATATCGATTTTGTTGTTTGTAAATTGGAATTCGCTGAAAAAATATAGATTTTTACCAACGGTTTCTATCGATTCACCGTCATCCCAGAAAAAATTTCCTGTTGCATTATTATTTGAATCAAGTGCAATAAGCAGTCCAAACGGATTCGTTCTACTATGATTAGTATTTACCCCATGTTCCTGCAGAGGAAGTATACTTCCACCTCTCACAAACAAAGGTATGTAGTCACGTGGTGCTGACAGAATGTGGTGTCTCTTGGTTCCCATTACTTCTTGACCTGATCTGTAATCAAACCAGCGTCCCAAGGGGAAATACCCTAAGACCTCCTGTTCTCCTGCTTTCAAAACAGGAATTATAAGAAGTTCTGAACCCCACATGAATTGAGTATCAATATCCCAAGTGTTTTTGTCGTCCGGGAAATTCTGAACCATGGATCTTATAACCGTGCTTCCTTGGACGTGGGCATGATAAATAAGGTATACAGATACGGAAGAAGTGTGTAGCGAATTTCAAGTATTCTTCTTGACGAGTCCGCAATGGCAGGCCCAAAAATGGCCGGGTCTTGATCTTTTGTACCAAGCTGTGTTATGATTTCGAGAAAATGTGTAAAAGGCGCCCAACTGCATCCATCGTTCACAAAGCTCAGGTTCTGAATCCCCGAAGAATCCACAGATATCGGCACCAATGTATGGGATTCCGAAGAGATTAAATTCCATGATACCTATAACTGAGTCGTGCATGTCTCTCCAGCCGCTATCGTTGTCTCCGAGCCAGTGACCACTATGTGTACCACTTGATGGATATGTTGATCGTGATATGACAATACCTCGTTTACCTGTAGCATGACGTAATCCAGCCAGTGTTGGTTCAGTTTCACTCCATCCATACAAGCTATGTACATCATAATGGTTATATTTACCAGTCTCCCTGTTTACCAATCATGCACAATGTTTTATCAGATAAACGTGGACCATAGATACCTCTTGGTTTATACGGTGGGTCATCTAATTTTGAAATAGGGCATTTCAAAGTCCAATATGGCTCTGCATCCTCTGGCCAATTAAATGCTCTATTTTCATTCGTTCCGAAGTTTGCCGGTTCGTTCATGTCAATCCATAACCCATCAAATCTTACGTTATTATGATGTTTGGTTATAAGATCAATCCAATATGCTCGTGTTTCGTTTTTGAAGAAATCAGGAAAAACTACTTTCCCTTTAGGCCATACATAACCTAACATATCACTTCTATTGTATTCAGAATAATCTGGGTTTATTGTTTTATTTGGCCATTTAACGAAAACATCTCTTCTTAACCCTTCCTCGTATGGATGATAATCCGTTTCATTGGAGATTAGTGCTGGATCCAATATAATTATGAAGCGTATATGTGAGTCATGTAATTTTTCTACATACTCTTTGAATCCGGGAAAATTGATGCTGTCAACAGTAAAATCTTTTCGTTCGTCCATGTGATCTATATCTGCATACTGAACGTCGTACGGAATACAGGCATCTAATGTTCTATTGACTGCAGCCATCATGTTGTTGATGTTGTTATATCCATATCTGCTGAGCTGGAAGCCAAGTGCCCAATAAGGCGGGAAGTAAGGACGACCTATGAGTTCTGTATATTGTTGTATCACCTCCTCTGGCGTGGGGACCAAGGAATAAATAGAAATCTAGAACACCACCAACAGTTCTATAAGTCAGCGCTGGAGAGGGCTGGAGAAGAATTTCCATAGCATTGCTGTTGAGAAGGAGTACAGCATGAGCATTTCCCATTTCGTCTTCAACACACATGTAAAATGGATGAACCCCATAAAGATTAGCATAGTCACCCCAATTAACCCCGTTGTCCCGAGAGAACATAGGCCAACGTTTGAAATTCATATCATGCCGAAATGTAAAGTGTCGATTTTCCCCTATGCCATACAAATTTTTTGACGGAAGTTTTGTAACAAGCTGCAAGAACTGATCAGCAAAGGTAAGACCGCCAATAGATGTGTCTAATATTACTTTTCCTGTATCCATACGCTGATACTTTTAAAACAAACATGTCGTTCGCATCGTTGAAATAGGTAAAATTATATTTTCTGCCATTGTTTGAGTCACTAACTGTATTTAATAACACGGGTACCTCATACCTGTCAATTGTCGGATGTAGAACTTTACCTGAAGAATATTATCTGATAATTCACGGATTTCCAGTTTCAGTTTTTGCTAAATCACCTTCAAACATTGTTGATATATTCTTCCATTCAAGGTCTACTTGAGTATATTCATTTGTATCACTATTCACTATTTTATACCCATATTTCTTGTTGTCAATTACACACGTTGGAACTGATGGCGTCATATTCTCTTTATGAGCACATCCTCGTCTCGCACACTCCGGCAAGATCGAACTTCCATCAGAATCTGGGAAACAGTCTATGAAATCAGACTCTTCATTTGTCGCTTTTTTAAATTGAAAAAATTCAATCTCGAAATTAAAAGTCATTGCCAAATTCAGATTTCTTATTTCGTAAATGCTACCTACTTTCTGAACCTCAACTAGCTGAGTATCGTTGATATAGGCATATTTCAAATCTGCTGGGCTCCCTAGAATCTGTACTTTTTCAATGAAAAGAGATTCAACTGTAGAGTCATTTGAATGCTTGTACCAACATTTTGAATTTATTATCGATAAAGTCGAAAATGGCATAGTAATAATTACCATTTTCATAAGTATCAATACTTTCCCCGTCGTCCCAAAAGAGATTACCTGTACTTGTGTGTCGTCTGCCGTCATATTTAAGTGTAATTTTTAGTGTAAAAGGGTTTCTCCTACTGAATGTTGTATTGCGAGCGTGCGCTTGTAATGGAAGAATGTTTCCTCCACGAATATGGACTGGGATATATGTATTTGGCTCAACGGACAATTTTCTATTCTCCAATCCTATATCCGATGTCTTCTCACCTGTGTAATAGTCATACCAACTACCTTTTGGTAAATACATATGTAAATCTCTTTGACCTTCGTAAAGTATAGGCGAAACAAGAATTGCTTTTCCCCACATAAATTGTTCGTCGATTCCGTATGTGTATCGGTCGCGCGGGAATTCATGATGAAGTGGTCTAATAACAGTACCCCCTCGTACATGTGCATGATGGAACAGAGTGTAGAGGTACGGTAAAAGCTCATATCTGGTTCTCAGTGCGTGTCTGGAGGCCTCAGCAACGTCTTCCCCAAATACATGCAGGATCTTGCTCAATGTAATCGATCCCATTGTGGTTTCGACTGAATGTGTAAAACGCTCCAAGCTGCATCCATCTTTTGCATAATTCGGAAGTTGAATTCCCAAAAAATCCACAAATGTCAGCACCAATATATGGAATACCAAACAAGTTGAACTCCAACATTCCAACAATGGACAGATGAACATCCGGCCACACAGCAGAATTATCTCCGAGCCAATGACCAGTATGTTTTCCACTTCCCGGAAAAGTAGACCTCGATATCACTAAACCACGTTTATTTGGTGTCGCTAATCGAAGACCATCCAAAGTAGATTTAGTTTGACTCCATCCGTATAAGCTATGTACATCGTAGTGACGATACATTACCACTTTGTCCCTGTCGTCCGACCATGCACACAGTTTTGTCAGATATTTTTGCCATTCGATTTTTATAATGTCATCATAAACAAATGCAGCCATGGTACGGTATGGAGGGGCTTCTAATGTATCAGACATATTACATGTTAGGCTCCAGTATGGTTTATAACCTTCTGGCCAGTTCCATGGCCTCTCTTCGTTGGTTCCAAAGTTGGCTGGCTCATTCATATCTATCCAAAGGCCATCAAAAGATATGTTTTTGTGATGGTTTTTGATGAGACTTTTCCAAACCTCATTTGTTCCATTTAAGAAGAAATCTGGGAAGACAACTTTTCCTTGTGGCCATACCTGGATAGAAACGGAAGATAATGGAAAATATGACAAATTTGAAATCCACAATATTTTTCCAAACGCAAGCTAGATAAATAATTGTCAGCAGAACCCGTTTATTTGTTTGACGCTGCATGTGTATTGGAAACAAAATTGATTCATATTCTTGACACTGTGATTTTCTTCTAGAACATCCTTTATAGATTAATAGATACGACTAAATACTTACATATCCTAAAATTTCATTATTCTCATTAGAGCTGTTTGCAGGTACAGGATAACCTGATGGCCATTTTATACTTCCACCGTCTTTTACCATTCTTTCGTATGGTTCATATCCCGTCACGTTTGATATCAGACAGGGATCCTACAAATATTATGATGTTGTTAAAGAAGTAACTACATAAAATTTAGCAGCATTTAACCATTAATATGGGCATTAACAGAACAGGATACCGTATAACACTTCAAATTGGAGGGATAAGCCAAGGTCAATATATTTTAAAAATATGTTAAACTGCCTAATGTTGAAATCGGGATAACATTCTTCATTCACAGCTCATACTTCACTCACTGGAAAAGATTTCCGACAAGACAAAGCTGCATAGACCACATCGGAACAGATACGGGTGAGATACTGGTCCATGCTGCAAATTCATCTGCTCTTAAATGATGTTATTGAATTTGAAGACGTTAAACACTTAATATATGTTTACCAATATGATGATAGTTTTCATTCCATTCTCTTGTAGATCTTTGAAGTATTGGTTGAGGCCAGGGAATCTTTCATGGTCAATGGTGAAGTCCATTTGTGTGTCCATGTGGTCAATATCAGCATACTGAACATCCTGAAGGGCAACATGCATACAATTAAAATATTTTAGAGTTTTCGGAAGCAAACAATTCCTGCTCATCTAAATTAACTTCGAATATATAATGAAAACAAGAATTGATAAGAATTCATAATTACATGAGGTATATCGGCTGCTGCGGTCCTTTCTACCGCTTCCTTCATTTTATCAATATGTTTGTAACCATAGCGACATAACTGGAAGCCAAGACTCCAATATGGTGGCATGTAAGGTTTTCCAATTGCCTAAATATAATATAAACGATGAAAAGATTTAAACAAGGATGATTGAAAATAAAACCATACAAAATAATCATTCACGTTTTCATGTTATCAATGTTTAGTGGAGAAATTGGGTGTTTTGAAGTTTTGCTGTGGGTGCTGCAACCTAGTGTTGTTGGAGATCCTATCCTCTGAAGGGAGAAGCCTGTTTTCAATTATTGAAAACAGGCTTCTCCCTTCAGAGGATAGGATCTCCAACAACACTAGGTTGCAGCACCCACAGCAAAACTTCAAAACACCCAATTTCTCCACTAAACATTGATAACATGAAAACGTGAATGATTATTTTGTATGGTTTTATTTTCAATCATCTTTGTATAAATCAAATTTAATTTATTTGAAATTGCCAGTCAGATTAACCTTTAACTCGACGACTTTTTAATTGAGTTTGAGAATAGAAATGTAGAAAAAGACGACATTTTTGTCTTACTGAAGTGTATTGTTGTATGACATTTTCTGGTTCTGGTCCAAGGAACATATAGAAGTCTAGAATACCACCTATGGTACGGTAAATCAGCATCGGTAGGGGGGTAAAGGCATAATCTATAAAAGATGTAGGAGTGGCACTTTATTCAATGCAGTAGACAGCATTTAGACATGTTGAAAAAAAAAACATCATTTTTCAAGGTCCTCATTAAGACAACACAATCTACTGTGTATTAATCCTCAGACTAAAAAATCCAAAAATAAATTAAAGAAGGAAAGTACATCTCCAAAGATGTACCTATCAGTTATTCAGTCTCAAAGTCGAGAAGGCAAGGCACAATTATTAGAATTTCCAAGGTACCCGGGGAGGGTCAATGTCTCCTGATTGCATTCAATAACAGACATGAAATATAGGCAACAGCGACCATTTGCTATAGTACTTAATTTGATACTGGACTATGTGCATGACTATCCTTTTTACCCTGTACCTAGTTTCTTCAAAATACGCTCATTATTTGTATTTTAGTATCATATGTAATAAAAGCCTTCTCCCCAAGAGATTATGTTACAAACACGAAAATAAGACGAATTGGCACACACTTTGCAAATGAGATAAAGAAGATCCTGACGACAATCTGAACAGCACTCACAATAGACATTTTTCACTATAACAAACTTCGCACTTCGAACTTCGCACTTAAATTTTATAATTTTGTTGCCAAAAAACGCGCCAGTAGTACAGGAATTGCAATATACAAATTCCATTGAGTATTTGAAGACGTTTAACATACTAATCAATAGGTAGATGATTCCGCGTATGAGTTTATACGTAAATGGCAGCTACTCCAATGATTCTCCAATGTTCGAAGTGCGAAGTAATAAGTTCGAAGTGCGAAGTTCGTCACGATGAAAAAGTCTATTAATAGAGCTCCAAACTGAACATCGATGGACCCCTAGTAAGCTAGAGGTAAGATCATGTGCCCAGGAGGAGTAAGCATCCCTTGTCTGGCTAGCTGCACCCAACGTCGATGTTCACGCCGCACGAAAATGAAAACAGTATCTACACAACACGTACTGTCTGAGGTAATGTCTTTATAGAAAGTGCTACTGGCGACCATGTCCATTAAAACCATGTCAAACCCCTTGCGGGGAACTTTTTTACGAGCTCCATATGGACAAAGGGCATAAGTGTGACACAAATGAGATAAAGAGGATCCTGACAACAATCTCAACAGCACTCAAATAAAGCCCCAAACTGAATATCGATGGACCCCTAGTAAGTTTGATTTATTTTTGTTTACTATATCTTCATTGAAAAACATTTATTATTTTACCTTGCGCGTTACTATTCAGGAGAAGTACTCCATGAGATTGTCCGTCATCCTCTACACAGGTATAAAACGGGTGAACACCATAATGGTTTCTAGCATTCTATCAATTTAAAACATCAAAATTAACTGATAACTAGAAAATCGAAGTCTTGTATCACTTTTGATAATTGAAATGGTAAGCTTTCCTCTTAATCCTTCATTTGTACATGACTTTTCAGAGCTTTCCGATTTTGTCGAAATTTATTGGGACATTCCCTTCAAAAGAGTCAACAGGATGACTTAAGGATAAAATAGACAATATGATTTACACTGAAAATTTCATATTCATAAGTTGCGTATTAGATAATCAGATTACATAACATGTATTCATACCTGATCTCCTGTAGGTTCGTCTCTGGAGAACATGGGCCATTGCTTCCAGCGTAGATTATGACGAAATTTAGCATGTACGTTCTCTCCAAATCCGTAAATATTTGAGGATGGTAGTTTAGTTGCTATTTGCAGAAACTGGTCCTCGAAAGTAAGACCACCAACAGAAGTATCCCATCTACGAGGAAATAATTCTTCAGTAGTAAACTTATTGAAACTTGAGTTTGTGATTGAGTATCATCGTTGGAAAACCTGGGGTCGGACTTTTGCTAGAACCATCGTAATGCTTAATGAGACTTGCTGTGGGATTGGCTATAATCTATGACTAGCGTTCGTTCGTCTGAATTAAACTCACAGAAACATTTATATTTCACATATAACGACCGCATCTCGAATGTCTTACTTTATAATCATAGAGAGATGATAGATATGAGATGAAAATACCTAACACGATAGCAGAGAACCATTTACTGACCATTGTTGCATCCTTCTGTAATACATATGATGGTTACATCGTTAACTTACAAAACAGCTCCAGAGCTTCTCCTTGTTATTCTGAAGTTGAAGGGACTATCACCGTGATCCGGGTTGACTGTTACTTGGTAACGAGGACTTCGGGGTCTGGCTTTGGTAGGAAGGTCAATGTCAATAGGAACTTTATATCGGTCTGATTGGTTTCTTGCGTCCAGCTGAAGGATGGAAAAGTAGTTGAGGGAGTTCATGGTTTTATTGTTAGAACATGTAGTTTCTCATGAATTGAAATTATTTTAGCAAAACTATCCCATGACAAACAATAAAAAGTTTTCGTTCTTACTCACCGTGAATCTTAAAACATCATCCCCATGGTATTGCACTTTAAAAGCAATATTTTTTATTGGATTTCCAAACGGAGATTTCCCCAGCCATGTCAAGTTGGCAATCAGTCCGGTGCCGTCTGGCTCCGTAGTAACATCGTCAACTTTGTATCCATAGTCTGATTTAGGAAAGAAACAATCCGGATCTTCAGATTCCGTAGGATCGTAGATACATTTCCTTCTGTCACACTTCTCCTCGGTCACCAAGTCTACCCCGCCCAGACGCTCTGGATAACAATCTATTCTCGAAAGATCTGCTGAACTTTGATAATAAAACATGAAAACGGGTTTATTAATCGTTCGATGGAAAGTGAAAATATATCAATTAATCGTTCGATGAAAATGAAAATGGGTTTATAAATTTTCTATAAAATGTTCCCTAAAAATTTCAATATTATTTATGATACTTACTACCAATGGACAACGAATGGTTCGCCTAAAGGAAAGCTCAAGTTTTTGAACATCAGTATCTGAAAATAGAAAATAGTGGAAAAATAAGCAAACTATGTTTCACACAATACTCGATTAAAATCACTTCACTCTACTTGATAAGGAGTCGTATTGAAATCAAACAATACCTTTTTATCAGCATTGTACTCCCAGTCGACGTCTTGGAGTGGTTTTCCTTCAAAGAAATAAGAACTGACGTTCGTGTTGACGCCGTTTATTTCTACAGAGCTGATTGTAATATCCCCTGTAAGCTCACGTTTTCCCTCTACGTCATACCGAAACATATTCTGGAATTCATAAAGTAAGAGCAACCTCAGTAACGTAGGTTACAATTTTTTTATGGAGGATTTCCTATCTAAAACAGTTATTCAAGAAGTTTAATACAGATTGGATGTATTACACATCGTGGGAAGAAACAACTTACCCGCACAGCTTTTAAAGATCCCAAGAAATAATTGCCGTTTTCATACGTATCTGAAAATAATGAAAGCATACGATTAAAAAATAAACATTTATTTTGTATTTTTAATGGAAACATAATGGCAAACGAAGTTTCCAGAGTGATAGAAAATAAGATAACAATTCACCTATAGATTCACCGTCATCCCAGAATAAGTCCCCTTTAGCGGTTCCACCCTCCGTGTCGGCCTTATCCAGAAATACTCGGATCTTCATTGGATTTCTTCGGCTGTTATACAGGAAATGAGCATGATTCTTTCAATTTTACTGTTTTACAGAAAAAGCAGAATGGTTTTTTTAACACTTTTTGATATCTTAGTATAGATACTTTCAATATAAATGAATTACAATAGATTATTTCCGTTTCGAATACCTGTATGTCGTATTGAGGGCGGGTTCTTGGAGTGTCAGGATACTTCCTCCTCTTACATGCAGTTGTAGTGGTGTTTCCATGGTAACCGACATACTCTGATTGCTAGGACCATGAGTAACGGCATTCTGAAAATTAAACGATTCGCTAATCAATTCCGATTTTAGATATCCATCTAAATATTTTTATCGGTTATTACATTTCCACTAAAAGGTCAACCTCTTCGACATAATTTGGGTTAATTTTAATTGCACTGATTCCGGACAATTAACGATGTACATAAAACTCAAAATATTCATAAAATATTCATAATATTCATAACGATGTACATAAAACTCAAAACTCAAAATGGGCATCTGGTCTCACTCCCATATCGGGAGTTCGTTTTTTTCATGTGATGGAGGTTTTTGTTTGTTTGCTTTGGTTCCTGTTTTGTCCTGATTTTGTATGCCTTCGGTTTCTGATTTTCTGAATTATCGACTTTGTGCTGTATACAGGGATATGGTCATTATCCATATTTGTCATTGTTAGGTAGACTTAGTTTAAATATATTTTATTTATAATGCATGTAAATAAATGACGACAACAAAGAATGATGGGATCTGAAAAAAGCGCAACGCTTATAGATAGACTTACGGTGTAGAAATCGTACCAAATGCCTCGAGGAAGATAGAAGTGTAAAGCATTTTGCCCCTGTAAAAGAAAAAGAACATTTTTGCAAATGTCAACGTTTGTCTGGTCATGATATTGGTTATCCAAATCGAAAATGAATTGTCAAAAAAATCTTGGGATGGTCACTCACTTTTTTTTTCAAAATGAGTCAAACTGTACAAACCTGTGACAATATAGGTGACACTAATAAGGAACTTCCCCATAGAAATTGTTGGTCTATTCCAAGTATGTAGGTATCATTCGGGAATCTATCAATGAGATCACGGGATTTACAAATCAAGATATATTCTGTTTGTATTGTATGGTGGCATACTTCTGTCCCCTACATGCGATATATTTTTAGTACAGATTATGTTACCATGCAAGATAATTATGTCGACATGCAACATAATTATGATGCATGTTGAAATAACTTTTTTTGCATGTTAACATAAATAAGTTGCATGTTGACATATTTAACTTGCATGTTGACATAATCTGAAGAAAAATATATCGCATGTAGGGGACAGAAGTATGCCACCATAGTATTGCAAGTAATAATTGGTGCTTTACTCGTTTACTTGAAAATAACATTGACCATTAGCTAATATAAACACGTTGAATTTCCGGACGGAGAGACAAAGAAAATTCCATAAAGCTTTAAGTTTAATCATGGTGGGCATCATTTCCATAGAAAGAGTATAATAATATTTAACATATGATTGAACAACTTTGCATCTGGTTCTTATACGTTAGATAAAATGTGAAGTCTTACTCATGATGAAGAGGCCTTGCTACAGTTGTACCCTCCGTGTGAGCATGATGGAACAGCGTGTAAAGGTAAGGTAAGAGCCAGTAACGGGTCTCCAAAGCCTCACGTGACGCGTTTGCCACCCTTTCACCTAAGGCACCAGGGTCTTGGTCCTAATTATGAATATGAGTAGAATTCATATTGCAGATTACAACATAATCATGTAAATCAACTTGATATACATGGCTTCACCCACACTGTCTTTTGGAGGATCAAGAATATTCTACTTGATGTTTGCAAAAGCAGCCATGATTCCAACATTCAAAAGATTCGAATATGATGCCTATACTTTTAGAGCAATCAAAATTAGAATAAAGAAATCGTTCGATAGCTAGATTAAAATGAAATAATTCGAAATAACTCACAACGACATTAATTCCGTTGTGGTTACGAGAGAAGGGATAGAAAGCTCCCAGCTGCATCCATCGTGTACATAGCTCCTCCGTTGTATCCAACATGAAGCCGCAAATATCTGCTCCAATCTGCATAGTCAAATTATCGTTACATTCTTCAATTCTCGATATGAAATTAACTACTCAACAGCAATATATGAAAATTTTAAATCATTTTTTGAAGCAGCATGTGTGTGGATCCAGTATATTTTACCGGGTGTCAATACATTAACATTAGCAGGGTATGCAAAAAAAAAACTTGCTGGACCAATTTCCAGCGCATTCATAAGAATTACACTCTAACTGACTGTAACGACAGGACTCCACGAGGGCCCTGCTCAAACCTCTTTAGAGAAGACAGGGCCCGACCACTTGTCCTCTCTGAATCTCAGTCGGACTCCTCGGGTGTTCACATGCATGAGCTCGCTACAGCCGGCAGAGCATGGACTGTATTTCGTATGCCTTCTGTTTCATATCCATTTACATATCCATCTGTGTGTTTCTTGGGTCCCTGCGTCATGCTGTCTGTTTGTATGTTCATCTTACATTGAGGTTATTTGACACTAAAATTAAGCGTTCTTCGAGTGATATGGGTAATCGGAAAGTTGGAGGATTGTGCGCATGTAATCAGGATAACTACTACTGCTACTTGCAAGGCAGATGGCCGTCCTAAGTTGGCACCGGTTGCCCATTGCCCATTGGTCTCTTTGGTTTATGTGTGGTCTTTTGTTTTTCATGTTTCTATGTATGAGTTGGTATTCCTTGTCCCTTATGTGTCTCTTTTTGTGGGTGTCTGCTCTGTGATTTTCCTTTAGGTGTTTTGGAATTTTGTTGTGGGTGCTGCAACCGAGTGTTGTTTTAAATACCTTCCTTTCTTTGCTATTTAGCGAATTCTAAATGATCAAATCCTAGTAAGAAGGCACATTATAACAACTGATTCATTTTCTGTAGAAGCATGATTTTTGCTAAAAGACATCACTTACGTATGGTATTCCGAACAAACTAAACTCCAGCATTCCTGGAAGAGCAGAGAAAAGAATAATAAAAATGACCTTAAGCACTCTTGACATAAGTGACTGAAATATCTTTTTAAAAATGTCAACTCTCTTAAAGGCAGAGAAAAGTATAAAGGATCAGTTCAGAAGGTCATATTTAGGAAACCTGGCGATAACTTTATATTTTTATTTTTCCAAGTTCTTCTTATCCATATATTCATGATTGCTTTAAATCTTTAAATTCTAAACCAGATATATATGATAAAGTTTGAGTACCTATTATTGAATGACGTAGGTCAGGCCATGAGCTATCGTTATCACCGAGCCAATGTCCAGCGTACCTCCCACTACCTGGAAATGTAGATCGGGACAGAACCATACTCCTCTTTCCCGTGGCCTCTCTCATGGCACTGATTTTAAGAAAAGAGTTTCAAAGACATATTTTAGAGTATGTATTTTGGAATTTTGGATTAGAGGATGGCACTAGTATTTTACAAGTACGAAGAAGAGATCTCCAGTAAGACTATCCTGTACTGACCTGTCACAGCGGAACACACTTACATGATATACCTAACATCAGACAAAACCATCTCAACATTTTCATTTTACTAGTAAAAATGAAAATTGAAAAACACTGCTGTATAATAAACACATTTTTTTCTTACTTTAAAGTCGGGCCAGATTGACTCCATCCGTACAGACTGTGAACGTCGTAATGTTTGAATTCGTTCTCGTTACCTTGAGTAGCTACCATACATATTGTTTTTGACGACAGTCTTGTCATTCCATCCGCCTTATTATCATGACCGTAAGCAGCCACTGTAGATAAAATGGAGAGCAAGATTTACTCATATTTCTCTGTCTAGGTCAATTCGAGAGAAATCTTCTATAGATTTCAAAAAGATTTTACACCACATCACACCTATTATCCGCAACAACGAAAAACTTTGGTTTATATGTATCCTAATGTGTTTTTTTTAACTCCCAACCCCAGAAATTTTTGGGATCCTTATTGCCTTATTCGTTGTCCAAAATTTTGAAGTCATTAATAATCTTTTAAAAACAGAGGCAAAGTTAAATCAGACATACTTGTCCGTATGAAGGATTGAACTGAATTGATCGGTTTTGATTAGAATACATGTAATCTATTTTCAGCGGACATACTTGTCCTGTAAGGGGGATCGTCCAACTCATTGTGAGGACAAATCAGATTCCAGTATGGCTTGTCATTCACCGGCCAGTTCCACGCCCTCTCCTTGTTTGTGTCAAAACTGGCGGGTTCATTCATATCCTAAAACAATTAGGAGAAGACTACTTTACAATGATCACAGCGGAACACACACATACAATTTGCTTTGGTACATGTCAATAATGTTTTTTTTTCAAATGCAGTATTCTGCTACGTCTTTTGGTACATTTTTGGACAATCATAATAAGTTTCATACCTTTTGGCCATATTACATTGTTTAGACTGAGGATCACTGACGAGGGTTTAGTACCCGAAACGTGCATGTCTGGTCCATGCTGTAAATTTATCAGGTTTTAAATGATGCTATTGAATTGAAAGACGTTTAACATTTGAACTACTTGGTGAGTGTCACTGCTGGTGGACCAAGAGTCCCCGAGGGCACATGTAGCCAAGTTCGATCAACTTCGGTTGGTCGTCTGTCTCTTCAACGCATTTGATATTTTCTGTTACAAAAGTTCTTGAAATTTCTAAAACGTGGGTCCTGTAACATCATATCCCAACCATTCTGCTACGTCTTTTGGTACATTTTTGGACATTCATAATAAGTTTCATACCTTTTGGCCATATTACATTGTTTAGACTGAGGATCACTGACGAGGGTTTAGTACCCGAAACGTGCATGTCTGGTCCATGCTGTAAATTTATCAGGTTTTAAATGATGCTATTGAATTGAAAGACGTTTAACATTTGAACTACTTGGTGAGTGTCACTGCTGGTGGACCAAGAGTCCCCGAGGGCACATGTAGCCAAGTTCGATCAACTTCGGTTGGTCGTCTGTCTCTTCAACGCATTTGATATTTTCTGTAACAAAAGTTCTTGAAATTTCTAAAACATGGGTCCTGTAGCATCATATCCCACCCATTCTGCTACGTCTTTTGGTACATTTTTGGACAATCATAATAAGTTTCATACCTTTTGGCCATATTACATTGTTTAGACTGAGGATCACTGACGAGGGTTTAGTACCCGAAACGTGCATGTCTGGTCCATGCTGTAAATTTATCAGGTTTTAAATTATGCTATTGAATTGAAAGACGTTTAACAATTGTACCAAACCAATTAACAACAAAATGCGGTTTTCGTTATAACTAATGAAATACTTACAATCCAAAGGGCGTCAAAATTGATTCTTTTGACGTGTTTCTTTATAAGCTCTTTCCACACTATTTTCGTCTTATTCTTGAAGAAGTCCGGAAACACTGATTTCCCATTAGGCCAGATCTTTTCATAAATAACAAAAAGAAAAACAAATACAAGTTTCATTTAACTTGTAATAGGTGGTTTCCTTCACAATAACATTCCAAAAAGATTTATACAATTTTGTGACAAATATTGTGTGAGACTATTGCTAACTCACCCATCCTAGTAAGGCGCCCGTGGGGTCGGTATTGCTGTCGTCACCGTACCCCTCTCGCCACATCACAGCTCCACTGACTTTCTTTATCATCTCGTAAGGCTCGTAATTGGTATTATTACTAATGAAAAACGGATCCTGAAAAAAAATGGTAAAAATCACTGCCAACAGAATTCGGGGTAGTAACAGAGGCAAGACAACGAGACGATCATTGCTCTAAGAAATGAATACCATATAAAGCATAATCGAAGAGGTAAATCAATTGAGAACAGAATGTTCGAATAGCTTTAAAATATTTCCTTTAACAAAAATTAGAAATAAAATACATTCAAGCATTCCAGTTAAAATAAAATTCACCTGATTCATCTATCTATTTGTATCTTAATCATACTTACCAGGATAATTATGGTATGCATGCCACCTTCCCTCAGTTTTCTGAAATATTCTGGTAGTTCCTTGAAGTTAACAGGGTCTATAGTGAAGTCTTTTTCTTCGTCCATGTGATCTATATCTGCTGTCTGTACGTCCTGTCAAACACAGATACGAATCTACATTTGCCGCACAAGATGGTCGTCCTTATATTCCTTTATGCAAATTGCGTTTTTGCGATAATGAATATAATCTTAAAAAAAAAAGATTTTGGAAAAAAATGAAAGAAATTAATAAACAATGAACCTGTGGTATATTGTATGTCTTCATTCTGTCTACAGCAGCTTTCATGTTGTCCAATGTATTGTATCCGTACCTGGACAACTGAAATCCCAGAGCCCAATATGGCGGCATGAATGGGCGACCTATCGCCTGAAAAAAAGAAAAGAATCGCAATGCTATTAATATTTGAATACAATATTGGTCACAACCTTAACGTGTTAGGCAGAGGATGGAAAAAATCCACAAACATCGTTTATCAATATGCTGAAAATAAACGACTCAAAGCAGTTCGCTGTATTTGTCAATTTTCGTCAACCAAGCTGCTCTCTGCATAGTTGGGATACTTCGTTTTTCTTTTTACCGATCATCGAACGAAGAAAAGGGAATGACCTCCAGCATAACCACCCTGCATTCACCCAGCGAAATAAACCCAAAAGAAAGTGACACATAAATGACATCATACATGTGACTCTCCATGCTTTAAAAGCGGTACTATAAAAAAATTATTTCTTCTCCATGTCCAATGAACACTATATCCATTTTTTATATATAAACATATACCTTTGTATATTGTTGTATGACGTTTTCTGGAGTAGGACCAAGGAACATGTAGAAGTCCAGGATTCCTCCAATAGTACGGTATGTCAGCATAGGTAAAGGTGTAAACGAATAATCTGACGAAAAAAATTGATACATCTGTCACAAAAATCAAATAGTCCAGGAAAACAAAGTAAGTATGATTGTCAGACTCATCTTAGAAATTAATTCAAGCTGGCACATCGCTGATTTTCTTTAATACACAGTTTTAAAATTACATGTATTATTTTTATTTGGGATACATTCTTTAAATGTGATGGCCTAATCCGGATAACCATACAATTTAACGTCGGTGTATCACTGTACTGAGTCTGTTACTGTCTCGTGTTCTGTATTTAGCCATCCCTATTGTCAACAATTTTAAAAATAGGAATGATAAAAATGGTTTCAATTATCACGAGAAGACACGATTTTTGCTTGTCTTGACCCAACGTTACCTTGAGCATTGCTGTTTAGAAGCAGCACACCGTGAGTGTTCCCTTGACCATCCTCCACACAAGTATAAAATGGATGGGTTCCATACAGATTCGAGTAATTCTGATTCTGAAGTAAGAAAGCAGCAATACCTGATCACGTCTCAACATATCTGAACTATCTTGAAAATAAGTATCATCATTAAAACGGAAATTTAACCGACTGGAAATTGTTGTTAGTATGTTCACAATACCATTTACCCTTATATGGTTGGTTTAAAAGTACATTGTACATTCAAATTTAGGTCTATTTGTAGTCAAACTCTTTAAATATGTAACTCTTTAACTCTTTAAGTAAGTAAAGCAACATCGAGAAGACATTGATTGTCGAAAGATTCAAATTGAGTTTGGAATATTTTTAAATAGCAATTTACCCTCATGGAAGTAGGCTGGTCTCGACCGAACATTGGCCATGTTTTGTAATTCAGATCATGACGAAAGCTGAAATGTACATTCTCTCCGAATCCATACACATTTTTGGATGGTAGTTGAGTTGCAAGTTGCAGAAACTTGTCAGTCAAAGTTAATCCTCCAACCCCAGTATCAAAACTTAAACAAAGACACAATATAATTAATGTTAGTGTTTTGGAGACTAGGAAGATTAAGAAATAATGTCTTTTATCTCACAACTTCGTTTGACAGCAATATCGGTGTGTTTGACATAATATGCACCTATACAGAATTAAGAGGAATGTCTCATCGGAAAATGGAACAAACCTTTCGAAGTGAATTGACTTATCAATATTTTTATATCAAACGCAAATGAGCACGTATATAAGTTTGTATTTGATATCGTTTTTCGGAAATTATGTATCAGTACAAGTTCTAAAGGCGAACTTCTAAAAGGATAACAGGCTATTCATCCAAACATGCAGCACAATTATGCCAGCGACATTTTGAAAAATTGTAAACTAGATGTACAATAGGTGTTTTAGTATGCTATAGATTGGTCTTGAAAAAATATCAACTGGACTTTTAGTCACTTTACAAATCAAAAGACACGCATATTTATGTTGTGAATAAGAAACAATTGGGTGTTAGAACAATTTTGGAGTTTTGCTGTGGGTGCTGCAACCTAGTGTTGTTGGAGATCTCCTCTTTTTGGTGAATAAGAAACAAATCATTCGACTGATATAGACAAGGTCAATGTCATGAAATGAAAAAAGTTGAAAAAAACTTACAGTATAACTCCAGTATTTCTTCGCTTAATCCTGAAGGCGAAGTTAGTTTTGTCGTACACCTCAAAGTGATACTGTTCCTGGTCGTCTGCTGATGTCACTTCCGGTAGATCTAACGTCATCGGTACCTCGTATCTTTGTGTTCCTTCGTCGTACAGCTGTTAAAATGATGTAACAAATAACATTTTGGTAATTTTCATACAGTTTTTTTTCTATACATGTGCTCTTCGAGACCTATGGGTAATCGGAAAAGTGGGAGGGCTGTGCGCACGTAATCCGTCTGTTACTTGCGTGGCAAATGGCCGTCCTAAGTCGGCACCGGTTGCCCATTGGTCTCGTTGGTTTATGTGTGGTCTTGTGTTTCGTGTTTTTATGGTGTGATTTGGTGTTCCTGTACCTTATCTTTCTGTAAGTGTCTGCTCTGTGTTTTTGCAATTGGTGTTTTGTGGTTTTGCTGTGGGTGCTGCAACCGAGTGTAGTTGGATATCCCCTCCTTTCTTCTATATGTTTTTCTTTAAGTTTCAACACTGTGTTGTTTGTCGGTCCTCTTTGTGAGAGTGTTCTCATTCTGGCCATTTGTTACTTCTTACAGGTGCTCATGTAATCCGGATAATTTTTAGTTAACCACATCATTCCCTATTATATAATTGATGACCGTCCAATGTCGGCACGTGTTCCTCAATGCACGTACAATGTATTGTCATTCATGTATCATGTTTTGGTATGTCTGCTTTGTTTGTTTGTTTGTTGGATCGTTCTGAATGGGTGTTGTCTCTCATTGTCACCTGTTTGTTGTTTTGTCTTCAGTTCCATTCATCCTTCCATCTTTTTCGCTTGTTTGGTGCAATGTAATCTTGCTGTAGATATCTTTAACATTCTTGCTTTTGTATGATATTCATTCATATTGTTTATTTTGTTTGTTTGTATGATTTTATCATTGTCTTTTGCTTGTTACAATATTATTGACGAGGGTTAAGTACCCGAAACGTGCATGTCTGGTCCATGCTGCTAATTTATCTGTTCTTAAATGATGCTATTGAATTTGAAGACGTAACATATACTGTGATTATATTGTTGTGTGCGTGTATTTCGCTGTGGTCATTACAACTTGGTTTGTGGATAACATTTCCCTTCTTTCAATCCGATGCCTAGTTGGAAAAAAGATGGAAATGATGTCCATCATTGGGCAAAGAAAGAGGATGTACAGCTCGACACCCTTTCCGAAGGATAAAATCCATCAGAGGGTTACTTTTATCTAGAATTAACCGATTAAAATCAACTGTGAACACCAGATTCGAGTCTATATTTAAAGACCCTGATGTTATCACAGAGCTTACCTACCGCCAAGAACATTATGTCATCACACCAGCGGACAAAGCCTCAAATAATTATACATTTTCTTGCAAAAAGTACTATTTCGACAGTCTAGTTAAAGAGTTGGGTTTAAATTCGACACCTGGAAATCCCACTTATACCCCAACAAACCTTTCTGCCTCTGAAATAATAGACAACCACAAATTAGCTCTTGCTTCCTTTGGCTTCCACACCAACAATTTAGATTTAGATTTACCATACTTATACTGCATACCTAAAATGCATAAGAATCCGTACAAACAACGTTTCATCGCTGGTTCCTCAAAATGTTCTACCAAATCTGTATCGATCTTACTCACCAAAGTTTTATCTGAAATCAAATCTGGGCTTCAAAAATATTGTTCGACAGTATATTCTCGCAGTGGTATCAACCAGATGTGGATTTTAAAGAATTCGAAGGAACTTTTAGAACATCTGAAATCCACACATTTTAGTAGAGTCCATTCTATCAAAGCCTTTGATTTTTCGACACTTTACACTACAATTCCACATTCTAAATTGAAAGAAAGACTCGCAAAAATTATAAGTAATGCGTTTACAAGTAAGAAAGGTAATCGCAATTACAAATTTATTGTTGTGAACTATGACAAAACCTACTTTGTAAAAGAAAAGTCCGATTCTGAAAATAAGTACACTGAAACAGATATTATTCAGATGTTAAACTTTTTGATCGACAACATTTTTGTGGTGTTTGGAGGAAAGGTCTTCCAGTAAATTGTCGGAATTCCAATGGGGACCAACTGTGCCCCACTCCTTGCCGACATTTTCCTTTACTCGTACGAAGCTGAATTCATTCAATCTTTGGTCTCTGATGGGAAAAGATACTTAGCTTCTGACTTCAACTTCACTTACAGATACATAGACGATGTGTTGTCCATCAATAATCCAAAATTCACGGATTACCTGAGCAGTATCTATCCTTCAGAGCTTGACGTCAAATAAACTACAGAGATAAATAATTCAGCATCCTATTTGGACATAATGTTGTCCTACGACACTGATGGTCACATGAACACCTCACTCTATTACAAACGTGACGACTTCAATTTCAGCATTACAAACTTTCCTTTTCTGAGTAGCAACATCCCTTCATCGCCAGCTTATGGCGTGTTCATATCTCAGTTGATACGCTATGCCAGAGCAAGTACCAAATATACGGATTTTGTTCAGAGAGCTAGGCGTCTTTCAGATAAGCTTCTCAGTCAGGGATATGTTTATGACCGACTAACATCGTCACTGAGGAAGTTCTACGGTCGATATGGGGAACTCGTCATAAACTATGATGTCCCACTCTCCAGAATGGTGGATGATATTTTGTCATAGACCATTTGAACCATCCAACCAAAGATTGTACTCTATGTCTTCCGAAATGGAAGTAACCGGATGTGACAGTTCCACCGAATTGAAGCGGCGGGTGTTGCATGCAAGCAGGAGATGCTTACTCTTCCTAGGCACCTGGTCTCACTCCCATATCGGGAGTTCGCTTCTTTTCATATGGTGAAGGTTTTTGTTTGTTTGCTTTGGTTCCTGTTTTATCCTGATTTTGTATGCCTTCGGTTTCTGATTTTCTGAATTATCGATTTTGTGCTGTATACAGGGATATGGTCATATCCATATTTGTCATCTTTACCCATGTTTCGTTATTTCCGTAGCTAAAAGGCCGTCTTTAAAGAAAAGTGTTGACAGTTCGTTTAGCTAAAACTTCTTGTTGTTGTCATTTATGAGACATTATACATTGGTTTGTCTTGTTGTTGCGTATGTCGCATCTAGTGAGCGCTGAACAGTATTAAAACTGAACTATTAGCATCTTTGTTATATGGATTCATTCGAGTGAGTGAAAGTCTTTTTTTCAATTTTGTGTTTGATTATCGCAACAGTTCCAACTGTTTGCAACCGTTCAAATGGAAATTCCGGTGATTTTTCCTTACCTTCTCGACTTTAGAATGAACAAATGATGGGTACTTCTTTGATGTTTATTTCATTCGCTATCGGTTTATGATTGGTTCATGGTCGACTTCCCCCTAATAAATAAGCTTTTCTGTCCATGAAGTAGCAATAAATAAAGAAAATGCACGATTTACTTAATGATATCAAACGTTTTGCAGATTATCATTTATGATTAGATCATTATGGTAAAATTAATGTACAGATTAAATGGACACTAATAAACTTCCTGTTATAGTGCGAGTACATAATCACATTCCGCGAATGTCATTTGGGTTATCTATGGAGGTCAAAAAATAAAGAAACGAAAGACTTTAAGTCTTTATAATTTTACGTCCTTCCAAGTCATAAATTTCGCTCAACACTCTATGTAAGAGAAATAAGATGTTTGAAACTTACGGATAATGCATGAAACTTACGGATAATGCACAATGCACATTACAAATAGATTCTTTAAACAGCACAGTTCTTTCCTTTTTTGAACGTGTGTCATGACGTGGACATTGCATCAACACCAGACATTTAATTAATGTTGTTGACATCCTCACTTTTTAAAAACATTGCTATTTCTTCACGTAACATTTCATATTATCATTAAGGGTTGTTTCGTACGAAAGCCGATTGGGTCATTTTTAGTGGTAGTGGGAAAAATATTTTCTCGTAATTACGAGAAAAAAGTCGTTATTACGAGGAAAAAAGTCGTAATAACGAGAAACTTTTCTCGTAATTACGAGCAAAAAGTCGTAATAACGAAAAACTTTCTCGTAATTACGAGAAAAAATCTTAATAACGAGAATCTTTTCTCGTAATTACGAGAAAAAAGGCCGTTATTACGAGAAAAAAAAGTCGTAATAACGAGAAACTTAAAGATAGATTTCTCGTAATTACGAGAAAAAAAGTCGTAATAACGAGAAACTTAAAAATAGTTTTCTCGTAATTACGAGAAACCAAAACTTTCTGATGAGACAGAAGCAATTCTTATTGCTTTTGGTTATTATAACAAGACTATTGGCGGGGATAACTTGATATTTATTTTGTATAATGTATCAGTTGCATATTGTCTTAACCTTGATAAAATGATTCCTTTTCATTGCAACATATTTGATTTTGAATATAATCCCATTTTTGTGGCCTAAAAGAGATCATTCTTACTAGTGGAGTTTTACCAATAACAAACGGTTGTCACCCTACAAACTTCGTACATCACAACATGTCATGTATACGAAACCCAAAGAAAGGTTAAACCGTAAGGGATGCTAAGACTGTAAGAATAAGAAGATGAAGATGTCTATTGTTTACTATGATTAATACTGAATCATCTTTTTTCAAATAAAATACTTCATTTTATGCTTGTTTTTCATAATGAAGTATACGGTCCCCAGTATCAGCTAGTTACGTTGTGTTTCGTATGAACGAACTTCGTCGCCGACAAACGGTTTGTTATTGGTAAAGCTCCAATTGAGAGGACAGAAATACAAAACTAGAGAAGATCACTCTGAAACATGATTTAAAAAGAATGGGAAAAGATCAGTGCTGGAGCCACAATACACAGAGTAAACTTAGTAGTAACTTATCATCTAGTCGAATTTGTCTCCTTCATTTATATTTTGGTCATATCATATAGCACTATGTTCAGGACTGTTTGCTTCACACTGTTGTTTAATTGAAGATTGGATTTTGTGAATATACACGTAATTTCCTTACTGTGCACAATATTAGGATAACTACACAAGTCGTTATCTCTATAGCTATGTGAAGTGTTCATTTTACCAAAACATCTAGGTGTTGCCATTTAGGCATCGATATCTGCGTTTGACTCTACGGTACACGCATGTTGCTTCTAGTGAGCAGTATCAAGTTAACTTTTTATCCTTTGTTTTATCCTGATTTTGTATGCCTTCGGTTTCTGATTTTCTGAATTATCGATTTTGTGCTGTATACAGGGATATGGTCATTATCCATATTTGTCATTTTGTGCTGTACACAGGGATATGGTCATTATCCATATTTGTCATTTTGTGCTGTATACAGGGATATGGTCATTATCCATATTTGTCATTTTGTGCTGTATACAGGGATATGGTCATTATCCATATTTGTCCTTTGTATATTCAATTAGAATCTTTGCTTACGAGTTGAAGTCATGATGCGAATTCTATTTCTCAAATTTTACATATGAAATTTACTTTCTATCCATAATGTAAAACAGCAGACAGAAGAGAGATTCGATGCACAATTTAACATATCAAATGTTTTGCAAAATTAATCATCATTTATAATTAGATAATCAGGGCGCAATTTATTAAAAAAAACTAAACGGTGGCATTGAACTTCCTGTTATAGTGCGAGTACATACGCCATGTATTTATCAATGATACACATTCCTCTATTACCTACTGGAATATTTATTTATGTTATCTAAAGAAGTCATAAAACAAAGAAACGAAACTCTCTATAATTTTTGCACCCTTCCAAGTCATAAATTTCACCCAAAGCTACATGGTATATATCCTTGTTATGTTACTGAAATAATCACCTGAACATTACGTATTGAAACACAGAAGGTAAACATGAAATATATGAGAAAAAGAGATTAAAACACAAAGAGCAACACAGAAATCACACAGATGACACTAAACGAAAGATCACCAAAACAATCGGAATGATTTTTAAGTTATCTGTATTTTTACAAGCAATCGCTATCCTCTCATCCGCAGCTGTAAACAAATGGTACAAATCATTCTGTGTTTCAAAGATTTCCATTTGCAAAATGACCGCCAATTGTCTCTTCTTTGCTTGTATACCGCAGATGCGAAATGTAGCAATATACACTAAAGTCTACAGTAGAAAATGTAATAAACTATCATTGTACATAACCATAACATAACCATAAGACACTCTGACTTATCCTGAATAACAGTCTATATCTGAATCATTGTCTTACCTTTATTTGCAATACATCTCTTCCTCTCGGTCTGAATTCAATAACCGGATTTTGGAAAACTGTATTATTCGCCGTGAATGGACCTTTTCCTTTACCCTTTAGTTTTAACCTATGTCCATTGCGTCCAGGGGTCGGTAAAGTTTCCATAGCGGAAAATCCGAACTCGTCTCTGCTTCTGAAAAAGCAGCCATACTCATCAGTAGCAGTCTGTACGTACTCACATCCTCTCTCTTCACATTTCTCTCTGGTCAGATCCAATACTGCACTTCTAACTTCAGGAAAACAGTCCACTTTTCGGACTCTGTCCTCTGGCTCTACGAAGACGATTGGTTTAACCGCAGCAGTTGGGGGTCTCGGTCTCCGTGTTGCTTGAGTTTTTGTACCTTCAGCGCCATTTTGCTTTCCAGAATTTCCGTTTTTCAACTTTTCTGGGAGTTTGTTGTCTTCTTCGTCTGTCCTTGTTTGGTCTTTGGTTGTATAGTAGACCAAAGGTGCAATTATTGCAACCAACACTAGCACAACGGCAGCTGCAATCCCTATTCTCTTCGGACTGCAGTTCTTCATTTTAATAGTCGAACTGTGCTTTTTTCTTATCTTTCAAATATCGTTTTTCCATTAAGCATTTTGCAAGTGGCGATCTACACAGGGGGTGACACTGTATCTGATTTAGTACAGTAGGACGGGCGAGTACCTTGTGTGCATAACTCTATGTACTAGTAGCATTAATGCAATACCGGGAAACCCAAACATTCTGCCGGGATGTTTACAGATGAATTAAGTTATAAGAATATTTAACCATAGAAAGATCGTGTCCTTTTGGAATAGTTCATACGTGAGATCAAAGGATGTCATAAATTCACATATATTGCCTCATTCTGAAAAAAAATCCTCCTTGAAACTTCGGTTTATCTTCAAACAGATAAAATTTCATGATACCCGATATTCTTCCCTAAAATCAGACCAAGAACATGAATCTAACATAGAAATGATATAATCTTACCGTAAATCGTATAACACTGCTACCACGACTTTCCACACTAAGTGTAGGGGTGACGAAATCAGCACTACCAAAAGGACTGCGACCTTTCCTTTTCAATCTCAGTTTGAATCCCCTGGCAGTGGGAATTTCAGAACCAATAACTATAAATCCATGGTCTTCGTGAATTGGAAAGAAACAAGCAGGAGCATCGGTAGCATCGGCCTTTGGTGTCATGAAGTAACATCCTCGACGAGAGCACAAATCTCTGGTCACCTGCACCACGCCTCCCTTGGCCTCGGGTATACAGTCTATCCTCCCGGCGAGCGAGGAGGGACTTGGAACTTTGGAGGGTCCTGGAGAATTTGTCTCCCCCTGAGTCTCCTTGCGATTTACTGCGAAATAAGTAACGGGAGTCACTATCGCCACTATTACGACAACCCCACAGAATGCCAGAACTGCCCTCTTGGCACTACACTTGTCTCTGATACCCATTATGTCACTATATCTCAACGTCAAATGTCCTTGGTGTTTTAACTTTCGTGCATTCTTGGTATCCTACGGAGTTAAAATAAGTAAGGTTTTAAAAACAAGTTATATCTCCCTGTTCAAGAATCAGTGAAAACGGTAACAGGCCAATCTAGTATAAACGATGTCCAGATTACTTTTTGTAGGCTCGATTCCAGCGAATTGGTAGAGGGATTGAGCTCTACAGAAGTTACTTGCAATCAGAAAGAGGATGTTCGATTAAAAAGAGCTGAAATTCCCTTTCCATTCCATAAATGGACTTTCATTTTATGAAATATTTCATATATGGACGTGTTGTTATATTCTGTATTTGTCCAATCATTTAATGAACTATGTAATATTTTGGATAATTTTGGTAATCATTTGTAATTTACCGATCAGTATAACATAGATGAGAATGATATGATATTCACATCAGATGACGTATAATGCCAAATATACAGGATGTAGGTATAAATATCACAATTTCACATTTTCAACAAAATGCTTTTCATTACACGTACAATTTGGTTTTTCGATTTGAAACACAGGTAAGGTAAACGTGAATTTTAACAACATAAAATCCAAGGTATTACATGAAATAGACGCTTACCTACACTAGATCTCTACAATAGGTTGTAAAACAGCTATGGTGTGACTGAGATATTGTGTGCAATATAAAGATCCTGGTGTTTTATTCATCATTTATTATGCATCCAAAATACATCCTTGATAAACATGTTTTACGCATTTTATAAAATTATAACGTCTTTATAGGGGATTAGCCGGACATACTTCACTCGTTCATGCACAAAATAATAGACACTAATTTACATCTCAGTGAGGAGGGCCAAGGAAAAGTGTATTGACCTATGTGCTGTCTGTGGTACCGAGCAGCTTTTTTAAACATGTAAAATAGAACCTATTTGACTCAGATGATGAGTTGCTCGCGATCAGCATGAAGTGTTCTGTAAATATTTACGACTAAATCAAACAGTATACCATCTTCGCTAGCCAATGGTATAGATCCGCCGTGCTCCTCAAGTATTTGAGGAGCACGGCGGATCTATACCATTGGCTAGCGAAGATGACAGTATACATGTTCATACCAGATTCGGGAGTAACAAAACTCTTAAATGAATTGACACTTAAATCACCAAGCTTTAAATAAAGTAGATATTATAGCGAAGTTATGACGGTAGGACGACCAGGTAAATGTTTGTTTAAATCATTTGGGTCCGGCCTAGCTGCGGGGGGGGGGGTAGTAGGTATATAATTATTTTGAGAAAATTATACGTAAAATGAGAAAAGTCTGTATTTTTTTTTCTTTGTAAATATATATACCCAGGATTAGTGAGTCGTCATGATCGTGCTGCCCGATCCTTTAGAGAATCCTATACGTCGCAACCCACTGCGTAGTTTGGTGGACAAGATGCAGTGCGTCCCCGACGATGATGTCTTGAATTACCAGATGTACAGTATTTGAGATTGCTTCGGCAAGTAGAGCACAGATGCCTGATATATGCGTTATCGCTAAACTATAATTTTGTTTTGTAACACGGTCAAATAAACATAGAAGATGTACAAATTTAAGATAAGCTAAAATTGTAAAATGTGAATAATTGTTGACGAACTTTTAAGCGGTGATTTGCCGAGTTCTTTGAAATGGATATTTTTCTGTTGCAATCTTTTTGAAGCACCGGACTGACACATTAGTCGATTTGAAAATTTCAGAACCTAGAAATGTCCTTTCCTATGAACTTTTTTTAATGATTCTTATCTATGGGATAGTACTGAACGATTCTGGCTTGGTTGCCACTCTGGCAACCTTGGGCTACTCTTTTTATCGCCGGAAATCCAAAATGGCCGCCAAATGCCTTCCATCAATAGATGAAATTAAATTCTTTCTTTAAATATTAAGTGTGGCACATCAGTGTGTCAAATCAGGGGTTTTGAGGGTCAACAAACCCATTTCCGATGTCATTTTTACAATTTGAGTTCATTCAGGACTAAAATTTAAGATGGCCGCCAAATTTCAACCTCATTATTGTACAATGAGAATATTTCAATAAAACGTTGATGTAACACATCTTATTTGTAGTTGCAATGGTCCTAGAATAGATTTATTTTGTTGTTGTTGTTGTTTTCAGTTAACACATGCTTCTGGGACAACTCTGCTTATCGTGGGAAATTCAAAATGGCCACCTAATAGTCTCCTACTCCTGTGTAAAATGTAATAATTACTTGATATATCAAGTGTAGCACATCTAATCAGGGCTTTTAAGGGCCAAATCCATATCTGGTGTCATTTTGCTTATTAGTTCATTAAAGGCTAAACATAAATTGACTCCTCACTTCAATAATCCCATTTCGTTACGAATAACTATGGTGCATCTTATCACTGACGAGTGCTTATTACCCGAAACGTGCATGTCTGGTCCATGCTGTAAATTTATCTGCTTTAAATGATGCTAATGAATTTGAAGACGTTAAACATTATTTGTGATCCCAAAGGTGGTATAATCCACGTGTAATTTCCTTTTGTCGATATGACCTTACACATGCACTTTGTACATAAATTGCACATTCTCAAACCGTAAAAGAGAAGAATCTTTTTTTTTTATCATAAAGATAGAAATAAATTGCAAATATTGTGTATTTTAAGAAAGGGGGATAAGAGTCGACCTGAGGCAAGAATCTACATCATAGGGCTATGGGTTGTCAAAATAGCATGTCAAATACTTAAGTGATTGTCCTATTTGAAAGTCTGCAAAAGGAATTCAAAGGATCAAAGTTCTTCCAGGATTTCTGCATGATCTGTATTCTTGACATAGATCATTTTCCCTGTCACTGTTCTTTTGACTTATGCTTCTGTTCTGTTCTAGATTCATTTCAAGTTTGTCACACTGACTACGTCTTACTCTTCAACCAAATAGTCTGTGTTGTAAGAAAACATTCGGATTGAAAACCTGTTTAAGATATATGATATAGAAACAACCTTCAAACTGTATGGAACACTGATATCCAAGACAATTGCTTTCAAGATAGATTTCATCCACTTGAGTTTTACATGCCAAAACATACGTAGTACCATTTCATCTTACCACAGTTGAAGATTCCTCAGATTCAATTTTGAATCACTGTAGAGAAAAACGGAGGAAATCTCCAACCAGAAATTAAAATTATCCTAAGATGTAATGATAGCAGATGAAATTTTGAAAGGCCTGCTCATTTACAAACTTAACCAGCCTTACGAAGAGAAAGGAGAGTGCTAACCCTGTTACTATTGGGAAGCCTTTTTCATAGAAGAATACATTCTATGCACCAGACATGCATGATTCGGACAATGAATGCTCATTAGTGGTACTTCCAGCCAAAATGATTCAAAGAAGCATATATAATTAATGTTGTTTTGCCAATTTTGAAGACATTCTTACAAAGTTCCATTTTAAGTATAAATAGCTAGGATAGAGATGTAAGGTTCAGAATTTCATTGCAAAATGGTAATGTCATCATTAACGTTATACATAAATATAGTAGATAGCTTAACTCAACATAAATTACACCAAGGGGCTGTTGTAAAGAAAACATCAAACATTTTCTATTGCATTCTTGCCGATTGGAAAAAAGCGATACAGGCTAAGCAAAGAAATTGCCATGATGGTCAAAGAGCCAAGATAGCCAAGTTACCTCGAGTTTACTTGCTTACTCTAGAATCACCTGCGTCAAACAAACTGGTCTCATATCAACATGATCAATAGCGAAACTTTATTTTTGTCTTTTGATTACCATTTTAATCAAACAAATGACATGTTTATCTTTGCATTACATTTTGACGAATCCTAGTCTGTTAAAGCTGAAACCATCCAATCTTATATGTCACTCTTATTCATTTTTCATTACATAGTAAGTCTTCTGAAATAAGAGCTTTTGCTATTTCTTTTTACATTTTACTCAATGGTAGGGGACTATTTGGCGGCAATTTTGAATTTCCCCCGATGAAAAAAGTTGTCCTACAAGTATGTGTGAACTGAAAACAACAAAAACAGCAAAATAAATGTATTAAGGATCATTGTAACTACAAATAAGATTTGTAACGCGACTTTTTTTTATTGAAATGTACACATTGTACCATAATGAGGTTGAAATTTGGTGGTCATCTTGAATTTCTAGCCTAGAATAAGCCCAAAATGTCAAGATGACATTGGAAATGAGTTTGTTGACCTTCAAAACCCCTGATTTGATGTGCCACACTTAATATTTAAAGAAAGAATTAAATTTCACCTTTTGGTTGAAGGCATTTGGCGGCCATTTTGAATTTCCCCCTGATAAGCAGAGTTGTCCCAGAAACATGTGTCAGCTGAAAACAACCAAAACAGCATAATAAATGTATTCTATGACCATTTAAACTACAAATAACATGTGTTACACAAAAGTTTAGTTATATTCTCATTGTACCATAATAGGATTGATATTTGGCGGCCATCTTGAATGTTTAGTCCTGAATGAACTCATATTGTAAAAATGACATCGGAAATGGGTTTGTTGACCCTCAAAACCCCTGATTTGATGTGCCACACTTAATATTTAAAGAAAGAATTTAATTTCATCTATTGATGGAAGGCATTTGGCGGCCATTTTGGATTTCCGGCGATAAAAAGAGTTGCCCAAGGTTGCCAAAGTGGCAACCAAGCTAGAATCGTTCAGTACTATCCCATAGATAAGAATCATCAAAAAAAGTTCATAGGAAAGGACATTTCTAGGTCGGCCACATGTTATATAAGGCTGTCAAATCGACTACATGCCAGAGTCTAATTGATATCGAGGTTTTTTTTTTCGAAAGTATAATTTGAATCAGAACTGTTTTATATATAGGAATTATTCAAGACATCATGCCGTCAAACGTCAATTTGAATTGAAAAGAAAGGAATTTGAATTTCAAAATCTGAGGCGAATCTCAGGAAGAGTAACGATTGATAATCAACATGACACTCATAACACCATTTGAAGCACAAAACACCAAGGACATGATTATCACCACTCATAAAGAAGAGTTTGTAAATAAGGAGAAAAGTGCGATAAAATACTGTATGTCTGACAGAAGGTGTGGTTATCTGGAATACCTGGCAAGAACTTTCCCCTTTTTTCTCGATATTCGAGGATTGAAACTTTGCACAAGAAATGTGACATGATTCTTCTCTGTTGGGATACGCTATAAGAAAATTCGAGACATGTATATGTATATTTCATAAATTCATCATACGCATTTTACGTCGGCTATTTAAAGCTAATTCGGGTAACAAGTGCCTATGCAGCCTAGTTAGAAGGGGGCAATATGATATAATGTTTCGCTGTCCTTACAAATGTGCCGTGCGGATCAACTTGAAAAATTAAAAAAAATAATGGGGAAAAAAAGAAGAATTAATTTGACAAACTTAAAGGGTCTTACTGCATCTCAAAATATTTTTAATAGAGGACGCAGTCCGCGCCGCAGGCGCGGACGTAGTCCTCATCAAGGTAACACGTGTATATTATATAGGAAAAATGGTGTTTTTCAATTGAATTCTATGCTATACCTATAGGTTCCAAAACCGTGGTCAATGACGTCATTCTCCCCATTGCCCATTTGATCGGCGTGAAGCGCAAGCTTATTTTTTTGAAAATGTCACTTGACGAGAGAATGAAACCCATCGATGACCAAGATTTCTCGATCTCCTTTGAATATTCTTCGTTTGGCTTACTCCTCCAGTGTCCTAATGTATGATTTGTACTTTGCTTCACGTAATACTGACATTGCACCATCATTTCCAACATATATCATGTTTAGTCCGAATATCCTCTTTGAAAATTACAACGTGACGTCAGCATGCGACGCGACGTCAGCATACAACTTTGTTTCGCGGACTTTCTTTCATCGACAGCTCCGTCAGAAAAATCCATGGATAAACTCATAATGCTGGGAGAAAAAAACAAACAAAAAAATATCAGTGCGATCAGCGACTTGCCGAACTTCATTCTGCTTTCGAGGATGATTTGCAGCTGATATTTTGATACCTGTAGATCGAATAATGTGGTTTCTCTCCACATATATAAGATCTACATGTAGAATATACAGGAAATCTATGCAGTGTAAATCCCAACACAAACTTCTAAATGTCTGCTGCCTTTGGTTCTTACAACGCGTCACAACTTACGTCATCATTTACAGTATTTAGTACAAATAGGTCAACACAGCTTGGGCTCTGTTCAAAGCATGACGTATATTTTTTTCTGTCAGAAATAAGGCTGGGTATTTTTTTCCCTTGGAGGTAAATCAAAAGCGGATCCAAGGTAGAGGGGCGAAGGCTTCAGATTTTTTTTTAGAAAGGAGGGGGGGTGTTGATTGAATTCAAAGGGGGGCCGGAGGGCGGACAGGGGGTAGTTTTCTACTAACTTCTCTCCTTCTCTCCCCTGTCCCGCTCCCTTCTCCCACCTCCTAACCTCTCCCTCGCTCCCTTCTGTCTCCCTCCAGCTGCCTCCTTCCTCCCCCTCCCATTCATCCAAGTGCCTTTTATGGGGGTGGGGAGCAGACATGGGGTACTCGCTCTCTCCGCCCCCTTATCTCCCCTCCCACACCCTTCCTTCTTCCCCCTCCCTCCCTCTCCCCCTCTCTCCTTCCCCCCGCCCCTCCCCCTCCCTTTCACCCTCTTTTAAAGTAAAGGAATGAGCAAGAATTTTGTCTTCAGATACATGTGTATTACATTGGAAAATCATTTACATTATTTAACCCCTTTTCCAGATCATCCCATAAAACGATATATTGCTGATAACACTATAGACGGCGCCGAAAAGGAAGACGGCGCCGAAAAGGAAGTTTTCTCTCTCTTCTACATTTTGAATGCTAATTTTTCTGGTGAAAGTAAAAGGGGAGAGTGGTGGGTGGGTGCAAGGGGGGATACATATTCCTGATACGACAACTGACATTTCATCACCCAATGAAATTTAAAAAGTAAACATTTAAAAGTTTAATTGAATTCATTGAATAATCAAGATACATGTTAATCTTACAATATATAAATACTTCAGAAAACAGTAAAATTCTTTTTTCTTTTTTTAATTTTAATGGTTTGTGCCCACAGTTTTCTTGTCCGAGTTCTCTTTTCCTTGGTTTTCGTCAAGGTCCAAGGAATTAAAATGTATAGATTAAGATGACATCACTTGATCTTTTCTTATCTGTCATTTATGTTTCAAAATTAAGCATTTTAACTGATTGTTTTGTGACATTGAAAATTGTTTCCCCGCATTTACGAGTTATGTGCATGTTGTCGATTTAGAAATTGTCTATAATATCCCCTCTCCTGTAGATGATTCTGGATTTAAAGAAAAAAACTAATGTAAGGCTGATAAAGACGGTAAAAATGATGCTGGAAAAATAACAAGAACACATATTGTATGACATATTTTATTCTTATTAACTTAGTAAAAAAAAATATTCAATGATGTATGGTGAAAATTAGGTATTAATTCATTGAAATTATATTTCATCTGCGTCCTCACAATGGCTTTGCCATAATTCATATTACTTCATTTTTAAATATAAAGTGACTCTGACAGTCTGACTATTAAATCTTACAAGGCGGTTGACTCCGCTTCCAAGACATCTTTTCGGTTCCGTTTTCAAGCGAAGAGAAGCATTTTTTAATTTAGACCGAGCGTAATCTTCAAAAATATTTCTGACTCACTCATTCATAACACTGACATTTTACTGAGAAATTAAGGTAAAAGGGACTTCTTTAACATGCAAAATATCATTTTAATTCAATATGGAGGGCAATGAGGAAATCTTTAAGCTATTTCATTATGACTGCTTCGAGTTTCCTCTGATAATCAGGGAGTTACTGTAGTAAACTGGCGCTTGTAACAACTACTGTCCGCGCGGCTCACTTCGGAAACTGGATAAACGAAATTTTGATAACTTTGTGATGCATCAATTAAAATAAAATCTATATCATTGAATAGATCTCGCTTAGTCGTAAATTTTGGTATATGTTACATGGTCGAGGGTTTATCCCAGTGATTCATTTTGAAAATTGTTTCAATGGGTACACAGAGAACGCGAAACTTTGTGATGGATTACCGGTCATTCGGACCAGTAATATGTTAAAGATTACTGGTCCGAACCAATTATTACCGGTCCGAAGAATTTTTACCTTTTTTCTCAATCAATGATCGAGAAGGCAAATTAACTTGCTCAACCTTCCACTTAGACTTCAATGAGTCATCTTTCTTCATGACAGGGCCTTTCCAAAAATGATCAATTTTCGAAAGGCTTTGAAGACAATGTATGTACTTTACATCAGACGTTAGCACATTTTTTTGTTGTGAAATTCTCAATTTTATCATTTCCAATGAGTAATCCATGGTACACATGTACCATATCATTGAGCACTCAAGACCAAAATTTTCAGCCACCTATCCTGTATTTTTCAAATCGTGTTCACGTATAGACAGCTATGTTATCATTTCAGCTTTTGGTGATATTAGGGAAGAAAGGGGGGGGGGGGGGGGCTGCAATTGACATTTCTGTACTAGTTTTATTACTTTAATTTGTACCCATTGACTGGCCACTTAAAATGACATGATAATTTTACGGACGAACGCATACACAAGTATCTTTACGTAGATAAGATACGTAAGTGGACGTTGGAGATTTAAATCTCAGGCGCAGAACGAGGATAAGAAAGAATGTCAAAGAAAAATCAATATTGTATCATAATAGCAAGGACTTATAAACAGTTTATAAGTCTTTGATAATAGCGAACTAGCAATTGTCAGTTAACAGAAGAATTTTTGTGCTTCTGACTGGCCATGTACAGTAAGCTGTGATCCACATGTTACTGTCACCAGGTATAGATCTACGTTACAACGTTTACTTTAACCAAAAATGAACATCGTAGAATAATGCACACCTGTGTGACCAGGGAGCAACGAGTTGCCGATTTTATGGGTCATTTTTTTATGAGAATGGGACTATTAAATGTTGCAGGGCGCATGGCCTTCCCAATCACTGGATCAATAAAGCATTTTAAACACTCAATGACCACACGAGTTGACCTATTATCTTCGTAGAAAAGAAAGTGAAACAGTTGAAAAATGGATACCTACACGGAACGTTTTTAATTAAGACTTTTTAAAACTACAAATTGAGAAAATATTTCTGGTCATTTGGACCGACAATTACAACATTTTCATCGGTCCGAGCAGATTTTTACCGGTCATGTCCGTCGGACCGACGAGGTTTCGGTTTCACTGGGTACAGTGTACTCGTCCGGCAGAAATCAATGGGTCAGAACTCAAATTCAATGGGTCACAATTGTAACCAATGTGAAATAAAGTAGATATTCATTCACATTTTTCCAATCATTTTATCAATGTAACAACTTTCAATAACAGAACATTCAACATAATACTGTCACTGGAATAGTATGCTGCCACAGTCATTGTCAGTGTATAATCATTAAAGTGCATATGCTCTACGGGTTTTGGATTTCCTCCACACACTCAAAGCCTTCTCTACAATGACATTTCTCTCTAGACAACACAATTTCACCCTCATGTTAGGGGGTTCAGGTCATGGACTTTTTAGTGTAATCAGGCGGCATTCGAACAAAATATATGCATTGTTCTCCTTCGTAAAAATACATTATATTATGGGTAGAATGTCATTAGTATGACATCAGTGTCCAGTTTAAGGCTTAAACTTAACATTCATTACGTTAAAATAGATTTCCAAGGCTTGGAATTAATTAACAAGTCGTGAAAATGTAACCTACTTATAGCGGGTTTTCCAGTACGTTCTAAACATGGACCACATTTTGCGTCATTTTCAAATACAAGAGGTATTTTCATTGGCTGATTTGGGGCATCATATTGATGGGATTCCCATATCCATCCAACCAAATTGAAGATAATATTCTGTACTTTCGTTTTCAATATGAAATCAACAGATGACTTTCAGGGATCGTATCAAAATTCTAGAAAAACTCCAAAAACTTGTCTTTTTTTCTCGTTTTTCACTATTTTCTCAAAGATAATAGATTTCAAAAGTCGAATTTCATACGATATTAAGTAGAGTGATGATTAACATATTGAATAAAACTTCTCTTATCAAACAAAATACTGTCAGTTAGTGCAAAATGAAGCTTAATCACCCTCACCCTTTACCATTTTGGCCCGAATTTCCTCTGACCATACCTACAAATACCTTTTTCCCGATGAATCCTGTACAGGTAAAATTGGGGAAAATAATTGAAATTGTTTCTAGTTAAACATATTTGATCATGATTTTTCACTTTAATGAAATCATTCAATTTTTTTTTCAAAAAAGTAAAAATTAACATGCTTAAGAGATGACCGTAAAAAGTTTACTGAGAAAATGCATCAAAATTGTGCATGAAGATTGTCTGAACATTAATTATGAAGTAAATTGAAGGGAAGTTGATCTTATTTTTGATTACTTTGAAAAAGTGTATTCAAAAAATGAAAGAACCCTGTTAATAGCACAAGGTAATACTATTTTATGTCATTTGTCTGTCTCTATACACATATTGGCCATTGAGATGGTGGCCATCTTGGTTGCCATTTTTATTTTTTTCTAATTCCCATGACAACCATAAAAAAGTTAATGCCATAAGGAAAAAAATGATATATGGTGATAAAGGGTTTGTAATGCTTTCTTTCAAAAAATATTAAAACAAACCATGTATTTTACACAATTTTAGCGCTTTTGGTGCCATTTATTTCTATATATCATAATACAAGACTAATTACAAAATCAACTCCAATTTGCAACATTCAAAATGCGATATCTCTGGTTTTAATGCATATTTTTTCATCAAATAAAAAGCATTTTGCTCTTTAATCTTTGTACCTTCTGAAAAAGCATTTTACATGCCTACTGATCATTTTACTAAAATCCACCTGAACCCCCTACTCATGTGTTTAGACTGAGTTTTGACATTGAGCCTATTTCTGAGTTTGGTCAGAATCTGGTTTTGTACAGAGAAACCGAGTTTGATCGTTGTTGTTTGCGTTTTTGTCCCCCGCTTTCGCGAAAGCGCGGGGACATTAAAACCGGTTCGTCCGTCCGTCTGTCCGTCAGTCACATAACTTTAACCTTGTGCATAACTTTTGAATGGTAAGTGATAGGGCTTTGATATTTCACATGTGTATTCCTTGTGACAAGACCTTTCCATGGATACCAAAATTTTTGACCTTGTGACCTTGACCTTGGACTTTGACCTACTTATTAAAAACTTTAACATTGACCATTACTTTTGAATGGTAAGTGATAGGGCTTTGATATTTCATATGTGTATTCCTTGTGACAAGACCTCTCCATGGATACCAAAATTTTTGACCTTGTGACCTTGACCTTTGAGTTTGACCTACTTATTAAAAACTTTAACCTTGACCATAACTTTTGAATGGAAAGTGATAGGGCTTTGATATTTCACATGTGTATTCCTTGTGACAAGACCTTTCCATGGATACCAAAATTTTTGACCTTGTGACCTTGACCTTGGACTTTGACCTACTTATTAAAAACTTTAACATTGACCATTACTTTTGAATGGTAAGTGATAGGGCTTTGATATTTCATATGTGTATTCCTTGTGACAAGACCTCTCCATGGATACCAAAATTTTTGACCTTGTGACCTTGACCTTTGAGTTCGACCTACTTATTAAAAACTTTAACCTTGACCATAACTTTTGAATGGAAAGTGATAGGGCTTTGATATTTCACATGTGTATTCCTTGTGACAAGACCTTTGCATGGATACCAAAATTTTTGACCTTGACCTTTGAGTTCGACCTACTTTACAAAAAACTATAACCTTGTCCATAACTTTTTAATGGAAAATGATAGGGCTTTCACATTTCACATGTGTATTCTTTGTGATGAGACCTTTCTGTTGGTAATAACATTCTGACCTTGTGACCTTGTCCATGGAGGTTGACCACATTTAAAAACTTCAACCTCGACCATAAGTTTTTGATGGTAATTTAAATCATAGGTCTTAAATATTTCACATGTGCATACCTTTTCATAAGCCCTGTCCCTTGGAAACAAAACACAAGTTTGGACCTTTTGACCTTTTCTTGGAGTTAATCTTTCATATTTAGAATGTTGATAATATATGAGATATATTATTAAAACTTAAGAATGGGGGGATGTCTGTAAGCATTTCTTTAAAGACAAACACCCAAAAGCGGGGGACCACAATTCCTTGAATTTGATTTTTATCATTGTTATTGATGTCGTCATTGGCCGTATTGACGTCCTTATTTGTGTCCTTGTTTATAGTAGTCAGAAAATTCAATTTACCTTGTTTTGGCATAAGTTTAAAGGACATGGGACACCAAATCAAAGTTATCTTTATCCGAATTATAAAGTTGATTATGTAACAGAAATACCATTCTCGCAGTTTCCCTGCACACGATAGCCGTTTACTTGGCTTCTTTAGGGGTACGTGGGCGGAGCTTGTGAAATATGCATATTTGTGAAGCCAAAACGAGGTTGGCACGTGACTGACGTCACTTCTGTGATGTGCACTGCTGTATATTCCAGTGACACGAGGGGAATGGGGGACAAGCGGCGGTAGTTTTGATATACTGGTGACAGGTCTATTTGATCTTATTAGAGTTTAAACATTTTTATATGATGAAAAATCGGTACAAAAAGTTATTTATCTCGGTTCTTAGAATTATGCACTGAATACAGAAGGCTTCTTGTCGGGTACATTCGATAGCTATTTATCCAAGGCGGATTATTTATAAAGTACTCAAAGTGGAGTAATAAAGACTGTTCGAAATGGAGACCGGAGTTTATAATCCAAAAGAATGGAGTATTTTTGCCTCTAAAGTCTAATTATCATTTTTTTCATTATCGTTATTTTCTTTAATTTATAACGACTGTACATGTACATTGTATGTATGCAGGACTTGTATCCGTAATAATTTTTAGCTCTACTGGTCTCAGACCAGTCGAGCTTATGCGATCACCCTTTGTCCGGCGTCCGTCCGTCTGTCCGTCTGTCTGTCTGTCCGTCTGTCCGTCTGTCTGTCTGTCCGTCTGTCCGTAAACAATTCTTGTCCGGACAACTCCTCTGAAACTGTTAGAGATAGAAAGTTAATTCTTTTTGCATTTTACTTGGACCATGGTCTAGTTGTGCACCTGACATTTAGTTTCAGTCCCTGACCCCCAGGGTCTTAGAAAATGGGCGTGGTCATTAAATTCTATGTAATCTTGTCCGGACAACTCCTCTGACACTATAAATGATGGAGACTTAATTCTTTTTGCAATATGATGGGTCTGTGGTCTTGTTGTGCACCTGATATTTTGTTTGAGCCCCTGACCCCCAGGGTCTTAGAAATGGGTGTGGTCATTTTCTCCTATATAACTCTATGTAACCTTGTGTTCGCAACTCCTCTGACACTATAAATGATGGAGACTTAAATCTTTTTGCAATATGATGGGTCTGTGGTCTAGTTGTGCACCTGATATTTTGTTTGAGCCCCTGACCCCCAGGGTCTTAGAAATGGGTGTGGTCATTTTCTCCTATATAACTCTTTGTAATCTGGTGCTCGCAACTCCTCTGACACTATAAATGATGGAGACTAAATTCTCATTGCAATATTATGGGTCTCTGGTCTAGTTGTGCACCTGATATTTTGTTTGAGCCCCTGACCCCCAGGGTCTTAGAAATGGGTGTGGTCATTTTCTCCTATATAACTGTATGTAATCTTGTGCTCGCAACTCCTCTGACACTATTAATGATGGAGACTAAATTGTTATTGCAATATGATGGGTCTCTGGTCTAGTTGTGCACCAGATATTATGTTTTAGTCCCTGACCCTTAGGGTTTCAGAAATGGGTGTGGTCATTTTCTCCTATATAACTCTATGTAATCTTGTGCTTGCAACTCCTCTGACACTATAAATGATGGAGACTTAATTATTTTTGCAATGTGATGGATCTGTGGTCTGGTTGTGCACCTGATATATTTTGTTTGAGCCCCTGACCCCCAGGGTCTTAGAAATGGGTGTGGTCATTTTCTCCTATATAACTGTATGTAATCTTGTTCTCGCATCTCCTCTGACACTATAAATGATTGAGACTAAATTGTTATTGCAATATGATGGGTCTCTGGTCTAGTTGTGCACCAGATATTATGTTTTAGCCCCTGACCCTTAGGGTCTCAGAAATGGGTGTGGTCATTTTCTCCTATATAACTCTATGTAATCTTGTGCTCGCAACTCCTCTGACACTATAAATGATGGAGACTTTATTCTTTTTGCAATGGGATGGATCTGTGGTCTGGTTGTGCACCTGATATATTTTGTTTGAGCCCCTGACCCCCAGGGTCTTAGAAATGGATGTGGTCATTTTCTCCTATACAACTGTATGTAATCTTGTGCTTGCAACTCCTCTGACACAATAAATGATGGAGACTTAATTCTTTTTGCAATATGATGGGTCTGCAGTCTAGTTGTGCACCTGATATTATGTTTGAGCCCCTGACACCCAGGGTCTTATAAATGGGTGTGGTTATTTTCTCCTATATAACTCTATATAATCTTGTGCTTGAAACTCCTCTGACAATATAAATGATGGAGACTTAATTCTTTTTGCAATATGATGGGTCTGTGGTCTTGTTGTGCACCTGATATTTTGTTTTAGCCCCTGACCCCCAGGGTCTTAGAAATGGGTGTGGTCATTTTCTCCTATATGTAACTCTATGTAATCTTGTGCTCGCAACTCCTCTAACACTATAAATGATGGAGACTAAATTCTCATTGCAATATTATGGGTCTCTGGTCTAGTTGTGCACCTGATATTATGTTTTAGCCCCTGACCCTTAGGGTCTCAGAAATGGTTGTGGTCATTTTCTCCTATATAAGTTAATGTAATCTTGTGCTTGCAACTCCTCTGACACTATAAATGATGTAGGATTAATTCTTTTTGCAATGATTGGTCTGTGGCATAGTTGTGCAACTGATATTTTGTTTTAGCCCTATACCCCCAGGGTCTTTGAAAATGGGTGTGGTAATTTTTCCTATATAGTTGTGCTCTCTACTCGTTTCAAGCTATTAATGATGGGGAGTTAATTCTTTATCCGATATTATGGATCTGTAGTCTTGATGTGTCATTGATAGTTCATTTGAGCTAGCAGCCCTTGGCCCCTAGGATCTTGGAAAATGGGTGTGACATTCTTTTTAGAAATACTTTATCTCGGATATTATGAATTATATGAGTGCTATTATAGTTGCAGTATAATGGATACGTAGTTTTGTCATGCTACGTATAATTTGTTAGATCGCCTGCTCCCTATGGTCTTGGTTTAAAAAAAAAGAAAGGAAATTGATGTTTTAGAAAAAACAACCAGGAGAGCTACAGTCTCGTCAGAGACTTCTGGTTTTAATATAATTTAGCGAAACACTAAAGGGTTTCTCTATATATTACCGCACGATTCGGCCAATGATCCTATCATGTTTCATATGGTTTTTGATATTTGTACGCGTATCCTACATCCATGATCGTACATCGAAGACTTGTAAATACATATTTCTGTCTTTCATCGTCCATCTCTTGAACTTCCGAGTCTTTTTTACTGATGGGAAAATTTGAATGTTGTCTCGGAAGTAGTGTTAATAACATTATCAATGAGATTCATTTTCTAGCTGTAAAATTGAATACATTAAAAATTATTAATGGGGTCTTTTTGTCGGGAGATAAAGACATTTATGTAATTTCAGTCAGACTAGTTATTACTCGCTTAAGTTAGGTTATTCAGTTATTTGAGTACTTCGCTTTCTACAGCTAGATTCATTAACCCTTCGTTGCTTTGCACTCCGATTTGTATCAAACCTCTGGATCCGCCCCATCTGTATTCATGTAAGAAAACGAGGCTCTGCCTCTCTGATAAAACAAAGGTGTGACATCTATTATACCTGCCGTCCTTATTCAGGTCAACTTCTGATTACGTAACATAGGTTTTACCTGAGGCGTATTATCATGATGGTTGACTGGTAGAAGGAGGACTTGCGTCCAAATCACCCCCTTTTCAAATTGCAAGAGAACAAAGAAGAAAGTAAACCCGTATAATTCAGACGTATGTAAATTGTGTATGAAGAATATTTATTTTGTCCTATACCTATAATTATAGATACACTTTTCAAAACGTTTCCCGCTAACTTCCCGCTTTCAATCTTGGGATATGTTTATCAGAATTTCGGTGGACCATGCTTGCCGATTTCATTAAAACGAGTGTACTGTGTTTTTATACTTTTTCATAAAAAAAAATTCGTATAAAATCAATTATAATGCACGACGGTCGCCCAGAAAGAAAAAAGGTGGAGGGGTGTTAAAAATTGAAAGGAAAAAAGTGGTCTTTTTTTTTTTCGGTGTAATAAATATGTATATGTTTTTGTTTTTCTTTTTAACAATAGTTTACAAGTAATTTTAAAATATTCAAAAATCAGGACTATCTAGCTAAATTTAAGAGAGGAAAAAAGAATGTTGAATACCCCATTATTTTTATTGGTGGTGAGGGGAGGGGTCGAATTCGGATTCTTGTGCATTAAAAAAAGAAATTCGTTCATTATTTCATTAACCCCCTCCCCAGATTTTTCATACTTTTTTTCATTTTGACTCATTCTTTCTTTTTTTTTTTCTTTGATCCATTTTTTAAATTTTCTTTTATTATTTGATTTTATTTAACTTGAGCTTTTTAATATGACAATTTCTGTATACGGGGCAATGATTTTAAGAGCAAATCAATTCTTTTTTAACTACGATCTTTGAATCAAAACGAAAATAAGAAAAAGATATGAAAGAAAAAATAATTCTCTTTAGAATCCCTTCCGTGTGAATAGGGTACAGTGAGAACGTACATTATACGTGCACGCTGAGCGTGATTTTAATGTACAGTAGCAGGCAGTTTACATAATTACATTATTAAATCATGTTTATTTAGATGAAATTGAAATTTCAAGTTTAAATTTTGAGTTTATGAAAATTTTAAGTCTAAAATTAAATTTATTAATATGTAGATATTCTATCTTCCCTCTCCCTTCTAATTGGAATGACCGCATGGGCATATCACGCTCTAATGATTTTACACCTGCCAGGTATTGACGGACCCTGTACGATTGATTGATATGTGTATACTTGTCAAAACAACGATTTCTTAATTTGGATGTTACTTTCATAGTGGGTTAGCTCAATAGACGTACAAATCGATACATGTACGAAGAAAACCAATCCGAAATTGTAATTGAATTACACCAAAGAAAAGCTGGTTATATATTATAGACTTTTCTTTATTAAAAAAAAATCGTAATGTGTAATTTATTATAAAACAAAAACACCTTTTTTTAACGATCACTTTGCATGTAATATGACCATGGTGACTAATGGATCATGTATATATATTATATATAGTAATAAAGTACACACTATGCGCTTTAGCCATAAACCCGTTTACACACAAAAATGACGTCACACGGCGTAGCTAATTAAAGATCGGCAATCTTCGGAAATCTTCGGTAATGTGCTATTTTTAATAACATAATCGAGCTGTTTTGATCTTGTTAATTAGGGGCTCTCATAAGGATTAAGTTTACTGATAGGTTCTATCACATTAGGTTTAAAATACCATTTGTAAATTTTAGTGACCTGTGTCCTTTAAGTGCTTTTTTGGGAGGCATTTCGCCCGTGGCCGTACGGGGAAGAGGCCAACTTTCGTTTCATATGCGAGTCGCTGAATAAGGGATAATTTCATTGGTTGGTATTTTTGTATCAGCCAATCAAAGTGCTTGTTTTATCCTCGTTGCTAGGCGCCTTGTTCGGTACACCTCTAAACGCTATTGCAACAGACGAAAGAGACAAAGTTTTCCGAAAAGTGGAATCGCAATAAAAATAGAAAATGGAAACTTGAACGATAAAAATAAAAACTGGAAACTTGGATTCTATTTATGCGTACACGGGACGCGCTCGATAGAAATCAATGGGTATTTAATGATTATAATGCGTAAAATACGCAATACGCAGGGCAAAATGAATCACTGTTATCCAATCATATTATACAGACAAAATAAGTTTTAGATAGGGCGTTTTCAATGTTATATTTTAGCGTGACGTCGCCGATTTTAACATTGAGCCTATGGAGAGCGTCACGACGTCATGGGAAAAATTAGCATGGGAAATGGCCCATCTAAAACTTGTTTTGTCTATATTGTTTGATTGGGTGTACTCACTATCATATAACATATACCAAAATTTACGACTAAGCGAGATCTATTGAATGGTATCAACTTCATTTAAATTTTTGCATCATAAGGTAGTCAAAATTGCGTTTATTCAGTTTCCGAAGTGAGCCGCGCGGACAGTAGACTGGGCCAGTGGGATGTCTCTTTGGCTCACTCGGTAGAGCGTCGGACTGAACATCAGAAGGTTGCGAGTTCAATCCCAGGTGGGAGTAGTCTCATGTTTTCTACATTACTAATCTATGCCCGTGGTAGATAATTTAGGATCCAAACTTTTCCCTTAAAAACTTTAATCTTTGTAAGCTTTCAAGGGTTGTCAGAGGTTTCGGCCCTGTGAAGTACCGATACTACGGCGGTAGTTTGCAAGTGCCGGGTCCGGCCGGGACTGGAACCCTGGCCGTCCGGGTGATAGTCAGACTCGTTGCCGAGTGAGCTAAAGGGACATCCCGATAGTTCAGTCTTAGAACTTGTATTGAACTATCTGTACCTGCAACTACCGGAAGCAACTACACCCTCCTACCTTAGTCTCATTTCTATATCCAAGCGTCTTGCGTCGCAGACCCTCCGAGAAGAGGGAGGGTTGTGATATGATAGGGAAAATTGGGGTTGTACACTGTAACTCAACATAAAATTGTCGCCATTTTGTTTTGAATTTGACTGACACTTCGCACGGAAATCCTGACGTCACAATGCGATTTTCATAGGGAAACAATGATACTGAATTCTCACAATTATTTTACGTCATGTAACCGTCATTTTTATGGGAAATCTGGTGAATCAACTACAAAAGATGAGTTTGAAAGGAGAAAATGTACGAAGCCAAGCGTTTGAGCGTATTTAACGGGGGTTTGGGGGCGGTAGCCCCCGATAAAAGTGAGTTAAGATAGTGATATATTGATCCTTTAGTTACAGAAAAGAAATATATCTGAAAAATTTTCTGAAAATCGACCTTTATTGTCCTATATAGTTCCGGTCCCCTAAACTGAACAAAGGCCTGCCTCCTCACCTGTAGATCGAGCTGGCCCACACACACCAATTATTCAACTCGTCGCCAATGAAGTAGTTTGCAGGTGCCCGGTCCGATACTCGAACACCGGCCGTACGGTTGATAGTCAGACTCGTTGCCGATTGAGCTAAAGGGACATCCGGATAGCTCAGTCTTAAAACTTGTACTGAACTATCGGTACCTGCAACTACCGGAAGCCACTACACCTGCAAAAAAAGACATAGCAGCAAATTTCAGGTTACATGTATGAAATTTGAGACTATTCGTAATACTAACTTGTGGGGTTTTTTTTAATTTTCAGAAGAGGCAGTTTACATTATCTGTCCATTAGAGATACCGTAGTTCTATAATATATAACCTCGCTGCGAGACGCTGGAACGTCAGCAGCATAAAAAAGAGTACTGGAGTCTCGAAAACAGGACTACAGATACAGAAGTTTTATTTAGTGTCAATCATTGAAAACAAACGACATAAGCTCTGAAGAGCTTGTATTTCGACAAGCATAAATAAAAATGAACAAACAACAAATAAATATCACAGGCATGCACATAACAATAAAACACAGATAAAGCTAAGACAATTTTTACATTAAAAGCACTAAGTATCAAAATTAATGAATTAATAGATAAATAAAAAAAGAATTCATGAAAAATTTGGAGAGTAATCAGGAGAAATCAAACAAGCGAAAAACGCCAAAATTAGACTTGATTTACAATTTTTCAATAACTATCAAATACTGCATGTACATGTTTATGTAGGGAAAAACTACCCGGTAGCTGCTGACGCTATGTTTGCGGACGGTAAATGCTGATTTACAGTCACAAGCTGAGTTTTTCTGGCAACGCGTTAGTGGAGCCAGAAAAACGGATGTTTGCATGTAAAATGATACTAAAATCAGCATTTACCGTCTGCAAACATAACGTCAGTATCTAGTTATTCCCATTCGAATGCAATCTATATTTTTGTGAATATAAAGCAAAATGTGATGTTAGCAACATCAACATAATGAAATCTATTGTTGATCTAAGGATCAATGATACCCCCGCCTGGCATATTTTACATATAAGCAATGTATAAAAAGTTTGAAGGTACAAAATTTAACACAAAATTGAGGAACATGACCCTTTATTTGAACTTGACCTGTATTTCTAAATGTAAAGCTATATCTAAGAAATGAAATTCATATATTCCCTGTTACAGTTTTCATTTAAATGTCAGATAAACACAAAATATTGATTTTTTCCAAGTTTGAAGGGGCACAACTCTGTATAAAATTGAACTAAATTGTATATTCAAACCTAACCTGTAATTTTTGGTATAATAGCTACACTCAAGAAATGAATTTATTATCTGTAACACTTGTCCCTCTAATGTCCAGAAACCACAAAATTTTAAATTTGTCTAAGTTTCAAGGGGCATAACTCTGCACGTAATTGAGGTACATGATGTATATTTGAGGCTGACCTGTATTTCTTGGTGTGAAAGGTATATGCAAGGAATGAATAGATTATTTGTATCAGTTTTCCTTTAAATGTCTGGAAACCACAAAATTGTGAATTTTTCTAAGTGTCATGGGGCATAACACTGCACGTAATTGAGGGACATGACCATACCTGTCAACTTTTTTCAGACAAAAGAGGGTCAGTGACCCTCTTTGGGAAATGAAAAAGAGGGTCATAGCGCGCGAACCAAAATCGCGACCTTTTGCTTGTGTCATTATGAATAAATTTTAACCCCCCCCCTAAAAATACATGTCAGGTCAGTAAAGTTCATTTTACTGTAAGACATGTAAAGCATATAAATATTTATTTAAATTGTAATACTGCATAATCATGATATTGTAGTACATGTGTAAAATTTTAGGACTTCATTAATCAAGGCCTGAAGGTTCATAGTTGAATTTGTTAGGCTAGATAATATATTTTTATTTAGTTATTGCTATACCATGATGAAGATTTTATGTGAAATGAACTCTACATTTCACTGCTTGAATTGTTGTAAACACTATAAAGGTAAAAAAGCGGGACTGACCCGCCGAAATCGGGTCAGTTGACAGGTAAGGACATGACTCATATTCCAAGTATTTCTTGGTGTAATAGCTATATTCAAGAAATGAATTGATTATCTGTAACGGTTTTCCTTTAAATGTCTGGAAACCACAAAATGTTGAATTTTTCTAAGTTTCAAGGGGCATAACTCTACACAAAATTGAGGGACATGACCTATATATGAACTTGACCTGTATTTTTTGGTGTAAATGCTATATGGAAGAAATGAATTGATTATCTGTAACGGTTTTCCTTCAAATGTCCGGAAACCACAAAATTTTGAATTTATCCAAGTTTCAAGGGGCATAACTCTGCACAAAATTGAGGGGTATGACCCATATTCGAACCTGACCCGTATTTCTTGGTGTAAGAGCTATATCCAAGAAATGAATTGATCATCCCATACCAGGTCACTAGATGACTAGGTAACTAATAGTTCTGTCAAGTTGACGGAAGGGATTCAATCCCGTTGCGGGTACTCACTCTTCTTCCTGTGAATGAAGAAAGCACCACACACTGCATTGTGCCACACTTTTCAAAGTGAAATAAGTGCTTAACTCCACCACAATTTTCTGTGATTTTTCAATCCAAATTAGAAAAAAGTCAAAGAAAGATAATCAGACATTTCATGGGTCATTTACATGGATATTGGATATTGTCTTCAGTTCTCAACAATGTCTTTAATCAATTTAACCTTTTTTTCCAGTACTAGCAATTCTAAGATGAACAACATTCTTGGTGAGATCAGTGAGAATGCCAAGATGGGCCGAGAGAATGCGTTGTTTGGTAATTACGACACGTCACTGGTATATTACCAGGGAGTTATACAGCAAATACAGAGATTACTGTCTACAACAAAGGAACCTGATAAACGACGTCAGTGGATGGAGGTATTGTACACTTTGTTTCTTTATTAATTAATGTATTGTCGTAAATTACATGTATATTTTGTTTCTATATTACTGAATGGGCCGCCAAAGCCATTTTCACATTTTATATGTTCAGCTTGGATCTTTAAAAGTACCACATGCCTTATTGTGTGAAATGTACCTGAATACATGCGACATATGTGTATTTGTGGTACATGTACTTGCTTTTATGCACATATATGTTTCATACATGCAAGTAGAAAGAAGACACCAACATCATTGACTTAACAATGTACATTATTGATTTACATTATAGGTCAGAGATATGATAACGACAGAATATGAGCAGATCAAGGAGATATCGGAGACACTGTCCAGCTTTAAGAGCTCCGCCCCTCGGGCCCATCACGTCCCTGATCAGGACTTCGGCAGCCCCTTTGGTGGGGACTATTATTCTAAACATGAGGAGCCGACGAGAGACCCGGATGTCTGGCCTCCACCTACACCATCAGAATCTAGGTACAATAGAAATTGTTATAGATAATACATACATGTATACTGAATTCTTAGAAATATGAATAAATTATTTTTCAGTTTAAAAATTCTTTCTTGACCATTGATGAGAACTTAAGCTTTTGGAAATAAGTATAGTTTAGAATATCATATTTAACACTTGTTTAGTGTTGTTTAAAATATGTTTTTATACATTTTACAGACCCTCCCCAAACATACGAGGGGGAGCACCAAACAAGAACATGAGGAGACCAGAGCCCCAGAGAGGGAGGGCTCCTCCCAGCAGACCAGCACCAGGGAGGGGGAGACCAGGAGGGGGAAATTATGGTGGTAACTATGGTAGGGACAGACCTGGACAAGGAAATAAAGACAAAAACAAAAAGGTGGGTGTAGATTTATGTCTATGCTTAGAAACCTATATCCCCTTCTCCGGCTTGGGCAAATGATGGAGGAATAATTTACTGGAAACATTCAGAACATTTCAACTCCATTGTAAGCACTGAAGTTTAGTATAATTTATGATGACAAGTCTGATAAAATATATGTATAAGAAATGAAAAAAAAAGTAATATAACAAAATTATGGTAAGAATGTAAACATTTACAAACAACAACAACAATAATTTTAAGTAACGTTTTGAAACCTTCAATCAACATGAAATTCTTTCATATAATTTGTGTATACATGTCTGATGTTTTATAGCAAGGAGAAGATGGTGAGAAGAAGTTTGATCCGACAGGCTATGATAAGGACTTAGTAGAAAATCTAGAGAGAGATATAGTACAGAAAAATCCTAATGTTAGTTGGTAAGTGTGATATATCCATTTTGCTTGAAAACTTAGTATCTAACTCTTCAAGACATTTCACTGTGTGATGCTTTTATAATCCTAACTGGTAATTTCATTGAACTGCTGTGGCTTGCACGATTGGTTATCAGTCCATGTGCAGAAAAGTCAGAAACCTTGTAGTTGTACATTACATACATGTAATTTATTGAATACACATGATGAAATCTTCAACATAATGCATCATAGATGGCAGTAAAACAAAGCTTGTACACAGAAGATTTCGTTAAACATAGTAACTTTGAAATACATGCATTCATATTTTCCGTATTTTTTCAGGGATGATATAGCAGATTTAGTAGAAGCCAAGGCATTACTAAAAGAAGCTGTTGTTTTACCACTAGTCATTCCTGACTTCTTCAAGGGCATTAGGCGACCATGGAGAGTAAGTTATAGTGTTCTCAAATGCATGGAATGATACCTTCTTATCGATATCATATGTAAATTGTCATTTAAAGGAAAGAATTTCATCTGTTCATAACATTCTCAATAGAATGGGAAGAAACTTGCATATCCAAAGTTGCTGTTTGTACAAGTTAATTGCTCTATCTTTGCGTAGTACAGCTTTTCCATAAAATTTTCTCATTCAATGAGTATTAATTAATTGTAGATCATACTGTAAGAGAATAGGTTTCTAGATTCTGCTTTATTACATTTGAGATGTTTTTATGTGACAAGAAATTTCCTCTTTTTGATGGCTTTTACAATCATGGATACATGTATAAGTAAAGACATGTAGAATAGGGGCAATACTTAAAGCTGTCATTCTATTTCTGATAAGCTGATAGGAATGGACTTACTCTTCATAAACATATTTATTTCCTATTTTGGATGGTATGTAAGATAAACTTTTGTGACATCATCAAATACAATGGAAACCAGTGTCAAAGGCAGGGAAATATTATTACTGAAGTGACTTTTCTGTTGAACATTTATGATATCATAATGATGATATGTCAGATAATGCTTTATAAAAAATGGATATTAATATATTTAGGTCCAGTTAGCTGAGAAGTTAGGTTCACGTTTATCTAACAATTCCCTAGGGAAAATGCTGTTTAATTTCTTATGCTGTAGGGTGTGTTAATGGTTGGTCCGCCAGGCACAGGCAAAACTTTGCTGGCAAAAGCAGTAGCGACAGAATGCGGCACTACTTTCTTTAATGTCTCTTCATCCACACTTACTTCCAAATATAGAGGCGAATCTGAAAAGTTAGTCAGACTTCTATTTGAAATGGTAAGCTCCCATTATAAATGTTCAGTCAAATTGAGTTGCATGCCCTTGTTTTCTACTCTTACCACTAGGGGGTGCTGATGGTTGGGCCACCTGGCACTGGCAAGACGATGCTGGCAAAAGCAGTGGCAACTGAATGTGGCACCACATTTTTTAACGTTTCTTCGTCAACTCTAACCTCTAAATACCATGGCGAGTCCGAAAAATTAGTGCGGATTTTGTTTGAGATGGTAGGTTATATCTGGAAACCACCAGTGTTTTGATGGTAAAATGCTTATGTATTATCCTATACCTTTCTCACTTTTATGTTTTGATTGCTAGTATATCGTGCATGCTTCACTAACTGTACACATTTAAAGAGAGAGGAAAAAAACCCCAAGTTTGAAGTATTTCCATGACTCCATTATTTGTATAACAAAAATCATTAAAATGTCCATTACTTTTATTACTGGATATTTCATTCATTTACTCAGCATGCTTAGAGTGATATGAAATTTTACCCAATGAAATCATTGAATTCTGCTAAGTTAAGTAAAGGTTAAGCCCAAAAGTTCAGAAGATGACTCATTGAGTAAAATTTCATACAGTTATTTATTCCCAAGCAATGAAAATTCTATATGTCTGCAAAATGAACAAATCTGATGGATGTAAAATGTCCGTGTATTGAACAAGTATTTGATCTGCACACTTTCCAATAAACTATTTAGTGAGGTCAAGAAACGGACTTCATTAGCTTACCCAAGCACTACCTTATGATTGATGCTTCATACAATATCCAGCACTAGCTCCTTGCCGATCTTTTTATACAAACGAGCAGAACATTATACAATTATTGACTTTTATTTCGGTCTACTTGTGACTATACAGACCTTCAGCCTCGGTCAACCAATACCTGACCAGTTCTGTATAGTCACAAGTAGACCGAAATCAAATGTCAATAACTCCTTTATTAAATTATCAGGATTTGTTAACATTTGCTTTCTAATGATACGCGAAGTAAAAAAAAATCAACGCACACGCTGGTTATCATTACGTCACTGAATCCCGAATAGACTGCTTTTGAGGGTCAGAGGTCAACTCACTCTGAGGTACACTCTATCAAACAGCATCTCCACCAATCAGAAATAAGTAAAATCATCAATAATTCCTGATCATTTAATAATATTTAATACGGAAGTAATGAGGGTTGTTTCTTATGTCAGTAGATCACAAGTACATACATGTATGTGTCATTAGTAAAGTTCATCAGCGATGTGTTTGTACACAAAAAGTATAACTGTTATGAAGTAATATTGATACAAATTAAAATATTAAATGTATCACATAGGCAGACCGAAAGACCCTTCTTCCTTAGCAAAAAAGCAATTATTTGATGATCTTCCATAATGCAATAAATGTGAATGTGGCTACAATATGTTCAGTATAGACTTTTAAACCAAGTTACAGTTTTGTGGAATAAATTTTCAGTGGGAAAATATGGGAATTATGTGACCAGAATGCTTGAAGCTAATTGGATGACACTAATCTGAGGGTAGTTTGATGATATTGGTTGTACTTTTCATATAGAAAAAGTGATAACAGTTAACAGAATAATTTATTGATCCACCTTTATTGGTTCTGTACTTGAAGATACATGTACATTTGTAGAATTAACAGAGTACTAGAAAGTTAAATACACTTCTAATGGTGTTATTCTGGATATTTTTATTTGGAAATTAATACCCAATATGCAAGATTGATAATTTATCTGAATGACATCTTGTGATCTAATATCTTCATGTATTTCTGTACAAAATCTTAAAATACTGAAAAGAAGTTGATCATACAGGAACAGCATTTTGCTCTCAATTTTGTTGATATATATATCTTGCACTGTGCTCCAAACAAAAAACGGAAGTCACAATTCACCCTTCTGAACGAGGAAAAAATTTGAGAAATTCCATGACGTGCAATTTCAATGATTGACGGAGGTTCGAAGCTTGTTTGTCCGAGGTAAAAGCATTGTGACGTCATGAAATTTTGCATTTTTTCCCCGCAATCGGAAGGGTAAATTTTCTTCTATATGTATTGATTTAATTAGATCTGTATGCATTAAATGTGTCGATAATTCAGTATGTGCAGCATGAGAATTAGGTAGATACATTTACATGCATGGGTGTTTTAATTTTTTAAATTCACTTTCAATTTCTAAGCATGTAATGCATTTAAAATATAATCAATGTTGTATGAGATTTTCCATTTACTTCATGATGTCATTGTTCAGATTTTCGATTGGTTTTAGTTTGCAGTCACAGAGAAGAAATGTCTTATTTTCATATACATATATTTTTCAGGCCAGATTTTATGCCCCGAGTACAATATTTATAGATGAGATAGATTCTATCTGCTCTAAGAGAGGTGGTGGACAGGAGCATGAGGCTAGTCGTAGGGTCAAGTCAGAACTGCTCACTCAGATGGATGGTAAGAATGCACTTGCTTGATGAAAATGCTTGTTTGTTATCATATACATGTACATGGAGAACTTGAAGAATTTGTTTCCAAGAAGAATTCATACATTTATTGCTTTTGCATTCAGTTGGTTAAATGCATGAACATGTACATGTATTGGTTTTTGCTATGCATGAAATTTGTTTGTGACAAATTTTGATAACTACATGATGTGTACAAGTCCCAAATATTAATGACCCGGAAAATGTTTGACCCTTTGAAACATTTTTAGCTCACCTCGACGAAGTTGAGTGAGCTTATGCTATAACCCCGCGCGTCCGCGTCCGGTTAAGAAGTTTGGGGTAGCTCAGTATATGGCAAAGTACTGATGCTACAGTAACCAAACTTGCACAAGTGATTCATATTTGGATGCCGAGGTGAACCCATGCATCAGATGCTGCATCTGACCTACATTTTCCGCTTGATTGACTTGGTTAAGAAGTTTGGGGTAGCTCAGAGTGCCTTGGTTAAGAAGTTTGGGGTAGCTCAGTATTTGGCAAAGTACTGATGCTTCAGTAACCAAACTTGCACAAGTAATTCATCTTTGGATGCTGAGGTGAACCCATGCATCAGATGCTGCATCTGACCTACATTTTCCGCTTGAGTGACTTGGTTAAGAAGTTTGGGGTAGCTCAGAGTGGCTTGGTTAAGAAGTTTGGGGTAGCTCAGTATCTGACAAAGCACTGATGCTACAGTAATCAAACTTGCACAAGTGATTCATCATGGGATGCCGAGATGGACCCATGCATCGGATGCATCATCTGATCTACTTTTTCCACTTAAGTGATTTTGCTTTTAAAAGCCAATATTGAGCAAAGTATAAGTGCTACATGTACCAAACTTGTTTATTGGATGTATCTTTGATCAAACTTTCAAAAAATGACCTTGACCTACTTTTTCCGCTTGAGTGATTTTGCCTTTAAAAGCCAATATTGAGCATAGTTTAAGTGCTACATGTACCAAACTTGCATATTGGATGTATCATTGATCAAACTTTCATAAAATGACCTTGACCTACTTTTTCCGCTTGAGTGATTTTGCCTTTAATAGCCAATATTGAGCAAAGTATAAGTGCTACATATACCAAACTTGCATATTGGATGTATCTTTGATCAAACTTTCATAAAATGACCTTGACCTACTTTTTCCGCTTGAGTGATTTTGCCTTTAATAGCCAATATTGAGCAAAGTATAAGTGCTACATATACCAAACTTGCATATTGGATGTATCTTTGATCAAACTTTCATAAAATGACCTTGACCTACTTTTTCCGCTTGAATGATTTTGCCTTTAAAAGCCAATGTACATTTACTTAGAAAATGTTTGAAATGAATTTTGCTGCCACGAGGTGAGCTTCGTAATCTGTGATTACCTATGTTTTGATATTTTTTGAAAAGGCACAAATGAAATAATGTGTCATCGTCTGATTGTATTACTATGTCATCATAAGTTATTAAGTGCATGCTGTTTGAATAGATTTGATACTTCATCAATTTATAAAATCAAGAGTATGTGTTGAAATAGATAAATAAGAACCAACTTGATAAGGAAAGTCTTGTCTTAAAGGACTAGGTGCGCTAACCCCTCATATCAGCCCTATAATTTTGACGAAAAATATTTTTGATAAACGAATTATAAATTATCACTTTTTGCAAAGTTGAATGTTTGAGAAAATACCGAGCCCTCGTAACGTCAGGCGCATGATGTATGACGTCATATTTTGACGTCATTTACCCTGAATGACGCAAAACTCAGGAAAATCATCGCATTTTATACACGAATCTTCAAAACTGATCTATGCTCCAGGCCTTGCCCACGAATTTTTTTATGCAAATTAAAAGGCCGATCAGAAATCCATGGATTGACACAAAAATATTTATGGGCAAGGCCTGGATAACCACTTGATTTTATAGTTTTGTATTGAAATATCGCTCATTTATTGATATTTTCAATGATTTCAGCGTTTTTAGACGTTTTGATCGACGTATTATTCAGTATAGGACTGTGAAATAAAAAAAAGCTTTCATGATTTGGACTCACCATACATTTGACATTTTATAAACTAGAATATTATGGATATATTAACAACTTTGAAAATAGGGCCGAAATGACAGGTTACCGCACCTACTCCTTTAACAGGTACATGTACATATATATTTATGATAACTTGCTGTTACAGGTGTGGCGGGTACCCAATCAGAGGATGGTGAGAGTAAAATTGTCATGGTACTAGCTGCTACTAACTTCCCCTGGGACTTAGATGAGGCCCTCAGGAGGAGACTGGAAAAGAGAATTTATATACCTCTTCCCACAGGTATAAATATTACACACAATATTGTACTTATTGATAAGAAAAACATCAGTCAGACAGAAATGATGGTGCTGATTTATTGTAACAATTAATGCATCCTTAGTCAGTATTGGCAGTCTTGTCCTTTATACTAGGTACATGTATGATTACTTTATCTTGTACCTTTTCTCTAAAAGTTGGACACTCTTAGTCTACAGTCATCACAAAAACTTTTTGAATCACAAGCCGAAGACAGGTTTGACTAGCTGATTGTATAGTTTGTTAAACAATTTCTACTATCCCCACAGAACTTCTATAAGCCCTGTGTGTTGTGGTAGCGAGTTTTCTTGAAGTCTAGCTGATTAGATGAAATTGAGAACTGTTTTTCTCCCATATTTACATTGATATCCTCATTATAATTCCAAAATGATAAATTTGTTATCTGCAGTAGTTGGATGGTAAGCTTCACGTACAAAGGTCATTTATAATGTCATGAAAGGTGGATGCATCAACAAAGGGAGATAAATGATCAAGAACCAGATGTGATCATTGACAAGGAAATCCAACCCTGATGTCTGAGATTTGTTTTTGTCTATGATTCTGCAAGCCTAGTCATAGTACAAGTAAATTTCGGACATTTAGGTTGGATATTCTTGTCAGTAATCACTATTGGTGATAAGTTGGTCATTTATTGATCAAAGCTATAAAGTAAACTTTGTAAGACTGCAAAAGGTGACAGGACTTCAAAATAAGTTGCTTAGTGACGGTAATTAAAGATTTTTATGTATCCAATGCTATATTTCTTTCTTTAAGCAAAAGAAAAGATTTCATATATCCAATTTTGTTTAAAACGATAGTGATAAGAATTTCTAATATGATGTTTTGTCAAATTAACAGCTAAAGGAAGAGAAGATTTACTGAAGATCAACCTAAAAGAAGTGAAACTGGCTAAAGATGTCAACCTGGCTAAAATAGCTGAGAAGTTAGAGGGTTACTCTGGTGCTGATATCACTAATGTGTGCAGGTTAGTTAAATAAGAGGGCTACTCTGGTGCAGATATCACTAATGTGTGCAAGTTAGTAAAGTTAGAGGGTTACTCTGGTGCAGATATCACTAATGTGTGCAGGTTAGTAAAGTTAGAGGATTATTCTGGTGCTGACATCTCTAAAGTGTTTAGGTAAGTGAAGTTGGAGGGTTACTCTGGTGCTGATATCACTAATGTGTGTAGGTTAGTAAAGTTAGAGGGTTACTATGGTGCAGATATCACTAATGTGTGCAGATTAGTAAAGTTAGAGGGGTACTCTGGTGCAGATATCACTAATGTGTGCAGGTTAGTAAAGTTACAGGGTTACTCTGGTGCTGATATCACTAATGTGTTTAGGTTAGTAAAGTTAGAGGGGTACTCTGGTGCTGATATCACTAATGTGTTTAGGTTAGTAAAGTTACAGGGTTACTCTGGTGCTGATAACACTAATGTGTTTAGGTTAGTAAAGTTATAGGGTTACTCTGGTGCTGATATCACTAATGTGTTTAGGTTAGTAAAGTTAGAGGGTTACTCTGGTGCTGATATCACTAATGTGTTTAGGTTAGTAAAGTTAGAGGGTTACTCTGGTGCTGATATCACTAATGTGTGTAGGTTAGTAAAGTTAGAGGGTTACTATGGTGCAGATATCACTAATGTGTGCAGATTAGTAAAGTTAGAGGGGTACTCTGGTGCAGATATCACTAATGTGTGCAGGTTAGTAAAGTTACAGGGTTACTCTGGTGCTGATATCACTAATGTGTTTAGGTTAGTAAAGTTAGAGGGTTACTCTGGTGCTGATTACACTAATGTGTTTAGGTAAGTGAAGGTAGAGGGATATTCTGGTGCTGACATCAGTTATGTGTGCATGTTAGTAAAGTAAGAGAGTTACTGTGGTGCTAACATCTCTAATGTGTTTAGGTTATTGAAGTTAAAGGGTTACTCTGGTATAAACATTTCTAATATGTTTATGTTAGCAAAGTTAGAGGGGTACTCTGGTGCAGATATCACTAATGTATGCAGGTTAGTAAAGTTAGAGGGTTACTCTGGTGCAGATATCACTAATGTGTGCAGGTTAGTAAAGTTAGAGGGGTACTCTGGTGCAGATATCACTAATGTTTGCAGGTTAGTAAAGTTAGAGGGGTACTCTGGTGCAGATATCACTAATGTGTGCAGGTAAGTAAAGTTAGATGGGTACTCTGGTGCAGATACCACCAATGTGTGCAGGTTAGTAAAGTTAGAGGGATACTCTGGTGTAGATATCACTAATGTGTGCAGGTTAGTAAAGTTAGAGGGGTACTCTGGTGCAGATATCACTAATGTGTGCAGGTTAGTAAAGTTAGAGGGATACTCTGGTGTAGATATTACGAATGTGTGCAGGTTAGTAAAGTTAGAGGGGTACTCTGGTGTTGATACATTTAATATGTGGAGGTTGGTGTGTGTTTTTTTAGCTCACCTGAGCCATAGGCTCAAGTGAGCTATTGTCATAGTGTTGCGTCTGTCGTCCGTCGTCGTCGTCGTCGTCGTCGTCCGTCGTCGTCGTCCGTCGTCGTAAACTTTTCACATTTTAAACTTCTTCTCCAGAATGGCTGAAGGGATTTTGATGAAACTTGGTAGGTATGAAGTACTCATGGTCCCCTACAAGTGTTGTTGTTTTTCGTCCGGATCTGTCAACAGGTGGCACCACCACAGCCAAAAGTAGGTCACGGGGGGTACCCTCCTTTGACAAACTTCTTCTTCAGAACCGAAGCATGTATCGACAAACCGAAAGCATCAGGATGATCTAGAGAGATGTCTTAAGAAGTGTTGTTATTTTTGGTTCCACTTCGAAGTCAAATTTTTGATGCGTTTTTGACGTCTTTTCGGACTTAGTCAGAAATGCACATTTTTGCACTATTTCTTTAAATAACTCAATAAGTGTATGATTTTACACACTCATTTACTACATATTTATCATATTTAACTTACTTAATGCTTTGATATGTATTTTATGCTTAAATTTTATTTTTTTGATTTTTTATGAATTTTTTTCTTATGTAAAAAGGAAGGGGGGGGGTGATTTTCATACATTTTCTGCTTCTTTTCTATAACCACTCTTCAGATTGTCATGACAATTTGTAGGTATGAGGTACTCATGCATGGTACCCTACAAGTGAAAGAATTTTGTCAAGATATCCACTTTTGGATTTTTAAGGAATATTTTTAAATTCTTTATACTTGTTTAGAATTTTATTTTTAAAGTCGGGAACAAGCCATTTTTTGCCGTGTAGGATCCAGATCCCAGTTATTTTTAAAGTACTTTCTTACCAAAAATAGGAGAAAAATTCTCAATTCGCACCGGCCTAAACACATTGACACTACTTTTGAATGTTTAGAAATTTTATTTGAATTACATAGAAAAAAATGCCGTAAAGATTAAAAGTACACAACTTTTTTAATATTTTTTCAAAGCCATGCACCTGGTTCTAGACCGGAATTATTCGAATTTTATGATCTGGACCTGAGGACCTATTTTCACACGTATTCTTCCACACATGTAGATGTCTCACACACTTTAAACTATATTCAAAATTTTATTTCATCTATCTAGTAAACAATCACGGGAAGACAATTCAAGATAAACATTGTGTGTATTTTCCACCAATTGTTGAAAATAATAAGAAAATAATCGGAACTATTTGACAGGACAATGACCTAGATAATGACCTGGACAATGACCTAGATAATGACCTAGCTATGCATATCTGTAGCCTGTACCCGAAGGGGATTCCCCATGTACTAATGTGATACCTTTAGTACTGCGATACATTTCAGGAGATACAGTGCAAACGGAAAAGATTTTTATACTTGGAACACTTTCGTAATGGTTATCATTGATGTACTTGGAACACTTGCATGTACTTGTTATCATATATAAAGTTTGCTCGAATTTCCTCTGTCTTAGACTCTCTTAGATGAAGTAATTTACGGACTGATTTCTTGAAGAAACGTCTAATGAGTAATCTCTTCCTCTGGATTTTGAGAATGCATAGGACATTTAATATCTGAAATTCTTGAAAATAAATAATTCAGTTCAGACTTCCTGAAATCTTCCAATGAAATGTTGGACCACAGAAAGCTGTTATTTTATTAGAGAAAATAAATTATTATTCACAACCTTAAGCCACTGTGTTCGTCATCTTGTATGTATAATATTTCTAAGAGGAACACAGAGGCCTGAGGTTGTGAATAATAAAACATTTTCTCTCATAAAACGACAGGTTCCTGTGTTAAGACATTTGGGAATTTTTATCTGTTCAAATAATAGATACATTATGAGTTTTTATCAGACCAAATAATTTTTTTGTCGGCAAATCCGATGCAACTGATACATTTCATGAACTCTCTCCGCTAACAACTTGTCCGTGTAACAGACCTATGATGAGGTAAAACAATTAGTTAACAGTAAATAACGATGTCGTAGGTCTGCTAGTTGGACAAGCTTAACAATTTCATGGGCCTTTTAATTTGTTTCAAACTGCAAAACCTAGAGAAACCACTTGAGTTGTTGAACAGCGTATGCTGAAATACAACGCTCCTTCTCGCCTGTTGAAATATGCATAGGCAAGAAGCGCCGCATTTCAGCATATTTTACTGAAAATTATTTGTTCAAGTGGCTTCACTGGGTCATGAGGTTTGATACAACAAACACTGCTTTTTAGCTCTACTGGTCTCATACCAGTCGAGCTTATGCGATCACCCTTCGTCCGGCGTCCGTCCGTCTGTCCGTCTGTCTGTCTGTCCGTCTGTCCGTAAACAATTCTTGTCCGGACAACTCCTCTGAAACTGTCAGGGATAGAAACTTAATTCTTTTTGTATTTTACTTGGTCCATGGTCTAGTTGTGCACCTGACATTTAGTTTCAGTCCCTGACTCCCAGGGTCTTAGAAAATGGGCGTGGTCATTAAATTCTATGTAATTTTGTCCGGACAGCTCTTCTATCACTATAAATGATAGAGACATAATTCTTTTTGCAATATGATGGGTCTGTAGTCTAGTTGTGCACCTGATATTTTGTTTGAGCCAATGACCCCCAGGGTCTTAGAAAAGGGTGTGGCCATTTCCATATAATCTTATGCTTACAGCGCTGACACTATAAATAATGGAGACTAAATTCTTTATGCAATATGATGGGTCTGTAATCTCGTTGTTCACCTGATATTTTGTTTGAGTCTCTGACCCCAAGGGTCTTAGAAAATGGGTGTGGTTGTTTTCTCTCTATTAAACTACATGTGATCTCATGATAGCTAATTTCCCAGAATTCATGGATAATAATTGATTGATTTATTCCAAAATATTATCGGTTTGCAGTTTAGATGTCATTACAGTATTTCACTTGAGTCCCTGTTCCCTAGGATTCTGGAAAATGGGTATATGGCTATTTTCTCTTACCCTATCTACATGCATTTAGAGTATATAAGTGACAGAAACTATAAATAAACAAAGATATTGCCATTTTACAATATTATCATAGATGAGTCTGTAATTTAGTTTTTCTCATATTTTGTTTGGGACCTGACCCAGGATTTTATCTTCAATTCTATAGAAACGCTAGGGGATAGTTTCGGAATTTCCTCTGATCAATCAATCAACATAAAAATCTTTTCTATAGTGTTTATACAGTGCAAGAAAGATATCAAATAGTCAAAATGCATGTATTTCTCACTTATTTTTTATTTGTTTAACATGTTTAAGGTGTAAGATTTTTGGGGAGAGTAGTGAGAATTTTTGTTGCAAGAGTAGAATGTCCTAAGTGATCACAGACTTGAGCTGTGCTTTCTGTTAAATGGGAACACCAGAATCACAAAGATTGGTCATTTTATCAAATAAAATAGCAATAATGCATCCTTCACATTTCCAAATGAAAGGAATTTTGTGCTTGTGTATTTTTTGGGGGGGGGGGGGGGGAGAGGGGGGAGGTAACTAGAATGTCCTAAGTGATCACAGACTGTTAAATGGGAACACCAGAATCACAAAGATTGATCATTTTATCAAATAAAATAACAGTAATGCATCCTTCACATTGCCAAATAAAAGGAATATTGTGCTTGTGTAAGTTTTTTTTGGGGGGGGGGGGAGGAGAGGGGGGAGGTAACTCTTACATCTTTCTTTCCTCATATAAATTCCTCCACTGCTTGGAGTACCACCCCCAATGGGATGTAAAACTGTGTGGTTTGATAAAATTTTCATAATGTTTACATTAAAGCAAGTGACACATGTTTTAATAGAAGATAATATAACAAGAGATGCCTTATAGACATATCTACTATGTGTTAATCAAATTTAAAAAAAAAATAAAATAAAATACTAAAATAAATTCATTTGTAAAAGCCAACTCATACAAAAATATTTCAACCCAGGAAACTTCTACCAAAATCTTCCTTTATTGCCATTTTACAATATTATCATAGATGAGTCTGAAATTTAGTTTTTCTCATATTTTATTTGGGACCTGACCCAGGATTTTATCTTCACTTCTATAGAAACACTAGGGGATAGTTTCGGAATTTCCTCTGATCAATCAATCAACTTGAAAATCTTTTCTATTATGTTTATACAGTGCAAGAAAGATAACAAACAATCAAAATGCATGTATTTCTTACTTATTTTTTTTATTGTTTAAGGTGTAAGATTTTTGGAGAGAGTAGTGAGACTTTTTGTTGCAAGAGTAGAATGTCCTAAGTGATCACGGACTTGAGCTGTGCTTTCTGATACATGGAAACACCTGAATCACAAAGATTGATCATTTTATCAAATAAAATAGCAATAATGCATCCTTCACATTGCCAAATGAAAGGTGCTTGTGTAAGTTTTATTTTGCAAAATTCCAAATTTAGTATTAATCATAGAAGTTAAATTTGTAACAGGAGAGGGAGAGATGTGACTGGACCGGGAATCGAACCCGAGATCTTCTGCTATCAGGACAGACGCTCTTACCAACTGAGCTATCTGGGCACGATGCCCGTTCCTGCCACACTCCTCTCCACCAATTTTTTAGGTTTCCATGCACTGGAAACCTCACACAAAACTCCACTTCACCTTGAGTCATTTAGTTTGGCGCCAATTCTGTAACAGGAGAGGAAAAGATGTGACCGGACCGTGAATCGAACCCGAGACCTTCTGCTATCTGGGCAGACGCTCTTACCAACTGAGCTATCTGGGTACGATACCTGTTCCTGCCATAAATTACTGGTAATGAACTTATGTTTCAGACCTTTTTGTCAATTGGACCTCGAGTCATTTTGTCCTTTTAAAATTTGACCAATCAAAAACATCATTTCAACCACATGCAGATTTAAAAAAAATTTATGGGACACCCTTATTCTGAACTGGGATATATGGTAAAAATGTTTTCTATAGAGGATCAAATATTTCATACCGGTATGTAAAAATATTTTGTATTATATTTTAATAATTAGCTTCTGTCTACATTAATACCACATTCACCCTAAAAGTTCATGTTCTTTGTTCAATATTCTATTTACATTGTTTTACATTTACTAAAAAATAGCCTAAAACCTTTTTAGGTTTTAGAACAAAATGGCCGATACTTTTTTTACTCGGTAGGCCACATGTCCTATTATATTTAATTTCAATCTGAAACTGTCTGATTACTTGATCTAAGTATTTTCACTGGTCAGTATAAGAAAGAAGGAAATATCTCTATAGAGTATCCTATGCAATACTATTTCAGCTCAAATGAGAGGTTATTTATGCCTATAGTCTTAATTTTATCAAAGGGCATATAGTGGTAGGTCTGTCTGTTCATCTGTTGGTCTATCCATCCGACTGTCAGTATATCATTCCATTCAACTAAATTCTGATGAAAGGGTATAAGATAACAGAGCTGTCATATATTGCATGTCTATGTACCTTGAGAAGGCTCACTTTTTGGAGCCAAATTTTAACCTTTGACCCCATCACTGACCTTTGACCCACATTTTTTGAAAAATAAAAACATCTGTTATTTTAGTTTTGATACATATGGTATGTTATATATACACGTTTTTAGTAATTCTCTCACATTCTAGAGAAATCTAAAATCTAAGGCACGGTCCATTTGATATTCTTGGGGGGGGGGGGGGGGGGGGGGGGGGGACTCCATTTTTTTTCGAAAAAAAAAATTTTTGCTCTGAATTTTGATGAAAAAATTAATTAGAAATTGATGGATATGCATTGGCATGTGGTTGTTGGTTCTAATAAAAAAAAAAACTTGATATACATTTATCCCGCCTCTGGCAAATTTCTTGCAATCTGATTGGTCGAGAAGAACCAAATATTATGTTGTATTATTTTACTAACAGGATATTATTTTGATATCCTGCTTCTACTAAGACGCTTTATGCTCTTGACGTCACCAAAATGCTTTAGAATATGTTGACGTAACATACACAAACCAAAAGCGATTCAGCGGGATAAATTCGTTATACAGTGTTTTACAGGGGGGATACAGAAATATATTGGGTCGATGAAAAAAGTACTTATATTAGGCAAGGTGAAGCCGAGCATTCATTCTCTTGAGTGTATATGTGCAAATCAACCAGGAGAGCTTCAGTCTCATCAGAGACTTCTGGTTTGGAAAACAAACTGGCCCAATTTCTGCACAACTCACTTGAATTGATAAATATTGGATCAAAATGATTTTAACTGTACGTTTCATGTATTTGAGATGAAATCAATACTATTCAAAAGCATAATTTATAGATTTCAGTGAATAAAGGCAAAACCGAAAAATCTTTGTTTTTTATGCCCCTGGAATAAAAGATTCGGGAGCATATAGTTTTTGGCCTGTCCGTCTGTCTGTTTGTCTGTCTGTTTTCCGAAAAACTTTAACATTGGGCATAACTTTTGAATGGAAGCTGGTGATAGAGGTTTCATATTTCACATGTGTATTCCTTGTGACAATACCTTTCCGTTGATACCAAAATTTTTGACCTCATGGCCATAACCTTGACCTTTCACGTACTTCTCAAAAACTTTAACATTGGGCATAACTTTTGAATGGTTAGTGATAGGGCTTTCATATTGTACATGTGTATTCCTTGTGACAAAATCTTTCCATTGATACCAATATTAAACTGACCTGACCTCTCACATACTTAACAGAAAATGGCGTTTATACTAACAAAGATGCCGCTGGGGGCATTCTCGTTTCACAAACACAGGATTTATAATTTCTGGCATGCTAGCTATCAATAATGAAAGGTTTTGTGTTCAATTTTAAATAAACTTAATTTATGAAATCATTTCATTGTTTTATTCTTTTTCTGCTGCACATTAATGTGGAATGTTACAATATGATTTTATTTTTGATGTTGCATAATTGAACTATACTAGCTGGGCATATGACGTTGGACCACTTTATCCGTCTTTTCAAATCAGTAAAAAAGTTATAGTTATTGTTTTGAAATGTGACTATTTTTTCTTTTTTGTACTTTTAAAGGTTGTCTGAAAAAAAATAACTTCTCTGCATCCGGCAAAAATCTTTTTAGAAAGGTTGTGGGCTAAAATCCTGGTACTGGCACTATCAGTATTCAATGTCAGTATGTCAATTAGAGCGTGCATGGGTATCAGGTGAGCGTTGTGCCCCCTGGGGCTCTTGTTTTTTTTTGTTTTTGTTTTTGTTTTTTTTTTTTCAAAAAAAAAAAATCCAGAATTTAAAATAGGATCACACAGAAAAAAATCCTGGATCCGCCCATGTAACGATGTATATGTGTCAGTAAAGTTACAGGGGTACTCTGAAATCGCCATTATAATCATGAAAAATAATTTGCCAAATATTTTGTCAAATAATAATTTTTTGGAGAATTTTACTTGTTTCTGATAAGAAATTGCTGCAAATATGAAAATAAAAGCTAAATTTGAAGTAAATTTACAACAAAAGGTTCTCATTGATTAGGATAACTTTAAAACAGGTCATTGGTAAGAATTTCTTTATCCTACTCTTCGCTTTAGATTCCCAATTCTAATCAAAAGCATTGCCAATTTCCAAATTTGAGAGTCATGGGCCATTTTCCAAAATGGAGAGAAAGTGCCCCTTTGTCTTGTCTTTTCTATGTCTTAATCAAACTATTTATAACCCATATAGGGATGCAGCCATGATGTCATTCAGAAGAAGAATCAGTGGTCTCGGAGCCGAAGAAATACGGAAGATTCCGAAGGAGGAGTTAGAGCTCCCTCCGACACTGGAGGATTTTTTTGCTGCCATTCAGAAAGTGAACAAGAGTGTGTCTCAAGAAGACCTGGAAAAGTATAAGAAATGGATGGAAGAATTCGGCTCTGTGTAGACAGGACTCTGGGGAAAAATATTACAATACGACAAAATCTGATGGCGTAGGAATCTCGTAGTGCATGAAAAGCTCTTGAACTATTCCATTTATTTCTGTGATAATCATTTTCTCGTCTCACAAACACAAAACTATTGAAAGAGAGAATTTTCTTTGCTCATTTATGCCATAGAGAGCATTTTGATCTATTCCCTCCACATATATTTAATTGTACAAGATTTGAATGTGTACATGTATGATAGCATGCCAATATATATGATCTTTGATTTTCAAATAAAAATAAATTGAAAAGAAAAATTGAGTCTTAGAATTATGCTTAGAAGTGTTCACAATTAGATGCCCTTGTAAATAGGGAGTCATACCGATGTCAAGTTTTTGGTTACTTTTATGAACTAAAGAAAATGTGTACTTCTGCAACATCCTCATGAAAGGTTTGACTTGAGCCAGAGATCAAAGTTTGATGTGAAAGTAAACCTTTCTCACTGTTCAAGGTCATTGAAAATTCATGGCATCTGATTGCATTTAATGTAACAATTGTGCCCATTGGTAAACTGACAAAAGAAAAAGATACATTTGTAAATAAAAACGACAATAAGCCAGACTGTGGAGAAGGATGCATTTATAGTGTTTGATGTATTCTCATTGCTCTAAGTAATAAAATACAAAAATAAGCCTCGCTCATTTCTCTGTCTCTGTAAAGCAAGGGCATCATATAGGGATTCTGTCTCATATAGGGATTCTGTCTATCACAGGTCACTATATGACTATAACTTCCTTGATGATCTACCTTTTCAAACATGTTGACATACTGGATTGAAAGTATCATCTTGGTTGGGCTTCGTTCAATACATTACGTTGTTGAAATGCTCACTTGGTAGTTTTAGAGAAGAAATCAAAAGTTGTTTCATCAAGCCAAAGCCTCTGGTAGAAAGTCGAAATTATGTCTGTCACTTATTACACATTGGCTATAAGTATACAGATTTGAATACTGTACATGTGTAGTAATTCCAGTGAGGGGTGATGGAACTTCATTCGACGATTGCAGGTAAGAATGAGGATGTTTCTACAATGTCACCGTCAGTGGTAGAAGCAAGGACCTAAAACTTAAGTCAATGCTAGAGGAACTGCTTATCGGTATATTTTTGTTTTATACAACTTGTGTATTCTACTAAAAAGTATTGAATGAAGTTCTACTGTTTTAGGGACTTGTGAGTCAATGGTTGAGAAGAAGTCAAAAATATGTCCAAGCTCGCAAAATCATGATCTCTCAATGATTGGCATTCGTACTGGTCGTCGCACTGACATTGATTTGAAGTATGATTGGATGAATGAATACACCTCTTTCCTACTGGGTTGGTAAAATTGAGAAGTAGACATTCACAGCCAGACGGTGAATATCGGAAGAAAATTGATAAAAATACTCTAGGATTAGGGAGTAAGGTACCCCCCTCCAAAAAAGGTAGCTAAGTCCTTGCTTCGCTACAGTGGATCAGCCGAGCAATTTCAAACAGTAAATTAATCTGCGTTCATCTTAAAGGACATTACGTAAATAAGTTCTCATGGTAACAACCTCAACATACTCTACAACACACACACACAAAGTAAAGAATTAAATCTTGGAAAAAGTGAACATATGACGGTTACTGCTTATTTCCATTTTAAAGCGTATACATAGTTATCCGGGTGACAGGCAGAACCCTGCTATGTACTTGAGAGGACGAATAATGAAGCAAATAGCCCTACATGTATAACAATCTTATGTTGAATTGGTTAGTCTCTCGTCGTGTTACCCCCCCCCCCCCCCCCCGAGACAGAAACAAAAATCGCACAAAACAAAACAAAAAATATGAAAATAACAAAAACCAACCATACAACAACAAAAAGAAACTGCACGAATATCAGCATGTAGCTATAAAAAGAACATGTACAAAGCCCAAGATTGTTTACTGGACGGACCGTTTTTGATGAGTTTGTGAAAACCAAACACAAAACTTAATCAAAATTCAAAAATCGCTATTGATGGGCATAAATAACCAAGAAAACCGTTGATGGGCATAAATAACCAGGAAACCAATAGACCATTTTCGAGTTACAACTAATGACCGTTATAAACCTTCAGTTTAGTCACTGCTATGACGCACCTGCTTAGTTACGTCAAGTAGGGTTACTTCCGGTCTACCTTAGCAACGTCCACATATTGTGACATCAACGGTGTAAACTCGATCTAATCTACTCAAAATTGAAAAACTACTTTTCTTTGAATATGGAAATTATAATAATCGCTGCTTTTGTTTGTATTGACCATTAATTTGTTTACGTCATCAATGACAATGTAAATTATAAGTCATCGGATTTTTATCATTTTACTTTTTTTCAGTAATATCATATAGAGATAATTATTCTAATAAATATTGAAAAAATGAAAAACAGGAAATTCTTTGAACGGAAAATTTAAAAGTCTTACATAAAAAAATTAGAAAATGGTAACCCAACTGAATTTCTTCTTTAAAACATAACAATAATTGTGATTTAACCCCCCCCCCCCCATTTTAACGCCATTGCCTTTTTGTGCAAATATATCCCTAAGAAATTGTCAGTAAATAAAAGTTTCTAAAATTTAAATGACACTAAGTATTTCTGAAGTAATATAAGCCGCTTTCTCTTCTGAATGCATCAATTCAGTATGAAAATCGGCCGGTATTAACAGGGGTTTTTTTTTTGGGGGGGGGGGGGTTAAAACTATTTTGATAAATGGTAGCGTGTGCTATTGGTAACTTGAGAAAATAAGAAAGATACGAAAGATATGTTCCTGTACACCTTACGAAAGGCATTAAAAAAAAGATGTTCAAAATTGAAAAAAAAAATCTGAAAAACGGTACTTTGGAATAATGAAAAAACAAATTGTATATAGACAAAAAATAATGCGTGGATCTAAAACATTTTTCCAATGATGGGGTTCATCCTGGCTCTGAAGTTGTGAAATTGGGAGCGTAGAAATAGAATAATGACATCTTGAGGGGGAGGGGAGTTCAGAGCCTCAATACCCGCGCGGGTGTAAACTTCACGCAAAATAAAATGTAAATCCTATGAGACTCAAAGTTCGAGTAAACGTTTTATTTGCCGTATTCACAGACAGACCTTCTTGTATCTATTTAGTCATGATCCTTGAACATACATTTCAACTTACATCTGCCCTGCAAACTTTAAAATGAAAATTGTTCTCGTGAATCTCTGGGGGACGGAGTTCACTCCAGTCACGCCCAAGGCCTGATCAATATTTTACAAACGAGGAATGGAAAGCCGATAGAAGGAAAGGGTGGGGGGGGGGGGGGGTCAGCCAGGTAAGGAAAATATATCAGTCCTGAGTCCAAGAAGATAATTATTTCAGACATTTTTTTTTCATTCTTCATTCTTTTAGATTCTGCATGATCTTTTTCCGATTACAGAGTCACAGATACAATGTCACTGTGTATATCAATACTATCATGATATTTGATCGTCAGCAGGGTAAACCTTCGGGGGAGGGGGTACCTCTCTCCCCCTTCCCACCCCTTACCTCCCCCTCCCCTCTCCCCTCCTTTTCACCCTTCCCTTACCTCCCCTCCCGCCCCCTTTCTCCCTCCTCCCGCCCCTTTTCTCCCTCTCCCTCTCTCCCGCCCCTCCCGTTCACCCTGCCACCCCCTCACTTTCATAAGCTTTACCCGGCATCACGTCGTTGGCCGGCTGCCGGGGTACTGGGTAGATGTACAGGTCAAAATCAAACATTTAAACACCTGTCGTGTCAAATGCCTATCCCAATCTAACTGTCACAAACAATAAATTCTGTCACATACACCTGGACACGTGTCCAGAGTCTCTTGTTATGAACTTATGTCTCCTCGTAACCCCCCCCCCCCCCCCCCCCCTTTTCTGCCCATTCAACTTCTACATAGAGCATCCCCTTTGACTGATACCTTTTGCTTGAATTTTTCCAACCCCAAATCATGTAAATGGTGCACATTTATGACGCTACAATGCCATTTGGTTGCGTAAATAGTTTATTTCTTAATCGTGATCACGTTATTTTTAGACTCAAATGTAAACCGGAAGTAGGGCATCTTGACAAAACGTCGAAGCGGAGTATAATATCCGAACGTGATCGGTAACTCGAAAATGGTCTATTGATAGGCATTAATATCCAGGAGAATAACTCATGGGCATAAATTACCAGGAGAACAATTGATGGGCATTTATAACCAGGAGAACAATTAATGGACATAAATAACATTAAAAAAATGAAAATTAAAGAAAATAATGAATAAAATAAATCAATATAATTCAAATTCAAATTTGAACTTGAATTGACAAAGTGATATAATTCCTATGCCGATTCCAAACAGTGGCGGATTCAGGTGGGTGCGGAAGGGGCGTCCGCCTCCCCCCGGCACCGACCCAAAAATTTCCAAAAACAGGTATACTTTCAGTAAAAATCTGCAAAATTCGCCCCTTGACCCCCGGCAAAGGGGGGCGCTGGATCCGCCACTGCCAAAATTATATATATATATGAAATACTGTACGAAAACAGATAATTCTGAAGTAGTACGTTAAAAGTGTTTATTCGATCAAAAAAAAAAAAAAAAAAAAAAAAAAAAATCATAGGCGTTACTAGTACAATAACTTTTTTCAACGAAAACGATAGGATCCCTTTCCTTTGATCTCACTCGGCTGTCTTCACATTTTTTTTCTGGCAGACTGCGATCTATATATGGTTCTACTAAGGAATTATAGCGAGCGGAGCTCGCTGCAAAGGCCCGAAGGGCCTTTGCAAGCGAAGCTCGCCCTTATGGCAACGCGTATACACATATCTTATTCAGAAAATATGCTGAATCAAAGAATGAGAATGTACTACTATGCTTTCAAAAATTTTCGTCCCCTCACAGACAGAGTTGCTGCGGAGATGCTGGATATTGCCATTTAATTTTTTTTTTCGACTCCAAGTAGACGTATATGTTATACTCAATTTTTGTTTATAAGTTAAATTTATTGAAAACATTTTTCGTAAATCAGGTAACGATAAAGCATCAACAAGACGGCGTAACCACGGGAAATCCGACATTTCCGGTTCTAAACGAGACGTTTCGCTCTGATTGCTTTTCTCGTCTCGGGTGGTTTCGTACTGTCAGAAGTCGGAATATGTTTGTTTTTTCCTTTGTTCTTAAGTAATTTATTTTCAGCTAGCCTAAACATTATTCTTACAAATAAAAAATGAATTATAAAGAACTATATTTTTAAAGAACCATATTTTAAGCCCCCCCCCCCCCCACTTAAAAGTTCATCTGCTGGTCTAGATCAATTTTACAAATGCTTCCGTGTTTCCACTCGCCTTATACTACCTTTTTTGGCAATCATCAAACAGAAAGTTTTGTAAGATAAGATAAACCATCGTAGTGAAAATAAAAACGAAAGATCTTTTTTATTTTATATAATCGTATGTATTTTCTCTCCGCTCGCACAAATAGGCTTTGCCTTGATTCATATTAAAGAGTTTGGTCATTGGATCTACAAGTAAAACTATATAAATAATTTACGGTACCGTATTTTTTTTGTGTATAGAATTGTTATTAAGCCTTTTTCACGTAACTGCGTGACTAGCATTTTGTGGACGGCAAGTACCGACTTTCGTTACGTCACAGTTAAAGATTGATTGTCCTTGACGTCATATTGCGGGAAAAGTAGTTATTTTGCCGTCCAAAATAACTGGACCGCAGTTATGCGAAAAAGGCTATTTCCAGGATTATCTTTCTTGTCTTAGAATCCGAAAAATGACGTCATTGAAGAAAATGGCGGAGATCGGTGAGTCGGAAACTGACAGTCAACCAGGTAAACAGTGTGACAAATACTAGTGTATTTACTGACAATTACAGTATCAGTTCCTTATAAAAGAAGATAAATGACAAAGTATTTTGTACGAAAACATAAGCATACTGTACTGCGAGAGCGGTAACAAATCTCTGAATGGACTCTGTCGATTTTGACAGACAGGGATTTCATGATATATTCTCATGATTTTTCGTACACCCTTTTAATCAAATTGTTTATATAATTATTCGTACTGACTACCTTAAAAGATGCTTTACACAAGACATCTCTTTTTTGATAATCCAGACTCCACACCGTACACAATGACCTTGTTGTGGACTGGATTTATAATTTATCATGCTCAAATCAAAGTCAATCTGTCCATCTCATCCCATGGATCTGAGTCATATGAACTTGTTTACTGACCATCTTTCCTTACCTTGTTCATCATTGCCGCAATTGTGAAATACAGGGGCCAAAAGTGCACAATCAAGAGCATAAAATTCTTAGACCATGTAAAATAGAAAGCGATCAACTCGATTCTGACAAGTATTTTAAAATCATTACAGGCCTTGAAACTCGTGAAAATCTTTGGTTGTCATTCGGGCAACCTGCTTTGAATATCAGGTTGCCCGAAACCATTTTTACTTGCCCGAAATCATTGAACTGAAAAACTAAGCTGTCATTCTTTATTTCCGCTAATTTGAACATTTTACATAAATTCCATTTCTTTTTCAACAAATTCCTCATTTAACTCATCATGCTTGTGTGCCTCAGCTAGAGGACTCGTGAATCTTCAAAGATTCCAATCTCAATGATTTTCATCGTTTGACAAACTTTGCTTTAAGTTTTACTTTGCCACTCTCGATCTGTGCATAATTTACAAATCACTGAGGGCGCATCATCTTCATTGTCCCTAAACTCGATCCAGCAAAGGCCGATTCGTTTTCCAGGTCTCTTTGAGAGACCTTGGTTTAATTCCTATGACTTTCATGGTCCCTTTTTGTTGTCTTTTTAGGTTGTTCAACACATTGTATAAATATCCACTTCGCTGTTAAAAAATGATTTAACATGCAGGAAATCTACAACCGTATTATAAAATTCAGGCTGATAACGAACTGTCGTACGGAAACTTTAAACCGATCATGAAGTCTGCTATTTGAAAACTCCTAGTTTTTCTGATTCTGACTTAAAGCAAAGATGATTTAAGCTTTTTATTCATTATTTCATCAACGTAAGCATACATTGAATGTCTGAAAATAGGTCGTCAGTCGGACGAACTGGTCTCAATTCTAGGTCGTCCCACAGGTAAGTAGGTTGTTTTTGACGATCGGACGACCGCGAATTTCGAGCCCTGTCATTATGCATCCAGAGTTCAAGAAAAGTCAATTCCAACATTTTTTTTGCATTTTTGGGGAATCTCCCACTCGCACAGTTGTCAACTTTTGTTACATTGGTGTCAACTTTTGTAACATTGTTCATGTTGTTCAGGGTTTTTTTTTTATTTTGGGGAAGGTGCCTGTGCCTGTCTCATTTGGGAAAATTTGCGACATTTTGCTAAAATTGGGAAAATTTTCGAACAAATTGTCACCAAAGTATAACCCTAAAGTATCATTTATTAACACTGGTAATCTATTAATTGCTTGAACTGAACAAGGGATGAATAAAAACTTTTAAAAATGCACTTCGAAATAGGACATTTTGTGCTGATTTGCAGGTTTTGAGTCATATTTTCTCAGGTGATTTTTTCATAATTCCTCTTTGGGAATTTCAGGGTGATTTTTTGGGAAAAATAGAGGAAATTTGGCATTGGGAAGGGGCCGAAATTCAGCCCCAAAACAAGGGAAAAAAAAACCCTGTTGTTGTATTAAAAATGTAAGTTAGTCCTGGGTATTGCGAGCTAGGTATTACTGGCATATTTCCATTTAAAAATCAATCTGTGTGTTATTTGGAAGTTTATTACTACATCAACAAAATTTCAACTTGAAAATGAATTAAATTTGTGCTTGGTATTTTTGTCAGTTTGGTCAGAATTGAGTTTCTCTAGGTGAAGGCATGAAGCCCATGTGAATTAAAAGGTGCTGGACTATATTGTCTTGATATATAATGTCATGTTTAATATGTGATCCCCTCTGGGGAGTGCTCCGATAAGCGGAGGGTCATACCAAGGAAGAAGAAGAAGAAGAAGCTGATGTCACATTCATAGACAATCAGTATGATTAGGCATAGGCTTCTACCACTAAACTAAATCACATGTACATGTACCTTTGATATTGAAAGTCAAGTAATTTAGGTCAAGAAAATATACAGTGATGGGAAATCAATAAGGCCATACCAAATTAATTAAATGTTCTTTGGATTTCCCGCACCATATTTTACAAAATTCAAAAAATGATATTATAAAAATAAAATGCTCGCCCGCACTACGAAATTTCTGGCTCAAGATGTTTTTAGGGTCGGTTCTGACTTCTGCAAATCTTAAAGCTTCTAAAAGTCTGAGATTGTGCAAATTTCGAAGAAAATGATACTTCTTGTGTTTGAAAAATTATGTTGGGAGCAAATTTGTTGTCCCATCGAAAGTCAAGGAGGGGGGAATGTTCAAAAATCTTTTCCGTAGAGCTATGTGCCAGGCTTCCTAGTCACCAGGTTTCTATGGGGATTCCTTTTTGAGTACGAAAAACATCAGGAATGTATTACTGGGGTAATCTATATCAAAAATGAAATTATTTTACTCGCCTGCACCTTAAAAACTGCAATACTTAAGAAAATAAAATAATTATATTTTCGCCCGCTCGCACCCTTTTTTCACAAGAAAATCCAAAGAAAATTTAATTAATTTGGTATGGCCTAAGAGGAAAAAGTTGAAGAAAATAGGGTGAAGGAATCAACTGTTTTTAGATGTTCTATGTTGGATAAAAGGTGCAATGCATTTTCAAGTTTTCTGTTGAAGCATAGAGCATAGTTGTGTGTTTGGAATACTGTAAAAGATTTGAATGTTTACAAAATTGGCAAGAAGAAAAAAATTTTGAACAAAGGGGTTATGAGTACAGGGGCATCGACACCAGCGGCCATTTTCACAAAAATACTTATGATAAACTTGAGGATTTGTCGTAACTTTCAATTCATCATATCTCAGTCAAATTAATCACAATACTCAAACAGTTTTGATTTTCTTTCTTTAACTACTGAAACATCCAAAATGTGGCATAAGATTTAAATATTGAATATAGATTTTTAGAAATATATATACTTGAAAGTTACAACAAATTCTCAAATTTATCGTAAGTATTTTTGTGAAAATGCCGCAGGTCCACAACTGCCTGTGATCTGAGTTTGCTAATAGTATTGATAAATGGAAGAATCTTTCATTTCACAAACTACTGCCAAATTACTCAGATAACACTGGAGGGGACTATACGTTTCCACTTTGCCTGTCTGTCTTTCTGTCTGCAAACTGTCTCTGCCTGTATGTTTATCCATCTGCCTGTCCTTCTTTCTCTGTCATTGTTACCATGGTTACAGATATTTAGATGAAATTTCCTTGCACTAATAATAGCTGACAGATGAAGGACACAAATTGCTTAAGCAATACTCAGTATCAGTATGCTGGTACATTGTACATTGTATTCCAGTTGAATAATTCTGGTACGTGTTGTTAGGGGATAGATGTCTCAACAGGGCTAATACATGCAACTTGCCTTTATAAGAGAATTGGCTGTTGGATGAAAAAGAGCCTATATCATTTATATCTTAACTGAAGCAGATATCATATCAGGTTCATGAAGACATGATCAAGATTGACTACGGTTGTTTTTGACCTACTTTTATAGGATTTATTGCCCTTTTAATGAAATTGGTGTACCAGTTTGTTCTGTTACTCTTATTTAATAATTTATACACCAGCTGTATGACTAGGAAGACTTCTGTGTATGTGAGTATGTGGGAGGGTTGTGCACAAGTAATCTAGATAACCACAAAATCTGTTATCTTATCACTGACAGCAATCCAAAGTAAGCACAGTATGCACACTGGTCTTCTTCAATTTATGTGATGTCATTGGTGTTTAATGTTTTGGTATGTCTGTTCTGATTGTAGGACAGTTCTGTGTGGATGTCATTGTGTCTCGTTGTCCCTGCTGATTGTACCGGTAGGACAGTTCTGTGTGTCTTTTTGTCCCTGTTAATTGTAGGACAGTTCTGTGTGGGTGTCATTGTGTCTTGTTGTCCCTGTTGATTGTAGGACAGTTCTGTGTAGGTGTTGTTGTGACTTGTTATCCCTGTTGATTGTAGGACAGTTCTGTGGGTGTCATTGTGTCTTGTTGTCCCTGTTGATTGTAGGACAGTTCTGTGTAGGTGTTGTTGTGTCTTGTCCCTGCTGATTGTAGAACAGTTCTCTGGGTGCTGTTGTGTCTTGTTGTCCATTTTGATTGTACCTCGTGTAGGACAGTGTGTGTGGGTGTCGTTGTGTCTTGTCCCTGCTGATTGTAGGACAGTTCTCTGTGGGTGTGTCGTTGTGTCTTTTTGTCCCTGTTGATTGTAGGACAGTTCTCTGTGGGTGTCGTTGTGTCTTGTTGTCCCTGCTGATTATAGGACAGTTCTCTTTGGGTGTTGTTGTGTCTCGTCCCTTTTGATTGTAGAACAGTGTGTGTGGGTGTCGATGTGTCTTGTTGTCCCTGCATATTGTAGTACACTTCTGGTGGGTGTTGTTGTGTCTTGTTGTCCCTGCTGATTGTAGTACAGTTCTGGTGGGTGTTGTTGTGTCTTGTTGTCCCTGCTGATTGTAGGACAGTTCTCTGTGGGTGTTGTTGTCTTGTTGTACCTGTTGATTGTAGGTCAGTTCTGTGTGGGTGTTGTAGTGTATTGTTGTCCCTGCTGATTGTAGGACAGTTCTGTGTGGGTGTTGTTGTGTCTTGTTGTCCCTGCTGATTGTAGGACAGTTCTGTGTGGGTGTCGTTGTGTTTTTTTGTCCCTGCTGATTGTAGGACAGTTCTGTGTGGGTGTTGTTGTGTCTTGTTGTCCCTGCTTATTGTAGGACAGTTCTGTGTGGGTGTTGTTGTGTCTTGTTGTCCCTGCTGATTGTAGGACAGTTCTGATGGGTGTTGTTGTGTCTTGTTGTCCCTGCTGATTGTAGGACAGTTCTGTGTGGGTGTCGTTGTGTATTTTTGTCCCTGTTGATTGTAGGACAGTTCTGGTGGGTGTCGTTGTGTCTTTTTGTCCCTGTTGATTGTAGGTCAGTTCTGTGTGGATGTTGTTGTGTCTTGTTGTCCCTGCTGATTGTAGAACAGTTCTGTGTGGGTGTTGTTGTCTTGTTGTCCCTGTTGATTGTAGGACAGTTCTCTGTGGGTGTCGATGTGTCTTGTTGTCCCTGTTGATTGTAGGACAGTGTTTGTGGGTGTCGTCGTGTCTTGTCATCTGTTGTTTGTGTTAGAATAGCTATGTCTAATGTTCATGTGGGTGTGTTCTGCTGTTGTCAGTGCATGGTAGTGTGGATGGAGATGTCCTCCATATTTTGTGTACAGATATTTTAGCCAATTTAAAACTACTATAGATTTTAAAGGATGAAGATATGTCTTTACTCATAAGTTTGCTGTCTGAGGAATTTAAGAACAACTTGAAATAAGGGCCAAACTCAAAACTTTCACTGTTATCAATGGAAACTAGTTAAGCTATGATTGTATCAAATTTCTTCTTGGTACATTTATCTCCATTTACATGTATCTCCATTTATTGCAGAAATGAAGTCTGTACAGAAAGACAGACTCTTTCATAGGCAGACAGACAGAATGAGATGACATAATAATCCCATTAGGCTTTTTGCTGGTAGGGACTATAAAGTACAAAGAAAATCATTTTGGGTTCAGAGGAAGGCTTCAGATTCCTAGTAGTAGTCTCCCTATAGAGTTACATGTGAACTTTGTGACATTATCAAGTACTTCTGACATACAAAGACAAATCTGTCACTTTGTGTGCCTTTATAATTATAGTTTTTTTTGTCTTTAGTATTTTATGTTCTTTGTCTGCGAGACATTAATTTTCTGGGCTGTCTGTATTGATTCTCCTTAATGTCAGGTAGAATTAAGTTCTTTAATCACGTAATTAGAATACAGCATCTAGGAAAATGTCCGGACGGTCGACTTTATATTGTAGTTAAGGTGTTTTATGGTTATTGTGACCGATTAAAGCAATGATGTAGCATTGTCTGATCATCCTCCTCACCTATATAATCAGACTGATCGGTAGGACTGTCTGTTTGTCACTGTAAGGTAGGACTGTCCTGTTTGTCACTGTAAGGTTTTTACAGTCCCTGGGGTGGGAATAAAAACAGCACTACTGATGGTACCAACTGGTTTGTTTTGTTAAGTTAATAGTGTATGAAGTTAATCATGCAGTGTATTGATTTGACATGAAACAACACCTTGTATTACGGTTGGCTTGATATTTCTTTGATCTTGTAAAGCCCGAGGGTGGTGACAAAAACAACGTACTGTATTGTAATCCATTAATGATGAGGAGAATAAAAGCCTTTGTAGATACATTGTATTGTCAATTAGTACTGTTCAAGTGTTAGATTCTAGGATCAAATTACAAAAGTGTTAAAACTGTTTTGTTATATATTTATACATTTCTCCTTTTTCAATTGATTTTATGGAAATTTCTTTGTTGAATATCATTCCTCTCTTCATCTTTAAGTGAGAGCTTCAGATTCAAACCTACAGATATGAGGGCTGGTTGATATGTTGTGAGCCTTGTATATTTAAGGATTTAAATTTTATCAGACATTTTGCATTATTTTTCTACATAATCCCCTTCAGTATCTATACACTTTTGCAACCAGTGTTTAAGGGCCTCAATACCGTGTCACATAACTTTCAGCCTTTCAAAAGTTATGGCTAGGGTTAAAGTTTTTCAAAAGTAGGTCAAAATCCAAGGTCAAAAAGTAAAAAACATGGTACCCATGGAAATGTGAAATATGAAAGCATAATCTCTTACCATGCTTACCTTTCTTACTGTTTTGAAGTTATGACTATGATTGAAGTTTTCAGCAGGTCATCGTCAAACGTCAAGGTCAATAGATAAACAAATTTGTTACCCAATGTCTCAATGAATACAATGTACATGCATAGAGTTGAATCTAAACTCACACGTTAAATATGAAAGCCATGTTGCTTACGTGTACCTTTCAGAAGTTATGACCAAGGTTAAGTTTTTCAAAAGTTGATCAAACTCCAAGATCAAGGTCACAAGGTTAAAAAAGTTGGTGTCCATTGGAAGGTTTTGTCACAAGACATGACTTACTATTTAGCAATTATGAGTGAGTTTATGACCAAAGTTAGAGTTTTGTGAACAAATGGACAAACATTCACACGGTATTAGGTACAATTGTCTTGAGAAAATGACATACAGACAGACTTGGCATAATAAATGACCAGGCCACAAAACTGAACAACCTAGGGCCTTTACTTGTGTATTTACATTTCATACCGGTAGTCATATTCATAAATTGAAAAACCTGGTTAATTGTATTTTGGATGTGTTAGTATTTCTCTTTTAGTTATAATAATGTTTTGTGAATGGTAAATTGATGCTCAAGGTCACATTAATGTTTTTCCCTTTTCATTCCTCTCTGTTTGTAAAAGCTCATTGTATCCATAATACAAATATATATACTTCGGTATTTATTTAGCATTAATATAGATGATGGAGCGCATAATTTTAACTTTTAACCTTTCATTCCTATATTTATTAATTAGCACATCGTAAGATCAATAGAAATTCTGTACCAATATACATAAAAGGTACAAAAAGTTGAATCCAATAACTGATTTCTCCACCCATTTAGCTTCTCTTTGTTGTGCTCATTGATAAAAGTTAATTGATACGGTCGTTTCCTGTACTCTGCCATATTTGTCACTAAGGTCGATTGATACTATATCTGAGCTAATAGTACCGGATGATACTTGATGTAGGTAATACGCTGTGTTATCAGACCCCGGCAGGCTCACACTTCCTTAATGGTGTGGGGATAAGGTGGAGAGCCCTCTAGAGGTGGTGACTTTGCCACACTTATATGGTATGCCTGAGATAATGAGGCGGAACAAGATGATGATAGCGGTGTTTGCACTTTCTCTTTGAATAGAGGGGTCAAGTTTCTAATTTGTTTCATTCCACAAATGTTTGTTTATTTGTAGAGATTTTATCCCAATATTATTATACTCTCAGTGTATCGGTGGAAAGGGGAGAAAGGTGTCATTCTTTTATATGTATTGATTTACCTGTATCAACTTTTATCTGTTTTACATATCTTTACTCGGATTTCAAATCTGTCACTCTGTATCTTTCAGAAAAAGTCATCAATGAATTTTGGTTTCCCTCATCGATATAGGCCCTCCAAAATCCAAGCTTGTACTTTGGATTCATTGAAAAATGATATAACCATGTAAAAAACAATTAATGTAAAACGAAATCAACATTTATCACCGCATCATGAGATAATGATATCAGTAAATGACTATAGGGGGAAGTGACCTTGCATATTTTGTACAATAATGTTGAAGTCGATGAGGTGAGATACGACTATACAATATATAACATAACATAGATACGTGGGATTCCAGCTTCATTCTCACCTGCCTCTGAGGGTTATGTAATCTTTATTACCGTCTACCGATTGAGAAATTGGCACAGGTAGAGAGAGAGAGAGCAGATCTCCGGTAGTATCATCGTAATATATTTATGTTTCCTTCATAACTTCCACTCCGCCCTTGTGTATGATGTCTATACTACCGTCTTTGATTGTTTACCCGTCTGTTTACGTATTTCAGTTGTAATATTTACCAAAACACCAATATTTTATTGCTTTGTGGTACTTGGTGGACGGAGATTGACCAGTAGTAAGATTGTAGTGGTGATAGATCGCCGTACAGAGGGATTACGTTAAGATCTGTGCCCCGTGGGAGAAACAATCGTCACGGGGGCTTGTTATTTTTACGCATCTCCCACACTCGTCCTGGTTATAGAAGTATGGATTTTCTCACCAAGCTTGTGTTTTATAGATGATAAGTTGGAAGGACCTGTCTTGTCACCTGATCAATACACCAGTCACAGGTCCCCTCCCCGTGTATGTACCACCATCCCAGTCTGATTACATCACATTAGTTGTTTGACGTCTCTCAGGTGACAGGTAGTTTACTCTGCAGTGCTTGCAGCATAGATTCTGACTTCAGATTGTGCACGGATTTGTTTTAATGAAATTGCCTATGTAAAGAGTGATTATCGACTTTTTGGAGGAATTATTTTCCTTATAAAGTGGATTGTTGTTCCATATTTTTCGTGTTGAAGGAATTATGGTGTTGGTCACAAATGTTAAAGGTTTGTATAAAAATGACAGCAGTGAAAATATGTACGAGAGAAAATGATTTTCGTCTTTTGTTTTAGTAACTGTCATTGAACGTCTTTGAAAACGTCTGATTCATCCAAACTCAATTATCTTCATGAGTTTAGGGTTTTTCGTGTGACAGTTTATCGAATCGTATTAATTTTAATGAACTCATCCCATTTTGAATAGGTTGTAAAATAATATAAGCATGATAAGAGAACTGTGTGTTGTTTTGGTTGACTTGTTCTATATTGCTTGTAAGCCTATCCTTTCCACAATTACGAGAGATGTCAAGTATTTTATTACTAAATATTACATTTATTAGCATATGTAGCGACAGGATTTTCTGGATTTTTTTTTCAAAAAAAAGAAAGAAAGAAAAAAAAAAACAAAAAACAAAGGGGAGGGGGTGATGGCGGATCTACATTTCATAAATATAGATGGCGGATCTACATTTCATAAATATAAAGCTGAATGAGTTGATTGTATGCTTCCGTATTTAAATTACGAGCTTTGTAAGTTATAAGGATATTTATACTATATAACAAAGACTTAGTAAACTATATACCAGCAACATTAATAGCACGTGAATTGTTGAGCATTTAATATTTCAATCATTTTATGTTGAGAGTATTATTGACTTAAGTCCCCAGCCCTCTGGATGTAACTTATTAAAACTTCATAATCAAATGTCATTGAGTGGCAAAGATTAGTGTCCTTCTTTAATTCTGCTTTTAAAATGTGTCTATTCAACAATATTTGTAGTGAAGAATTTACAGTTCGGAATCTCTAAGGTCAGGTTAGACACTAATTTAGTAGTACATTGTAATTGCTTTTAAAGTTAAAGGAATGTGTAGATAATGATTTGATTATTAGAGTAAGTGGACTATAGTAAGGAAACGAAACTTGATACATTCTGCATGTTCAAACTTCAACTCAGATTGTATGCTATGTACTTGAAAGTGACAAAAAAAAAAAAAAAAAAAAAAGAGGGGGGGGGGGGGGGGGGGGGAGGGCTGATTGTAGAAATGGGTCGTTGCTGTATAGACCTTGAGTATAATGTACTATAGTTGTACCAACTTTATAACAACTGAGCTACATGTGTGCTCGATATACCTAATGATATTTTCTATTTCAGTTTTCAATCAATGATTCAATGACTTGAACATGTCTGCAGAACTTGATAAATTGAATATTGAGTAAATGTGCATCAGAACTTAATTAAATTGCATCTTGATATGGTGACGCAGAATGACAAAGTCTTTATTAAAACCATCCTCCCACAAAAATCCTTTGTTAAAGTAGAAAAAAAGAATCCCCGATTCCCTATTCTAATTTCAGGCTACACACGCCTGTCGTCTGCTCGCTGTCCTAATTTATTTGGATGCTAGAATTCACTTTGTAAAATTGGCTTCCCTAATTTACCGATGTCTGCAATTAACTCTCGCGAATACAAAAGTTTGACAAACCGTTGCCTTGGTTACTGATTTCCACCTTTGCAGGAATCCCAGAAACAGATTTAATTAGGCACTTATGCTGATTTTCATGGACAGGTAAATTAGTGAAATCTGATCAAATTATTTTACCGGAGTTTTTGCCGTCTGTCATGAAGAGGACGTTTTGTCTCTAACGAGGTTCTGATTGTGGTTAAGATTTTCTGCCTTTGTTGTCCTCTCGACTTGGACTTGCAGCAAATCGCTCTGTCAACATTTAGGCGATACTTTAATTCCTAAAAGCATTCACTCTTTGGCAAAAAAAACAAAACAAAACAAAAACAATCCTTGTATGTGTTGTTTCATCTGAGTTACATGTATGTAGACGACTTTTCAGTTTATGAAATCGAATTTTGCATGCATCCTTATATAAAATGTACATGTTCATTGTATCAAAAACTGATCGTCCGTCTGTCATTCTGTAAGTGTTGTGTTTTTGTGACATGCATACAGTAGACTCGGTAAGATTTTACCTCGTTTTCATGTCGCCTGCAACGCAAAGGCGGCATATAGGGATCCCTTTGTCCGGTGTCCGTCTGTCTGTCTGGTAGTCACACTTCCACATATTTGGCTTTAACTTACTTGATATACATCAGACATCTTTGAAACATGCAGGGATGGTAAAGCACGATGAGACTCGGCACCCAATATAGGTCAAGGTCATTTTTAAGGTAATGGTCACGAATTTAGGGTCAAACATGCAACAGGCGACATTCCTGTTCTGGCACAGTTCTATTTTGTGAGCTAGAGCTTTGGCATATAGTGACTGAATTTAAAATTTATTGAAAACATTGGCAGTGAAAGGGAGGGGGGACTTGGTCGATGGTTGAGGCTAGCTCGACTTCGGAGGTACTTCCCTTTGCGATCATTGCCGTTGTTTGTTACTAATAGCGAGGATATTCAATGGTTTTATGTCATACTTGTACATGTATTTTCCTCTATAAATATAGTCCATAAACTACGCTATGTAAAGTCAAGGACTACATTTTTCATAAATAAAGAGGATGATGTCTTCATGTATAAAGATAAATAAAGCTTTCCGCCCACTATTATGGTCCCATTTCACCTTGGGTCCATGTCGATCGATCATCATTTTGTGGTACAATATAGCTATGTGGTCCACTCGATCTTCATCTGATCGACTATTATCTAACCATATGTTACTTGTTTCTTTTGTAAATGATCTCTGTCCGTATAAGTATTAGTTCACATATAGCTTATCTGTGAACAAAAGTTTCTGCGTGTCGTACCTTAGTGCTGTGGATAGTTACATTTTTGGTTGTAAATTAATACCATCTTTGGGGAAATTGCTCCATGGTGTCTTCAAGTGTTTCCAGCCCAGTAAACTTGGGGGCTGTAAGATAAAGGTATTTATTTTACTGGGTCATTTACCTTCAAACACAATTTGTAGTAGGAATTGTTGGCATATTTTTCTACAGGCAAAGTTAAATGTAGAAAATTTAAACCATGTATTATAATAACACCTTACTAACTTGAAAGTTCCGTACAGGATGGGCTGATAGAGATCTAGTGAAAACTATGAAGGTGTCATCGTAATATGATTGTACGTAGTAAAATACCTATATGGTCGGATGACTGCTGTGATTTATTTTATGTTCAGCGTTAGAAGTATCTGAAATGATACCCTATAAAAAGTACACAAATATTTGGTATCAGTAATCTTTATTTTGGTCATCTCCCATAAATAAAAATAAAATTTTTATGTTAAATGAGGAATACATTATACATGTGAGACATAAGAAAGAGGCTGTTTGAAAAGTACATGTAGGTGAAATGTTTGTTATCTTAACCTTTGTTTGTGTCGGAATCCTTAAATAGAAACAAATTCATACGTAATTTACATGCATATCTGAATATTTTCCAAATATAACAAGTAGGTGGACCCTTCTTACTACATCACCCAAATATAATATATAGATTAGTCATTGTCATCCACGTGTATTACTTCATTTCTGCTGGCCCCTGGACCAGGTTAAGTTAGGCAGTAAAATTTGAATATAGGTCACAGACAAAATGTTTAGAATATTTGTTATTTGTTGATCTTAGTCATTGTCATCCACATGTATTACTTCATTTCTGCTGGCCCCTGGACCAGGTTAAGTTAGGCAGTAAAATTTGAATATAGGTCACAGACAAAATGTTAAGAATATTTGTTATTTGTTGATCTTATGAAGGAATAAAGAGCTTTCGAGGGGAGGGAGTAAGGGTTGAACAGAATCATCGGGTATAATACAGATACATGGGGTACCAGAGGCTTCATTATGTAAGTTACAAATCTCTTACTGATTTACTTGTGTAATTTTATCTCACGTCAGTTAACTTTCTAACACTTCTATACAAGACCAAAAACAAATTTTACCTTGAACTAGAAATGCTAAGGTAAGGGTGTGAATTTAGGAGGAGAGGGGTATGATTTCTTGATCTTCTTAAACCAGAGTCTAGGAGTAATCCCTTGTGTGGTGTAGGTATTCATGCAAAGTTATATCATCCAAAGTACATATCAGTAATTAATGCATATCTTTGATCTGTTGTGTTGCACTTGCATATGAATCTTTCTTGCATCTGTTTTATTAAGGTCATTTTTTGTAAGGGCATTTTAGGGTAGGTATGGTTTACCTTTTTGGCATAGTTGAATTAGAGAAAAATGAATATTCAACCTTTTCTTGACACAAACTGGAGAGACAGCTTCATTAACAAAATTAGGACACCTGTTGGTCCAAAATGAATCATTATCATTTGAATGATGTAAATTTGTAGTATAATAGTGTCAAGTTCAAGTGGCGTAATTTGTGAGATTAAAAAAAAAAGTTGAATATGATATGATTTATTTAGGTAAAACCAGGTCACAGGGCAGTATATAAACCAAGTAATTACCTGTTCTTTTTTCCTTGAATACTTTTTTCTGCGAGAAATGATGTATGGTAGTAACATTCCATAAAATCCTTCTTATGTGTCAAACATCATATGTGAATATATGATCTACGATTGATGTATTATCTGTACGAACGTGTTATTTCTCAGATAAATGTCACGGGCCTGTGACAGATACGTAGATCTCCTCCCAAGCTCAAAGCTCGCCGCTCTACACTTTATAACGACCCAAACACTGTAATTAATGATCGAAACATTATAATTAGAGCTGCACACCTATAGTGATAATTACGAACTATCTTGACTAATTACCATCGATAGATTATTGATCAGTAATGATTTGTAGGTGACAGAATTTGATGTCACATCTATTTATCTATAAATTATAGCGCTAAGTTCAAATGACTTAATTGTCCACCCATCGCATACTACTTCGGGGATGTTTTGAAAATTTGAGTAATAGTGTTAAAATTGAGATATAAGGATTAGATATATATAGACTATGTGTTCGGCTTCTCTAGTCAGTAGAAGTTTGGCTCGATGTGCTCGCTCGATTATACATTACCAAATAATATACTTGTCCGGTTTTGGACTTAGCATGGCTTTCCTATGCTGTGAAGGAATCTTATTCTTTGTACGGAGGGGTCAGAGGAAAGTTAGAGTCCCATATACAAGAGGGGTACTAACTGATATTACAGGTAGGGGTGCTCGTACTTAGAGTCCCACGACACTTATATTAGTCTCCAAAAAGTTCTCTGAAATATAAATGTAACAGTATGAAAGTACGATGGTTTGTCGGTCGGTCATTTCGGGAATATGTTCGTTCATTATATGACCAAAATTTTGGACTGACTATTCTAAGAAGGTTTCGAACGCTTTTGTCACAATATTGATGAAATAGTATGGTGATGTGAAGAATGACTAATGTTTCTGGACAATAATTATTGGAACACGTAAAAGAAATGATAAGATAATTAGAAGAAGAAGAAAAAAAAAAAAAATCAGGTGTGAAGGGCTGCATAAAAAATCTTGGTTAGATCGGATGATCTCCGTAACACAACACTGGTCAACGTTATGCACTGTGTTTATTGACAGTATGTATTAGGTCCATTAATCTTTACTTACACGCGAGTGGTCATCTTTTGACACCATGTGATTCAATTTTGGACAAGAGGCCGCGGGCTTTGCCCTAAAATAACCAAGAATGTTACCCAATGACCCACAGATTAAGTGCAGTGAAGGATAAGGCCAGATGTAGCCCGAGGGTTCCCTGGTCATCTGAACCCATAAATCATGTTTCCAAATTACATAGTTTGACCATGTAATAATTGGTAACTACGAATTTCAATGATCGCGATAGGACCATGAAATTAAAATTATGTCATTCCGAAATTTTAAACATAACTCCGAAATGCATCATTTAGAAAACAAATTTTGATTCTTGTGGATGTACAATTTTGGTCTAATTGCTGTCAGAATTCTTTGGAATAATGATTTTGAATACAGGTATTACTAAATTAATATTCTTGTCGTTAAGAGGATTTAGAAATAATGATACGCTGGGAAGCTGTTAATTTAGGTCTTGTTTGTAGCATCATCACAAAGAGATTCCTAATCTGGGATGATCTGTTGATATCGAGCTGATATTCAATTAGAGCCTCTATGTATTAGGACGTTCATTTGTTAGCTAGTAGGGTCCCTATCTGTATATAGACTGTCATTTACTGCGTCTGGACGGACCTATCAGCTGTCATGTAAAGCATAAACGTCCCTAGGTTTTTATGGTCGATACAGCGCACCGTAGGTGGCTCTATGCTGATTTTTTTTCTACCTAATATAGATGTGGTGCGGAGCCCACCAAACTGATATACCTGATGGTCACATCGTGTGACAGAAACTTCATAAAAACACTGACGATATTGGTACTATACATACTGTAAGTGTCTCCTAGTTGTTTTATTATAGCTAGGAAACCCTTTGTCATATTGTGTACTGAATTATTGTATTGCGTGTCAGTGAAGTGCAATTAACTAGAAGGACTTTCTCTGTGCTTTTAATGCAATGAGGAGGCTGTAGCAATACAGTAAATTAGGACACGATTATTCCTTGTCTACTGTGTTACGTGTAACGTATCGACGTATGAACCCAAGGACGCTCTAGACTGTATGTAAAAAGTGAAATATTACTAGGCTTAAAGATTATAGATTTGTATACAAAGCCTTTAATAATTGATATAGGTTATGTAATCCACGTCTGTGAAGTTTTCCTCCTTATATTTACAGATGTAGAAACCGATGATCGCGCCATACAACACATCAGTGGGAACTTAAAAGATGTGGATTCTGACAGAATGGATGTATCCCAAGATTCACTATCCGACATGCATGATGGGAAATACCAACAAGAGCAGATAACTCTGACAGATGATGACTCAATGGTGCTGTCAGAAGACAAGGAAAATGTGCTGCCAATGGGTCCAGGTGGAGATAACATGGAGGACTCACAGGAATTCCTGGAGGAGGACTTTGGTGAAGGACACCTGGAACATCCCGTAGAAAAGAAGCTGAGGACGGAGGGACGGCCATCTGATGCCATGTCTACTGGGTCCCAGGACAGTGGTAAAGGGGGTAAAACAGGCAGTGACTGCCCGTCTAATACTTCAAGTAAACCAAACTCGTCCGAGGGTACGAGTAAAAGCCCCACCCATAAACTTGACAGCAAAGAGAAGACAGAAAAAGGTAATAAATTGTTCTTTATGTATAATGGTATATATATATAGTCAGAAATTCTTGAAAGAAATCTTTGGTGGATTCAAGAGACTTTACTCTGTACTAACAATTTCTGTGTCGGTATGAATTTTCAAGATGTGATTTATAAACTTTTGGTTTCAATTTGCTAGGCTTGATATATTTTGGTATTTTATATACTTGTATGTTTGATTTAGTCAAATTTTAGTGTGTTGGCAAGTAAAATGTATGTAAGAGTAAAGTTTTGCTACATTTAGTTTGGTGGAAATACTGACAGACATAATGATGATGGATTTGTGCATAGTGCCTATATTAACTATGCATGTGCATTAAAATGTGAAAAAAACCATAGATGACCAAATTGGAGTAAATATTCTAATCCATCAGATCTGATTGCCCTTAGAAAGGTCTTTGAGACAGAAAAATGAAAAATAATGAATTTCCAGTTGTAAATTGAATTGTATATGATTGTTATATCATAAAATTCAAAATGCATCTGATCAAATCATGTCCTTACAACCAACCTTTAAAAAAAGTAAAAATGTTCAAAATTCTATTTAGTTCAAGATTAGCAGCTTAGTTACTAGATACCTTTGAAATAAGCTGATCCCAAAGACCTTACATTATAGGCATTGTTCTCTAGGGAAAAAATGCTACCACTGGAAGATTGAAAATAAAGCCAAAGTCAAAAAGAGACAGAAATTTTAAGAAAGTTAATAATGATACAAATGCCAGATTATCTGCTTTCGATTTTGTTGCTTCAGCTTTCCGGATTTTTTATTTTGTTTTGCTTAAAATATTGAATTTCATAGAATCTGATCTTAAAATGAATTGATATAGGCAAAAAAAATAAGGAGGGAAGATAAGGAAATCTTTGAAAATGGCCTAATTTACTGGCTCTAGGTACAAGAAGCCTGATTATATTACCTTTAGGTACAGAAAGCATGATATACTGGCTTTAGGTACAAGAAGCCTGATTATATTGGCTTTAGGTACAGAAAGCACAATATACTGGCGCTAAGCTAGTGAAGCCTTGTAAACTGGTTATATATACATGTATGTAAATTTTTGTACAAAAACAGATAATAGGGCATGTGCGCATCAGTTTTAGGATATATGCACCATCGGTATATAAATATATAACATACCCTACCTTTACCTCCAGGACCTCTGTATATTTCGTCAGGACGATCGTATGTGGTTGTCAATGGACGGGTTGTAGGCAAGTAACCTCAACAGAACATCACACAAATCTTCCCTGTCTATCTATCTGTGTTTAATGTTTCTATATTTCTTGGCATTTGAATCTTAACAAGTTTGGCTGCTTTATTAGGAATACAGCTTTAGCTCTCATAGAATGACCCCTTCTCTTTTTGGGGTATAGTAGTCTGTCATTTCAGACAACAGTTAGATATGTAAATCATAGGAAGTAAAATAGTTATTCGTTAGTTGCTTCAAATTCTTAGTGAACATGATTTATTTTGAGCATGACTTTCCAAAATGTCATGAACCGATTCATTTGCCAAATACATATTGATGCATGTACCGTGGAATAGCTTGTATTATAGATGTAACCTTGGCTGGAGTTTCGTTGCATTGCAGCTTTATTGTTGTGTAGCGATTTTAGTCTTTTAGCATGTGAAATTGTACGTATGTTGTAGATTGCTATATTGTAATTTGTATATTGCATGCTGGGATTACATGTGTATCAGGAACTCTAAATGCCATATTATGAAACGTTTGTAGCCGAAAGCAGTAACGAAGACTTTCACATAGCTCTGGATATTAAGACGTTAGACAGGGTGACCAGGATGAGTAAGCGTCTGCTGTTTAGACCAGAAACATATGTTATACGACGTCAAAATGACTTTGTTAAAGATAAGAAATGATTTTATTCAAATCAGAAATTAGTTCCTTCCACATGCCATTGACCTTGAATTTCAGTGACACCAACTCAAAACTGCCCGTAGATCTAAAGTTTTGACATTCATAGCTCCATTTACTAAAATTGCATGCTTCTATGGTATAATGATTTATCCTGTACGACCGTTTGAATGTGTTATTGTTACACAGTAAAACGTCATTTATTGCAGTTGGTTATCATATATAGTATATGTCTGGCTTACTGGTATATTATAAGAGGTGGGGTTTTTCATAAAATAATAGAGAATTTTACAAATCAGACACTTTACAATATTTAATGATGATGTGTAAATTTATTGATCCTTATACAAAAAGGGTCTGACTTTGAAATGAAACAAGTTTTTGTTTTTACATTTATATCTCTATTAGGATATTTTGTTTCTGATTTTCCACACTCAATAAATATTTATTACAATGAAATTTCATTCGCATCACGATCCCAACAATATTGTTTAGTAGTATTTTTCGCGATCGACGTATTGATTTATAGACAGGTATTGATGATGGTTTAATTATTCATCGACGAGGATCGGATAATTAGGTGAAAAAGTGCAAATGGCTCATGTCATTTCATTAGAGGCTTTGATTATTACGGAACAAGGCTATTCCGTCGCGGGGACCTGTTAAGTTTATGACGAGATACGATTTCCCTTTTGATTTATGGTTCATCGCCAGGTGAAGGCCCAGAAATACATTATTGACAATCTGTGTCGTTAATACACTCTATAGTATATTCTATGATTATTAAAACCGATCTCTTTGATGTAGGGGAAATAATTATATATTGGTGATAAATGACCCTGCAGTAAAGTATCACTCGGTGCTTAGAACGATTCCTCATTTCACTGGTCCTTAGAGGTCGAGCCACAGATACTTTTGGGGCACTTTTTGGTCAATAGGACTTTTAGCAAGACTTGCAAGGAAATGTTTCTTTAATTCTGTATTCCATTGTTTCTTTGGCTTATTTGAGCAATTTCAAAGTAGATGAGAAATTTCGCTTTTCATAGTACCGTTTCATTTTCTAAGAATTCAGTAGCGAGTTTTAAAATATATCTGCTTCTGTAGCATTTTCAGGAACTTTTGGCTTGCTTTTGAACATAAGTACAATGTATGATGTTTGGGGGAAATACAGACTTTCTAAGACTACTGATAAATTGATTATTTATTTCATAAAGCATGATAATATGCAGTTTATTAGAGATAAAGAATAGATCGTCTTGGTACTAGATTCTTTTTAATTCAAGGACCCTGTAAGTAATGAAAGTGTAACATATGCCGGCTTTCCTTACTACAAGATGTTTTCTCTGTTTTGTATTTATATCAAAAGCTAGCTTATTGATACTTGCATCATAATGTTCACACGGTAAGTCCTTTGGTAACACGTGGCTTGCTATGGGCGACACTTTCTGCAAAATGTCGCTCAATCCACGGATCGAACGCCGGGCAAACTCATAAGCTTACGTGCTCTTCCCTGCATCAGGACTTATTTCGTTACTTCTCACATCTTGCTTTTACCTGGCTACGACCAACGGTTTGGCTGTTGCCGATAGCGTTTATGAAATATAATTGAAAAAGAGATGATTCGGAAAAAGAAAGGGAAATACGAGAAAATAGATACAATGTGTCGATACTGTAACACGCAAAACTCCTTGGTTGATGAGACGACGCTACCTGTATCGATTTTAGGACGCTGATTTCTTTGTTTTGAAACAAAATACGAATAAGGACAGTAAAAAAATACTAGGATTCCAAATAAAGATACTTTGTACAAAAAAGCTAATCTTGTTTATAGTATGATCATCTAATAAAAGGGGGAGAGCATTATATCGATTTTGGACTAGTGTTATTCCAGTTGATTCGCTTAATTTAAGCATGATTATTGAGGTCATTATAACAGAATCTGATATCTGTACAGATGCTTTACGGAAGGAGAGGGATAGAGAGAGGGAGGAACGAATAAAGCAACAACGGGAGAAACTAGCCCATGAGAGACAGCAGAAAATAGACGAGATGCGGGAGCAGCAGAAAGCGGCCCAGGAGAAACGGGAGAAACAACTGGAGGCCAGGAGAATGAAGATAGACGAACTAAGACGGAGGGAAGAGGAGAGGAGAAAAGAAGTGGAGGAACGACGGAAGAAACAAGACGAAGAAGACAGGGTATGTAGTCTTTTTGTATGTTATTCAGTAAGCTTCTCTACGTGTTGAAATGATGACACTCTTGATACTGGTAAGAGATAAAAATATAGTCAACTTAAAAAGTGAGAAATTCAGAAAGGTATAGAGCAATATGTAAGAATGAAGAGTAATCAATAGTGAGATATATGACTATGTATACTGTATTATGTATGCGTGTGATTATGAACAGCAGTTACACTATATAGAATATGGGAGTGACTTTGCAGTCTGTGCAGACAAGGGTACACGTTACCTCATTGTTGACATATTTACACAGTTTGAACGTGCAGAAATACTCGTAGATTCCATGTTAATGTACCCATATTTAAGTTACTCTTATGGGATGGCATTGATTTTCTGTATCGTCTACTTCAGTAAGATGGGGTTGGGTAGCATTCGTGAAGTTCCATGAATTTGACAAATTTTATTTTGTTTCAAACTTGTAAAGCATAAATGATACAGTATGATTAGAACCCAGCTCCCCATTTAAATTCACGCCTGGACTTGTATCTTTACGTGTGTTGGGGGGGGGGGGGGGGGTTAGATTATCCCTATCCCTAATATTTAGTTATGTATACATGTCCCTGTCCTTAATCCATATTGTCACTTTTGTTTCTCTCAATTAGTGGAAGGTACTTGAAAACTCAGTATATCCTTTGCCAGACACACAGCAAAAAAAAAAAAAAAGTAAAAATACAATGTTTCAATAATATGTATGTTACAATGCACGCATGAATCATACCTGAACGTGTAGGAAGCATGTCTGCTGTGTATTGATCTACATGGAAACTTACTCCCTGACGGGCGAGAGGCCAGCCTTTGTTCTCACAAAGAAACAATGATATAGAAAGAATAATTTATGAAAGAGAAACGCTAAAACCGTCTGACTTAAGTTCGATTTTCTTTATGAGTTGACCTTGAACTTGGTAATAAGATTAGGAGCAGGTGGAGCTTGTATAAGGAGGGGGGATGAGGGATAATGAGATTTATGCCAGGATGATTGCTTAGCTATTAAAAAAATGAGAAAAAAAAAAGAATCAGCAGCCTTTCATATCTGACTTACTTGGATCAATATAACTTTATCCCCCCCCAAAAAAAAGGTTTAGCAAGGAAGTGGCAGGGAAGTTCCTCTGATGCCCAGGTTTTGTTGGCGTATCACAATAAGTCTACTAGATTTGACACATGAACACAGATATATTGCAAAGCCGATTAGTATTTACTACTGCAGCCATCATGGTCATAGCTTTGTTATTGATTAATAGCTGTCTGCTTACCTGTGTACAGCTTAATCCCAAGGTGTCATATAAAATCATATATACACACTATATGAAACCCAAAAATTGCATATTTGAATGAAATTTAAATCAAATTTTCATGGTATATATTTTCAAGGAAGATTCATATCACAAGTATGCATGTATATACATGTACATGTAATATATATGAATGTTTTCATTGGATTTTGGTTTTTCCTTGTCTTTTTCTCCCTATTGATTTGTCCATGCTTCTATTTGAAAATATTGAATATTTATTATAAATTATTAAATATAAATCGTAAATTACTTCTATTTCAGGCCAGAAAAGAAGCCATCATAATGAAATCCAGGGAAAGAATCACCAGATATGAGCAGTGGAAAGCCCATACAAATACACGTAAAGGTGGGATTAGCTATGTGATAGGGTTCGGAAGTCGGGCCCCGCGTGAAGTGTGCCAGCCTCTAGAACGCCGCAGATCTTCTTCTCATAGCACTCTCTTTCGTCGTTCACCTCACGGGTCTGACTCGGATTCCTATCGGCCCCATCGCCGGGCTTTCTCAGCCTGTAGCGTTCGCCGACACTGCTGTATCGATATTAACAAACTGACTGGTCAGGGTATGTTAAGCTCTTCTACTAACAGGTTAAGTGGTAGTCGATTAAGGGACTTGTCCGCTCTCTGTGTTGATTGCGCTGCTTTGGTCCAGGACTACAAAAAACTGGGATATTTCAGTCCACAGATCTGTAGAAGTAGAAGAAAACTCTTTAAATCTGACGAAGAGTTTGAAAATGTCCCAGCATTCTGCAGTCCTGAATTAAGGCAGCGCCATACTCCTAGAGACAGGCTGTGGAGGGCTGACATTGATTGTACTCCTGTACAAGTTAAAGGTAGTACACAGAGGATGCTCAAGTTTAGACGGAAGTTACACTTCACAGACAGTGTCCCTGGGAGTATGTCAACCATTGATGAGGAAAAAGTCATGTGAAGTCTGAAATGATTTTTTTGGAGAATTTATTTCCATTAAAGATAAAAGTGCTTTTTTGATGGTGCAAAATTTTATGAAAAGATGATTTATATGAAATTATTGATTAATTTCAAATTTTGTCATATGATTAAAAAATATGATTTCATTCACTTGGGTCAATTTCTTGCCAAATTTTTGTTTCTCTTGGTCCCCAATTTATGTTTCTTAAAAGGTATCGGGTTTAAATGTAATAATACCCACTCAAGCATGGAATTTGTTTTGTTCTTTTTATGTTTCAAAATTTTTTTGGTAATGAATTGTTATTGAGTTAACCCTAAGCAGGTGCATCTTCCTAGAATAAGGTACAAGTCCCGATTGATATAGAGACTCTAATATTACATCTATATATATCCTATCTCATTAGAATGGGTGACAGTGTATTGTTAATAATGATATATCCTTTTCTAATAGCTAGTTACAGACTGTTAGTGCTTTACATTTGGCTTGTCTAATTTTCATGTAACAAACAGTGTGGTGTTTGGTGTTTAAACACTGTGTATGGATCTTTACATTACTCAACAAAATACAAATCTGTGTATTTATCTACCAAAGTATGACTTAGTGAATTGATGACTCAAGGTTTCAGGTAGCAAGTTTTGCATGGTTTAGATATGCAATATTCTGTTTCCATGGTAACTGATATCCCAAAGTATTGAATTCCAAAGTATTGAATTCTTACTTGAGATAAAAAGGAAAGAAAAGAAAAAAGAGAATACCAACTTATCTGAAAAAGGAAGATGCGGGTAGAATCTTGCGTCATCAAATTCATAATGTAGCTTTTTTTATTTCCACAAAACCTCATTAATTAACTCATTAATGTGACTTGCACAGTATATTGCTTCATTATCACGTGTGCATTGCAATATATAATGCGGTTTAAAAGAGGCTGGTCTTCAAGAGAGTACAATTTTGTTCCCTTTATGAGCTTTGTAATTTCATTTTGCAGTTTTGCAACTTTATGAAATATTTACAAAATTATTACATTTTATATATTTTAAATTAAATGGGAAGATTAGATTGTAGATGGGAGAAATATTTTACAATTTCCATATCATCATCTTCATTTATATCAGTCTGTCATTGTCTTATTTTATTTGTAAAACTTATTTTTCTCTGCAATAGATTCTCTTTTATGATTTGAATTACTTTTATAGATGCCTTAGTATGCTCTTTGCTTGAAACTCTTAAGTAAAAAAAATACATAAATCATGATTTATAAGTGTATTTGTTTATTTATCTATTTCTTAATTTATGTGAAAACTCTGAAATAAGTGCCTCCTTGAACCATTTCTTGGCATGAGTAAATGGAATGTTAAATCTAAATTGAGGCATGAAAACTGTGTTTTCTTTGGAATATTTAAACTTATAACTTTGTGAAAGACACATAGAATAGATCCATAAAAGGAGGAGAAAAACTGCAGAATCTTCTATTGAAACTACTTCTATTAGATTAATTGCATTTATCTAATGCTGGATGTCTGCAAACTTAAAGAAAAAGATGTATAGAGAGAAAAAAAACCAGTAATCAAACAAGAAACTAAGAGATAATTGACAAAAGATTCTGTAGTTTAAATTTTGTGTCTGGCATTTTGATTTTTGCATCATGGGAATGTTTTTTGCTTGCCATTGCTTTATGTTATGATTTCCTCTGCATCAGGGCTATACTTTGGAACTTCCCCGCCTTCCAAGCATCTGTCCCAGTCTACAAGCGTACTTTACCACAAACGCAACCAGGACTTTACGTCTGCGGGTAATCTTACCGCCCGCGATAGACCTGAGAGCTTATTGGGTAAGGTCCTAGTGCTGAACCTTGTAGTATGGCTAGATGGCTTGTCACGGTACTTTCTGATGTATGGTAGATCTTGCTAGATATCTTTGCATCAATAAAATTTTATAAAAAAGCTTCATAGTGTGAGTAGCACAAGTAGAGCTATTGCGTCTGAATGAATTTAAGATCTTTTACAGTTTTAGACATGGTTTCTGCAATCTGTAAAGAGCAATCTTGGATTAGCTTAGAAATTGTGTTGTAGTTGCATCATTCTTAGAGGAATGAAACTACAGAGGAAGTTGATATTGAGTAGAGCGTTGTATGGATAATATGGCAACTTGTCTTTCCTCTCCAGAAGTACTATAAGATAGCATTTTTTGTTTCTTTTCTGGAATCATTGAAGGGAGAGTTTTATAATGACTTGAATTAACATTTATCAAGTACAAAAACATAGCAGTTTGTGCTCTTTTCTGAGAAATGCAAATGTAGTATTGAAAGTGTTTCCTAAGTTGAGTAGAAAAACAATTCATGGCTGCTATCCTGGACTATAAAATTTGACAAAAAAATTCCCAAATGCTCCGTTACATTGTATTTTAAATGAGAGATGAAGTATAGAAAACAGGACGACATGTACCTTAATGTGTCGTTTGTGATGAGTCATAGCATCGAGTTCATTGATTATGATGTACTTACTATATGGTATTGTTGTATGTCAGAATGGATTGTGACAAGCTGTCTACATCTACAGATATCAAGCAAATAATAAATACAGATTAAGATTCACTATGATTATTCTCTATTCTGTATAAGTTTGTTTTTCTTTAATTTTGATATTTAATTTGATGCATGCTGCATGCTCTATTTATATTATTTTATCAGCATTCTAATTTTACGTGTAAAGCACCTTGTGGATTTTGTTTGTATTGTTTTATTACTTGATCATGTTGATGCACTATCATCCATAATCCATAATACAACTAAGAATGTTCACACCATGTATACTCAATAATGATTAAGTATCATAGGAAGTCTTAAATGTGCTCAAATTATACATAGAGACAAAAATGTTGGCTTCAGTGCAGTCTTGATATCAGGCACACATTCTTCCCATTTCTGTGACAGGTCCTAGATTTATGATATATATGAAGTTGTCACTCAAATGAAAAATTTGAAACGAAAGGAAAATTTCTTCTGTGTTTAATCCATAATGAGGCTAGTCAAGAAATGGCAAGCTTTTCATGGCATTTTATCCTTGATATGCAGGACCTAGTCCCGTTGCAAAAACTTTCAGAGACCTGTTGTCAAATAGTCCCCTCTGTAATAGATTGTAAATGAAAAATGTTCAACTTGAACAGTCAAACATTCACTGTTTGTGTTCCTTTTGATGACTTTGATCTTTTTTCATCTCTCTGTAACACATCAAGTAAAGATGTATCTATAAAGACATCTTGTGGAATATATATTGAATGATGTGCCTTTGCTGTTAGTCAGCTTTTTGAGGGAAGAACAATTTTTTTCTCCATATTATGTGAGACTGTCCATTTGACAAGACTAGAAAATTGACTTTACCAAAGTTTTGAAAGGAAGTTGAATTTACAAATATGCTTTTAGACCTTGATATTAGCTTAAGGAACTAAATTGTCTCTAGGACTTAGGGATTGAACAAACTAAAGTCCTGTTTGAATAAATCATTTTTGACAGTTTTGTGGGAATGAGTTAGATCAGATTAGATATTGATATGAAAATATATCAACTAGGAATGTTAAAGAGGGGGGGGGGGGGATGAACTATGAGAAGGAATCGCAAAAAAATTGAGCACATTTTTGATGACTTTACTGTATAAAATCATTTTATTCTGATAAAAGCTATATACTGGACATTACACTGCAGTTTATGAATGAAGCTTTAAGCTTTTATAATCTCTTTACTGTATGATGCATATATATTCTTCTATTAAACCTATAACATGCACAATGAAGGGTACAATGAGTACTACACAAAAACTAACGATTGAAGTACATGTATTGATTTAACGAAACAACACGGTTGTAATCATCTTTCCTGATATGCAATCTGTGAGGCTCCAAAGTCAGAATAAATCTTAAAAAATAATTGTCTTTATTGCCATTAAATATATGCTCCTAATTCTTGGCATAAAGAAAACAATGTGATTTACATGTAAAAAAAAGAAACAGATTGCATGTTTGGAAAAGAGTTATGTGGAAAGTTAGAGTTTTAATTGAGGTAATGTCTTGCTGATCACATGTTTGAGAATACATATCTATTAATATTTGGATTTCGAAACAAAATTTACCTGAAAAGCTGAATTTGTTATTGAAAATGTAGTATTTGTACATGGACAAAATCAGCAAGACTTTACATAAAAGTTATGCATTATATTTTAGTATGATATTTACTAAGGCTGTGGTGGATTAAGTGGTGGAGGGTTTTGTTGCATTATATCTTTAGCTAGTGGCTTTAACCCCTAACTCATATACTGAAATCATATTTAACTAAATGAAAGTGTTTTAATTTAATGCATTTTGTGAAATTTGGGCATCTTGTGATTAACATTTTGTTTTCTCTTTTCTTTTTTTTTTTCTCCCCACCCTCCTATCCCAAATAAACAAAAACATACTCAATTTGAACATAAATTTAACAAAACAATGGATAAATTACAAACGCAACCTATCATGGGAAAACAATCAAACTATTTTTTTTTTCAATTTTGGGAAAAAAAATTGAAATTCTTTTTTGACTTTAATGTGTGTGGTGGTATTTTTTTTTCATCCAAAAATTTGATATTTCTCAACTAACTGTGGAATTTTGTGTGAATTTGGTGTTACTAATCAAAACTGAAATAACAAAACCCTCCACAAAAAAAAAAACCCAACTTCAACTCAAAACCAAACTATAAATAAAAATTACAAACCAACACAGCCTTAAACACAATCCCCGAGTCCAGCCAATCTTTTTTAGTTCAAAGCAAACCCCCCTCACGCCCCAAAAGCACAGTCAACCTATCCCATAGAGAGAATGTGAAACTGAGGGAAAGGACAACGCCCAGAAAACCCCGCCCCTCGAGTGTGGCTGGATCCACCCCTAGTGTGATGACACCTTCCCCTAACGCTGCCCAACTCCGCAGTAAAAGTACAGACAGACTCTCCAGACCCAGAGGTAATTATAATGTTAACTGTATGAATATTTATGTCGTTGTTGATTATGAAATGAAGTTGTTTCAATCTTTTGTAAATAGCAGGTTGCCGAGTTGAGGAATATTTCTTATGAAGGCATTGTGATCTTGAGACTCTATATATCATTATCACGGGATAGGATTTGTTTTAAAAATATCCACTTTACAAAGCTATTTCGTCAAGAATATCTTGAGTAGAAAATGGAGCTCAAAATGTCTAAATGTACATCTTTTTTGCACTATTTTCTGCAAAAAAAGAATTGGAAAAGAACTAAATTTTCACCAAAAACAAGAAAATGGAAAAGAACTGAATTTCAAGTTCTATTTAGTTATATTTCTGTTTCACTTTTAAAAAGAACACTGTCGTAAATTTTAGAGTTCTAATCTAAACATCAGAACATGTAAAATTTTGATTTGCTCACTATGCAAGGAGTTGAATAGCAAATTGTAAATGATTCATATATTTTAGATCGATCACGGCCTGGACAAAGAACTACACCAAAGAGAGAGAAGGATGAACACAATAAACAAGAAAAAGCTCTTGATAGCAAGGTACTGAAATAGTTTATGGGAAGTCTCTAGTGAAATGAAATCTAGTAAATTTAAAATGTGAGAGAAAAGAATAGAATAAGTAAATATTCAACAAAGAGAAAAAATACTAAAAACAAGAACAACAAAACTCAAAGTGTTCGTTTTGAAGTCAAAGTTACAGAAATGATTGAATTTGTTCAAAAACTAGTCGTTCCATGATACATGTATGTGTACTCATACTTGCATTTTATGTTCATCATTGACCTATTTTAGGATGATTCCATGATACATAATCTCATACTGACCTATTTTAGGATGATTCCATGATACATAATCTCATACTGACCTATTTTAGGATGATTCCATGATACATAATCTCATACTGACCTATTTTAGGATGATTCCAAAAAGACGGATACAAAGAAACCATTTAGGTCATCAACTCTTGAAAGAAAGAGAAAGGAAGCAAAAAAAGAAGAATCAAAAGACGATAAAGACGCGACCCCGTCCAAGTCCGATAAAGCAACGCCTAAAATCAACATGAAGACACTGGAAAGGCTGTCTACACCAAAGAATCGACCAAAAACTCCTCCTAAAGTAGAGGTCAAGGAAACACAACCTGTCAAGGTAGAAAAGCTTATATGAAATACATGTTCAAGTAGAAGTTTCCTTAAATTTTATGATATTGTGTACTAGAAAGAGAAATAACTTTGTAAAATTAAAATGCCAGATTTTACTGCATATTTGAATAATACTTGGAATCAGACAAGTTTAAGAATATAAGTGTGCTGTTGTATGTCAACATATCAGTATGTAATGGCTTGAAGTGATGATCCCCCAATATAGATGCTTAAATTCCCCGCTTTAGACCTGCAAGTTGTGCTATTTATACTCTTGAAATACGACAGTAGGAATTTTAAGCAGTAAGGGAATGAAATTTTAAATTGATGGTCATTCATGCTTTGTTTATTAATACAAGTATTTGTGTTGTGCTGGTGTAATCATTCATTAATTTTTAGCTCGCCGGGACGAATGTCCGGAGAGCTATTGTCATACCCCCGGCGTTGGCGTTGGCGTCTGCGTCTGCGTCTGCGTGCGCGTGCACAAAAACTTTAACCTTGCTTATAACTTTTAAACCAATACAGATTGGGCTTTCATATTTCACATGTGCATTCCTTGTGACAAGACCTTTCCATGGATACCAAAATTTTTGACCTTGTGACCTTGACCTTGGAGATTGACCTTCTTGCAATTTACATATGGTTGCCACCGGCGAGCTATGTTGTCATTCTGACAAGTCTGGTTTTTCAACTTTTTGACCGTTTAATTTTGAATTTATCTCAAACATGACTGAAAATGATTTAGTTTAATACTTAATTAAGTAATTCTTATTATTAAGATCATAAATTTTCTGAGTCGTCATTAATTTTCTAAGTCAAAAATTAGTGTTTTGGTGATAACATTACAGGTTCCCCGCAGGTCAATATTGGTGACCTGCCCTACACCCCCCTCCAAAAAGGTAACTCGCTGCTCAGTACGGCAAAATGATCTTTTACGTCTTCGTTCCCTAGTTAGTTAGTTAAAAAAAAATTTTGACTTATGTTGCTTCATGAAAAAGCTTCATGTTCAGAAAGCATGCTCTTTTATGAAGTATGTACAGTTATAATACAAATTTCCCTGCAATTACTGTACATTGTATTGCAGCATAAAGTCCTGGTTATAATATACTTCCTATCATTTTGCATGTACGTCTATGATTTACTGCATGTAGTGCGGTTTTATTTATCTCCTTAATCTGTATACATAATGGGAAACTAAGTTTATTGGGATGCTATTACTTGCATTTTGTGGTTTCTTGTTTGTGAGTTTAATCTTTTCCTGAACTAGAAGGGTTTCTTTTTTTGTGAATTAAGTCGCTTGGATAGTGATATTTAAATCAGAATGATTCAAACTTTCATTATAAATGAGTGAAAACAAAAAAAATATGTAAAAGAAAATATTCATTTGAATCTGAGGGTTTTAAAAAGATTGAAGTATCACTTCATTAATTATGCAAACATTATGTTTTCTGATTGGCATTGAATTTATTAACGGCGAGGAGTAGCATTGATACATATACAAAATCATAGAATTATTTACTCAAATAGTAGGTTTGGTCTAAAAATTCTGAATTTTTTAAATATCAAGATTTACTAGATAATGTATTTTAAGAAAGGAGATGCGTAAGAGATTCACACATTTATTACTATTGATCACTGATGATTATTTTAGCTCTGTATGAAGCATTACACAACAAAGCATGTAAATCCTACTTTACAAAATCACATACATTGTAGATACATGTATTCTCCTTATTTAGTTTTCCATGGTGACATAGACTGAACTACTTGTTATATTTTGTATTCAATTTGGTTTGGAAAAGCACATTATTCTTCACACAATATATGTATACATGTAGGGAAGATGGTACAATATTGACTAACATTTGATATGAAAGTTAATAACTGGGGATGTGTGTTGGTTTGAACCATATATGTGTATATATGAATTTTGCTTTTGTTGTATTTGAAGTGAGTTTGAAAAGGTATTTGAAACTATCTTGTTCAATAATTTTGATTTACTACATGTATAACCAGATGGTAGGCAATATTTTCTTTTCTAACTATATTTTTCCCCTTTTACAGGCCAAATCTTCGCCAAAGCATGTTGAGATCAAAGAAACAACAAAAGACAGTAAAAAGAAGTCCACCTCTCCAGTCCCACCTACCATCAAGGTAGATAAAGACGTAGATGAATCAGGAAAGGACCAAGATGAAGATGTAATGAGTCAGGGAAGGACAAGGTCGATGATACACCTGCTGCTCTGGACAAAGCTGTAGAAAAAGCAGAGGAATCAAGAGATGACGTGGCCGTGTCTGTACAGAAGGAGTTAGAGGAGAAGGGGGCGGTAGAGCTTCAGTCGCCGGAGGAGAAGGAGGTTACTGTAACAGAGGAGGGAATAGACCTACCACAGGAGCAAGTCTCTCAACAAGGTATGGTGCTGTTAATAAATTACATTCATTTAAAAATCATAATTTAAAAAGAAATAAGTCAAGCTCAAAGAGAAGAAATTGTTGTTAGGAAAAAAAAAAAAAAGATTTTCTGAAGCCGTATATCCTGTGGTGAATATTTTACAGTGAGCATTGAATTTGTTGATAAAATCTATTTTTTATATGTGGTCTTTTAGAGATAGTGTACAAAACTAAGCCCTTTTCACAGACAACTTTTTAAAAGATCTTTCATGTTAGATACAAAAAATGTATTAGTTTAAAGACATTTTAAATAATGAAAATGTTCTTAGACATCCAATGGACAGGCGACAAAAAAAAAACATACAAGAAATACTTTACAAGTTAGCACTTTCCTACAAAATGGATATTATTATACCTAACAATTGTAGTTCCACATGAAACTGAGGACTCTGAGGGAGATATTCCCAGAACAGTAACACCAGAACAAGATACGATAGATCGTGCTATCTCACCTCCAGCCAAACCTGAAAGAACTCCCACTCCAACTCGTCTGGAATCCAAGTCATCTCCGGCCAAACAGAGGGCAGCACCAGCCACCGGCTCAGCCACATCGACTCCAAATAAAAGCCAGAAGGAGCAGGAGCTGGAGGAGTACAAGGCCAAACTGGCTGAGAAGAGGAGACAAGCCAGAGAGAAGGCTGAGAGGGAGGCTGAGCTGGAGAGACAGAGGCAGGAGGAACTTAGGTTAGTGGCTGTAAAGATCATATGTGACTTGTTAGGGTTTACTAAGGAAGCATTATTTCACTATGGATTTGCTGTGTCTATCTGTCATTGTGTCAGTACTCACAACTTTAAGTGATGCATGATAAGGGCGTACATATTTGGATTAGAATCATTTTGTGTCCAATTCTTTGACATAGACTTCTTTATTTTAATGAATTTGCTATAAACCTCAAAGAGAGATTTGGATGGTATTTGACGGTCACGTTTGAGTGGGAAATAGCTTTCTTAAATTAACACAAATGATGACTTGACAGTTATCACATTTTCTTGTTAAAAAATGATTGGGCATTAATGTTCAAAATTGTACAGTAAAGGAATTACATGTATAACTCTATGTTCTCATAGAATATGCACTGGTTGCATCTTTCTTTTAAAACAAAGTATGAGAGAATTGACTATTTTGCAATGTTTATTATGATATTTCTATGAATGAGTACATTAAAACTTTTTCTGGTATTGTAGGCTACAGGAGGAGGAGAGGATTCGTAAAGAGGAGGAGGAGCAGAGGAAGGCTGAGGAGGAGGCTCAGAGACTAGCCGCTCTAGCTAAGGAGGCAGAGGAAGAAAGGCTACGTAAAGCTATAGAGGCAGAGGAGGAGAGGAGGAAACAAGAGGCTGAAAAGGCAGAACAGGAAAAGAAAATGGTATACATCTTCTATATATTAATATTGAGTAGCTAAATACATTATTATGTGGCATCTGTGTTAGTAGTGGGTCAATTAAGGATGTATTTTAGTTCCATTCTTCTTGGACATTAGCATGCGCTTTTCAAATCAAGTCCAAGGGGAAATTTCCCAATTGCTCAATTTTGATAGATACATGTATGTTTTAAAAAACATAAATCTTTCCCAACAAATTATGTGATAAATGCTTAATTCCTATATATATTGGCCTCATAACAAGATGATCCCTGATATTTTTTTCTTGGCTAATTATACAAAAACATACTTCTTACATATATTTATATCTGAACAGAAAGAAGAAGCCGAGAGGAAGGCTAAAGAAGAAGCAGAGAGGGCAGAGAAAGAGAGAATTGAGAAAGCCAAGCGAGACGAAGAGGAAAGACAGGAGAGAAAGAAGGTGGGTTATTTAGGGACATTTGTTGTGATGGCTGTGGTATACATGTGTAGTGAAGTATGTTTATGTCATATTAGCATATTGTGCAGTTGTTGAGACATAATCATAATTTCTTTGTCCTTGAAAATTTTTAATTAATTTGAATTCTAAAAATTGTTATTTGAAATTTCACAATCTTTCAAATGATAGAATTCCATATTTAAAACAAAAAATAGACGTTTTTCATATTTCTGTGAAGAGCAGACTAAAGTCTGATATCACATCATTTTGCGATAGTTAAGTCTGACTCATAGTAAACTACTACAATTTTGACTTTGCCATGTCAATGCGCTATAGCAATGCCTTTACTTACGATGTTACTTGTGAAACGCTTTCAGATAATGTCATGTCAGACATTTGTCCTACTTATATCAAAATGGTCTATTACATTGTCTGTTGTATGTATGAAGATGAAAAAAAGGGAAAAGGCATTTTATCGAGTGAAGTGACTTATAATTTTTTGAGCATTGATGTGCAGTTTTAACTTTCAGTTTTTGTTTTTAGCTCACCTCGACGAAGTTGAGTGAGCTTATGCTATAACCCCACGCGTCCGCGTCCGCGTCCGCGTCCGCGTCCGCGTCCGGTTAAGAAGTTTGGGGTAGCTCAGTATCTGACAAAGTACTAATGCTACAGTAACCAAACTGGCACAAGTGATTCATCTTTGGATGCTGAGGTGAACCCATGCATCGGATGCAGCATCTGACCTACATTTTCCGCTTGAGTGACTTGGTTAAGAAGTTTGGGGTAGCTCAGTATCTGACAAAGTACTAATGCTACAGTAACCAAACTGACACAAGTGATTCATCTTTGGATGCTGAGGTGAACCCATGCATCGTATGCAGCATCTGACCTACATTTTCCGCTTGAGTGACTTGGTTAAGAAGTTTGGGGTAGCTCAGTATCTGACAAAGTACTAATGCTACAGTAACCAAATTGGCACAAGTGATTCATCTTTGGATGCTGAGGTGAACCCATGCATCGTATGCAGCATCTGACCTACATTTTCCGCTTGAGTGACTTGGTTAAGAAGTTTGGGGTAGCTCAGTATCTGACAAAGTACTAATGCTACAGTAACCAAACTGGCACAAGTGATTCATCTTTGGATGCTGAGGTGAACCCATGCATCGGATGCAGCATCTGACCTACATTTTCCGCTTGAGTGACTTGGTTAAGAAGTTTGGGGTAGCTCAGTATCTGACAAAGTACTAATGCTACAGTAACCAAACTGGCACAAGTGATTCATCTTTGGATGCTGAGGTGAACCCATGCATCGGATGCAGCATCTGACCTACATTTTCCGCTTGAGTGACTTGGTTAAGAAGTTTGGGGTAGCTCAGTATCTGACAAAGTACTAATGCTACAGTAACCAAACTGACACAAGTGATTCATCTTTGGATGCTGAGGTGAACCCATGCATCGGATGCAGCATCTGACCTACATTTTCCGCTTGAGTGATTTGGATAAGAAGTTTGGGGTAGCTCAGTATCTGACAAAGTACTAATGCTACAGTAACCAAACTTGCACAAGTGATTCATCTTTGGATGCCGAGATGGACCCATGCATCAGGCAGCATCTGACCTACTTTTTCCACTTGAGTGATTTCGCTTTTAAAAGCCAATATTGAGCAAAGTATAAGTGCTACATGTACCAAACTTGCATATTGGATGTATCTTTGATCAAACTTTCATAAAATGACCTTGACCTACTTTTTCCGCTTGAGTGATTTTGGCTTTAAAAGCCAATATTGAGCAAAGTATAAGTGCTAGATGTTCCAAACTTGCATATTAGATGTATCTTTGATCAATCTTTCATAAAATGACCTTGACCTACTTTTTCCGCTTGAGTGATTTTGCCTTTAAAAGCCAATATTGAGCAAAGTATAACTGCTACATGTACCAAACTTGCATATTGGATGTATCTTTGATCAAACTTTCATAAAATGACCTTGACCTACTTTTTCCGCTTGAGTGATTTTGCCTTTAAAAGCCAATATTGAGCAAAGTTTAAGTGCTAGATGTTCCAAACTTGCATATTACATGTATCTTTGATCAAACTTTCATAAAATGACCTCGACCTACTTTTTCCGCTTGAGTTATTTTGCCTTTAAAAGCCAATATTGAGCAAAGTATAAGTGATACATGTACCAAACTTGCATATTGGATGTATCTTTGATCAATCTTTCATAAAATGACCTTGACCTACTTTTTCCGCTTGAGTGATTTTGCTCTATAAAGCCAATATTGAGCAAAGTATAACTGCTACATGTACCAAACTTGCATATTGGATGTATCTTTGATCAAACGTTCATAAAATGACCTTGACCTACTTTTTCTGCTTGAGTGGTTTTGCCTTTAAAAGCCAATATACATGTACTAAGAAATATGTTTTAATTGAATTTTGCTGTCACGAGGTGAGCTTTGTAATCTGTGATTACCTATGTTTTTTTTTGTCACTTAGAGTATAGAGAATTTACATTATACACTGTCATCCATAAATTAGTATACATTATTTCTACTCATTCTGCTGTTATAAAATGAACAGTTTCAAATCCATTGCTGTATGATTCTAATAATGAACCTTGTAGAAATCATTTGTAACAAACTTGACCCAAATATTTAAAGTTTTTTAATTTTTACACTTTTTTATATAAAAATGACATTTTTTGGAAAAAAAATTGTGCAGATGAGAAAATTTTCTTTTTACATTTTCGTTACCACAATTCATAATTTTGAATTATGTGAAGCCAATTATTATGATTCTTTCAAGTTCAGGATTGAAAATAGGATACACTTACAAAGAATTTAGAATGATTTCCTTGTTTGTATAGTTATTTATGGATGGCAGTGTATTTCAGCAGTATATGTCTACTATTTTGAGAATATTTCAAGAAGATGTAAAGACTTTATGTCACAAAATAAAATGTATTTGAATAACCAGAGGGACAAATACAATGTACATCTCTATTTGTTCTGTAAGTGTAAAAGGAGCAAATCATTTAATGACTTCATTGAGAGGGTCCAACTTGAACGTGAGGAAAGAGCTAAGATATTTGCCGAGGAAAGGTTGGAAAGAAAAAGGGTATGCGTGTGAAAAGGGTAGACGTGTGATTTTAACTCTGCTTGGTAATATGTAGAAATGTTGAACACTTACCTTAACTTTTTAAAGTTTTTCTACAACCATTCCTTCCTTTTTTTGGTGTCAATCAAATCCTAAATTTAATGTTTATAATATGGAAATGTTGACTGGCCCAAAGTAATTTGTATTAAACAAAATTATATGATATTAAAATGGTACTCTTTCATTAGAATCCTTAAAACTGACCATGTCTAAATCTCTAATAAGTTTGTTTGAACTTTACTTCCTCGACTTTGGATTTAACATTTAAAATTTGTAAAGGTACAATGTATTTTCATGATATCATTTCTTTGATACGTATATATATATACATTGGAGTAGATTGGTTAATGTATTGAAGCTTTGAGAGGGGTTTGCTATATTTAAATAAATGAGGGAAAATTTGAAAAAAAAAAATTCTTTTCTCCCAATATTCATTACAATTTCAGATATATAGGATCTGAGACATATTCAGGAAATTTCCTGTATAATTTGTACAAAAATTAAAACAAAATTCATGTCTGAAAATTCATAACAACCTTGTGTATACACATCTAGCTCTAGTACATATAATAGAGTTGTCTACCTTATACTGTAAATATAAGAGTCAAGATTTGATATTTGATATTATTGATTCCTTACATTACAGAGATTAGAATCAATAATGAAGAGGGTCAAATCAGATTCCCCCATGACAGCCTCAGCATCCACAGACAGCTTAAAGGTACGTAAATCTCAAGGTCAAGGTCACATATTTAGGTCAAAACAGGCAATAGCACCCTTAATAACTGGTAATTAACTTTAGTTGTCTTTTGGAGTTGCGGCTTAGTCTTGAATTTTGAGACTACATGTATAAAGTTTTGTTGAATAATAAAGAATCATGCATCTATTCTCTCAGGCAGAAATAGATGCGAGTTGAAGATGTACCTGTATTCTGTAATTGCTTTAGAGTTTTGAAAAAAAAGACAAGAGTTTTGAAAAGAGGTTTTTTCTGCTGCATTCATTTAGAGATCAATAATTAAAATTCAAATGTATGTAACGACTTGTCGTATTTATGATTTTTTAAATATTGATTACAGAATGATACAATGAGCTCTTCCATGACCGGATCCTTGTCTAAGATTTACTCGTCAAGTGAAAACTTACTGGAGGAGAAAAAGGATAAGGAGAATGGTGTGACGTTTAATTTGGAAGACTCCGATGCCGAGAAAGATAAATTACAAACTCCAACCACTGGTGCTTCAAAGTTCAAATCACCTTTACTTCAAAAACTTGTTGAAAATAAACCATCTCAAAATGGTGGAAGTGAAACACCAAAATTCAAATCTCCATTATTACAAAGCCTGTTGGGTAAAAAATCTCGACGAGGCTTAGATAAAACAGACGGTGATAAATCTGACAGTGAAGGGCTTTCAGATAGTGAAAAAGTAGACGATGTACATAGTGACTCAAAATTAGAGAGTGCAACTGAACAAAAACAAGAGAGTTCCACTAAGGTGGAGATAACTCCTGATCCTAGTAGTATAGAAAGTGAAGATAGTAGTGCTGGCACGGATAGTAGAACTGACTTATGTGATGATGATACTGTGATAACTAAGGGAGATAAATCTGTACAGAATGGTTGTGTACATAACGGTGAGACGTCACATCATGAGCTTGTTGACTCAAGGTGAGCATACATAATCAGTATTGTATTTGTTATTATTAGGTACCTGCATGAAATATGGCAGTCCTTTGATAATCATGATTTTTACCTGTTGTTTATGTTTTGATGCAATCTTCTAAAGATGCATATTAAACTTCAATGGGCAAGATCAAATGTGCAAATTCAGATAAACATGAGTAATAGATTTTGACCTTATGGTCAAGGTCAAACCTCAATCAAGTTTCAAAACTTTGGCTCTGGTATACATGTATCTGATGTCTATTTTCTATGTAAAAAAGCATTTATAAAAAAATTAATTAAATAAAGTTGTTGCACAAGTTCAAAAAGTGTGGTGACCTTGGAGCAGGGTCATGCTTCAAGGTCATATCTTATGAAAAGGTTAGAGGGAACCAAAGTGGTAAAATGTTGCCTAGTGTGTAACTTTTTAACTCCTGCATGGATCTGAATATATTGTACAGAATTGTTGCCAGAAAATATAAGGAGTGTTATGACCTTGAACCATAATCACATCTGCAAGGTTTAAGTTCACAGGGAAAAGAAAAGATTAAAATCTTGTCTAGATTATTACTTTTAAAACAAACCTCTTTATCATGTTCATGGATTTGAATGATATTACTCAGAATTGTTACCAAGGTCCCAAGGATGTGTTATAACCTTGAAACAAGGTCATATATACAAGGTCAACGTGAAGTGCAATGATAGAATTTTATAAGGACCCTAATGTTTTGAACACCTGTATCAATATGAATAATATTTCACAGAATTGTTTCCTAGGGCCTAAGGTTGTGCAATGACTTTGAAGCAAAACCATATCTGTAATGCCAAGGTCACAGTGAAAAGAAATAGTAGAATCTTTTTGTGACTAAAGATTTTCAAACCTCTTATAAGTTTAGATAATGATAATGTTACCAGGCCAGAGTGTGTATCATGACATTGTTAAAAGAATTTTTCAAAAAAAAAAAAACAAAATCCAGGCAACAAGTCTTTTTAAATTGCTAACTTTGTATGGATTAAAAAAACTTAAATATCATAGAATTAATGCCCAGAACTATTGTTGTTTCATGAGGGGGTATTTCAGTAACCTTCCTAATACTACAAAATTATTACTACTTTTGTTAATTTAAAATATGAAATTTTTAAAAATAGCCTAAAATTGAAAGAAATGAAAATCATTGTTTCCCTACTATTAGGATAAGTAGCATTTTGTCATCGATTGGCAGAAACCTTGGGAGCTTGGTCCAAGTTTTGATGTTAATGCATCTGTGCTTTGTGGAAAAAAGATAAAATATATTGTCATTTGTCACCATTTCCGTATATGTGTACTAGGCAACAGGTTTTCATCCCATAAAACTACAAACTAGATATGAATCATACTTGTTCTATGTGGTACCAGTTGACAGATCTGTTAAATAAATGTTTTATCAATAGTATCGCCGTGAAACAGATACCGCTAATTTACCGTTCAAAATTACGATGCGAGTATTTATAGTAAGATTGTCCTTTTTATCTGGTCCGTTGAGATAAGAGAAACAAGTAAGATGTACAGGATTAAATGGCTATAGTATTGTTTGAATAACCTACACGTTGTAAGGTAACAATACAACGTCATAGGCCAGAAGGTAAACATTCCATGTGCTCATGCATTCGAAAATAGGTCAGGCGCGTATTTCACTGGTAAATCTTGTACGTTTGACAGTTAAAACCTGTTTTATACATTAGGTACAGATTTTAAATAAAGCATACGTGTAGAAAATGTGGGAATCTGTGGGATTTACCGTTTGGGAGTGTTATATCGGTTTTAAAATGACTTTCCAGGTAGACACTGTAAAGGTAAATATATGAAGATTAAATTTATATGTGAAGTGTTTATAGATATAACTTATAAGCAATTCCTACCCAACATTGTTGACCATCCGATATCACCTATAGTAGAAATGTATTGATCACATTAAAAGCGTGTGCGGTAATATAACAATTTAAATCAATCATGCTGGTACAAGGTTGACTAGCTCACTTTCACCTTTATCGTATAAGGGAAATAAAGTGCTCGTTTTGAAATAAGACGCTTTCAGGAGAAATGAAAATGTTACTAAATTCGATTTGCTTTGAGGTAAGCTACATGGACATATCAATGTGTTAATGAGCAGAATATCTGTTGCTTGTATTCTCTGTTTGATGTGTTACAAGGTAACGACAGGTGTCTGCTTTGTCAGTAAATCAGACTGTCGTTATAACAAGGTGTTAGACATGGCGTGTTGGTCATATGACTCTAGCGTTAGCAAGGTCTCACGTCGTACGTTTGTCTAGCCCTGTACAGAGATTCAAACCGGTTTTTGTGAGGATTGCACTCGAAATGTAATTTACGAAACTCTCATCTCCCAACGAAACACCCTTAAATACACGGATATACCCATGTGGTGTTATTCAGCTGCAACAGATGAATAAGAGGGGTGGGTGGTGGTTCTCACTTGAGCACATTGCTGTAAACTTCATAAATCGTGGTTCCGACAGGAGTAGGACGGTTAGGACGTATCGAAACCGCGATTTATGAAGATGGAAATGTCAATCTAATTTATATGCTAGGACGAACCACCCTACAGAATCATTGCCTGTAGTATTTAATTGTTCAATTCATCATATTGCCGTACCATTAGTGGGATGTTAACCTATTAATTCCCTTTTCTGTGTTCAGTATAAGCATGAGGACGATTGATTCTTCTATAACAACGGACGATTCTGTGAGTGGAAGCCTAATAGACTCTCAATCACAGGCGGAATCTGGTCTCAGCGCCAGACAACAAGAACCTTTCGAGGAATACATAGACTTGAGTGTCAGTAATAAAGGGGTGGATGTGCATTCATCATCATACGGCAACTCTGACGACTTGTTAAACTTTAACACCCGTCATAGTTTGGATAATAGAGACGCTGGGGAGGAGATTATACCTAAACCCATCATTGCCTTCGAGGACAATGCAACCAGACGTCAAGAAGTCTCAGGTACGCAGATTTGATATAAGTTACATAGCAAATCAATGATTCCCTTGTGTATGCATTCAAAAAGCATGTTGTAATCGTATTACAAAGTCTATGTATTTTAAACCTCTCAGACTTACATATAAATTGTAAGCACATAGTTAGGTAACAATGCTTAGCTTTATAGAAATCAAGATTAAATGGTCTCTATAAGAATAAGAATGTGCCAAGTAATCTAATATTTTTTAACATACAAGATTTCCTATTCCCTTAAATTCATATTTGTCGAATAAGATCAGGAATGAATCTGTTGCTTTCATACTAAAGCTGTAACATTGTACTTGATTTTACAGACTACCTATCATGATGGTAAATTATCCAATGGTTCCGTATCCATGGATACGGCTACATCCACCAATCATCATCACCCTAATAATATAGATGGACATCACATGGAAATCAGTGGTGAAACTGACTACTGAAACCGACACCAACAGTGCTCCGACGTCTAGTGACTACAGGTGACTCGATAAATACATCACACAGCAACTCTCATGACATCTTGACCTTGGATAATGCGTCCCAAGGTCAAGGTCGTATGGAGAAGATGTGGCAGCAGCTTGAAGAAGCCATGTTTCGTAGCCAAGATCACGTGGAAGAATTACTGAAGGATCATGGGATAGGGGAGGGATGCGAGGACAGTGAATCGGAGGAGGGACAAATTTGGGGCATGGTACAGGGGGATTCCCCTTATACCATAGAATTTGTATGACGGAATTGATAAATAATTCTTGCTTGGTCAATAACAGGGTTTTTACCCGTACAAGTAGTATACCAATTAGGATTTTGCTCAAGAGCCTGCTGGTACTATTAATAGGCACATGGAGTCGAATCTCTTCATAAACGATAGAAACAAAATGCTCATAGAAGATGTGTATTTGAAGGGAAATGAAAATAGTAAGGGGCGTAATGTTGTAATAGGAATGCTGCCACACCTCTTTCCATTGTGCATCATCATTATCATATATTGTGATGGCTTCTTGTTTTAGCAATATGTTTTCATATTGTATGGTATTTGTACCAGTCAACACTCATATGTGAAATGGAAAATATTTCTGCACCTAGAAAATCAGTTTTTAGTAGTTATTTATATAAGTTCTTACATTGTTACATGCATTTATAATTTTGCTATTTATAATACCTATGGAATAATGTTTACATATACATCTGAATACTTTTGAGTGCTGATTTATTTAAAGTATGCATGTTATGTGATAGGTTTACAGCCATGCCTTGAACATGATTGGGATAAAATAATGTATGAGTGACTTACATGAAAATATCTGTTCTGCATGCATTGAATGAGAATATGACAAGTGCTAAAAAGGAAAAAAAAAAAGAAAAGAAATGTGTATAAGGCATGGCTTGAACTGCAGTTACCCCCCTTCCAACCCTTTATTTATGTAATCATTGTATCAGTATTGCATATAAAGTTTACCACTAGTCTCCCATATATGTAATTATTTTTTAAAGCACAAACGGATTGGGTTTTTCTTTTTCAATGAAAAACAAGAATTTCAGAAAAAAATTTACTTTCTTTCGTTCCTTTATTGTAAAGTCACTAGCCAGTACTTCATTTCCCTTCAACAAGGAAATATGCACTGTCTGCTTTCAAATTAGATATTTGATTTGTATAACACACATACAATAATTTCCTTTTTTGTGTAGCTTGATAGGTCTGGGTAGCCTTGATTGTATACATGTAACTTTTTGCCTCAGGAACTCTTTACCAAGGGGAAGTATTGGATTTATTTTAAGTTGCATGTTGTTTCTCAGTGTTCCTTGTTGATCACTTGCTCGTGCCATTTCTGTTATTTATTTCCATCTAAAAATCAACTTTCAGCTCAATTTTTGTGATGAAATTAAGAATAGAAGAGCCTGGTGTTTCTTTAATGTAGTACACTTGTTTTGGTAATATTACATATACCGGTAAATGTTGAAAGTCTGAGCGTAAATTTTTTTGGTGATGAAGTATCTTGTCAGACTAATTGCGTTATATGTATGTGTTTCTATCTGCTTTTTCAATTGAATATAATTGAGGAGAATCTTGAACTTTTCTTTGAAATTAGAGAATTATTACAAAAATTGGGAGTTTTTCTCTGAAATTATACATTTTCTGCACATTATTGTTCAGTACCATCATAGACCTGTATGCCTATATTATATGGCACAACACTTACACATTGGATTATTTTATGTTTTGTTCTGAAAATGCCCATGTAGCTGAGTACCAATATTTTGAGCTGAGTGGCATGGGTTATTTATACAATGTATATTTATTTCCCCTTTGCTTTATTTAGCATGTTCTGTTGTATTGTGGTGTAGAATGACTCATTTGTATGACCAGCACAATACAGATTCAGCATTTGTTAATCATTGCTTCCACGAAGATGGAAGGCAGCCCAAGTTCGAGCTTGGACTCAATTTTCTGTCTGTGCAGGTCATACAAAAATATCCCATAACTGTCGATTGCAAAAGAATCACAGAAAAAAAAACACTCTCAGATTTGCAGTTCACTCTGTGATTTTCACATTTTCTGTGATTGTTTTCATTAAGGGGTGATTTACAAACTTTGTTATATAAGTCGACACCTCTTTGTCCCTTGTTGGGTTTCATTTCGAGAATGTAAAGCTTTGTAAAGATTGTGGTACAGCCTGCTAGGCAATACAACGGTGAAAGAAATAAAAACAAGGGGAAAATAAAAAGTTAGGGATATCATTGTGTGGTTCATGGATTGTCTTTCTTCTCTGCACACATTTTCACAAATTGCACTTTTATCTTAACAAAAGCAGAAAAGGAAAAAAACAATAAAAAATTAAAAACAAATCTAAACAAAAAGCAAAAGCGAAAAAAAAAAAAAAAAAAAAATTATACAACTTGAAAATTAGATGAATAGAATAAATACATAAGGGAAAAATCTAATTACATCGAAAGGTTAATTAGTGTAGATGAGTCTGTGATGGTACTGATACAATGATTCTTGAAATAATATATGTTCAAGTTTTACTTTTGTCATTATTAGATATTTGATAAAGATGGTTGATCCATTTGAATCCATTGACACTGTATGTATGATTGTTTGTACACAAAGGGAGACGAAGAACCTGCACACAATAGATATTTTTGTTAAAATGATAATCTCTGTAAGGCACTGGTGATTATAATGAAATTTTCGAAGATTTTGTTCATTGTTGAAATCTAGAAGGCGCGATGAAGTGACGAAAGCTGGTATTAAACTGTCAATTATCGTTTAAATATAGTTGGAGATTTTCCCATCTATGACTATATAAGTGTATACCTATGTATATGTCAGCCTAGCTTATTAATGAGCATCATTATGTCTGTCAAACTACAAATAAAAATTTTACAAAACAATTTGATGTTTCCTAGTTTATAATGCCTGACTACCTGTATACTTCATGTACACTAGCATATCAAGAATGCATGTTTCTACCTTGTGTGAATGACCACAGTGGATCTATTATGTGACTTTCTCGCTCAGATAGGAGAAGCATCTCACTTTGCTGATTTATGAGGATAAGGTCCATGCTCCCTGTTGATTTTTAGCTCTACTGGTCAAAGACCAGTCGAGCTTATGCGATACCATGTTGTCCGGCGTCCTTCCGTTTGTCTGTCTGTTAACAATTTTTTGTGAGCGCAACTCCTCTGAAACCATAAATGATGGAAAGCTAATTCTTTTTCCGTTTAGTTTGGTTTATGGTCTAGTTGTGCACCTCATCAGTGATTAGGATAGGCAATCAGGTGAATGTGACAATGGCCCCATATCCTGGAACATCAATGCGCCATTTGCAAAAAGAATGGGCCATTGTTGAAAATGAATGTGCCATGAGCAATTTGAAAAAAAAAACCAAAAATCATATGCACAGATCTGCATAACCGGCCGCTACAAAAGTCTAGACAGACTTTTCTGTACCTATGCATAGGAAATAGGGTGACATATTTGACCCAGACAGTCACAAAAGATTATTTAAAGATTCGTTGCATACTTTTGAGCCTGAATTTATAATTCAAAAGTCTAACCCCCCCCCCCCCAAAAAAAAAAAAAAAAAAAACTGCACACGAACTCTGCTGTACATTATTGTAAACTACAGTACATCCACATCTAATGACAAAACTTATCTTAATATGAAATGTGCGTTTTGTGAACATTTGTCTGAACTGGTCACAGTGGTGATGTGCACTTGTTCATACATGTATAAAGGGATTGTTGCAAAGGAAACGATGGTGTTCTGAATAAATGACACTTTCAAAATACCGTCTGGTGTTACTGTGTATCAATTGAGACAAAGAGTAAACGAATTAAATTTCATGCAGAAGTTTAAATTGTTGAAAGTCGCAAGTGAATATGGTAAAGTCATCAACACGTTGAATAAAAGAACAGAAGATTTCCAGAATTTGTTTAAGAATTAAATGCGCCACATTGGCGCACTCAGTGAAATTTTAATATGCCATTTCAATATTGAATGTGACTATGGCGCAGGGCGCATACTTAACCCAATCACTGGTCAGCCTCATATTTTGTTTGAGCCTCAGACCCCCAGGGTCTTCGAAAATGGGTGTGGTCATTTTCTCCTATATAAGTCTATGTACTCTAGTGAACACCAATTCTCAGAAAGTATTATTGATAGAGAAATAATTATTTTTGTAATATAATCAGTCTTTGGTCCAGTTGTGCACCTGATATTTTGTTTGAACCTCTGACCCCCAGGGTCTTCAAAAATGGGTGTGGTCATTTTCTTTTATGTAAGTCTATGTAATCTAGTGAACACCAATTCTCAGAAAGTATAATTGATAGAAAAATAATTCTTTTTGCAATACAATCAGTCTCTGGTCCAGTTGTGTACCTGATATTTTGTTTGAGCCTCTGAACCCCAGGGTCTTCAAAAATGGGAGTGGTCATTTTCTCATTTACAAGTCTATGTAATCTAGTGAACACCAATTCTCAGAAAGTATAATTGATAGAAAAATAATTCTTTTTGCAATATAATCAGTCTCTGGTCTAGTTGTGCCCCTGATCTTTTGTTTGAGCCCCTGACCCCCAGGGTCTTGGAAATGGGTGTGGTCATTTTCTCCTATATAAGTCTTAGATTACCTTTTGAAAATCAATTTTCAGAAAGTATAATTGACAGAGAGATAATTCTGTTTGCTTTATAATTAGTCTCTGCTTTAGTTGTGCCCCTGATATTTTGTTTGAGCCCCTGGACCCCAGGGGATATTGGTGTGCAGGCTTTCTACTGTTCCTACTTTTTCCTACTATTTCCTACTTTTCCTACTTTTTTATTTTGATCCTATTTTTTCCTACTTTTTCTTCAAAACCTCCTACTATTCCTACTTTTTCATCTCAAAAGTAAAGAATTACTTGCTTCACTTGTCATCGACATCTGATTCAAAGTTTTTAAAAAAATTCGAGCTCGCTTCGCTCGCCCATTCTGTATATGGGAAATGAAAAATCAATCTGTCCTTATTTCTCTCTGTGATTTCCTCATAGATGAACATTACCAGTCTAAAATCATTGCTTACTGTGATTTGTGTGTCATACTTACTGAAAATTGTCGCTAAAAGTGATAGAAAATTTCCTACTTTTCCCCTATAAATTCCTACTTTTCTCCTACTTTTTTTCTTTGACAACTCCTACTTTTTTCCTACTTTTTCATCAAGGTAGAGTAGAAAGCCTGGGTGTGGTTATTTTTCCTATATAAGTCTATGTTACCTTGTGAACATCAATTCTCAGAAAGTATAATTGATAAAGAGATTATTCTTTTTGCATTTTAATCAGTCTGTTGTTTGTGTGTGCCTGCTATTTTATTTCAGAATCTGACCACCAGAGTCTTTGAAATGGGTGTGGTCATGTTCTCCTATTTAACTCTATGTAATCTAGTGAACACCAGTTCTCAGAAAGTATAATTGATACTTTAGAGAGATAATTCTTTTTCCATTTCCATGAGTTTGTGGTCTGATTGTGTGCCTGAGATTCTGAATAAGACTGACCTGTCTTTGAAAATAGTTGTGGTCATTTTCTCCTATATAAGTCTTTGTAATCTTGTGAACACCAGTTCTCAGAAAGTATACCAGTAATTCTTTTTGCATTACATGTATTATGTGTCTGTGATGTAGATGTGCATCTGATATTTTGTGTGAGCCCCTTTCCCCCAGGGTTGGAAAATGGATGTCAATTAAGTGAATTTAACATAACAGCCAGTAGAGCTTCAGTCTCATCAGAGACTTCTGGTTATGAACACACTGATCAAATACTAGTACTGTCCATCTTGAGTTTGGTGTATGCAAGTCAGTTTGTACATCGATCCTTGCGTCTGTCACTTCGCGAAAGATTTTTACAACATGCCTTCAACACAAGGTTGAGATAGTGATCACTCTGTCCATTGTCTGTTTCTCTTTCACATAAATGACTACGTATCTTCAATGATATCCATGAAACCTCAGGTTAGAAAGTAATTTGAAGTTTCTACATGAATATAAAGTGGGGGGGGGGATGTAAAAACTTCAAATTACCTTCTAACCGGCTTAATTGGCAACTACCCTGGTGGCGTAGTGGTAGTGCGCCCAGTTAGCATGCTGAAGGTCTTGAGTTGGATCCGTGCTCATACCACATATTTTTCAAGTACATGTATAAATGTTCAGCTTTTAGAAAGTAAGTTCCATGAAGACGGTTTCTTCACAGATTCTTAACAAATAAGACGAGCAATTTCAGAGCCTGTGATTGGCTTAGCTCAAATGTTTCCAACTAATGGTTCATAGAAAGATTTTCTATGACAAGGACTTGTTTTGTACCAGGACCTTTAAACTATTTTAAAGTTCTTGACTTCTGAACTACATGTACTTCAGGATTTCATGTTTCTATGATACAGTATTAATTGAACTATAAATATATAGCTCAAACACCATCCCTTGTGAAACTCTACACTTACTCTTTATACATTAGAATTTGTAGTGTGAGCGCAATGTGAATCTAATTCGCATTCAAATACTGCGCATCAATCCTAATGTGAATCGGATTTTAAAAATAATGCGCATTCGTGTGACAGTGGTCGACAGCATTGGTGTACTGGCGTCGAGTAGGATGGTTTGATTCATATGGTGTTCATAGGTAAGGGTACGAGCGCCCTGCTCGCATCAAAGATTCGAGTATAAGTACTCAGGTGAGCGATATAGGCCCTAACAATGTTAGGTATGGTTTGGATAGCGAATAAGACAACTCTTAAATTTTCCAAGAATAGAAAATACTCGGTGATTTAATAAGTATATAAAATTAAAGAATATAATTAAGAAATATTACGATAACGAACGAATTCTTGTATAAAATGGTAAAAGTCTTACATATCAAAATTATACTTAGAAGTTGTATTAAAAGAAAATTCGTTTATTTAGTAATGAAATTTTAAAAACAAAATAGCGTACGTAATTCAGTCATGGTTACGAACGACAACTCTTAGTAGAGAACGGTTTGCTAGGAAGGAAAAGGCAACCCCAAATAGAAAGAAATTAGATCGCTATTGCAAAAATATGAATTTTGCATTCGTTATCTATGTGTACCGTCTATTGTGTGACAACAGGGACGTTCAAGATTGTATGCACGAATCTTCTTGGATGTTGTATTGGTATTACGAGCGCCATTTGCTCGCTTCAAAGATACGAAAACATAGGTTTTCAGGTGAGCGTTGTGGCCCTAACAATGTTAGGTATGAATTTCGACCGAAGACCTGAGTATTATATTATTTAACAAGCAAAACAAGGAATGTGTGTCACGTAATCTGTTTCTTACTTCTTTAAAAATATTAAACGTGTTTTACCTTTTACATATATTTATTACATCAAATATTAAAAAATTAATATTGATTTATATACTGGTATATAAATTGAATGAAAAAAAAAAAAATCTTTAGAAACCAGTATCTTTAATACGTTTCATATTTTGTCTTCTTGCCAAAGAAAGATAACTCTTCTTCAATCTATATATAATTACGTCAAGCAGCCGCAAGCGCGATGAATCCCTGTGGATTTTCTTATAATACTTATTCACGTGTGTCAAAAAGACATTATATAATTCGACACTTAATTGTAAATGTTCCTGACAAGTATGATCTTAATTCTTTTATATATATATATATTTACACAAATGTTTTAAATCTATCTAATCGATGTTAAATATGGTAGAATTCAAAATCAGATAGACTTATTCCTTCTTCTTTGTAAGAAAGGTAACTCTAACTCTATTTTTGTCATTTCATTTAATGAAACATCGTCGGACACCCCCGGTCTTTTAAAATCGATTTAAAAGAAGAGCAAAAGACCGGGGGTATACATCCGACGATGATAATGAAAATAAATATAGGATCTCAAAATGAATTTCCATTTCATACGATGTATTTTGAAACGAGTTGTGTGTTCATATGGCAAAATAGCGCTCAATTTATTCATATATGCAAATGTATACATATGACGATTATATTACGTCATATACCTATGTTTGAAACGCGCCAAATCTTAAACAAGAATGACCCGACATGCCAGGAAAAGCAACTACATTTTAAATGCATCAGATCAAATAAATTCAGAGAGCCGAATGCGCCCTTGCAAAATAAAACTGTTTCTAATCCAATTTAACTTATTTATTACCAAAAAATTTACCCACTCTACGTATGAACACAACATTATCTTTATCCTGTCAAAGCCGATAAAGTGATTCCATCAATATGACAGGCCTATTTCTCAAAATATCGATTTTTCAACCTAAAAGTGACAGAACTTAATATCATTTTATGATTCTCAAGTTGACCAAATCCGGAATTTGATATCGCGATCTATCCGAAACGATGTGGACAAATACACAGCTCCTTTGATTTCCTACTGATAAACAAAGTTAAAGTGCGGCTAGTGACAAGTTTTGGACTTTCTTAACATTGAGGCTATGGGCAGTATCGCCTCGAATTTTCACCTCAAAAGTGACAGAAGTAAAAATTCGTTAATTTATCAAAGATGTGGATTTATAAATTCAGATTGTTGTAGAGTTTCTTCCTATATGAGGACAAATTTGATTGGTGTCATGAAATCGTGAGTATTCTCAATTTATTATATGCTCCCCATAGACTCCTATAGTAAGAATATGAAGCCTACGGAATCCAACATGGCCGCTATGCAAATTAGGAAATTGAGCGCTATTTTGCCATATGTTTTATATCCCCGAGCCTTGACGAGGGGATATGAAACGCACAACGACTGAGTTTCATAATACATCGTATGTTCAAAATGAAAATTCATTTGAGATTCTTTTTATCACATGATATTGCCTTAAAAATGTGTATTTCTAACGTAACGTAACGTGAAATCAACGTTTCTGAGAACTAGAGACGAACGACACCGTGACATATAGAAGTTGTCTGCTACGCCATGAGAAGTAGTTCCTCCATCGTGTAGATATTCTGTGCGTAAACGAAAAATATTTCAAATTTATTAAGTATTTAAATGCAATTATTAATTTAACAACAACAATTTTTATCATTAATATTGAATCCGCGTCTGAATTTAACAAATGACCGATATTTGAAAGGTAAAGTTTACCAAATCTGACCAAGCAGAGCGATATGTAACGTGTTATCATATCATATATTTATGAAATGGCTTTATGAAAATGCATAAAGGGTGTATCATGTGATAAATATTAATTATAGAATCAAATCTGGGTTCAGCAACAAGAGAACCATTCTATGAAGAGAAGCGGAGCGCTTTCTGTGTAAGCGGCTTGTTATATTACTGTCCGCGCGGCTCACTTCGGAAACTGGATAAACGGCGCGATTTTGACTACTTTATATATAGTTGCAAAAAATTTAATGAAATTGATACCATTCAATAGATCTCGCTTAGTCGTAAATTTGGTATAAGTTATATGATAGTCAGTACACGCAATCAAACTTTATAGGCAAAACAAGTTTTAGATGGATCATATCCCATGCTAATATGACGCTCTCCTTAGGTTCAATGTTAAACTCGGCGACGTCACGATGAAAAACATTGAGAATTCCCATCTAAAATTTACTTTATCTGTATAATCATGATTGCATAAACTCTCGACCATGTAACATATACCAAAATTTACGAATAAGCGAGATCTATTCAATAGTATAGATTTTATTTTAATTTATGCATGAGAAAGTCATCAAAATCGAGTTTATCGAGTTTCCGATGTGAGCCGCGCGGGCTTTTTATAGGCCATAATCCCCCTCCCCCTCCCTCCCCGATCCGCGCATGGAGCACTAAACCTAACCCTAACCCTTTAACATGCTATTTTGGTGTCTATGGCGATCAGAATCAACGCTCCGCCCCTTCTTTTTCATGTAGAGACATAAAAATACTTTCCAACTTATACTTCAGTTAATTCTTTAATTCATTACGAATGTCCGAAATGAATCACATAGGAAACAATTTACTATTCCATGGCACAGAGGCTTGAAGTTATGAGGGTGTAAAGGAAGGACATTTTTTATTTATATGGGGCCTTTATAGGGGATACACCTTCATAACTTCAAGTCTCTGTGTTCCAGGGCAATAAAAATCATACCCGGTCAGTTTTGTGGCGTCTCTCATTACATTCTGTCTCACGAGTTATACATGTGTGTAATGTACTTTCATGCAATCCGACTAGTCAGTTATGAGGATTGTCCGATTGAAGCGATCAGAGAAATGTTGCAGAATGTGTACATGTGTACTAATTAAAACCGATGAACACTCGTTTCTTTTCGCCTTGTTCTGCAAAAGGTCACGTGCAGTTTCCAACATGGTGCTATTTATAAATTTATCGAATTACGAGCAGCGCCATCTATGATATTGAACTCAATGAATACTCGTTTCTTTTTACCTTGTTCTGCAAAAGGTCACGTGCAGTTTTCAACGGGTGCTACTTATAACTTTATCGAATTACGAGTGGCGACATCTATGATTCTGGGTTAAATATGTCCGATATCATATACAGGTTTGCATCTCAAAATATGGGAAGTTATTTATGTATTTGGAATACTGAATTGAAATTCAATATCAATATCAGATATCGCCAAATGAGGTACAATTCTACACATTATATTGTTTTGCAGATCAAGGAGACAATCACATGAGGATGGTCACCAACACGGCCTTTTCATGAGCTTTGTATCTGCATCCAAGGCTTCAATCAGCGATCGGTTAACTAAAACAAATAGGTCGACCAGGGAGTTTCAATCCAAGGCATCAATTATGTATCATTTTTAACAGTCATAACTCACTTCACTTGAATGATCTTTTTCTTTGATTGGAAACCTTTCTCATTAATCAATAACTTTTCGATGAACTGCGACTTTGTCTCTCTGTTTCCGATGTGTACTGAGTGTACTTGGCAAACGAATGTAGTGGTCAAGTACTATTTCTAGTACATATATATATAACTCTCAAATTAAATTTTGCAATGCTAGTAACAAGACCGAATCATCCGTGATCGTTTTTAAAAGTATTTTAAAAACGTATTAATACCATTATAAATACATTAGAAATGAAAGCAGTTTGTTCCATTGTCGAGTACAGAGCAGTGTTTTAATGCCGTTACTTCAGTGACCCAGATTGTGTGCTTTTTTATTTATTAATTTTCTCATGAATTAATCCTAAATAGGTAAGTTTATCTTATTCAGATTATGAAATATGACATATAAAATGCGGTAGACCATGCTTACTTAGAAAGTACAAAATAGGCAGATATTAATGAATCATTTACCAAAACTGGGTAGATAATTATGATTAACAATGTGTCTGTGGCATAGCTACCCGGTATGTTAGTAAGCTGAATCATCCATATTTTCTTTCCTAAACTTTGAATCACGATTATAAGAACTTTCTTTGAAGTTATCAAAATACTGAGGAATGACTATATTATGTGGATATTCCAACATATGTAAAAGTCCACTGGGTCTCAACTAATTCATAAAAAGCAACATGTTCATGTTGAAAGATGTTAATACCATGTAGGTCAGGTACAGATGCACGCAAGAAGAAAGATAATAAAAAGTTGATTTTTCATAAATTCTGGTATTGCGAAATATTCATATATCCATTAGAAATGGCCTCGTTTAATTATACAGAGGATTAAGTCTCGGACCGGTCATATTGTAAAGGAACTTGCATGTGTTTTCTATAGATTATTTATTCAAAAGAAATTGAAAGTCCACGCCGCCTACGCTATCTGAGAGACCGTGGGTCAACTTACACAAACGTTGAAGGGATATGGCAAGTCAGGACCCCCCTCCCATTTCTCACCTAACTTGGATAGAATACCCTTTTTTATGTAAAACAGAATCTTATCTGCATATGTTTTACAGGCTTATAGGCCTTGAAGACCATCAATGACCAGCAATTGTCGATAATAGCTTTATATAAATCAATAAAAGACAAGTTGAAAAACTTTGCCATCGATAATCAGCTGATGAAAAGTTTAATATATCGTTAATTGTAAATACGAAAACGTTTTTACAGGATGGACGAACGGACGTTTGACGAAGTGTGATGGCAGCAGTTTGAGCCTTTAATTCAGGTTAGCTAAAAATGAGATGATTCCGTCAACAAGTACATAAACTTAATTACAACACGTATACCGATGCTCAAGACCATTTATAAGATTAAGGATAGCCAATCGCTAAGTACATGTATTTAGATAGTAAATATATCCGGGTACCGTGATCCGGATTTCGTGCGCAAAAATTATAATTATTCGGGAACCCGGCGGTCTTAAAATGCATATTCTATTGCAAGTAATTATTCATACTTATTGTATGATATACACATAGAAGGGTTGCCTCACCTCTCCTCTGTATTAGGTGATTGTCATTCTATTTTCAGTCAAAGATGGGTTTCGGTATGAGGAGACGGGGAGGAAGGAGTAGGCCGGGGAGACGAAGGGTCGGTCGTCGATTCCACGTACGTAATCGTAGATACCGACGGAGGACAGGCAGAGGGAACACCGGTCTGCTTGATTTGATAATGTGCTGTTTCGGATGCTGTTGTGCAGTAGATGACTCACGTAAGTTCTCATCTTTGCGCGAAAAAGTTCGGTACCTCCGAGCGAATCGGTGGTAAGAACTGTAGATTTAGATGGAATTGTTCAAATATTCTGAAAACAGAACAGTTTTATAATTTGATAATAATACTCATTAATTTGAATTCTTCAAACCATTTTGGAATGTGCATGTTTCCCAGCACATTAGAACTGATGATCAGAAGATAGTCGAATATTATGTACATTAACAGAGGTGGACGCTGTGAATACAGACGTTGATGTTCATAAGAACGTGTTAGACCTCCAACAACAACAGACCTACCTCATCCAGGAACGACAGATGGCCGAGCAATTTGAACAGAGCGCGGACCCAGCAGAGAAAGCAAAGGCCGAGGCCACCAGAAAGTCTGGGCAGGATCGCTTCAATGTTATGGCACAGAGTCAGAAAACCACTTATGACGCAGCAGTGGCCATGCAGCCGACCGTCACTGACCCCGAGGCCGCACGGCAGCTGGCCGAGGATATGGCCTATATAACAGGCCAGGTCCGGTATCTACAGGACCTAGGTTATGTGTATACAGATGGAGTGCCAGGACAACCGGCTGCCCAAACGACACGTATGTTTATGTCTTTTGATTCTTTCTGATTGTGTGATTTTTTTAACGATTAAAGACTTTCATTTTGACTAAAATAGAACTACATTTTAAAGAGACAGCATTTCTAACACATCTGAGAATCAATAGAAATGATACAGTTCTGAAGATCAAATATCATACATGTATATCAACGCCATATCATTTTTAGTTACATAAGAAACAACAATGATAAAGGCATTGTCAACATAAATATTTTATGAATTGTAAATTAAAACTATTTATTTTGACTTTTGATATGTTGACAGTATTCTGGGCGAAACTAGAACAATAAGTGTTTATAATACTTTTTACTTTACAGAAACCTGAGGAAATCGCTGCATTTAGCGGATTTTGTACGGGAAATGGATTGCTCAAGATTTAATATAAGTGCTCCTAATTTGTCTAATATACATTTTAATCTTCTTACCTATATGATTGAGATAAAACATGGATGCAGTATAAATTCGATGTGAACAACATTTAATACATTCGTTGAGCATAATTTTATGTTTAGAAAAATATATTAATTACCGGTATATCGTATGACAATCGCATGTTCCTAAAATACATCAAGGCGATGTGATTGTACATATCACATTTGTTCAACATAGGATGATTAATCTTTAATGTTATATATGTTAATAATAAATGAATTGAATACATACAATTATGTCTATTGTACATGGAGTGTCTCCCTCAATAAGTCCACATTATGGACAATTCTTCTTTTACGAGATCTATTGCTGTAAAACTATAAATCTTCAGTTTTGTACAAATGTACGTGTATATACATGTTTAAAATTATAATAATAAATAAAAATCCGTTCAAAATTACCTTTTGCTTTTTCAATAATCGAATGTCATCTTTTATTGAGAATAAAATCAAAATTGGTATGATTGCGTCATCATTTTATTCATCTTGTAAAAAAAGCAAATTTCAGTTCAAAGTAACCGCCGTTGGGTGTATCCGTAGACCTTGGAGGACTTGCTGCCTTTAGTATGTAGCATTAAACCTCGGTGCAGGAGTTGTTGCGGACTAAAGCGAATCGGAACCCTCGGTACCTAGCATTTTTGTTGAAGGATCGACTCGAGAAACACCAACTTCGAGTACTCCCTTTTTGAAATGCTTGGTAAAGTTCCGTGCAGATATTGCAGAGAGGTTGAAAATGATAAAAACAAAATCTACCTACAGACTCGGAACGGACAGACAGACAGACGCAGGACGACAGAGTATGGCGATAACTTTGCATTTGAGCCCATAGCAAAACATCTATAATGGTTCGTGTTTTTCAGATAAGATACAAGAATAAAAATGAACATTTTACCTTGAAACTAAAATATTATTATGAGAGGGAGGAAAGGGGGGGGGGGTCTTGAACAGTTGTGTCCGTCAAGCATAAAACCCGAAATCCGATTCCAACAATCAAAAGGGTTCCACATTCTTGAAAAAAATATAAAACTCAACGTTCTTACGAGAAAAGAAAAATCGGACAAACAGACGGAGATCATAACATAGCTCCACTAGAAACAAATCTCCAGAGTCCACTACAAGTACGGTATTGTCACCATGCTTGTCTGGAATAAATACAGTTTAAACTAAGTACGGTAAGCATTGTAGGTGGCGCCGTTATAAGCTAGTTAGAGACATTTAACACATATTCAAATATTATTAAATCAAAATATGTGTAAGATACCCACAATATTAGCACAAACACTAGAATATGTACATCTAAAACAAATAACACAAATCAGAGTAAAATACTCAAAGGACTACTATGAACTGATGATAAAAAAATTCACACATTTATATATAAGATTATGAAAAACATTATATGCAATTGTAACATTCCAAACATCTATGAATTCCATATATGTGTAGAAAAAATAGAATAAAGCGCATGATAAACACATTTTCAAAAAAATAAATAGGCATACAGAATTTGCTCAACGTAAGATGATTATAAAAATCTGTATTCTATTCTGATAATGATACAAGGATTGAATACATAGAGGAATATTAAAATATATTCACTTCCGGTCTCAATAAACTCATCGTGGACAATATCTATGACCGAAACTTTAAAAATATTCATTTTTACATTATTTTTTCATCATATTGTATATTATCATATTGCCTATTTAATATTACAATAAAATGTTATTTTTTGGTAAAATTCAGTTCAGGGACTTTGGTTGTTGTCGTAAAGGCATAGGCAATTGGAGCGCTTCGACAAACAAGAGGCACAAAGAGGCCACTATCACTTCGCATGAGAACCATGTTCACTCTTCGCAAATTGAACCAGAATGAGGAATCCTAATTACTTCCCATCAGCCAAGTGAAGGGATCACTTGTAAAATTGTAATGCCTTCAGTATGTCAAAATGTTTCAGATGATAAACTAGACATTCAAGAACAAAGTCGTCACATATTTGACCCAAGAACAGTGAACATGACAATGGTTAAGTACCCGAAACATGCATGTCTGGTTCACACCGCAAATTATATGTTCCTAATAATGCAGCTGTACTGTAACATGGTTATTTTCGCTGGGGGAAATTTTCGGGATTATACCATCGAGACATTACGCGTGGGAGAGATATTCATGATGAAAACGTCTCTGCCTTTGTGAGAATACAGCAGGATTATTTTCACATGTGGAAAATTTTCGCGAAGTCCATTGATTCGCAAAACACGCGAAAATACCCCCACGCGATAATTTCCACGTTTACAGTTATCTTTGAATCATTTAATTTCCTTTGTTGTTATTAAGAAACGACGATTCTGATTGGCCGAGAAATTTTGTTGATACCTGTGTCAACACAAAACGGAAGTACGCGCTTAGCAACGTCATAAGCAACGTCGTTAGCAACACGATTTCAAAGCTGCAAATAAACGTTGAAAAGCGACGAAATGAAATGATAAGTAATCAATGTAATATTTTTTTGGTTGATCGAGGTATCAACACCAAAAATTGAGGGAAAACTTGTGCATCTTGCGCTACGCGCACGATGCAGTTTTCCCCTCAATTTTTGGTGTTGATACCTCGATCAACCAAAAAAATATTACAATGATTCCTTAAAGGGTGACATTGATACTCATTTGGAATCGACAATCTCTTCAAGTTAGATGTCAGTATATCAAGTAAGTTGTAGCCAAATATGTGAAAGTGTGACAAAAATAATAACTGAAAATTTTACAAAGTGTAATCAAAATCTGAACAATTATTTTGAGAAAAAATTGAAAATGTATGTAAGTCATTCACTTCCTTTTTATGAGAAAATAAGTATTAAGGCATATTAAGGTGTTTATCAGATCACTGAGTAACTCAAATGTGTAAAAAAATCAAAAAATTAGTACATGTATGTACATAAAATGGTACATTTATTGAGTTGAATGAAGAAATAGTAAAAAATAAGCGTTTCTGACAAGGTGAGAAATTATGCCGAAAACGCGTCCAAATTTGACTTCAGAGTAGAGCCAAAAAGAACAGCACTTCTATACCGACAAAGTAACCTACTGACAAAGTTCCTTTTTTGGCTCTGGGAATGTATAAAATTGAAGAGAATATCCTCTCTTTCCATTTTTACATGACGCATAACAGACGCTTGACGGCACGCTATGTCAATAGCTTACTTCAACTTTGTTTAAGTAAGCAAATAAAAGACCAAATGTACTATATATAGTTTATATAGTAAAGTGGACCCCTTTCAGGGAAAAATCTGAAGTTTTCATAAAGTAATGAATTTTTACCAATATTTATTCTACAATGTAGGCTACTTCTGAAATGATGCATATTCTTGAATTTCATTTCTCACTTTCATAGAATTTGGGCTTCAAAAGTGGTATATTTTGCAAAAATTCTAGAAAAACGTCATTTTGGGGCTCATTTTCGACAAACTTCCTATTAGTTAGTATCGAGCGGGCTTCTGAACAACTTTTATATTTTGATATGTTGTAACAGTTACTTTTCTACTTCTCTAAGTGCATGCAAAAGGAAGAAGTTGTTCACGATCCTGATCGATGTTCTCAATGAAAATAAGCAAGAATTCTGCTATTTTTCGTGAAAAATTGACAAAATCACCGGTTTTCATGATATTTATGCAAAAGTTACAATGTCTTCCAAATCGAGGAGTAGCTTTTGTGACTAGATTTCTCAAAATATAGATATCAAATTTCTTAAAATGACAACAACATTTAATTTTGGAGAAGTCGATTTTAGGGGGCCACTTTACGATATAAACCATACATACTCCTTTTAAGAAGTACCTTGCAAGTATGCTTTCTGAAATATTTTGCATAATTCCAGTGCAGATTTTGTGGAGAATATGAAATGAGGATTAAAATATCTGAAACACATGTCTAGCACAACAAAATTGGTACTATAGAACATATATTTCAATATTGACAATGTTACACATCTTCAAATTCATAGCATCATGTAAAGAACAGATAAATTTGCAAAATGGACCATGCACGTTTCGGGTACTTATCCCTCGTCAGTTATCCTCAATCTAAACAATGAAATATGGCCGAAGACAGTGACATGTTAAATATCTTAAAATTCAAAAGCATAGTTCAAGTACATACAAATTTGAAGCATGGACCAGACACGCACGTTTCGGATACTTGACCCTCGTCAGTGATCCTCAATCTAAACAATGTAATATGGCCAAAGAGTGTGAAAGTTATTGTGTCCAAAATGTACCGATGCATGGACGTAGCAGGATGGATGGGATATGACGCTACAGGAACCGTGTTTTAGAAATTTCAAGAAATTTTGATTATAAAATTTTTGGAATGCGTTGAAGAAACGATCAACCAAAGTTGATCTAACTTGGCTACATGTGCCCCCGGGGACTCCTGGTCCACCAGCAGTGTCACTCATCAATCGGTACAAATGTCAAACGTTTTCAAATTCAATAGCATAATTTAAGAACAGACAAATATGCAGCATGGACCAGGCATGCACGTTTCGGTTACTCGTCAGTAATCCTGTCCAAAAATACCGCAAGACGTAGCAGGATGCAGACAAAAGCCTTGGCAAAAAGCTTGTAAAATGGTCACTGTTTCTAGATGACCTACATCTATAAAATTGGTCCTAGTGATAATGAGCCTATTAAAAATGATGTCAGTATATATTGTATGAAAATATAAGATACAAACTATAACTACAAAGCAATAATTACAATAAGTACAGTATATAAAAGAAATGATACGAATCAGAATACAAGACTCAAAATACATGTACAGCTAATCAAAAACGTAGGTAAACGTGACCAAGTGTAAAAAGAGGCCTAATGTACTTTAGTTTTAAAGTTTGATAACAATCAAGCTTCATGGCTTGGCTAAGGAGCTTTTAAGATAAGCTGTAAAATCTGCCCTGAAAAGTCGAAATTTCAAAATGAAAAACTTGAGAAAAATTTTCGGTGAAAATGACAGGTACTCGTAACTTGGTCCACACATGAATATCTCTGTCAGGTTGGATGAATTATTCAAACTAGACCGATATTAGGGTCAAACAAGCGTTTTCCCCATGGTAATAATTGAAAACTGAAAGTTTTTGTACAACATTGTTCCCCCATCGGTTCAGAATGAAAAATGGGGGATGGATGACTGTTTTAATTTAGAGCGGTAAAGAAGATTTAGATTGCGATTTTCTTCTTTTATTATCATGGAACAATCTATTCAGAGTGTGCTCCGATTCAAAATTTAACCGTTATAAAGGTAATAAACGAGAAAGTAGTCTATTTCGACACTGCGTTTTTTTTTCGCACCTGAACAAAGGAGCTGATAAGATAAGGGCCGTTTTTAGCCCTAAATCTCATGCCGTATTTCTTCCGCATGACGGTACATATGCAGACAAAAGATAATCATTATTGAAACATAATGTATTTGAAGACTTTTTGTATGTTTTACTTTTCGATTAAATACTCCGAAGATTCTAAAATGAAGGTTCAAAGAGTTAGGGGGTGCTCGGTTAATAAAACTGATAATATCGACCAAAAACGTAGAAATTTTAGAATATTTCGCCTAAAGTGGATAAATATCAACTAAAAGATATAAAAAATATCTACATTGTAAATCAGAAATACATTTCGAAAGTTCTATCTCCTCTAATAGGTAAATAATGAAATCCGGAACTGAAAATACGGTCTTATTGGCCGGATTGCGAAGCAAAATCCGGTCTATGAAATGGCGAAGTCCGTCTGTCTGTCTGTCTGTCCGTCCGTCAGTGCGTCAGCATTTTGGTTAAAGTGTTGCGTTTAAGTCCGTTGAGAGAGAAAACTGTTTTCACATATAGATTCCTCATGACCAGAACTTTAATTTGATATCATGACTTTTGACCTAGTGACCTTGACATTGACCTTTGACCTACTTTAAACTATAAGAGGTAGGGTTTTGATATTTCTCATGTAGATTCCTCATGACCAGAACTTTCATTTGATATCATGAGTTTTGACCAAGTGACCTTAACATTGATCTTTGACCTACTTTTGAATTATAAGAGGTAGGGTTTTGATATTTCACATATAGATTCCTCATGACCAGAACTTTAATTTGATATCATGACTTTTGACCTAGTGACCTTGACATTGATCTTTGACCTACTTTTAAACTATAAGAGGTATGGTTTTGATATTTCACATGTAGATTCCTCATGACCAGACCTTTCATTTGATATCATGACTTTAGATCAAATGACCTTGATATATACCTTTGATCTACTTTTAAACTATAAGAGCTAGGGTTTTGATATTTCACATACAGATTCTTTATGACGAGATCTTTCATTTGATATCATGACTTGTAACCTTGTGACCTTGACATTGACCTTTGACCTACTTTTAAATTATGAGAGGTAGGGTTTTGATATCGATTTGTAGAATCCTCATGACCAGACCTTTCATTTGATATCATGACTTTTGATCAAATGACCTTGACCTTGACCTTTGACCTACTTTTGAATAATGATGGATATTTCATATTTAGATTCCTTATGACCATAGCTTTTTGTCATTGGACAATAGTATTAATGACCTTTGACCTTTCTGTCTGCGCAAAAAATGTATGCGTCATCTAATACATGTACAAACACTTAGCAATCCGGCCTTACCGCCTTTAGCGGTTTATGGTTTATTTTGTATGTTATGGCTATAATAGATGTTTTTTAGCGCGAAATACACATTAGCGGAGAAATCCACATCTCTCCTGCTTATTTCGTTTCCAATTGTCGTACATTTCATTCGATCGTATTTAGAACAAATTTTTGGACGGATTAAGGAGGAAAAATAGTCAAATTTTCCATATTAAATGATTTTAAAGATCGATTCTTTAACAAATGCACCCCCTTTCTTTTTTTGGGTTTTCGTCTCTACGGTAGTGTTCCCCCCAGAGATACAGAACCCCACTTTTCCAGAAATTTTGTATCATGGATATACACAGTCAATTGTGCCTCACATGAAATTCATATGAAATGAGCATCATGTAAATTTCACATGAAAGTTCATGTAATATTCATATAAATTTCACATAAGATTTATGTGAAAAATATTTCACATGAATTTCACATAAATTTCCTTCACATGAATTTCACATGAATTTTTCTAAGTGACCTTCACAGGAAACTGAATTCACATAACATCCATGTAAAAATCTTCACATGAATTTCATGTGAAAAATTTCATGTAAATTTCACGTTCATGCTCGTTTCACATAAATTTCATTTTAACTTTCATGTAAAGTTCATGTAAATTTCACATGAATTTCATATGAGGCACAATTGGCTGTGTACACCTCCAGTATAGATGGCGTTCTGTATCTCCGGGGGGAACATTGTTCAAATAAACTATCTAAAATAACTTCTGGTTTTGATGGGATACCGTATATGTATTAATATAACGAACAATTTTTCTTAAAGATTCCATTTTCAAATTTCCTCTTTTGAGGGGAAGATTTTACGTCTTATCTTATCAGCTCCTTTGCAGCATGGACATGGCATTCATGTTTCGGTTCATAACACTCGTCAGTGATCCTCAATAATGCATTTTTGTAATTTTTCGCTTAATATTTGACGTTTTATGTCATCAGTATACCCTATCTTTCGACCCATAATTAGGAACATGTTTAACCAAATCTCTGTAGAATAAAATACTTAGTACTAGGAATCTTCTTATACTTCATATTTCTATCCTAGCCAACTGTTTCCTTAAATGGAAAGACAGCTCACGAGAAATAAACGATTGATTCAAGCCCTTGTCTGAACAGATCCTTTCAAATTAAAGCTAGATGGTTCATGTGTTATCTAAAGATAATTATCGGGAACAAAATTTGTATTTTGAGACAAATACCCTTTAATTGTGCAGATAAAAAAACAACTGAGCAGTGAGTATTTTTACACTATTCTATATATAATGAAGGAAAGGGATTCTCTAGCATCTTGTCCTGTAAAGGATGCAAGACGAGGGGAACTATTGCAGTATCTCCAACGCCTTGACTGGTGTACCACCATAGCAGCAAAATGCCCCCTTCCAACTTGGGAGTGAAATGTGACCCCTGCCAAACGGTACCTGAGGTAAAGAAAAGTAGTTTGAATGAACAGTGACTTTGAAATCCTAAAAGAAAGAAATCCACAATTCTTAATTCATTCTGTTTGTTTCACGCATTCTGATTGGTTCACAGGATTTCCACAAGCATGTATAACGACGATATACATGCCGCAAACCGACTCACTTGACATACTTTAAATTGTATTCCTACGTAAATTTGCACGTTACAAGCTTTAGCGCACTTTTTGAATATGACGTCATGCTTCCCTTTGTTCTTCGCTCCTGTGACGTCATACTGTGACGTAAAACTACAAGGTATTAGCTTGTAAATGGCGTTCTCCAAATGTAAACAACAGAGCAAGTAAGTTTATCATTGAAAACACTTTGATTTTTCGCTATTGTAACAAATACGAAGAGTTGAATTTCATATTTTTCAGCGCAATATTTTCTTTTGGTTGTTGTTAGTCCTCCGTAACAATGTCACCTCTAAGGCGATACGTGAGACCCTCTGATGGGTATAAAAAGTTGAAATGTGTCACATGAATTAGAATAGGGATAAACGTACTGTGTTTTGTGGTTCCGACAGGTATATGTTGGATATACTGTTGGAAACATACGTTATACCCTCGAGGACAAGCCCCAACGGTATAACTGCGTTTCCAACAGTATATCCAACATATACCTGTCGGAACCACAAAACACAGTACGTTTATCCCCTAAATGTCTGACCCTTAGCCATGATTAATATTGGAATCAGTAATAAAGACCTCCACAAATGTCTACCCCTTAGCCATGATTAATATTGGAATCATTAATAAAGATCTCCACAAATGTCTACCCCTTAGCCATGATTAATGGCAAATATGGATAATGACCATATCCCTGTATACAGCACAAAATCGATAATTCAGAAAATCAGAAACCGAAGGCATACAAAATCAGGATAAAACAGGAACCAAAGCAAACAAAAAAAAACCTCCACCATATGAAAAGAACCGAACTCCCGATATTTGAATCAGTAATAAAGAAAGACATCCACAAATGTCTAACCCTTAGCCATGATTAATATTGGAATCAGTAATAAAGACATCCACAAATGTCTAAACCTTAGCCATGATTAATATTGGAATCAGTAATAAATGAAATTCAGATACTAAACTCACAATCAGAATACCAAAATCAAAAGCATTCAAATTCTTATTACAAAACGGAGATAGGGAGGAGATTCCCATCCCTCTGAAAACTCCAGCATTGTCAGTATTCCCCCGACATATCTGCAGACTCTACATACTTCTATAGGTTTTACAATGGCCGCATGCATTTACTAACAGGATAAAATTACATATGAAGGAATATCATTATATCTGTATCCTAATAGTTTTATTATGCAGCCACATCAAATGAAAATGACATTCAGGATATTTTTGAAGCACTTTTGGCCATCTTTTGTCAAAAACGCCATAAAAACGTCATTTGATTACGTCACATCACACTTTTTTGTTAAAAGCTAGGAACACTTTTATATGACCAATATGAAGTTCTTCTCATTAACTTTAGTTTAAAGAAAAATTGCAGGGCCAATTTCGGGAATTCGTGGCCCTGCCTATTCCTTAGAAGCAAAAGTGAATCCCCAACGGAAATGACATCAGGTGCCCGGGGAGTGTAAGCATCTCTTGCTTGCTAGCAACACCCATCAAGAAGTCCCGCCCAATTTCGAAACTAATTGCCTCGGGAAATATTTTCTTTCAACTAACGCTCTCATTGGGATATAGTCTTATCAGACAAATTATAGGGATTTCGTTTTATTTAATGAGTATCTTATTATATAGATAAAACGCTGTAGATGTAGTATTTTTCGGCTAGTCTCCTTGCCGTCAAAACAAAGTCGTTGTAGTATTAGCTTGCTCTGGAACAGCGTATCAATTGCTATATAGGCAGGAGGCGAAGGAACTCGACAGAATCTTATTACTTAGGAAAGGGAGGAATTTGTAATTTTAAGGTTGAAGTCTTCACGCTTGACATACATTGAAATATTTAGTTAACCATTGTAGTCAAAAGATAACATGAAGCTTAATTAATGATTTCAGTGCTTTCTGTTCAATTTGTGCTCTATTGTGAGTGTTGTTGAGATTGTCGTCAGGATCCTCTTTAACTCATTTGTGTCACACTTATGCGCTTTACCATGTGGAGCTCACAAACCCGCGAGGGTTTTGACGGTAAGTGTTTTGAATATTTTTCCCTGACATGGTCGCCATAACACTTTCTATATAGACATCTCAGACAGTGCATGTATTTTATATATTGTTTTCATTTTCGTGCGTGAACATCGACGGCGGGTACGGCTAGCCAACAGGGGATGCTTACTCCTCCCGGGCACCTGGTCCCACCTGAAGATGTGTGTGAAAATCCAATGTTCCTTGTTATGAATTCCGGATTACTTTCATCTATGCTATTATTTAAAAAAAATTGCGAAGAATCGAATGATATAATTACCGTTGTCCATTGAAGTGAACAATTTCAGGAACTGAATCTATGTTTCCCAGGTGATCTTTTATCTGCTCCACGTCGATTGTGAGGAAAACTGGAGATTGTGGTTCGAATACTCTTCGGCAAAATCTACATCGGTTCCTGTTTTCATGAATCCTACAAGAATAAACCTAAACGCTACCAATAACGTATTTTAATTGCCTTCCTGTATTTCCTCTGCCATGGTAGGGTATATTTCATTCGTCAAAATTCCTAAAAGAAAGGAGGGGATCTCCAACAAAACTAGGTTGCAGCACCCACAGCAAAATCCCAAAACACCCATGTAAAACACAGAACAGACACCCATAGAAAGAGACGCAAAAGGGAGAAGGAACACCAACTCACACCATAGAAACATGAAACACAAAAGACTACACATAAACCAACGAGACCAATGGTCAACCGGTGCCGACTTAGGACGGCCATCTGCCACGTAAATAGCAGACGGTGTGGTTATCCTGGATTACGTGCGCACAACCCTCCCACTATTCCGATTTCCCAGAGGTCTCGAAGAACGCACAATTATGGTGTAAAACAACCTCCTCACTGTTAGATGACCACACACAAACAAGACCGTAAAACACAGGGGTCCAAGCAACACAGATGAATATGTAAATGGATATAAAAAGAAGACGTGCGTAATACAGTCCGTGCTCTGCCGGTTGTAGCGAGCTCATATATGTTATCACCCGAGGAGTCCGACTAACATTCAGAGAGGACAGGTGGTCGGGGCCCTGTCTTCTCTAAAGAGGTTTGGATAGGGACCGTCATGGAGTCCCTTCGTCACAGTCAGTCAGAGTGCAAGTCTTAAGAATACGCTCGTACAAGACTGTAGATTGGTCAAATCACAACAAAATATAGACAAAGGCAACACAATCGCAGCATCATCTCGCAACTGATTGTTCAATGCTTTCAGCTAAAGATATTTTTAAAGATATTAAGTCCATGGTGATCGTGACGTTTCAATTCAAGTCAATTGTTTCATCCTTTTTCAAAAAAGGGAATATTTATGGAGGGTTTGGCGATCCTTTGATATGCTGTTCCCAAGGAATACATGTAGGTCCATTGTTCACAAGGAACACAGCGTAGGTTCACAATGACCTTGACCTTTAACCCTTGGTCTTGAAATGTTAAACGTCTTCAAATTCAATAGCATCATCAGATAAATTTGCAGCATGGACCAGACATTCACGATTTAGGCACTTAATCATCGTCAGTGATCCTTAATCCAAACAATGTAATATTTTGAGAGAGATATATATTTCACCTTCGAGTTATGCCCAGCATATCACTATCATATGTTTGGATTCTTTGAACTTCACTATCTATCAGTGTCTGCAGCAGATCTTGTCTGTCGGTTGTCCTATTATACATCTGTCTGCACAAATAAACAAAAATGAATTAATGAAGTACACTAATCATTTGAGTTCCCTTATAAGAAGAGTTTCTTATCATTGTAAATATCTAGCTAAGCTATAAATACATTTCCATAAAAAAACATAATAACGTGCTTTAAGAATTCGCCGTTCATTTTCACAGATTCTTGTTTTTGTTCGGACCAACCTCGTTAGACCGCTCTTCTAAAACAATACATATATGTAATTTAGCGACATACATAATATCGTCCTATTTAGACTATTTAGTCGCCTGACTTCTCAATCATTTCTGTACTTCTTTGTCCGCTATTTACTTTCCGTGAATAGAGACAACCGCGTTGTCATAAATGTCGCCAAATTGTTCAAAATGTGAAAAAAAATCCTCGAGTTCTGTTTCAGTTTCATTCCGCTATGACTTTAACTAAAAAATGAAAAGGAAAGAACTTCAACACAGAATTTCGTTAATAAAAGTTGCTTAGTGGAAAAGACCACGTCTGGTATAGTACTACTCTGAGGTTACACATGCACACTTAACTCTATCTAACGTGATTCCTGAAGTGATTACTACGATGCTATAGAATTAATCAATTTTACCTAAAATGTTGGTGACGCGCGAGCTGAATGGCACCGGTTGACAGAGATTCCCGTAGACAAGTACATGAGTATCTTTTGCAGAAGTTACTGGCATCACAGGAATGTGTCACATGGCCATGAATAATTTTCCTCTCCGTGCCGTACAAGCTTCCGGAGGAACGAGGGTGGGAGATGAATCTTAACCAATGTTGTCTAGCCTCATCAAAGCGTCCATTTTCGATGGAAATGTAGATGTTATAAAGAGTCTGTTTAAAATAGAAATGGAAAGAATGAATGTGTTTTGAATTTATAACAAAAATGAAGGAATCTTAAAAAGGACTCAGTTGCAGCACCCTCAGAAAAAAAGATCAACACACCAAAATGCAAAAACTCAGAGTGGACAAGCACAACAAGAGGCATCAAAGGGACAAGAAAGACCATAAAAAAACACGTCTTAACTTTAAATAGAAATTACCAATTGACAGTCAATGCCGACTTAAGATAAAGTTTTTGGTTAACTCTAGTCTTTCTAATTTTCAAGCCAATATCACTAAAACATAATGATCAATAACTAATTAACTAGAAATAATACCAGACCTTGTTGCAGTACCAACAACAAAATACCAAAACACCCGAAGCGCAAACACAGAGAAGACGAGAACAGCAACAGACGAAAAAGTGACACACGACATAGAAACAATAAACACAAAAGACTACACATAAACCAACGAGACCAATGGGCAACCGGTGCCGATTTAGGACGGCCATCTGCTACACAGGTAACAAATGGTGTGGTTATCCTGGATTACGTGCGCACAACCCTCCCACTTTTCCGATTTCCCAGAGGTCTCGAAGAACGTACAATTGTCGTGTATAACAACCTCCTCACTGTGAGATGACCACACACAAACAAATCCGCATAACGCAGGGGCCCAAGCAATACAGATGAATATGTAAATGGATATAAAAAGAGGGCGTACGTAATACAATCCGTGCTCTTCCGACGCGAGCTCACGTATGTTATCACCCGATGAGTCCGATTGACATTCAGAGAGGACAGGTGGTCGGGGCCCTGTCTTCTCTATAGAGGTTTGGACAGGGCCCGTCATGGAGTCCCGTCGTCACAGTCAGTCAGAGTGCAAGTTCTAAGAATGGGCTGGTAAAAGACTGCAGATTGGTTAAGTACCAAGTCTAGTGTCCGTCTGGAGACATGAGGATCATATCCACGGTATAAAAGATGTTTGATGATGCCAACGCATTTTCGATGCTATCTACCTTTGATCCTTTTAATCGCCATAAAATGCAGGTTGTGAAATACCCAAAACAATGTACTCTGTTGCTTGTATAGATCAAAATTTTAAAAGAAGATGACTGTAAGTGTTTTTAAATTTCCAAAAAGTCTTAACTAGTTTATGAAAGCGGAAACCTTGACTTAAAGTTTCTTCGTAATTTGTAAGTTTCTATTGTGAAAATCCAAAATATTTGTACATATAGATAATTTTGATTTCATTTCATTCCTGTTTTTCTATTTCTCGCAACTCTAGCTAATGCATTTTCATTTGATGGAGCATAAGAAATACTACAAATCTTTTGAATTAGATATCCCAAGAAAGTCTTGTAAAGGTGATAAAATGGACAAGATATAAATTATGAATACCAGTTATACTGACATCTTATAAACTAATTTTCGACGGCATCTCAAAATGCGTCTGCAATACTACTTGAATAAGTATCTGCTTATTGTCAAAAGTGGATGACAAAATTTTAGTGCAAAAATAATTTTCGTTATTACATCTTATATCAGCAACGATATTGTCATTGTCAACCTGATTTACTGGCCTAGTAATATTGGTGATATATGTGGGAAATATTGAGACGATCTCACTGTCCACAACTCGTCTTCTTTTTTGTCCAATATGTATCGTAATACATTATCTAGAACTACTTACTTTATCATACGGTGGTGCAGATGTTTGGCACATTTGTCGCAGTGCTCGATCCAATAGTGATAAATATACTATTGTCAGGAAGTTGTCCACTGTGCACGTGTCTTGGAATAGGCCAGTGCCTTGCATTGCACATGGAAGCTGTAGCCCTGAAACAAGAATTTTAATGATATAGTCTTTGTTATATTTTTCTGTTCAATAAGTATACCAGAGAAAAAGCACCAAGTAGCAAGCAAAGGCTAATTATTTTTTCTAAATCCAAGATCTGTCAGCAACAAACGAAAAAAAAAATCAATTTGATACCAAAATCCAATCAAAATATAATAACACGATTAAGAATAGTATGAATTTTTTCTTCACCTTTTCGAACAAAAAGACATTACTTATTACCTATTCAAGAATATGTTTTCTTTAAATGATAATTAATAAGTGATAAGATGATGTATTACCAGTATCCCAACGGATATTACTTCTGTTCTGTCTGATATTCTGTAGTCGAACAGTTGGTGATGGTTCTGTCCCTCTTTGTCTCCAGTTTGATGCATTTTGTTCAGACTGCTCTTGGCCTCGTCCGACCAGTAAATGTCTTGTAATTTGTGAACATTCGGAACTCGTTACACTGTTACAGCGAGTAGTTGGGTTGTCAGGACTTTCAGTACGTACATTCCTGATACTAACAGAATTCAATATATTGTCCACATCATGCTCGTATTCAGGTTGTCGAGGAACATGGAAGGGTTCCAATCGTATTGGAGAAGAGATTGAGATGTTTTGTGTGGATTGGACATCGTTACTAGGGCAGGTAACTGGATAACCATTCTCTGAAATCCATCCACTCGCAGTAGGATTTGTCGGATGCCGTGGTACATTACTTGTGACTATCATATAATTATCATCAACTGAAGGGTCAGAATTGGCGAGATGTTCAGACGAAGTGTCGTTACTTGGTTGCGTAATGGGATGTCCGTTTTCTGACAACTCTAAGGAGCTGTTAAGATAAGGGCCGTATTTAGCCCTGAATCTCGTGCCTTATTTCTTCCGCATGGCGAATCGTACACAGAAAAGCATGAATCATTATTGAAATATAATGTATTTGTAGACCTTTTACATGTTTTACATTATGTTAAGGAACTCTTAAGGTTGTAAAATTAAGGTCGAAAGGGGTAGGGGTGCTCGGATAGAAAATCCCATAATATCGACAAAAAACGTATAAATTTTTGAATATTTTATCTAAAATGGATAAATATAAGCTAAAAGACATCAAATATGTCTACATTGCGTATCAGAAATAGATTTCGAACGTTCTACCTCCTTAAATTGGTAAATAATGAAATCCGGAACTTAAAATACGGTCTTATTCTTCATTCAATGGCTACAATAAAAGCCTTTTAGCGCGAAATACACATTGACGGAGAAATGAACATCACTCTTGCTCATTTCGTTTCTAATTCTTGTATCTTTCATTCAATCATATTGAGTACACAATGTTTGATGGATTAAAGAGGAAAAATAGTAAAATGTGCTATATTTAATGGTCAAAAGATCGATTCTTATAAAATGCACCCCCCTTTCCATTTTTAGTTTTTCGTCTCTGGGGTAGTGTTCCCCCCGGAGATACAGAACCCCACTTTGCCAAAAAAATTGTATCATGGATACACATCTCCAGTAAAAGTGGCTTTCTGTATATCCGGGGGGAACAATGTTCAATAAAACTTTTCCATTTTCTATTGATTTCTATGAGAAAAAGATAACTTTTGACCTAAAAATTAGCAATATTATGCAAAACAGATGAAAAATAACTTCATATTCTGATGGGACGCCGTATAGGTATACATTTTACCAAAACAGGTTCTTGAAATTTCAATTTTCAAAATTCCACTTTTCAGGGCTGATTTTACGCCTTATCTTAACAGCTCCTTGTTCACTTTGATCATTCTGACTTGTCTGATTGGCACGGTGTACGGGCAAAACATGGATGTTAGTGTCCGGACATCTCAAAAGGCATTTCGTTAAGGGGTATTTCGGAAGTGTTTCGTCTATCATTCCCCAATTAGAAAATGCCAAAGGACATGATTGGAAAAACAGAACGCAAATGAAAAGAAGGTGAACTGAAGTTTTACTTTTAGATCCCTTGCACTTTACTCTTCTTCTTTTCCGTACTAGTTTTTGTTCTTTCGTGGGGTTTCTGCTTTTCTTGAGATGATATGTTAAGGAACATGGAACCCGGCTTTTCTCCATAACTTTCAGATGACCTCTTCTTTCCTTCTTTTGATAACTTTTTTGTATCACTTTCAAGCGGCAATTATTGTTCAACGACACGAAGAACGATTCTATGCTTTTGTACCACTGCATATTTTTAAAACGAAAGAAGCATTTCTGTCTGGCAATAATTAACAAAGAAATACCGCTTGGTTTAAGAACCGAATACATAGACCTTTTTGGTTTGCACATTTGAATTTTATTCAGGCAAAGTGGATAATAATACCAAACCAAAGAAAGAAGATGGGCACAACCGATCTTCGTAAACAACCAGGTCAAGAGAAGACATGTCCACATATATTCAATGCTAACTGCATATATTGTTTTAGTGACAGCAACAAGTTTGTCTGTGCTTATTTTCACCACTAAGAATGTCAGTTTCATACAGAATGTTACAATTTTCTTCAACATTTGAATGAATAGATCAATGAAATAAGCCTGCAAACGTTTGAGAACATTTATACAAAAACATGCAAAAATTATTATTGCGTTTGATACTCCTGAAATTGACCAATGCAGAGCAAGTGAAAGCAGACGGTATACAACCTTCAAAGTAGAGATCAAAAAGGGGATGATAAAAATTGCTACCAAATAACAAAAGGCACAATAAACAGCTTTACCGACCCAATGACTTGTTTTCAAAAAGGAATAATACGCGACTTTCAATGTGTACCATGCAGAAATAAAAATCAAATTGAGAAGGACGAAACACAGCGACACAAAGCAGTCTCTCAATGGAGAATAACTATATGAGATACATCTGCGTATTGTATCATAACTGCCTAGCCTAAGCCACGTATTTGGAGTTGCAGTGAATTCAGCATGCAAGTCCACCTCCTTATGAGTTGTTTCTTGTAAACATGTGAATATCCTTTCATACTTATCCGTTGACGCCTTTGTAGCATTGAATATGATCATAACAACCCATACAATGTATAGGTCTACAGAATCTATAGTACGGATATTTGTTTTTTTGTTGAATTTGTATGCGCGAATGTAACCTGAATATCCGTTGTTTAACACTGATTCCGAACTAAATTCATCAAAGTTTGGCAGATTGTTTTGTGCGTAGGGCACCAGCTCCGCTTCTTGTTCATTGATGTCAGACACGTATTCCAATTGATCGCAAAAGTCTGAAGAATCTTCTGTTTCCTCTGACTCTTTGATCATGTTTTTATCATTACTCTGTTTACTCGGTACCATTTTAAGGTAAGTCTTTTAACACAAACCCTGTAATAAGTTGAACATGTTAGAAATTCAATGTACCAGAAATAGGAAAATTATTATTATCATTAAACAAATTCTTACCGGAAATAATTATTTTTTGTAAACTATGAAAATAAAAATTTTGACATTAAAATGATAGCAACAAATGTACTTTAAATAAAAAAAACAAATGATGTTTAGTATTAGAACATTAATCCAACAATTATTTTCTTTATGATGATAAATATGGATAATGACCACTCCAATACTAAGTACAAAATCGATAATTCAGAAAATCATAAACCGAAGGCATACAAAACCAGGATAAAACAAGAATCGAAACAAACAAAGAAAAACATCCACCATATGAAAAGAAGCGAACTCCCAATATGGGACTGAGACAAGGTGCCCAGGAAGAGTTAGCATCACCTGCTTGCATGCAACACCCGTCACTTCAATTCGATAGAATTGTCACATCCGATTACTTCCATTTCGGAAGATACAAGTATATTCGGTGGTTGGATGGTTCAAATGGTATGACAGAATATCGCCCACCATTCTGGAGAGTGGAGCATCATAATGTATGACGAGTTCCTCATATCGACCGTAGAACTTCCTCAGTGACGAGGTTAGTCGACCACAAACGTATCCCTGACCGAGAGGGTTATTTGAAAGACGCCTAGCCCTCAGAAAAAATCCGTATATTTGGTACTTGCTCTGGCATAGCGTATCTACTGAGATATGAACACGCCATAAGCAGGCGATGAAGGGATGAGCTCGCCACAGCCGACAAAGCTTTGACTGTATTCCGTACGCCCTTTGTTTTTATATCCATTTACATATTCATATGTGCCTGTTGATTGGACTCCTGAGTTTTGCTGTCTTGTTTGTATGGTCATCCTACAGCGAGGAGTTTATTTTACACTACTGCGTTCTTCGAGACTTTTGATTAACCGAAAAAGTGAGAGTGTTGTGCACACGTAGTCCGGATATCAACACCATTTGCTACTGGCATGGCAGATGGCCGTTTTAAGTCACCATCAATTGCTAATTGGTCTGGTTTGTTTATGTGTGGTCTTATGTGCTTGGTGTTTTGATATCGTTCTTGATGTTCCGTTTCCCCTTTGTGTATCTTGCTGTGTATAAATTTTCTGTTTTTGCTTGAGGCGTTGTAATGTTTTGCCTTTGGTGCTGCAACCGAGTCTTGTAGGAGATCTACTGTATTTTATTTGATAAAGGGTTTGATTAAGCCCTGAAATAATTTGGTCTCTTCTCGTACGCTGCCCTTCGTATTCCATCTTCATAAATTTGTTGTAAGATAATCATCGAAGAAGTACCCATCAGTTGTTCAGTATATTATCATTACGATTTGAAGAGGCAGGAAGTATAAAAGAGAATTTATCTGATCCTCTTAAGTTCTTCCTATTACACTTTCAGATCCTCAAATCATAAAAAGTGTTATGCATATCGAAACTAATATAGAATCACATTGAAGCTGACAATATATATATATATTTTGATGCCTCGTTTAGGGTTCAAGGGGGGCGGAGCCTTTAGATGTTTCAAGAGGTTTTTCTGTATATGAATTAGACAAAAGTTTTAATCCTGAGATTTTAAGATAGGGGAGCGCCAGGTGCGCCCCCTTTAATCCACGAGTGATGATATTCAACATCGGGAAGAATCGAGGTCATATATAATACAAGAACATAAAGAGTTACAAGCAAGAGAAATTTTTCCATTATATTTCTTGGATATACAGCATAGAGTTTTTAGCTCACCTGATCAAAGCTCCAGTGAGCTTTTTTTCATAACAATACGCCCTTCGTCGCCGTCCGTCGTTATTTTTTAGGTCACCTTAGCTATTGTCTTAGTGGTTTCTTTGGGGTCCCTGTAAAGTGCGAAACGAAACAAAAACGAAACGAAACGAAACGAAACAAATCGAAACGAAACGAAACAAATCGAAACGAAACGAAACAAATCGAAACGAAACGAAACAAATCGAAACGAAACGAAACAAAACGAAACGAAACAGATCGAAACGAAACGAAACAGATCGAAACGAAACGAAACAAAACATAAAACTTAAAGAAAATGAGAAAAAGAGGAAAAACCGCCGAAAACGAATATTCAAAGACAAGATCAGCATGTAATATTGCCTTAATCCAAGAGTTCTACATTTGTAAATAGTGCCGAGAGGGTTTCTTGAAAGAGTCAAAGTTGACAATTAAAAAAAGTAAATGTCAAATGCCATTCATTTATTTAAGAGGAATAAAAGGGAGGGGATAGAAAACCACGCTATGACACCGTAATGAGATCATAAAACGGGGTGGGGGCACATTTCAGGAAAAAAAAATCTTATCCTTTTTCAAACGAAATTTGCCCCACAGTTTTTAATTGTTCTCATTTTTCTGATAAAATTTTCAAATACACATAACGGAACAGTTCCGTTTCCTCTGCGCTAGACTCCTCGAGCTCCCTGCTACATGTAAATAATATTTTTCCCTCTGTGACGACAAAATGCAGTTGTGCTATATACCGTATAAATTATGTTTTAATCGTCAACTTTGATTCTTTAAAAAAAAACAGCCACAAGAACTAACGGTTGAAGGCAAAAATGAGGGGATGGACAGGGACAAAGGGAGGGGAGAGAAAGGGGCGGGAGGAGGGAAGAAGGGGGCGAGAAGAGGGACAGATGATTGGGAGGGTAACAGTAACCAAAAAAAATTTATGAAATTACTTTCAATATAAACAATCTTGCTCTTATGCGTTCTTGTACATAATCTCAATTTTATAAATTACCACGAAATTCATCTATATATACCTTAAAAAATGTTCCCGATCGCTTCGCTCGCCGCAATTTTCAATTCATTTTTCAAATACTTCAGGCTCGCTTCGCTCACCTTAGTTTTTGTGTCGCCTGCGAAGCATAGCGACACTTAGGGATCTCTTTGTCCGTTGTCCGTCTGTCAGTCAGTCCGTCCGTCCGTCCGTCCATCTGTCTGTCTGTCACACTTTGGGTGTCACACCCCATAACTTTTCATTGGTAAGTAATAGGGCTTTGATATTTCACATGTGTATTCCTTGTGATGAGACCTTTTTACACATACCATGATTTTTGACCTAGTGACCTTGACTTAGATATTTGACCTACTTTTCAAACAAACTAAGATTGGCTATTTCTTTTGATTGGTGGTAAGTGATAAGGCTTTGATATTTCACATGTGTATTTCTTGTGACATAACCTTACTACACATACCATAAATTTTGACCTAGTGACCTTGACCCAGATATTTGACCTACTTTTCAAACAAACTAAGATTGGCTATATCTTTTGATTGGTAAGTGATAGGGATTTTATATTTCACATGTGTATCTCTTGCCATGAGACCTTTCTATACATACCATATTTTTTTTACCTGGTGACCTTGACCTAGGTATTTGACCTACATCCAACAAATTAAGATTGGCTATATCTTTTGATTTATAAGAGATATGGCTTTAATATGTATTTCTTATGATGAGTCCTTTCTTTTATTCCCAAAAATTTGTACCTAATGACCTTCACCTAGATGATTTACCTTTTCTGAAAGTAATCGATTGACCATATCTTTTAATTGATAAGTAAGAGGTTTAACATTTCGCATGTGAGTTCATTTGACAAGACATTCCCACTGATACATGTACAAATATTAAACCAAGGTCACCTACATTTTTGATCATTTTTTTAAACAGGCCGCTTCGCAGGCGACACAAGCATTCCATGGATTGTTATTTTTCATCTAAACAGGTCTATTTCTTTTTTCAAGGTTTAAGAAAGGAAATTACCCAAATAACTTCACTATTGCACCAATTTACACTTTAAAGTTAAAACATTTGTCTTGACCGCCAAAGACCCCCTCCTCCCACGGGGAGGGGGGAGACGGCAGGAGAAGAATGGTACCCCCTGACCCTTCAATAAGATCTTGTCTTGAAATATTCGTTTTCGGCGATTTTTCCTCTTTTTCTCATTTCTTTAAGTTTTATGTTTTGTTTCGTTTCGTTTCGATCTGTTTCGTTTCGTTTCGATTTGTTTCGTTTCGTTTCGATTTGTTTCGTTTCGTTTCGTTTCGTTTCGTTTTTGTTTCGTTTCGCACTTTACAGGTACCCGTTTCTTTGGCGTCTGCCGTCCCTCCGTCAATCATCCGTCCGTTTAATTAAAACATTTTTGACATCTCCTCTGAAACCGCTCAGAGGATTTTGATGAAACTTATGTATGTTGTACTAAAGGTCCTCTACATTGTTCATTTCGGCCCGATCAAATCAGGCGTAGATCCGGGGCAGGGTCAAATAGGTCCAAGAGGATACCACTCTTAAAGAAATCCCCAGAATTGCTGCAAGGATTGAATAAAAAATGGCATCATTTAAGAACAGATAAATTAGCAGTATGGGCCAGACATGCACGTTTCGGGTACTTAACCCTCGTCAGTGATCCTCAATCTAAATAATGTATTATGGCCAAAGAGTATGAAAATTATGATGTCCAAAAATGTACCGAAAGATGTAGCAGAATGGGTGGGATATTATGCTACAGGACCCACGTTTTAGAAATGTCAAAAAATTTGCTAACAGAAATTTTCGGATGTGTTGAAAAAACAGACGATCAACCGAAGTTGATCGAAATTGGCTACATGTGTATCATTCAACTTTATTCTCAACTTTAAAATCCGATGACTAATTTTTTGACATGTTTTGACGTCATTTTCGACTTATTCATTTTACATGTACTTTGCAAAAGTTGAGATTTCTTTCAATCTTTTTTCTCTTGGGTATGTGGGCAGCCCAATTTAGTTCATTTTATTCATAATGAACTAGAGGAATGCTTATCTGTGAGAATTTTGTGGAAAAGGTTTTTTAAAATTGTACATGAGTACTGCACAAAAAGGAAGGGGGATGGCCATTCTTAATGCATGTATTTTCAATAATACGGAAGTGTTCCAACTCTATACCTTATTGAAGAAAATTTCAAACCAATTTACATGCACAAGACACGTGTTTTGAATATAAAATTCTAATCAGTGATGCGTCCAGCCGAAGTGCTTTTCATAAGCAGCCAAAATTCATTTCACTAGCGCTCTCTGGTTTTATTTTTAGAATTTAAATTTCAACTTCTTCCATGGAATTGTTCATATTCTTTCCATATCTATTTAAGAAATGTACTTTGAAATAGTTTGTTAAGTCCAAATGTCATTGTCAATGATTTAAAAAAAATGTATATAGGTATGTTTTCTGTGCCTAATATTTACATTACTAGTAGATTCCCCATGTTGAACGCCAATTAGGCCACTAGAATTATATTCCAATAACTTGGGTTGCTATTGTGACGTCACGTTCAGGTATTGCATGTAGGGAGAATTTACCAAAATTAAGATACATCTGACGCTGTTACAGGCAAAATGTGTGATGTTCATGCAAATAAAAATGACCTATAATTAGAACAAATGTAAATATAAGTAATGACTGTCTTACTTTTGGTGTTCATGGTTGTATAATTCTGGTTGGACACGTGCAAATTTTCCGAGAATCGCTTCGCGATTCACGGAATTTGCACGTGCCCAACCAGAATTATACACCCATGAACACCAAAAGTAAGACAGTCATTTCTTAAATGAACTTAGGGGTAATGGGTTCACATCCCGATGGGACCAAAACATTTTTTCTATCCTTTTGTTTTTCGCAAATGGCTTCTTATGCATTTTAGAATTATCTTAAAAAATCATGTTTTACTTGTTTTTGTACTTCAATATTTTTATTCAAGTTAGCATTTTCCCCATATTTTTCCCTACGATTATATTGATATATTTTTAGTCGTATTCTAGTAGACTTTTATAAATTAATGCTTTTGTGTATGAGGTTTTCATGAAGAATATTTTGAAAATCTTTGATGGAAATTCTTAAATTGAATCATGAGATATTGAATCGCGAATTTAATCGTCACAGTCCTTATTGCGAGCTAAGACGTATTACGTTTAGGCCCATGATAAGCATTAAAAAGGGATAAAAGAAAGGAAGGGGATCACATCCCGAAATTTCCAGTGTTCTCATGTGAGCGAAGTGGTCCTGCGGCCTTTTCACAAAAAATATGTACGAATTTTTTGGGGGGAATTTTCGTTACTTTGGATTGCTTAGTACATCATATAAGCTAAAAAAATGCAATGTTATATTTCTGAATTCATATTTAGTATGTAGAAATGAGATTGGAAAGAACAATATAATCTTAATTGAGAAACATTTAAAGCTTTAAATTATTTGATCATGAAAGTTACGAAAATTACTGAAATTTTTCGTAAGAATGTTCGTGAAATTGTACACAGGACCTCTTGTTTTTACATTTTCGACTTCTACGGAATTAAACGCTTTATGATGTTCTCAAAGTCCCCTCTCAAAGTTTGTGTTTGGGATCCAGACACGTTCATGGGTGGATCCAGAACAGGGCCAAAAGTTTCCAAACGGGTTCCCTTCTTCAAATTTCTTCTCCTCCATAACCGAAGCATTGATAAGAAAACTAATTGCATTTTGTCAATCCCATCTTCTTGAATTCTGTGCATTAGTCGTTTCGTTAAGCTCCGTGTATCGGTTGAAGAGGAGATGTCGGAAATGATAAAAATGTTAACGTTGTACAGACACTATAAGGCGCCTATGACAATAGCCCATTTGAGATTCGCTAAATTATACTTTCTACTCACAATTGTTCTCTGATTGCCACTTCAGCATCGGCATCCCTGTTGACACACAGCCGAAACCCCCTATGGCGCTCTAACAGTGTAGCTATGTTCCGATATCATCTGCAGCAAAATTATGTACGGAAATTGTTTACTATATGCATCAATAATATATATATATATTTTAAATATTCATCCACTTTTTTAATTGCGATTCTTAAAATAAACACATGCATTTAGCTTTTTTTTCGTATGAGTCGTTTGGCAAAAGTGAGCTATGGAATCAGCATGGATATATTTTTATATTGCCAGAAGTTTTCATACATTAAACACTCCTACGTGTCATTGGATGCTTTCTCTCAGGGAACAGACTATTGCCCTACTATTGGCTAAAATTGGTAGATTGTGAAAAGTTTGACAAGTCCGCGTGTAGGGGCGGGACTTCACCCACGACACGTGACATTATGCAGGGTGCTCATTCTCACTTTTCAAGTCGCGACACGCGACATTATGCCGGGTGTTACATGCTCACTTTTGAAGGGTACCTGGTACTGCTTACATTCGGGGTTCGGAGACTTACACACCTGTGCCACATTCCACTGGTTCTCCTAAACTACGATCGATACTTCTTCTATGGTATACTTCATTATACCTAAATATCAAAATTGTAAACGAAAATATTCATACAAGTGTACATATATGACAGAAGAGATGATTTTTGATTCAACATAAGTACATTTCCCCTGGCTTGACGGTGATGTTCCAAGACTACCGTCACATTACATATCACGGCTCATCCGGTACGCTAGAGCAGGTACTAATATTTGGGATTTTCACAGTAGAAATTTACAAACTACGAAGAAGCTTTTAGGTCAAGGTTTCTGGAAATTTTTACAAAACATACAGTCAACTTCTTTTTAAATTCGGGTCTATACACGCAACAGAGTACATAACTTTCGGTATTACACAACCTGCCGTTTATGGTGATATGATAAACAAAATTACATGGATCAAAGGTAGCCAGCATCACCATAAAAAATTCGTCAGAATTTAATCAAACGCCTTTTATACCGTGGATATGTCAGATCCTAATGTCAACAGACGGACACTAGGCTTGGTACTTGACCAATCTACAGTCTTGTACCAGCACATTCTTGAGACTTGCACTCTGACTGACTGCGACGACGGGGCTCCATGACGGGCCCTGTCCAAACCTCTAAAGCGAAGACAGGGCCCCGACCACCTGTCCTCTCTGAATGTCAGTCGGACTGCTCGGGTGATAACATACATGAGCTCGCTACAGTCGGCAGAGCACGGACTGCATTACGTTCGCCCTCTTCTTATATCCGTTTACATATTCATCTGTGTTGCTTGGGCCCCTACGTTTTGTGGTCTTGTTTGTGTGTGACCATCTAACAGTGAGGAGGTTGATTTACACCACAATTGTACGTTATTCGAGACCTTTTGGTAATTTGAGAAGTGAGTGGGTTGTGTGCACGAACTATCCAGGATAACCACACCATTTGCTTGTGTGACAAATGGTCGTCCTAAGTCGGCACCGCTTGCCCATTGGTCTCGTTGGTTTATATGTAGTATTTTGTGTTGGTGTTTAGATGTCGTGTGTTTCTTTTTCGTCTTTTAGTATGCTCGTCTTTGTGTTTTTGCATCGGGGGATTTGCTGTTGGTGCTGTAACAGGGTTTTGTTGGAATTCCTCCCTTCTTTCAAATCATATTTTTCATTTGCATTTGAAAGTGTTGGATAAATTATTTTTCAAAGTAATACGAATTGATGTACAAACTTTAATTTGCATTATGATTTGCAGTAACTTCCCATCCTTATATTGGCCTAAGGGAGCATCCATTTCATTGTTATGGGGAAAGGGTAGGGGAAAGATTTTTGCCAGCCGGAATTTTTTTCAGCCATTTTAAGAGCTGGAATTTATTTTTTGGTTCAATTTCCGGTCGGATTTTTTTTTCAAATGTTAAAAATATTCTTAAAGTTTATATCATTGAGCATGATTTCCCGGCTATATTAAATAATTCAGACACGGAGTAAGATTTGGTGCAAAGGAAGAGTATATTAATGCATATCTTGCAAGCAAATGACTTGTTTTTAATTTCTGGAATGGCATATGAAATCTTTTCATGCAAAAGATACTCTACGCAGACAGACTAATTTTGTTCTTTTGAATAAAGTTTGTTTCATTTTATTCGTACTTTATCTTTTATAACACACAAAAAAGTGTTTACTGTGCATGTGGGAAGGAATGGGGAATTTCATGACCCGGAAAGTTTTTTTGCCGACCTTTAGGGTCGAAATGTTTCCCCCCTAATATCTCGATTAGGAATTTTTTTCAAAGTCTTCCTGCCCCCCCCCCCCCCATCAAATTGTTGCTTTCATTTGCCAATTGCTCGAGTGCCTGTAAATTGAATCGGTGACCTATTCATTAGAACTTGTAGAAAAGGGTCTGGAGTATGTGTAATCACAGTTGATCATATATCATGATTTTAATAAAAAGTTTCTAAAACTAAGGGGTGTCTTCTTGATAGTATAGCTCGATCTGTCCTTAGTATAATTTTTGTTCAGACATTTTCAGATCAAGTCATGATTTTAATAAAATGTTTCTAAAACTAAGGGGTGTCTTCTTGATAGTATAGCTCGATCTGTCCTTAGTATAATTTTTGTTCAGACATTTTCAGATCAAGTTTAAACTTTTTCTCTCCATAGTTCTATATCATTTGGATTTGCTCCTTTTCGGCCTGGAGCATCGCTGATGAGATATAATTTGTTGTCATGCGCATGTAGTGCATTGATATCTTATAATACAACATATATTTCAAAATTGACAATTTCAACCACTAGTTTGGTATCTCTGCTGGTGGATTGTAAAGTCCCAGAAAACATCTCTCGCCTAATCTTGCAGTGTTTCGTTACTACGTCATAAAATTCAGTGAGAAGTTTCCAAAACTAAGAGGTATCTCCCTGGTGGCATAGCTCCTTGGTGGCATAGTTTGTGACCGACTAACATCGTCACTGAGGAAGTTCTACGGTGGATATGGAGAACTCGTCATAAACTATGATGTCCCACTCTCTAGAATGGTGGATGATATTCTGTCATAGACTATTTGGACCATCCAACCAAAGATTGTACTCTATGTCTTCCGAAATGGAAGTTACCGGATGTGACAGTTCTACCGAATTGAAGCGGCGGGTGTTGCATGCAAGCAGGAGATGCTTACTCTTCCTGGGCACCTGGTCATACTTCCATATCGGGAGTTCGCTTCTTTTCATATGGTGGAGGTTTTTGTTTGGTTGCTTTGGTTCCTGTTTTATCCTGATTTTGTATGCCTTCGGTTTCTGATTTTCAGAATTATCGATTTTGTGCTGTATACAGGGTTATGGTCATTATCCATATTTGTCATTTGTATTTAGCAGGTTCTCTGGCAGAAATTTAGACTTTTGCTCTTAGTAAATTTTTATCATTTAGATTCCCTCCTTTTCGGCCTCGAGCATCACTGATGAAATATAACTTGTTGAAATGCGCATATGGTACACTAAAATTTTATAATGAAACAAAATGTTAACAAAAATAATTCAAAAATCACGCTAGAATTAGCTTGCTCGCATTCTAGGGGAATGAAACTTGCAGCTACTTGGTTTTATAAATAGATAGTCACCGTTCGAAATCGTAATGGGTGACCGAACATGTACAAGGAAGTAAACCTATGAACTACGTTTTATTTGTACATTGAAACATTGCGCTAGGGTAGGGCTACACGCATGAAAACGTCAGCTGACGACTTATTCTGTTGAAAGTGAAAGAAACTAACTATTGTTAATTCCTTACCTTTTGACACAATTTGACTTGATCTAAAGGCCATTAAAGAAGCTATAAATAGCCCGAGGAAATCCCCATTTTCATTTTACTATAAGATATTATATGTGAATGCATTTTGTGTTCAAGGATCGTAGTCATATACTAACTTTTAAAAAAAAAATCTGTTGGGCACGTACAAGTTCCATGAATCGTGGAGTGATTCTTGGAAAACTTGCAAGTTTCATACCAAATTTTAAGCACCAAATGTAAGAATCCTTAAGGCCATTATAATTATATCCCTGCAACCAAATGCTCACTGCCTATAGTTTTAAGGTACAGCACTTAATATCATTGAAAGTTTGGGACATTCTCTGGACTTAATTTGAACAGAAACAAAACTGAGGGAATATGTTTAGGAGCCCTCAAACACAATAAGGATAAATGAATGTATTAATTGGACATCATCATTAGAAAGCCTCGGAGTTTACTCTAGTCATGATAAAAAACTCTGTGAGAAACTTAATTTTGATAGACAATACAAAAAATCGAAAAAAAAAAAGTATTACAAAACTGGAAAACTAAAAATTTGACAATGACAATTATAAAGTCCCTATTAATACCAAACGTAACTCAATAGCATCATTTAAAACCTGATAGAATTTATAGCATTGACCAGACATGCACGTTTCGGGTACTAAACCCTCGTCAGTGATCCTCAGCCTAAACAATGTAATACGGCCAAAAAGTATGAAAAGTATCATGTCCAAAAATGTACCAAAAGACGTAGCAGAATGGGTGGGATATGATCCTACATGACCCACGTTTTAGAAATTTCAAGAAATTTTGTAACAGAAAATTTCAAATGCGTTGAAGACACAAACGGTCAACCGAAGTTGATCGAACTTGGCTGCATGCGCCCTTGGGGACTCTTGGTCCACCAGTAGTGACACTCACCAAGTAGTTCAAATGTTAAACGTCTTAAATTCAATAGCATAATTTAAAACCTGATAGAATTTATAGCATGGACCAGACATGCACGTTTCGGGTACTAAATCCTCGTCAGTGATCCTCAGTCTAAACAATGTAATACGGCCAAAAAGTATGAAAAGTATCATGTCCAAAAATGTACCAAAAGACGTAGCAGAATCGGTCGGATTTTATGCTACAGGACCCACATGCTATCATAATAAATTAGATTAAAAGATTAACATATTGTCCTGTAGCATCGTCTCGTGGTGACCCCTGCATTCCCACTACGTTTTACAATGTGTTCACTCCATTAATTACTGACTCAGTATCTAGCATTTTGTTGCTTTTATCATATATTTCTTGATTATGTGACACCACATTCACATGTACCAAAGAGTGAAAATCTGAAATGCTTGCAACTGCATGTAATATCATTTATCTAATACTAATTTCCTTAATTGTTTCTAGTATCTTGTCATGTTCATGTCATGCCCTTACGGGCCCTTCTTTAGTTATTGACAAATTGGAAACTGATACCACTAAAATATTTTGAAGCGTATGGAGCAAATTTTCTGTTGTTTTGGATGAATTTAAGGTACAAAAAATCTATAAAAATGACTGAACTTTAGATCAATCAGGCAGCCAATCATCTGTTGAAATGACAGCATCACCCTAAATGGAAAAATCCTTAATATTCAATGACTGGATTGATAGTAACTTGATATATTTAAATGACATACTAGATACAAATGGTAACGTCTCTGAAAACATTGTTTACAGTAAGCTTAAAAATAAAACTAACTGTTTGACAGAAATTTCTCAAATTAAAAAAAGCCGCACCAAAAGAATGGATGAAAGAACTTAAAACAGAGGAATCAAGGAAAGGTAATATTGACAAATATGGATAATGGATATATCCATCAAAACTCTCTTAGAGTTCAATAAGTATAAATTAAATGACCTAGATACTAAGATAATATATGAAATCATTTTAGATAATCAAAAGGAGGTACCAATTGGCTTCTCAAAATGGTGTAGAATTTTAGAAAATCAAGACTTAAAATTTGATACAAAATATATTTTCAAATTTATTCATACAAACAAACATAAGATGATTAGATGGAAGTTGCTTCATTATGTACTGTCATGTGAAAAATATTATTTCAATGGAGAATAGTTAATGATATGAAATGTAACTATTGTAATGAAGAAGGAAGATTATGAGCACTATTTTCTTACCTGTACTTACCTGGTTATATTGTGGAAAAAGCTTCACATGGTCTGCCAAGCAGTAAATTTAGACTCTTATATCTTCGGACTGAAAAATTAATTTGGGGCTATAAGATAAGAATAATTAAAAGAGTACTATGAATTGAATTAACTGCTTACAATTATAATTTTCACTATTTACAAAGCAAATTATCTGTCTGAACAAAAAACAAAAAGTGTTGATGTGTTGAATCTATTTAAAAAATGAATTGGTTACAATTATGGAAATTCATACAAAATTGAGAGCAAGAAAATTATGTTTGATTGAAGAAATAATAAATTTGTGTAATTATTCATACCAGTAAATTTCATGATACATGATGCCTGAGACAATCTAGTAAATGATGTACTGCAATATCTGTCATTAACGAGATTCAACACGTGGCTTGATGCGAGAGTTGAAGCATCACTGATGCGAATTTAATATTCGAAACACGTGTCTGGTGCATGTAAATTGGTTTGGAATTTTCTTCAAGAAGGTATAGAGTTGGAACCCTTCGACATTATTGACTTCACTTTATTTGTTCCTTTTAAACATATGGATTCCAAAATCAACATAATTCCCATAGTAAATTCAGCGGTTTTAATTTCAAATCATCCGATCACAAGATTCAAAACAAAGGAGGGGATCTCAAACAACACCAGGTTGAAGCACCAACAGCAAAACCCCAAAACACCCAATGCAAAAACACAAAGCAGACAAGCACAGCAGGAGGCGCACAAGGGACAAGGAACGTCAACGCACAACACAGAAACATTAAACACAAAGGACTACACATAAACCAACGAGACCAATGGGCAACCGGTGCCGACTTAGGACGGCCATCTGCCACGGAAATAGTTCAAGGTTTCCGCTTTCATAAACTAGTTAAGACTTTCTGGAAATTTTACAAAAATTACAGTCAACTTCTTTTAAAATTCGGATCTATACATGCAACAGAGTACATTACTATGGGTATTACACAACCTGTCTTTTATGGTGATATGATAAACAAAATACAAAGGATCAAAGGTAGGCAGCATAACCATCGAAAATGCGTCAGAATCATCAAACGCCTTTTATACCATGGGTATGATCCTAATGTCACCAGACGGACACTAGGCTTGGTACTTGACCAATCTACAGTCTTGTACAAGCGCATCCTTGAGACTTGCACTCTGACTGACTGTGACGACGGGACTCCATGACGGGCCCTGTCCAAACCTCTTTAGAGAAGACAGGGCCCAGACCACCTGTCCTCTCTGAATGTCAGTCGGACTCCTCGGGTGATTACATACATGAGCTCGCTACATCCGGCAGAGCACGGACTGTTTTACGCTTTTTTTACATATTATGTTTTTACATATTCATCTGTGTGTCTGTGTATATGGGGCCTCTGCGTTTCGCGGTCTTGTTTGTGTGATGTCATCTTACAGTGAGGAGGTTGTTTTACACCACAATTGTATGTTCTTCGAGACCTCTGGGTATTTGGAGAAGTGAGAGGGTTGTGCGCACGTAATCCAGGATAACCACACCATTTGCTACTTGCGTGACAGATGGCCGTCCAAAGTCGGCACCGGTTACCCATTGGTCTCGTCGGTTTATGTGTAGTCTTTTGTGTTTGATGTTTGCATGTCGTGTGTCTCTTTTCCGTCTCGTGCTGTACTCGTCTTTTGTGTTTTTGCATCGGGTGTTTTGGTGTTTTGCTGTTGATGCTGCAACGGGGTCTTGTTGGAGATCTCCTCCCCCCCTTCTAAAATGTTTCAATTGTACTTCTATGTACCTGGAAGATATTCTGACTATTGACAATTCTGAAATTGAAACACACGAATGAAACTTATCCACGTTTCAACACTGAAACACCATTATTGGACCTTAATATCAAAATCGTAAACGGAAGATTCATAAAAGTGTGTGTGTGTGACAAAAGACATGATTTTCGATTCAAGATATTAAATTTTCCCTTGGCGGTGAGGTTCCTTGACTACCGTTATATCCTTTACACATCACAGCTCATTCGGTACGATAGAGCAAGACTTTCCGGATTTCACAAAAATTACTGTCAGCTTCTTTTGAAATTCGGACCTATAAAAGCAACAGAGTACTAGTACATGTATATTACTATGGGCATTTCACAACCTGCCATTAATGAAAGGAGGGGATATCCAACAACTCTCGATTGCAGCACCAACAGCAAAACCTCAAAACACCCAATGGAAAAGCATAAAGCAGACAAGCATAGAATGAGACGGAAATGGTACAATGAATACCAAATCTAATAGAAACATCAAACATAAATGACTACACATAAACCAACGAGACCAATGGGCAATAGGTGCCGACTTAGGACGGCCATCTGCCACGAAAATAGCATACGGTGTGGTTATCCTGGATTACGAGCGTACAACCCTTCCACTGTTCTGATAACCAAGAAGTCTCAAAGAAAGTACAATTGTGGTGTGAAACAACCTCCTCACTTGTCAAATGACCACACACAAACAAGATCGCAAAACCCAGGGGCACAAGCAACACAGATGAATATGTAAAAGGATATACGGTAAAAAGAGGGCATACGTAATACAGTCCGTGCTATGCCGGTCGTAACGAGCTCATGAATGTTATCACCCGAGGATTCCGACTGACATTCAGAGAGGACAGGTGGTCGGGGCCCTGTCTTCTCTACAGAGGTATGGACAGAGTCCGTCATGGAGTCCCGTCGTCACAGTCAGTTAGAGTGGAAGTCTTGAGAATGCGCTGTAGATTTGTTAAGTACCAAGCATAGTATCATCCAGGTACCTAGAAGTACCAATGAAACATTTTACATCATCATGTTTTCTTTGCTTTTGAAGATTTTGGATAAATTCTTTTTCATACGTGTATAGAAATAAATCTGCAACAAGAGGCTCACAATTGGTACCCATAGGGATCCCTACAACCTGCTTGTAGAGATTCTCACCAAATCTTACATAAATGTTGTCCAAAAGGAAGGACAAGGCTATACACAGGTCACTACATGTCCATGATTTGTATTCTATAGCGGAAAAGAAACGCTTTGATTCAGATGTACAAATATAAGTTTTCCCCTCTAGATTAAAGCACTATTTGATGAGTTTTGACAATTGATAATTAATTTTGTCGTGAGGAAGCGCTGTGTACATATAAAACAAACATTAGTTTTTTTCCGGAAGAAAAGGGGGCAGATTTCGGAACAAGACCTCAATGTAATGGCCACAGCGGCGCGGGAACAAACCAAAGAACGGATGACAAGCAAAACCTACATCATCAAACAAACAACTGTAGACAATTAGTCACACGAGAAGATTCACATTAAAAAGTCCAATAAAAATGACACAAAGCATAAAAATAAGGGAGAGCTATCATCTACACAGTGTAGTTATCTGGATAATGTGCACAAAACTGTCCAAGTCCCTAACTCAACCCTATTTCTAACCCTTAATGGGGACATCATAAACAAAATTAAAAGGATCAAAGATAGATAGAATCTCCATCGAATAGGCATCAGGATCATTAAAAAAATCTATACCGTGGATATGCACTTGTTCAATCTACAGCATGTACCAGCGCATTCTAAAGACTTGCACCATGACTGACTGTGACGACGAGAGTCCATGACGGGCCCTGTCCATACCTCTTTAGAGAAGACAGGCCTCAATTACATGTCCTCTCTGAACGACTCCTCGGGTGATAACATGTTTGAACTTGCTACAGCCGGCAGAACACCAATTGTATTTCGTACGTCCTTTGTTTACATATTCATCTGTGGGTTGCTTGGACTCCTGCGTTTTGCTGTCTTGTTTGTGTGCTCATCTATCAGAGAGTTTATTTACACTAAAAATTTTGCGTTTTTCGAGACCTTCTGATACCTGGAAAATTGAGAGGGTTGTGCACACGAAATAAGGATAACTGCACCATTTGCTACTGGTGTGGCAGATGACCGTCCTAAGTCTGCACCGATTGCCCATTGGTTTTCTGTGTTTAATGTTTCTAAGTCGTATGTCTCTTTTGCTTGTCTAGTTTGATTCTTTGCTGTGTTTGCTGCAATCGCATCTGTTTGGAGACACCCTCCTTTCTTCCAATGAGAGGGTTATTTGTCTATACAAAAACTGTATGTCATGCGAGACATCCATGCGCTCGGATAAGTTGGAGGGTTTTGTGCACATAATCCAGATAACTACGATTTTTTCGCAATGGATGTCAGTTTGTGATGCGCTTATCACATCAGCTACGCGTCTGTGGAGACTTCTTTTTCCTGATAGTACTGGTTAAAACGAAAATCTCAATTCGGCTGCAGGTGTCTCTACTACTTTTATTGTTTATTTTTAGTTTCCATGTCTCAATCGGGTCTTTTGTAAATGGTCTAGGTATGTATATGTTCGATTGTATGTTTATTTTAGTGATCAGTTTTTTTTTGGGGGGGGGGGGGGGGGGCTAGATTGTATCAATGCCCTGCTTGATGCATTTTACCGTAATTTACAGTAAATGTGTATTTCGCTATGGGCATTGACAAACAAGTGTATATATAAGTCAGTTCGGATATAAAACATTTTGATATTCTTTTCTCGTTTGATTTCATCCATTTTTGAAAAACGACGAAGAGAATGAATAAAGCAGCCTTGTTTATTAGCATAACAACCACCAATACAATGGCATAAAATTTGTACAGCTAAACGATGAATATGATGTCAAAATAGAAGGAGGCCAAGTAATCATAAAACACAATAATATAACTGTCTCTCTTACTTCATTTACATATAAAAGAAGAGGGTTTTCAATTTCTATAAATTCTCCATAATCAATTTTTTAAATTCTCCTAATCAATTTTATAAATTCTCCATAATCAATTTTATAAATTCTCCATAATCAATTTGAGAATAAATTTATAATATCTTCATCTAAACGTTCGCATTTTTTATTCTTAAAAAGAAAATTGTGGCATTTCTTCTTTTCTTCTGATGCAACATTGTCATTATTTTGCTTTGCACCATAGGCATGTGTACGGAAAAGTTTAAGAAGAATGTAACATTTCATCGCTAATGATTCAAAATGATCGTCTACAACTGTCATGAACATTCCAATGAAATGCTCTGAATTTCTTGAATATTTTGAAAGAAAACTCATTTTAACGTTGAATATTCTCTTCTAATATCACAAAAATACTGCACGTCACAAAAAGGTTTGTACATGAACATGTTTTAAATATTTATATACAATACTTCTGATAGTAAATAAAGATCTAATCAAAAGTCCTTTCACTTCAATTCTTCTTTTAAGTTTTTTAAAACAATGATTTAAAATTTAGTTGAAAATGAATTTCAATTTTCATAAAAGAAAATTGTGAAATGAAAGTTCAGGCGTTAATCATTACTATTCAGGCTCGATTTTCTAAAGATAGTGGGATTGGAGGAAGATTTCAACAATTGGTTTGGGGAAAAATTGAAATAACTGACCTACTTTGAAGAAGGGGATGGAAATAGACATGGAAGGGGTCCTTTATAATACATGTACGACATAAAACCTTTTTAAAAATAAATTATCGCAAAATAAATCTTCAGAAATATTTTCATGGCCTATTGTGAGATCATGTTGAAAAAAAAACTTAATTTAAATCAGTCTCAATCCATGCTACATGTATACTGACGGAATAACTATAGAAATTAAAAGCATGCTTTTCTTCAAACATCAGTGCATAGTTACATTTTAAGTATATGAAAATAATTCTAGAAATATGAAGAGGCAAAAGCTTTGTACTATCTAGTATCAATGTTGCTTTAATAATGATATGTAGAATGTAAAAGAAGAAGATGTATCTAATTTTATACATATAAATGTGATATTATTGCTCATAAAGAATAAATGATAGAAATCGATTCTTTGAAGTTGGCATTAGAAGACATCTTAATTTAAGAGAAGAAAAAAATGTAATTTTCACAAACTTTTATGAATATTATATTTTGTTTAGCAGTACATTTCAGAAACAATGTGTTTTGTAAACTTTTCACCAATCTTTTATCATCTAGAAAAATTGAAGCTTTGAAAAACCCCTAACTATGGCATTCTAATATTAAACTTTGAAATCTGAATTATTTAAAGCTATAACTAGAAAAGATTATCTAACTACGACCACACTCTGGGCATAGAATATCATTGTCGTTCATGAGGAAACCCCTACCAACCATGGAGGCCTCACACTTATAACACACAAAACAATCACTGTGCCAATGACGGTCCTCAAACGATATAAACTTCGTCCCTCCAAACCCTGAAAATAAAGAATCATACATATACATAAGATTTATAAAGAAACAGCCATTAGTTTTGTTTTTATTCGCATTTTTTGAATTATAATTTTGAAGCAATACATGTACATCGAATAAAAACCAACACATATATGTAACGCACAAAACAGTTTGGCACAAGAAACCAAAAGTCCCTGATGAACTAGCATGACCGACAATGCCAATTGTCTATCAAAGAATGATGTGGTAATCCAGGGCATTGAGCCCCTTTGATATGTCACATGATGGGATTAAACTTTTTAAGTAGTTACCTGTGATTGGCTTGACACATCTACAGCATTTCTTGGCGAACTGGTCACCGTAACACTCGGCACAGTAAGGCTGATCGTCCTTAGATGTAAATTTCTCCTTGGCCAACTCCTTGTTACATGTGGTACACGTGAAACATTCCCTATGCCAAGGCTGGTTCTTATAGGCCACGCCTCCTTTGTTGATTACCTTCAGACAAACGATGAGAAAAATGCAATACATTTCACGTAATGGCTTCTTAAAATAAATGCAATATCAAGAAAAATATTCGAAAACTGGAAATATAAATACTTCTGTCAAAAGTGTCTCATACCCCTTTACACTTGCTGCATTTCTGTGCAAATTGTTCTTCGTAACATGGGACACAAACAACCTCGTTATCACGTGGTATGAAGCTCTTGTTTCTGATTGGTTGCTTGCATATCATGCAGACGAAACATTCCTCGTGCCATTGTTTTCCCTTGTATTCGAACTTTTTCATTCCTAAAAAGGAAAGTTTGTAAGAATTTTTAAATATAAAGATGTAAATATTTTACAAGACATTATTCAATCTACAGTTCCTCACAAAAATGCATTGGAAAAAGATGAACGTGGGCAAAGTGATGCTATAATATATAAAAAAGAAACTTGATTCTTACAGCTAGTGAAAGGTCATGGAGAGTGTTCGAAAAGGGAATCTACAAAAGGTAAATGAACAACATCGTTTCTATTTCTAGTGAGAAGTAAGTATCTAAAAAGGCATACTACATCTATTATCACCATGCTTATTGAGAGGTTTACGTCTAAGGAAGAGGACAGACGTATGTATAGAAAGTACCTTTCAGTCAATATGATATCAACATAAGGACTCGTCGCCAACGACCGTAACTTTACCATGACAATAATTCCCAAACTTTGACTATCTTCATATGTTGTTACAATAACTTTTAAATTAACAGTTTTAGGAAACATCAATTTTTCCCCTTTTCATATAAAGACAATTGCAGATGAATTTCACCTATCATACAAATTTTCATACAAATGCCACCTGTAGCATCAGTCTAGAAAGGTATCGGGACCACTGAAAAATACCAAAAACAGCAACAGTAATTTTGATACTATATAGTAAAGGTCGTTGGCGTAGAGAGCAAATGGTCAGGTGCGATATACCCTTGGTAAACAGTGAGATCGACAAAGGAAGGCTCGAAGAGTTATGATACATAAGCTGTTTATCAATGCTCTTTGGCCATGGAATAAAGTGGGTATTAAGGGTGATCTAATAGCGAGTCGCTCTTTGAATCCACGGACTTCGTTTTATCGAAAACCATGGTATACTGTAATAATTCGTGACCTACTTGCACGGATAGAATACCTCTTGGCAATATGATTGGGCGACAATTGCAAATATTCGTCTAGGTTAGTCAAACCCTGTACATACGATTCTTTCAGCAGGTCTGCTAAAAGTCTGACATATCGTATCAATGCATTATCTTTCGAAAGATGCATGGAAGAGTCCTCGCAGCGATAGGTCCAGAAATATGCGATTGGTCTTACTAACAAAAGTGACCATGCATTATACAGATCGAGTTTTCCGACTTTTTCCTCACAAGAATGTACATTTAAAGTCAGCTAATTGACGGCAAGCTTTTTGTTAAAGTTAATACTGAGCTTATAGCCGTCAGCTTCCAACCTTGGTCGCCGCCATAACGAGTTACCTAAAATCTGAATGGATGCTCTGAATCTCATAGCGGGAAATATGAAGTCGCTTAGTGTATGGATGGAATTCAAATCCTCTACCCAGAAGTCGCCAATATATGTAATGACAATGAAATTTCATTTCCAAAGAAGGATACACTTCTACATGGATTAAGAATTATTACGACTTTGAATTAGACAAAGTTCTAATATCGAGATATATAAAAAAGGTTTATGGGAATACAAGTATGTACATGCGCTGCATAATAGGAACAAGGTGCTTGGAATTCGGTGATTATAATAGAAAAGGTCTCTTCTCATGTTTTGTTTAAATTTTCTTTTTGTCTTTTTTTAAGGCAATTTACCAACTCTTGCAAAGTTGCACATGTAAATCCATAATACATAAACTTTCAATCTTTGAAATATGATGTTTACGTAAGATTTTTGAAACATCCCTGTTCAACCTTAAGATATCAGATATAAGACAACATGCAAACGACCTCAATCGACACCGAATTTCGTTTCATTTTCTGATTTCTTTGTTTGATGTACATTTAATCCAATCCAATTCACATAAAGACGAGAAAGAAGCATGCATAAATTCCTTAACTTCAACTTCACAGCAAAAGCTGGCGATGGATAGTGTTCCAGTAAGGGAGAGGATAAGGTATTTTATAATGATATTATTATTCGGTATATTCAACCATCACAAAACAACGCATCATGCCTCATAGGGACAGGAAAGCTCACATACAGATACAACATCCAGCCCCTGGGGGCCTGTGAAGCTCACCTACTGATGCGATTCTTAAGAGCATATACCAAGGATCAGAAGTGAGGAAACAATCAGAATGGTTATCTAGAAAAAGAACAAGGAAAACGTCAAGGGAGTGCCGAAATCTAGGGGGAGGTTCAGCTAAGCAAACACAGTAATTCCAAGTCTATAATTGGATTTATATATAGCATCACTCCGCTGTTCAAATACAAATATCTTTGAATTCTGAAATCTTTTTTCCTTAACTCTCTCCCTCCCTCTCTCTTTCTATCTATCATTTCCTTTCTCCCTAAATTTATAGTCTATACATACACACAACTGAAAATCAAAGATGAATGCAAAAATTGAACGTAAAGTTGCATTGCATATTTTGATATTGACTTCCAAGCTAGCTAAGTTGACACATTTTACACCTATTACCAAAATTTCTCAAATTCTGATCACGTATCGTATAATAAAATAGGATTTTAAGTAACGTAAAAGTTTTGTTCGTCTTTCTTTTTTATACATCTAAAAACATGCTAGCTGTAATTACATCACAATTTAAAATGACAATAATTAAAAGTGTGTCTAGCATTCTAACGTTAAGATACATCTATAGTCTACAAGAAAAGAAAATTATAATTTTATAATTCAGAATGTCTCGAGTTTATTGCAATAGGATATGAACCTACGAGAGTATATATCTTTGTAGATCTGAGCCACTTTAAGTGCAAGTCATATTGAGCATTAACAGAAGTATATTTTGAGAGGAAAGTTAGATACATTTTACGAGTAACACAAAAGACGTCACAACGAGTAATATATTTTCCAAAATTTACACTACAATGTAAACATATACCATAATATATTTGCTACTTCTATTATCTATACATGTATATAATGTCTCACATGAAATATAAGTATAATAATATATTACAGAATCTAATATAGCAATGATTCCAATTATTTTTCTAAGATAGAGTGAAACAACAAATACACATAAATCATTTATATGATTTTCCATTACTGCATAATTTTCGGGTTAATGAAAACATTCAAAAGAGTCAGATGCAGCTTCGATTTGGCATATCTGTAAGCCGTTTTTAAAACATGCCAAAGAAAAAAGCAGAAGAGCCATTATTGATTTATACCTTCAATCCCTCGCTCCTCGTCCCCTGTTGGAGGTCAACAAAATATCTTACCGAATAAAGTGACAATCTTAATATCACCGATGAAGTGACAATCTTAATATCACCAATGAAGTGACAATCTTAATATCACCAATCAAGTGACAATCTTAATATTACCAATAAAGTGACAATCTTAATATCACCAATGAGTGCATAGCTCACTTTTTATGTGCACGAGGTAGGTATACCTGCACATTTAATGTTTTTCAAATGCTCAATAATAATGATAAAAAGAAATAGTTTAATTTATAATGTACCAGAAATCGCACACCTAAATCTATATATGTATATATGTATGAAATGACATTCATTGAGAAAGAGTAAAAAAAAATCTCTTCAAATTATAACTGAATAACCTGAAAAGATACGGATTCACTGAAGGTATGATATTTGGAAAGAAATAACAATTCTCACATCAAATGAATATTTACATATGAAGAAATCAGAGTTATCCCTCTTGTATTGCAGAAAGAAAATCGAACAAAATGGGGAAAAAAAAAGAAAATCAGCATGCCTATCTACTCTCATATATATTTGAACAAAAGAGGAAAATAAAAAGAATATGAAAGATTAAAAAATAAAAGAAAATAATAAAATAAAAAACTCTCTCACCTCCTTTGAAAGGTTCGCCACATCCGTCGCATCTCGCAGCGAAGTTCTTGTCGTAGCAGTCCGAACAGTAAATCTGATCGTTCTTTGGAGCGAAGGGTTGATCTACCAGGGATTTCTGACATTCACAACATTTGAAGCAGAATTCATGCCAGTGACGATCCTTATAGGACAGATCCTATAGAAAAAAATGTTACACATTTATGATATGTATCTTAGAATTATTACTAGTTTAGACTAGAGTCTTCCTTTAAAATAATATCTCCAAGAATACCACGCTGATAATATACACGTACAAGACCAATATAAACGACAATTACTGCCTTACATCATTCAGGCCAACAAACAGTCAAAGACAAATGGACAGACAAGAACTATCACAGACTATCAATACATCAAGCCAAGATGTTTGTCATAGGACAGGACGAAGGGAGACCAAAGCGCATCCGAGGACGATTTTGGACGACCATCTGGAGCAGCTAAAACAAATGGTGAACTTATCCGGATCTCGTGCGCACAACCCTCTCACCTATCTGGAAAAACATGACCTCTGTGGAAATATTTCATATCTTTATGTTTCGCTGACATCATGTGATTGTCCTTGTTGAGCGTGTGTTCCGCTGTGATCACTTACACGTCGTCATGTTGGAGATCTCCTCCTCATCTTACACAAAGAAGTAACATTAAGATACTACAATGTACTATGTAGTATGTCCTTTCTCTCTTATTCCAATGAATATCAATTGGACTATTCTTTTTGGTCAATTATTGACAATAATCATATATTGAAAATGCAAATATACGTAGTCACATGTATTGTTGCTTAATTCATTCGATTATGGAAAAAATAGTTCTCATCCTGTTCAACAATTTAGTGCTCATTACGGACGCTTTTTTTTAAAAAAAGATTTTTAAGAATGTATTGCAATGATCCTGTAACATGGTTGAGATGAATATGTTGAATGATCTCCCTCCTACGAGATTAGTTTTTCACATCTTAGTTAATTGCCCATGTAATAAAATACTTATATACTATTGTAAGAGTGTGAGTCATATATATTCAGATGATGGGAGGGGGGGGGAGGGGGAGTTACGACATTCATACAGACCATGTTGTCATCTTTGAATACTGATAAATTACTTATGGCTTCAAATCGATTACGAGGAAGGTACATTGTACAGCATCTCGATATTTTTGGGTAAAAAGGAAAATTTCCTAAATTTCAAGTTTTCTTATTTCCAGCGCGTGCCAGTCATTATAGAGGAATGCTGTGTATTCAGGACGTACTACTTAACTTTCTAGCAGATGTTTCCCATATACGCCAGACTAAATCTACGCCAGATAAAACATGTAAACAATCGTAACTCATAGTACTATACTGTAAGACGGCTTCGTCAATGGGATGACGGTCTATGTGTATATCAAGGTTTCTCATGGTTTATATCAATGATACTACAGCTCAAATAAAAGGTGTCAAAATCTGCAGAATGTATGAAAGATTTACTCACAAGAGGGTACATTACATAGAGAAAACGTCCTGGACATTAGAGACGAATGAATGAATGAATGAATGAAATAAATTGTATAATTTATGTAAGTCAGGGGATCTGTAGACATCCCCTTCGGCTGACGTTTGACTCTTTTGGATGGAACGCTTTTATAACATCACGTGACAACGATTGAAGGAAAGTTCTTTGATGTATCTTTAGGGGGTTTAATCTTGCCAAGATATAACAATAAAGGAAGGGAGGGCAAAGACTAGTATCCGCCGGGGTTTTCATCACTAATTAATTGAGATCTGATGATTAATACGTACAGAGAGCTATCATCACTTGCATTCCATCAAACCTTTGTCATCGTGGACCATTTCTTATCAAAACATTTATCTCGCCATCATAAACAAGTGTAAAACCTTATAATCTCTGGTGGGTATGGTAGAACTCTTTGATAAATTCAGTAAGTGGGGAGGAATGTGATGGTTATGTAAGATATCGTACTCTGTGTTATATAGGCTTATTACAGTTTCAGATGCTACTCTCTCTATATATATAATCCATAAATTCCAACATCTGTTACGTGGTAGATTTTTGCTTTGTGTTGTTGTATAGAATGCACGAGAAAGCAAAATATGTTTTAGGCCATTGTAATAAAATATTTTGGTTTAGATCTTGATCGAAGCATTGAGTCCTATAAGTAAGGCAAGGGAATGCAAAACTTACATTATAGCGATTATTTTGTTTCTAAAAAAATAAATGATACGTTATTGGAGAATGGAAATGTCCATTATGTCGTGTGTACACGAAGGAAGGAACAATCCAACAAATGAAAGAAGACCAATCAGATTGATTGCTGATAAAATACAAGACACGTCTTCTGTAGTAACTATTCCCTCTGATCCAATCTCCTTACAGAACAAACAAGCAAGGAACAAGGTCTCTAGGGGCTAGGTCCGCACAACAAAACGTTATTACGTAAATCTTATCATCCAAAAAAGACCTAGAAAATATGACAGCTTCACGTTCTTTATCTACACAGTGTGAAACATGTCAGTTTGTTAGTATGGGAGGAGCACCTCCGGAGAACCGTTATCGTTCAGACCTTATTGATTCCGCCGTCATAACTGGATTCTTTACGAGTTTATGGAGAACGTTACAACGCAGGAACAATATTGCTGTAACAAGCCTGTGTTTAGATGGTTTGATTTACTGTCTTGTTATTATAACCTAAGAACTGCAGTTTTCTATCATAAATTCGATTTTATATCTTAAAGGAACCATTTTATGGCCTTCTGTTTTATACGGGGATCTCCAACAAGACTCAGTTGCATCACCAATAGTAAAACACCGAAACAGTCCAAGTGAAAACACAGAGTAGACAAGCACAACAACAGACACAAAAGGACAAATACTTTATCCACTAGCTTGATTTTCTTGATTCGATCGGATGCAATACACTTTGATAGCCAAATATCTTCTATGAAAATTTCGCTAAGATTGTTTAAATGCAAACAAAGGAACCGGAGCCTTGACTAGCAAACTTATGCACAGTACATGCATTCTTTATTTCAGCAATGAGGTTTTAGATGATAAGCTTCGGCATAATTCTATTGTACGCCAAGGATTTTTAATATTGATGACATTATTGATGCTGCACGACTTTTTCTTTATGTTTTGTGTATCTGGTTCACATTACATTACCATCAAGATATTTGCTATCCTTTGAAATGATTATTTCATATAAAATACAATTTATTTGATCAGTGACATAATTCATACATCCTCATTCCATCATTTTATTTTTCAAGTTTTCCTTTCCCGATAACCTATTTTCATCGGCTGCCAAAGATGCTTATCAAATTTTTTTAGTCTTCACGATATACTTTTTGCAGCTACATATTATTTTTTTTTAGCTTGGGCGTTCCTAAAATATCTTTGCGGTTTTCAATATCATATCTTACATGTTGGTTTATGATTTAAGTTTTTATTTCATAATTCATATTTAGAAAGAAACATACCGAAAACAAGTCAAAGCTGTTGTTTCCGTTTGTTTGTTTTAGTCTGAATACGGACACAAAATAAATGAAAGGATTTAAACGAAGTGCTCAGATTTCACATGATCAGTGATATGAATCAACAACATTTTCAATTTCTTCCACGTTTTCTATGTTCATATCTCAGGCCAAAAAAATAACACAAGAAAACAAAGGTTGGCCTAATCCTAATGTTTCTTGTCATAAAGTTTTCCTAACATATTTCATCTTCGTTATGACAAGTTCAGTACTTTGCAATCTAATTAAAATTAGACATTATATCCGCTAACTTTGATCGTTACACATTTTTCTGTAGCGATAAAAGTGAGCAGATCTAAAATTTGATTTTATTTAGATTGAGTACCTTGTAATCTGGACCAATGGGTTTCTTGCATTCTTCACAGTTATGGGCAAATAACTCCTGGTAGCAGGGTATACAGTATGGGTTGTCGTCCTTGACAATGTACCTACAGGCAATCAGTTTCTTATCACAGTTATGGCAGGCCAGGTGATCCTTGTGGTAATTCTGATCCATGGCTTTAGTGTACTCCCCGGAGAAGATCAACTGAAAAATATACAAATCACAAATTATTTAAAATTGCTGCTAAATCCTACTTAAATACTTTCCAAGTGACTAACTGCTATGGACTGTCGTTGATTTTCATAGTGTTTCCTCCATAGTGCAATTTTGGCTAACCGAACACTTGAAAACTACTTTTAACCTCCACTTTTACGGAACAAGGCGTTTATGACTAAGTCAAGGTTAAATCAGAAAGTTTTTGTCTTCTTACTCAACATTGGCGAGTAAAACAAAGGTCCTCCGGGAAAAAGGATGAATAACTTCTCTCTTTCTCTGATTGCGGCCAACAGAATCACAAAACAAATGTTCGAATGATACCAAATTTAATCTCTGCAGACAGCAAAAATGTTGTGAAACATGGATCAAAAGTTATCCTTTGGCTCTTTATACAAGTGCATAAAACTGAAGTCTCTTTTCCGTAAACAAATGTAACTCCTCCTTTAACATCATTTCCTGTACATGATATTATTTAGATACGCTAGCAAGTAAAGAGTGTTCTCTTTGACAAGTATATACCAAAGCACTGGTACATATGTAATTATGTATATTTTCCCTTTTTGTAATGCTTTGTTGGTGTATTTTGTTGATGTATCATCAATTACAAAGCACAAAATATTTCACATACAGAATATCGCATACCTTTAGAGGTATGATATTTATAATAAATTCAACAATATTGATATAAAGGAAACAATAATCTGACCTTTAGAGGTATGATATTTATAATAAATTCAACAATATTGATATAAAGGAAACAATAATCTGACAAGGGTAAAATTCAGTTTTGTGATTTCCTTCATTATAACAATTTGAAGGAAACACAATTTGCTTGTTCCGTCCTAAATAGTTATAAGCACTTGACATCGCAGTAAAAAAAAATAAAAATAAATATATATCGAATAAAATTTAATGTTCTCATTTATGTAAGGTTTCATATTATTCGATAAACCTCACTTTTATGTCAACATCGACAAGTGTTTCCCCTACACACAGGGAAGGAACATGTCCGTGTGAAAGAGTTCACACGTTGTAGTTATCCTGACCAAAGCAGGAGAGATCCAATTTAAGTTTCTTAGCTCATCAGAGTAAAAAAAAATCATTCAACAAATCAAATTTTGATAAATAATACAATGTATATACGATACATGAACTTATATGCACGATATATATCTATAAGCAAACAAAGGAGGGGAAACGATATCAATGCTGCTTTTCTGACTGAGATAGGATGAGGGAAGAATTCAAATGATTTTAAATACATGTAAACTAATTAAAAAACCCCAAACAAACAAAAATTATAGAATTATCAATGAATTAATATTTGATAAATAAATTAAATGTAAATAAATCCATAAATGGCTAAATAAAGCAAAATCAAATTAAAATTAAAAAAATATCTCACTCAGCATCATGTATATTGATGCTATCTGTCTACTTACCCCCTGGTAATAGAAATATTCCTAACAGGTGTTTACAAGCAAACAAACAAGAGGAGGAATCAAACCGAAAGTCGCATCGAAATCCAAGAAACAATAGAGAACCCCCATGTGTCAATGTTAATAACTGCTAGTTTGTAAGTATTATAATAAGAGGAGGTAACGCTGCTAAATTTGTCCCTATCCCGCATCTTGGTGCCGTGTGCAAAGGCTGCCAGAGTGCAAACTATTCCGTAGGATTCCATATTCCCGATATTTACTTCACAGACTAGCCTGGGGTAAGTAAAAGACCTGGCACATACAATCTGGCGGGAAAAACAACGTGCCCCCACGTGGAGATGTATTATAATCTCAAAGATAAGAAATTACATCATTCCCAGAAAGTTTTATTAATTAGATCATGTCTATGTGTAAAATCATAGCAGACAGGTCGGACTTACCTTCATTCTATCCAAAGAACAAAGCTCTATATCTGTGTAATTAGCCTATGGAAATCCATATCAAAAACCAACAGGGAAAGAATTTACGAAGTGATAAACTAGAGGGGCATTCCTTATCGTCTGATATGATACAAACATGGTGAGCAATAGTGTTAAATGGAAGAACAGTAGAACTCTTGTTTATCATCGTCGACTACTTGTTTTGACAAATGTCGATGAAATGAACAGAAAATATTTGCTTTGAAGTCTGAAATGAACATACTTAAAGTTTGTCATTCCTGAAAATTGGAAGGTGTAATAAAAACGGAGATCCCATTGCGTTACATGTACAGGGGTTTTGTGAAATGACTCAGATTAAAAAAAATTGTCAATGTATAATTCAACAATGATCGAGTCAGAATCTGATGAAAACTAAAAAGATAAACAGTCGGCTAAAGGTCAGGCTCTTTGTCATGAAAGAACGTTTAGGACTATATATCAATAATAATGCATGATATTTCTGAAGTGTATCAAGTCATTCACAAGTAAAACTACACATATGCTCTGTCGTTTTAGAATAAAGCAAAGTATAAAATCCAAAGGAACAGTTTGCATGCATGGCAAACGAAAATATGTACAAGGCACCAGCGCAGCCATTTTTTAAAAGCCATATAATTTATATTTAAGAAAATTTTAGTAATTCATATTTGGGAATCTTGTGCCTATAAATATGGAAAGCCAAATTAACAGAAACTCAAATGATTAGAGTGTTCTTCAATTAATTAGAGAGCTCTTTAATTGAATTATACATTGTCGATTATTGTAATTAGAGAGCTGTTCAATTCTTTTACAGGGCTCTTTCATTCTTCTACAGAGCTCTTTTATCTTTTATCTCTTGTAATTGTATTAGAGAGCTCTTCAATTCTTTTATAGAACTCTGTAATTTACTGAAGAGCTCTTTAATTCTTTTAAAAAGATCTTTAATTCACATATTTATTGCGCTCATTAAAAGAATTAAAGAACTGTCTAATTGTATTATTGAGCGCAATAAAACAATTATTGCCCTCTTTAATTCATTTATTGCGCTCAATAATAAAATTAGAGAGCTCTTTAATTCATTTATTGCGCCCAATAAATGATGTGAATTAAACAGCTCTTTAAAAGAATTAGAGAGCTCTCTAATTGTATTTAAGAGCGCAAGAAATGAATTAAAGAGCGCACTAATAGAATTAAAGAGCCCTTTAATTGAATTAAAGAGCTCTCTTATTCTTTTAAAGAGCTCTTTACTTAATTGAAGAGCTCTCTAATTATTTGAGTGTCTGTTAATTTGGCGTTCCATATATAAATGTAACGGACTTTGCTTAATTGTATCATTGACAGAAATCACGAAGAGCTGAGTGACGTAGAGGTCAGTTAAGGTGATTGTCCGGCAGAGCTCAGGCCAGTTACTCGTCCATCACCACAGGTTTTCGTTGTATATATAATAATACTTTTTGGCAAACCAGGTAGAATACCGGTGTATCTTCTAATTGTTGGACAAACAAACAACATGTTAAGTTGTCCCCTCATGACCTCTACAAAAACGATGGATGAATTGTACTGTCATATGTCAGTGTTATAATCCATTTGTGCAGCTCCTGGGTTCCATACCCAAAGTCCCATCCCTGCCCTCTAGCTTGTTCCACACCCCTTGGTAGATCCACAAAGGAAGGTGCTTCATGAAATATGAAATAACCGATTTAACGGATCAAATTAAGATGTATGCATTAATTATGGGAACTTGGTAAAGAATTGAGGGGGAGGAGAGTAGTACACAACAAAACTGACGCACAATGCCGGTGGTTGCTGCTGGAATGTGTACAAGCATGACAAGAATCAAATACGACCATTATCAAAAACGTCATACATCTAGTATCTGACTCTGTGAATCTGTTATAGATATCACATCCGACAAGGGTAGCTTGTAAAACCATTCCATACCCTCCAAACGTTTACTTAGCATCAAAACAACTTCTTATTGATGAGGCTGCAATTAGCAAGGACGTAAGCAGATGGCTGGATTTGCAGTTCAGAAGCCCTCGGATTCAGTGTATGACGTCACGCAGATCCTGTAATGTTATTGGCGAAGCACTCGTTGTAAATTGTTTGCCAAGTTCGTAAAATTCGATCTACTCTTCACATGCATACTGATCTGGTAACTTGTATTTAGTTTGGCATCCTTTCTCAATCATCAAATTCTGCAAAGGTTGAATCACTTTAAAATCATTTCCGGTAGTAATCATTTATCGATAGATGGTAAAGGAACGGAATAAAAACCCAGCTCTCTCAGTTGCATTTTGATTTTTTTTTCATTCATTTCGCCCGCCCTCTATGAATTTATGTCCCTTATGTACCACACAGCTTTTTGAAATTGTCCAGGTTCCCTGTCTGATATATACAAGAATCTAAATATTTATGCCATACAGCGCAAGATTTGCATTATGTAGTGCCTGGCAATTCTCTTTAAAATGGCTTTTGCTTTACAACTCAAGTTCCTATAGCAATGTGACCCGAAGTAAGGGCCAGTCAAGCAGTGAAACATAAGACTTTTGACACAAATCGAGAAATGTAAGGCTTTTGACACAAAACTAGAAACGTAAAACTTTTGACACAACTGTAGGACTTTTGACACAACTGTAGGACTTTTGACACAACTGTAGGACTTTTGATACAACTGTAGGACTTTTGACGCAAATTAAGAACTTTTGACACGGCTACACGACTTCTGACTTATAATTGTAATTGTAGGACTTTTGAAACAACTGTTGGACGTGTGACACAACTGTAGGACTTTTGTCACAACTGTAGGACTTTTGTCACAATTGTAGGACGTTTTACACAATTGTAGGACTTTTAACACAACTGTAGGACTTTTGATACAACTGTAGGACTTTGTCACAACTGTAGGATTTTTAACACAACTGTAGGACTTTTGTCACAACTGTAGGATTTTTGTCACAACTGTAGGACTTTTGTCACAACTGTAGGACTTTTGTCACAACTGTAGGAATTTTAACACAACTGTAGATCTTGTGACACAACTGAAGGATTTTATGACACAACTGTAGGATTTTTGTCACAACTGTAGGACTTTTGTCACAACTGTAGGATTTTTGTCACAACTGTAGGATGTTTGTCACAACTGTAGGACTTTTGACACAACTGTAGGACTTTTGACACACACCTGGAGGACTTTCAACGAAAATAAAGTACTTTTGAGATTATGCATGCTTTACAAGTCTAGATGTTATAGAAATACGTACAAATATTATGACTGAGAACATGCACATGAACATTTGTAGTTGTGGGATTATATATATCACTATTACTACAGATTTAAAGATGTTTTAGTAAAATGTAGGACTTAGTACAATTGCAGGACTTCAGGATATCTGACACAAATGTTGAGGTCTTTTATATGGACATGAATGTAGGATTTTTTTTTACATTCGAGAAGGTGAAAATAATGTGAGCTCTTGGCTATTTCAATTTCAATTCTCCGTTGGCCATAATAATCTAAATTTAGTGCTGCACGTAGTAACTATATTTTCATTCACAGTTGCTGTCGAAATTCATCTTTATTGAAAAAGGTAAGAAGAGAAATCAACAGCTGTAGTTACCATCAAAAAGAAGCTTGCTTGTATTATGTAATAGCTATGTCGATTAGTAATTCGTCATCTAACCACAGGTAAAGGTTGATCCTGCGTCTCGCTGGCTTAATACGTGAGAAAATTCACCACGTTCTTCAAAATAATCGTAAAACTTTAAAGTTTTTAGTGAATGACTGAATGTATATTCTGATTTCGATGTCTGTCAAAATTGTGACGAAAAATGGATTTATTTGTGAAAACAGTTGATTTTAAATTCAAGATTCAAAAATCACATCGTAAATTATTTCCCATCGCAAATGCATGGAGATTCACATTTATGTTTATACAATCGTAACTCGTCCATTCTCAAGATTTACAAAATGATACAAAATATTAATGCCTCTGTAAATCAATTTTCCATTTAGATTTGTTTTGAATGACATTCAGCAGGTTATAAATACGTCAATATACAATATGTGGAGTCTCATGAAAAAATGTATGTAATCTACGGGAGTGCATGTCTTGTAATATTGAAACACTTAAGAATTCAGATTGAAAAGATGATTATAAAATGAATAAATAGCTAAATATATTGTTCATTTTTACTAATGTATGGTTATCAAACCAAAGTAACAAGCATCGAACTCTGAAGTAAAGGCACACAATAATTCTATATAAATAATTTTTTTCTCTCGTATAATTTCTATGCATTTGCTTCTCGTATAATTTCTATGCCTTTGCTTCTACCAGTTCAAAACCCAAGTTCCAGAATTGCCTTGCTTCTACCAGTATCAAAACCCAAGTTCCAGAGAGCTTGATGACACAGTTGGGAATTGAATATTGACGTAGAGTGTGCATTGCCTTACATTTGTACATATGAGTTTAATCCTATAGACAGAATACATCATAAACCAACAATAAGATAATACTGTCACAGTAATTGTCAATACTAGTATATACAGGAGGTATTGACATTTTATGTTCTCCTTAAACATCTCATTTACATACAAGTATAGACTAACGTCCATAACTTTGTTATGTGAAAGGGTCATAGTGTCAATTTCAGTGCATGGCAGCACGGCTGTATGTCCGAAATTTCAATTCTCAGAAATTATGGTAAAATTTGCAATAAAGCGAATATTACTAAAGATATAAGCGATATGCATATAGGGTAGAGAACATCAATCTATATTACCGTGGGTTGTTTCTCGGCTTCTATGGCCTCCACCAACGTGTTCATTTCGGCCAGGGCGCCCTCCACCCTCTCGGGATCCGCGCCGTTCTTTGCCATGTCGCTGTCTCTTTGAACTTCCTACACTGATGTTTTATCTGATGACCGGTGGAAACTCTACTGATGAAAGTAGATAACTGCTGATACTGACAATTTCCGGGAAAGATGTACACTTAATAATAGATTATCAGATACTAATAAAGCAGTCCCTCCAGACGTCCTCGTTTTGATGATGTTCCAGAAATCTATATTATTAATTGGATTTTCACCTCCGCAGATATTAAAAACGTCCCATTCTGTGCATCCAAACTGCTAAAAGTTCGATCGATGTCTGGCCACGGGAAAACGGTGTGATCCATAAAAGGCAATCCCTTCAAATTTACATTCTTCCTATGATTGCGAATCTATATAATAAAACTGGATGTATAATTTACAAGTGGCCCGGCCAACTCAGGGTGAGGCCTCCTGGTCCAAGTTTTATATTCCTCACACCTTTCCAGCAATCACTACACGATCAAATTCACCTGTTGATCGATTGAGAGCGAATTTATGAAATCCCTCTTCCAAATTCCTCAAGATGACGCGTGAAATTCTATATGTATAGCTTCATCAAGCGAAAAACTGCGACATTCTGCGGACTACTTGATAAGTAAATAAACTGATCTATTAGGTATCTCAAGCTCGGTAGCTGTTACTACGTACAAAATCACAGATACATCCACCCATCCCATGAGATTTAATTACATCACTCAAATCCGCTCAACAATATAGTTTAGCTATTTATCCATATCCCGAAGAAATTTATCCGATCCAAATCAGTTAAAAGTCAATATTAGTATCCTACTGTTAAAATTGTATAATAAGACAAAAGTAACCCTACGGGGCGGTCAAACTTCCGAACGCCAGACAAATGAATTGTCCTAACACACCTTATGTCGTAATCAAGACTGAGTCATAAGATGAGAATGGAAAGTACACAATACACAGGTAAGAGGCAGGTAAAAATACAGGTGATCAATGATTAAAGGTAAAAGTAGACAAATTCTTTTTTGGACAACTGTTTCCAACATGTAGAGAGGCGAGAACACGATCGTTAACATGAAGGACTACTTGTATCATCACACATATAAAACATAAAACCTGCAAATGCATGTCCATTAACATACATGTAATTATGGATATTAGAAAGTCATTATTACTCCCACGAGACATACTTGTAATGCATGTAAATAGGAATATTCAAATTGATTGAAGCTTTCAAAGTGATTGCGCATTGATGTCCTATGCTACAATGTACAGGAACTGTATATTTATTTTGAACAGCTTCCATTTCAATTTGTAAGAGAAATGGTCGGTAATGTGATAATGAACCATTCCAAAGGCAAATCACGGACATTCAAAAGAAACGGTTACCTGCATGCTTAAATTAAATGTATAAGAATACAATATGTAATGGTACAATAAGAAGGAGTATTGAACTACAAATAAATGAAATTGGAGAATAAACGGTGCAAGGGCAAGGTGAACTAATTCTACATATAAATTACAAATTTCATATTCGCCCTTTAATGTTATGCTTTTCACTACATATACCTAATTCTTTGAAGTTCAGTAGTCACTTTTATTTCGTACAAATAAAAGGTAGGGGAAATGGAAGTACGATTTAATGCTTCATGGGAAGACGTTAAAAGTAGAAGTGATAAACTTAAATCAAGGGAAAGAGAGGCTTACATACCACAGTGAGATTCTAAAATATGAGGTTTTCATTATACAAAGAGAGAGTTATCTATAGTAGATGATTGAGAATGGATTAACCTCTTTTCCCTTCCTTTTCAAATAGATATTAAAACTATATCCAATTTAAGGTAGTTCAATTCCAATGAAACTTCGCGCAAAATAACACGTACATATATGAACTTCAGTTTCTATCCTTGTGGTAATCCATTCAATTTTAGATATTTTGTATGAACAAGGTGTTAATCTATATTTCCCTATTATTCTACACTGCTAACCCGAATATCTATGCAACCTATTTTCAAAATTTAATCGTCGGATAAATCTATTTCAAACATACAGAGGTATTTACAAGATCTAAAGCATGGTGGCTTGCACGCTACATGTACATCTTATGACAGCAAACAGTCGGACTACTGGGCAGGTTTTGCACTCAAACTCCGTATAACGACTCATTTAGCTTTTTTTTATGCTAACACATGTACAACTTGAGAATGGTGTTACAAGAACATGTCTTCTTATCAATGGAGGAATACAGATAATGTCAAGTAGGTGAATATCCGGGACTGAATGAAACAGAAGAGCAAAAAAGAAAAGAGAATTCATTTGGGCATCCTGGAAAGAATAACTTGTATAGATTTCTAGAGAAAGGAGAGTCTTAACAGCCCAACAAAGTTCTGTCTATAACCTCTTACGTATTGTAACAGCGTTAGAAAAAAGGAAAGGGCGACTCTAAAAAACAAGGAACAGGGCTCAACCATTAAAACATATAAAATATTTGTCGCCCTTAATTAAAATGTATGGAATCCTTATAATGTAGACTTAAATAATAACCCATTGACGGTAAAATTAGTTTTTATAGTTTTGAGAACAATGGCAACAGTTTAGTTTGATGCAGACTCGGAAATCTATACTAATTTAGTGAAATATGCCTCCTCGTGCATGTTATATAAGTTTTTGTATTATTGACTGGTGACTTGCTTTGTTTTCGGGGCGCAGATGGTGAGTGAATCACAGGATTAATAGAATATTTATTGTGGGCAACATCGACATGGAAATATTTGGGTTAAGTACCCTCTTAAATTATATATAAAGATATAATATATAGATTGCTATCAACCTAACAATGATCATATATAGATTTTATCACCTTAAGAAATTGCCCTTCGCATTATAATAAGAAATTGGAGAAGGTAAGAACTTATATAGTGGGACCTCGTTATGTACAGTGAAATTTAGAGACATGAGAACGAACGCTGGTGGGAATCATATAGAATAAAACAATCCTGGATAGAAGATCTCCTACAAGACGATGATACGACCACACGCAAAACAAGAATATGTACAAAGTGGCAACCATGTCAGACAACAGAATGAAATGGTGTCAACGAAGCAAAACCAGAGAGTATCAGCGCGGTTAGCAATTAAACGAAATTAATTACAAGTAATTTAGAAAACGTTACAAGAAGCGTGGGTAAACCAAAATATTATATTCTGTGTGAAAAAAATATTTGCAAGTGGTAGAAAATCTAAGTCTAAGATCTATAACTCTGGAAAACTTCAGTGTTTCTCTATATAATCCATATTCCTAAATAACAGAGAATTGAGAGATACATGTATATATATATGAGTACAGGAGTATTTTATTTCTTTTTCTATTTACGATATGAACATACTTTCAATCCCCGGCCGAGAACATAGGGTTATGTAACTTTAATATATTTTATTAAAATTGGCGAAGCTCGCGGACAGACCAATAGAGTGAGACATTCCAAACAAACGAAAATTGTATCCGGATATAAGGTAAAAAAAAGTCTTCAACATGTGTTTGAAAATCATATCATGACATTGTAAAGTGAATTGATTTGTAACCTATGATGAAATGATAAATTGAAAGATAGAAAAATAAATAAATAAATAAATAAATAAATAAATAAATAAATAAATAAATAAATAAATAAATAAATAAATAAATAAATGTTTACCTCATCACAGGCGGGTCATCGGGGTCTGATTTGTTCGGCAAGAAATTTGCGCCTGTTGAACCAGAGTATAAATGCCATGAACGCAAAAAATAAGGAACTCATTCCTTAAATAAACATATAATTATACAAATACATACATACATACATCAATAAATAAATAAATAGATAAATAAATAAATAAATAAATAAATAAATAAATAAATAAATAAATAAATAAATAAATAAATGTTTACCTCATCACAGGCGGGACATCGGGGTCTGATTTGTTCGGCATAATGTCTTTCACACAGTAAGTTTTTGCTGTGACAGCAGTAGGTTAGATCTACTAGTAACTCCTCGCAGATTGAGCAGACAAAACATGCCGGGTGCCAGCAAATATCAGGGCCAAACTTGGGGGCGAAGACCGCTAGCTCCGTCTCCTCGATTTCCCCTTTACAATGGTAACACATCTGAATCAAAGTTAGATTAGAGTTATCTTTCTTTGTCCCTATACTTTTTTTAAATGATAAATAAATGAAGAGTAATTTAAGTAGTGATAGATTTTTGTTTAAGCTTAAAAGCTATCTACTTTATAATTTTATTATTTGTGCTTGTACACGTACCTTCAGAATCTATTACATGTAATACCTTTCGATTAATTAACTTTGAATTGTAAATGCACTTAAAAGAATTCTTGCTCGTTTTTTTTAAACTCTCTTAGAGTCAATAGTTCACTTTCAATGGTGTTTAGAACACTTATCTTAAGTACCATAAATAATATTGCATTTAAGAAATTAATGGGGATTATACCATAACCTTTACCTAATGGCAACTTTGTGTAAAAGGATCCAGAAAAGAGCATGAATCGTACATGGGCGGATCTAGGTTGGGATGGAAAGAACACACCCTTTGGAAAATGCAAAAAAAAAAAAAAAAAAAAATACTAGTATCATCAATGATGACACGGCTCGCTCAGCTCAGTGCTGGAAATAGAGGTGTCAACTTTTGCCTTAACATTGTCGCTCAAGCGTGAAATATGGGTCAGAAGAAGGATCTGTACCATGCAAATACAGTACATCACCAGCACATTTTTGATAAATCAAATTCCTGCCAAAACTCTTTTAGATAGCATAGCATGGGTCATAGTGACTTCCTCTACCCCAAATGTATGAATACATGTATAGGTATATCTTATATGGAAATAAAGGACATAATAATATATATATAGGAATTTGTAAAGAAAAATAGAAAAATTATAAGGACATTTCGAACGTTCAAATCAACAGTTGAAAGAGAAATTGACAGAACATTTGCTTCCTGGTATCTCCTTTTACAATGTTCTTTATATGTCAGATCTTGAACAATTTGAAAAACTTAAGAGTATTATGACATGAAGTATATGACAAGGATAGTAAAGGTGGCGAGCGAAGCGATCCAATTTTTTTTTATTATTCTATCGTTGGAAATTGTTGCATATCGCATTTTGTACATGATCGAACTATGAATGAGTCAGAAAAGCATTTTTTCCGGACATTTGAGGCCAAAATATAGGATTTATAGGACAAATTTCTCAAATATAGGACTTTTATAGGTTCCTATATATTTTTTTTTAGAAAAAATAGGAATTATAGGACAGCTATGACCCATGGCATAGGGAGAGTTTAAGAACAATCATGCATGGACATTAAGAAAACCATTCATTTTGTATTTTACAATTCTGATTCAGTTTCCTGGAATATATTATGAACACAGTAAAAATAGAAATTAAAACAAACCCAAAATTTTAAGTGGTTGGTTTCTTTGACAAGAGGGAGAAAATATAAACTCCATGGAGGAGGGAATGGGGCCGAATATCACCGCACCAAATTCTTGTGTACAATTGAAAAAAATACAGGAAAGACCCCCCTCCGACCGGACCAGGTCAATATATTCTGGAGAAATGTTCAAGATCCACGCATGAAATCTATGTTTTTGATTGTCAGTCAGCCAACACAATTTTAATTCCAAAAGCTGTTAATTACATCTGTAAATCGATACTTAATTAAGTTTATATGCGTTTGTTTGCTTCCATGATATTAGTCTAACTTGATAAAGATTTAGGAGAAAAACAGGCAATCCACAACCGTCATGTAGATTTCAGTGGCAGGAAAAAGTAGCTCTTCAATCAAGCTATCGTTGCAAATATTAGGAAGCAAGCTTAAAGCCAATAGTTCTGTTCAAGTCATTAGAGATGTATAGCTAGCGAAACGGAACATATTGAGACAAATATAGAAATAGAGGGTCGGATCCAGGGTTTATAACATATTAAGGCAGCTATAGAAATGAAGGGGTGTATCTAGGTATGACAAATATATATATAAAAAAATTAAAGGCGAGAATAGATGTGGGACACATTAGTAGTTCAATTGGCTTCGTCTACGAGATTATTGGCAAGGAGCAAGCGAAATTGAAACTTACATCCATCCCCATACCCCCCCCCCCCAAAAAAAAAACAACTTACTGCTAAAACTGGAGATTCTTTAACGAAAGCTATATCCATGGCAATATTATCTCTTAGCTCCCGGAATATATTATATTCCTTCTTCTCCACGTCAGAACACAGCATCTTACAGAAGTCTATAGAGAGATCTTGTTTTGGAAGTTGACGTATGATTTGTAAGTCCCTATAACGCTCACCAGGCGTACCTAGACGAGGTATTTTATGGTTAGGTAACTGGTCCATATACTCATCTATCTGTAATAAATATAGTATAAAATAGCATTAAAAAAAGCAAAACATGTCGGTATATTTGTCAATTTATTGAAAGAATATTTGAGTGAATGGCAGCGCAGTACAGGTATTATAATACTTATTTGATGGTGAAATTTTCAATCTGTATATTCATTCTTTCTTCCTTCCTTCCACGAATTTTCGTCCTAAAATTATAATTCTAAAAGGTATCTATATGATATATATCTGATTCATTTGATTAATTAATTTTGAAATTAAATGGATAATTCCTGATAAGTGAATCAATAAATCTGCTGGTCGTATTTTTTATTTCGCATCAAGATTCATCACAAGGAGAGCATGGATTCGTTTACATGTAGCTAGGTTACAAGAGAGATAAAATGAACCAAATGATTTGTAACTTTAATCAAGTAAACGATTTGGTATCGTTGGAAGATAGAACTAATTAAAATAAGATTTCTTGGCTCTTGTAGCGATGACAAGAAGTCGATAGAAGAGATGAAACATAATTTATCAAGTTATCTTTTACTGTATATGAAATCGAAGATATCGCATACATGTTTGTAATATTTCTTCTCATTTGAAGATTTGGGAGGAGTGGATATAAGCATGTCGGAAACACTTGCGGTAATTTGATAATAATCATAGAAATGAATAAATATTGGAATAAATTCCATAAATTTTTCTGCCGTAATAAAGTCGATGAAAACGAATACAAAATATTTTGGATTTAATTTGGTAGCATCTTTGATGATGCTATCAATGAATGTTTTATAATTCTTTTATATCGCCTGACGCAGATTTTCGAGAGCTTTCGAAGAATTTGAGAGTTTTATTATGGTATCAATTGAAATATAATATCCTAGAAATCGTATCGAGTCTCACATAAAAAAGCTCATTTCATCTATAGAGTTGTGATTCCGTTCATGTGTCTCGCTAATACTTATATAGTCCTCTCTTTTCATTTCATCGGTTATCAGAAATGAAAAAGACAGTGCATAGTTTCAAGAAAGTTCTTGCGACAAAAATCAGGAATTTTCTTAACTCTCGTCCTTTAATAAAACGTTCCAAAAATTTTCAATTTAGATTACACTATGTTTTCTTATATTAATTTTACATACATCGTCTAAGATCAGGAACAAAATATCGATATTTTTATTTCAAAAGAAGAACGAAGCGATCAAAAGTTACGAAAATTACTGAAATTGTTCGTAAGTATTTTTGTGAAACTGGCTGCAGATTCGCGCCTTACTCTGTAAAAAAGTACCACTGATTTGGTAACATTTATACACAGCGCGTCCATTTGACAGCGCCACCTACAATAACTTGCCGTTCTGGAGAATGCAAACTTCTACCAGCGATCGGTTACCTAAAATCCAATTTTACAGAAGGAAGCTCAACCCGAGAATTTGGTCCTTCGTACGTGTTTGTTTGAGAAAGTTCTGTTTTATATTTTTCAAGAACCTGTATGATCGTGATTTTAGGATTTTCAATTTGGGTTTCATGTCATGATGATAGCCATGCAAGTCCGAAATAAACGATTAGTCCAAATTTTCTTTTCTTATATATAAAGTTAAGTACAACACTCTATGTATCATAGAACTATTAAGCGTATTTACAGGTATGATTCCAAAGGTTTGGTGCAATGCCTACCTGATCAGACGAGAGTCCGGGAGGGACCCATGTATACCCCTCTTTCAGGGTGCGGTCCTTGGTGACTTGGATGTTTGGATCATCCTGACGTTTCCACCCTAAGCGGTCCCGGATGTTGACGAAGTTTTCATTGTAGATGTCGTGTAAGTCCCGAGGACATCTGCACCCATGACAGGAATTCCTGTAAAATGGAGCAGTTGAATAGACAAAGTCGTTGAAAAGTTAAATTTTTATAATGTTGTTCACATTATGCCATTTGAAACAAAGTCCTTATTCCCTTTCTTCATTTTAGAATTGTATCAGATGAATGAGTTAAAGAAGATACTGACGATATTCTTAACAGCACTCACAATAAAGCACCAAATTGAGCATCGACGAACCTCTAGCAAGCTAGAGGTGGGACCAGGTGCCCTGGAGGAAAAAGCATACCCTGTTGGCTAGCCGCACCCGCCGTCTATGTTCACGCACGAAAATGAAAACAATATACAAAATACATGCACTGTCTGAGGTTCTGTCTGTATAGAAAGTGCTTTGGCGACAATGTCAGGGAAAAATATTCAAAACACTTACTGTCAATACACGATACAATGCCTTGCTGAAAGCATCACAGATGAGGATTTTTATATTCGGAACACGTGTCTGGTGCATAACAAATTGGTTTTGAATTTTCTTCAAGAATGTATAATAGAGTTGGAACACTTCCGTATTATTCTTATGTACTCTTCCTTCTTCTGTTTTCTTACTTGTCCCCTTGGAATGGGTTTGGCGTTTTGAACAATCTAGGAATGGCCTTCGGTTTATGAAAGATATAGGATTCAAAATAGTAAATCCTGGCTACGTTCAGTATATAATAAAGAACAATGCTACATTTAATTGTGAGATTGGGAAAGAGTAGAGAGTTGGGGAAGAGGGTTGATAAAAATTGTCGATAGCGCAACTAAAGAGTATGACTTCAGACCTTTTGTAATATTGTTCATTCATGCCAGTTGTCAAAGTGTCCCATAGGAAACAAATGTTCATTTATTCAATACATTGGACATTGAGAATGTATCAAAGTCTGTATTTTTTCAGTGACCAACATAACGTGAATACCAGATTTCCTTAGTTTATAAATGATTGATGAAGATACTGGGAACCTAATAATAATCTATAATTGCGCTTCAGTTACACGAACGAAGTAAATAATCTGAGAGAAAATCGTTGGTATTTTTGACAGGCGAGTGCCGTAATAACCCAACAACTTGTCTATGTTACCGAAATGATCAGTATAATTTGCACAAAATAACAGAAAAACTGCAAATAGGCACTTCACGCGAGTGACAAATCGCAAAATGCAGATAGATTTATTGGCAATTTGGGAGAGGTAGTAAGGGGTAATACGTTATAAACTTTCGGGAGAGATTATGAACAATATCAAATTATTTGGAGATCCTTGAAGGATTTTTGGAGTGAATCATTGTGTCAATGACTTAGTCATATTCAATGTCACATTGTCAGACAACCTTGTAGGTATCCTGGACGCTGTACGTAGAATCAAGATTTTAGGGAGAACGAGTCGAAAAAAGTGATGTTCACAGGTTTCCAAAGAGACGTAATGTCGACGTCACGTCACAGAGTCAGACAACCTTAATTGTAGTATTTTACCACCGTCACCGCATGCCATGATGTTACGGACGTATGGTTATAGGATAGAGCTCAGACTGTGATATACTGGAACATCTCTCTTGGCTAGGGACACCATACGCACCATCACAAGCCTCTTGAACCTCCGAAGATTATTTTAATCAATGTAAAAAGTTAACGCACGCTTACATGAAGTTTTCCAATTCATGAAAATAAAATTCTGATCGCCGAGTGATATAAGTCCCCTACCGGCATAAATTTATGTCCTGAAACTCTGCATGTACTAACACCAAAAGATGAAAATCAATTCTATATACAATATGTATTAGAAAAGGTCCAGACTGGGAAATTAAATTTTTATCCAAATTTTGTTAAAAAAAAAGGAAGTCAAATCCAACTTAAACTTGACCTGTATCTCCTTAAGATACACATACCAAAAATCAATTCATTATCTGCAATAACAGGGAAGAAAAGTCCGGAAAAATGAAATTCGCTAAGTCCAAAGGCCATAACTCTTGTAAATATAAGTCAATCAAAACGAAAGTCGAATTTGATCTGTATCACACTTTGAGGTATTCACATATAAAAATAAGTTCAATATATGCAATGGAACAGATGAAAAGTCCGGAAACCTGAAAATTTTACGAAATTTGCTAAGTTCAAGAGCCATGACTCTTGTAAATATAAGTCTATCAAAATGAAACTCAATCTTAATCTGTATCACACTTTTATAAAAATAAGTTCAACATCTACAATAGGACCGAAGAAAAGTCCGGAAACTGGAAAAAAAAAATCATGAAATTTGCTCAAGTCCAAGGACCATTACTCTAGTTAAAATAGGTCAATGAAAGCAATGCCTCTATAATGTCGAATTTCATTGGTTGTTTGCTTCCTAGTCACGGCAGTATAACGCGAACCTACTTAGTCTAAGCTTTGACGTTGCTAACGTCACATTCCGTCTTATAGATTGCATTAGAATGGAAATACGTGTGACTAGATACTGACGTTATGTTTACGGACGGTAAATGCTGATTTTACGGTCGCAAACTGAGATCGCTACCGTAAAATCAGTATTTACCGTTCGCAAACACAAGGTCAGAAGCTAGTCATTTCCTAAATCGAACTTGATCTGGATCACAATGAGATATATTCACATAACAAAAGCGAGTTCAATATATACAACAACAGCGAAAAAAAGTCTGGAAAACTAAAGTAGGACAGACAGACGGACGGACAAAACAGGGTGGAAACTGCAAGTGCCTACCGGCGAGCCGGTGCGGGACTAATTAAATTGAAGTGATAAGCAAATCAGATTTTTACGTTTCTTTATAAGATTTCAATTCATTTGGCATAACACCTAGTATTACTGCTCTAGCTTGATTAATTGAGTTCTGGTTGTTTTTTTTTCTAAAATTACGCTTCGGCTTTAATTATTGTAATTTCGTGTCCTCAGCATGGTTGAATATCTTTGAATCCTTCCCAGATTGGAATTACATAATTCGTAAATTCAGACGCTTTAGCGATTTGAAAAGTAGGAAATTGTTTTCTCATGTATTTAGAGAGCATTATCGGCATGTTCAAATTACTGCAAATACACGTATTATACCTTGCAATTAAGTATATTTCAAAACAACGATAAAAGTTCCTGGTGCAGCGGAAATGTTAAACGTTTTCAAATTCAATAGCATCATTTAGAACATAAATTTTCACCATGGACCGGACGTGTACGTTTCGGGTACTAAATCCTCGTCAGTGATTCTCACTGTAAACAATTTAATATGGCCAAAGAGTGTGAAAGTTATAATTTATCCAAAAATGTACCAAAAGACGTAGAAGGATGGGTGGGATATGATGCTGCAGGACCCACGTTTTAAAAATTATTCAGATGGCAAAAGATTAAAAAAATGAGAAATCGCTTTATGATACTACTAACTGGAAGCAGAAGATGCCTAATTTGTCCAGCAGCAGAATCTCGTTCCCTTGTTTTAGACATGTTTTTAAGCGGTTCACTGATTTTCTATTATTTCAAAATTCAGTTTCTTTCATTCTAGAACATTAAACATGCTCATTGAAAAAAGTTCTTTGACTAAAACAATGAGATCACTGTAACACTAATTAAATCATATGCCATTCGACATACAAACATACATGCAACATACATGCAAGAAATTATATGATTTTTGACCTGAATTTCTATTATAATTGCAAAATTCAGTTTCTTTCATTCTAGAACATTAAACATGCTCATTGAAAAAAGTTCTTTGACTAAAACAATGAGATCACTGTAACACTAATTAAATCATATGCCATTCGACATACAAACATACATGCAACATACATGCAAGAAATTATATGATTTTTGACCTGAATGACTGAACGATTTCAATATTATTCGCATCTACAGACAATGTCGAGACGATTATATAACTCCTACATATACAAATATATAATACAACTGAATGCACATAATGTCTCTCTACGATAATGAGATAAAGTAATCACACAATGGGCCTCACAAGGATGCACAAATACTTAATAAAATCCATAAAACAAATAACATGGCTGTAGTGCGACATTTGACGAACAACAGACCGCTAAGGAATATGCAGAAAATGCATTTTGTATTTCATATGAATGAATTTTGATTAATTGCATCAGTATCATAGAAGAACGAAGTGAAATGGTTGGTATTTGTGACAGGCAAGTGCCGTAAAAATTTGTCTATGTTTCCGAAATGATGAGTATAATTTGCAAAAAATAACAGAAAAACTGTAAACAGGCACTTCATGCGAGTGACAAATCGCAGATAGATTTATTAGTAATTTTAAAGAGGTACATTATAAAGTTTCGAGAGATTATTCTCAATGTCAAATTATTTAGAGATTCTTGATGTAAATCAACGGGCGAATGACTTAGTTACATTTAAGTACAGGTCCACGTAAGGATCAGGCAGTTGAAATACCTTAAAAGTTTTGCAGAATTTTATTCTCTTGAAACGCGTTCAGATCAACCTCCATATGAATGTTCTGAATGAATTTTCCTCATATTTGGAGGGTGAAGAAAGTTATACAACGGCGTAGCTCTGCCTGAAAAATTGGAGGGGCACAACATCCCAAAATTTCTAACAAGCAAACAAAAAAAAAGGGGGGGGGGGAGAGGAAGAGATTAAAAAGAAATATGGGGATTTCATGTTCTGTATGCACAAATTTTAATATTTCTGGTGCAATTCTAAATTTTAAGTACATGAGTTAATTATAAAAAAGGAATTTTTTTAGCAAAATATTGACTTACGAGAAAATACTTTCTATACCCTCTATCATTAACAAGTACATGTAATAATATTCTATTTACAATGTTCATGTAGCTTGAATTAAATGTCTTCATGTACATTGATATAGTAATATGTATTAAAGATAGACCAGAATAGCTAAATTATTCAGAAAGTCTATAAAGAACTGACGAGCGGTAGCGAGACAAAGAAAAATGTTGAAAATTAACCGAAAATTGTAGATTTATGGTACAAAATGTTGTTATTTTAAACATCGTTAATGTATCATAAAATTTTGTGATTGAAAAGTGGTGGGGGGGGGGGGAGCACAAACATGGTTGTGCCCCCCCCCCCACTTTTCAAAGGGGGGGGGCATGTGTCCCCGCTGCCCCTTCTCATACGCCCTTGTTATAGGGGAAGCAAATTTTATTGAATTATATATAGAAAAATTTCCCGCCATTTTTTCCCTTCATAATCCTTCATATATTATGAGGTGAATATCTCGCTTCACCATCGCTACCTTGAGAAATGAAAATCATATGTTTGATACCATATATATGTCTCAAAACAGAAATAAAAAATTTTTGCAAAAATTTTTGATGTAACAGCCCTGCCTGATATTACGTGGACCTACGCTTAACTGCTCCAACAGCGAGAAAATCTAAATTTGAAAATCTAAATTTATTTGTTCTTAAATGATGCTATTCAATTTGAAGACGTTTACACGTTAGTATCGGTATGTCACATTGCCAGTCGATCATGTAGGTATATAATACATTGGACGCTGTAAAATCAGTCTTTTTGGAGAGAACAAGTCAAGCTCGAGAAAATTTTCAAAAGAGACGAAATGACAACGTCACTTTGTCAGACAACCTTGTAGTATTTCACAACCGTGAGCACATACCAGAATATCAAGGGTGTTTGTATTATATCAATAAGTATAGGATAGGGCCAGACTGTGATGTTGAAGAACAACAGTCGTTGCACTTCTCTCTTGGCAAGAGACACCATACGCTTCATCACAAGCCTATTTGAACCTCCAAAGATCATCTTAATTAATGTAATGAGTTTACGCGCGCTTAAATAAAGTTTTCCAATTAATTGAAAATTACATTGAGGGGATGATTGCGTTTCAATTCATAACACCTTGTATTTTATTTGTAAGAATATGCTCTAGTTCAGTACCCGAAACGTGCATGTCTGGTTCCAGCTGCAAATTTATATGTTCTTAAACGATGTTATTCAATTTGAAGACGTTTAACATTTGTACCACTTGATGAGTGTCACTGCTGGTGGACCAGGAGTTCCCGAGGGTATACATGTACATGTACCCAAGTTTGATCAATTTCGTTTCTTCAGCGCATTCGAAAATTTCTGTTATAAAACTTCTTGAAATTTCTAAAAGTGGGTCCTGTAGCATCATATCCCACCCATCCTGCTACGTCTTTCGGTACACTATTGGACATAATAACTTTCACACTATTTGGTTATATTCTCATGTTTAGATTGTGAATAAGTGACGAGGGATAAGTACCCAAAACGTGCATGTCTGGTTCCAGCTGCAAATTTATATGTTCTTAAACGATGCTATTCAATTTGAAGACGTTTAACATTTGTACCACTTGGTGAGTGTCACTGCTGGTGGACAAGGAGTCCCCGAGGGCACATGTAGCCAATTCGATCAACTTCGGTTGATCTTATCTTCAGCGCATTCGAAAATTTCTGTTATCAAAATTCCTGAAATTTCTAAAATGTTTTTCCTGTAGCATCATATCTCATCCATCCTGTTACGTCTTTCGGTACACTTTTGGACATAGTAACTTTCACCCGTTTTGGTTATATCCCATTGTTTAGATTGAGGATCACTGACGAGGGTTAAGTACTCGAAACGTGCATGTCTGGTCCATGCTGCAAATTTATCTGTTCTTAAATGCTGTTATTCAATTTGAAGACACTTAAAACATTCATTTAAGCAAATATTGAGTTCTATTTTTTTCTAAATATATGCTTCAGGCTTTTATTAACGAAATTACGTGCCATCAGCATGGTTGAATGTCTTTAAATCCTTCCCAGATTGGAATTACATAATTCGTAAATTCAGAATGTTTAGCGATTTGAAAAGTCGGAAATGGTTTTTCTCATGTACTTAGAGAGCATTATCGGCATGTTAAGTAATGATCTTCAGAAATTACTGCATATACACGTAAAAGTTCCTGGTACAGCAGAAATTTAGATAAGCAAAAAAAAAATTCAGACACCGCTTTATGAAAGTAGAAGATGCTTAATTTCCCCTGCAGTAGAATCTCGCTCCCTCGTTTGAGACCCGTTTTTTCTTAGATCTATTTCATAAATTTTGATTAATTTTTGTTTTGGTAAAGAGTTCTAAACAAACTGTTTGGTAAACCATTCCAGAACATTTACATGCTAATTGAAGAACTTCTTTTGACGAAAAAATGAAATTACTGTAACACTTATTAAATCATATGCCCCTCGACATCCAAACAGACATGTATATAGGAGTATCATGATTGGCCTAAACGACCGAACAATTCTATTTCCTCCCAGAATGTACGATTGGCATCAACACATAATGTCAAAACCGATTACATAATTCGGACAAATACTTCATACAACTGAATGTACAGAATGTCTACTCAGTGATATTAGATATAATTATCACACAATGAAACTGCAGTACGACATTTGACGAACACCAGACCACAAAGGAATATGCAAATAATACATTTTGTATTTCACATGAATGGGATTTATAGGAAATGGTTGCAGTCATTGGTTAATTGCATCATTAATATTATGTAATATATACAGTACATGAACGAAGTGAAATCGTTGGTATTTGTGACAGGCGAGTACCGTAAAAATCTGTCTAGAATGAGTAAGATCTGCAAAAAATATCAGAAAAACTGCAAGTGGGTCCTTTAAACGAGCGACAAATCGCGAAATGCAGATAGATTAAATGGTAATTTTGAAGAGCTTATAAGGGATAATACGTTATAAAGTTTCGTAAGATATGCACAATATCAAATTATTTGGAGAATCTTGAAGGACATTGAGTCAATGACTAAGTCAAAAGTTATATTTATAGGTTAAGAAGACGTAATATCAATGTCACTTTGTCAGACAATCTTTTAGTATCTTGGACTCTGTAGCATCAAGATTTTAGTCAGAACGAGTCGAGATAAACGATGTTCATGGGTTTCCAAAGATACGTTATGTCGACGTCAAAGAGTCAGAAAACCTTGTAGTATTTTACCACCGTCACCACATACCGTAATGTCAAGGAAGTGTGGTAACCGTTGTTTGTATAATATCAATGAGATAAGGATAGAGCCCAGACTGTGATGTACGGGAACAATTCTCTTGGCAAGGGACACCAAACGCTTCATCACAAGTCTCTTTGAACATCCGAAGATCATCTTAATCAATGAAATGAGTTTATGCACGCTAAAATGAAGTTTTCCAATTAATTGAAAATTAAATTGAGGCGATGAGCAAAGCAGATTTTACGTTTCTAATTACGATTTCAATCCATTTGGCTCAACACCTTGTATTTTATTCGTAAGAATATTGCTCTAGCTTCATTTTATTACAAGCAAACATTGAGTTCTAGTTTGTTTGTTTTTTCCCCTAAACTTACGCTTCAGGCTGTTATTTTCGTAATATCGTGCACTGAGAATGGTTATATTTCTTTGAATCCTGCGCTAATTTGAATTACATAATTCGTAAATTCAATTTTTTTAGCTATTTGAAAAGTCAGAGATTGTTTTTCTAATGAACTTATAGAGCATTATCGGCATGTTAAGTAATGCTCTTCAGAAATTACTGCAAATTCACGTATTATACCTTGTAATTGAATAAAAGCAACGGCAAGAGATCTTGGTGCAGCAGAAATTCATAAGGCAAAAAAAAAAACCAAAAAAAAAAACCCCCCCCAAAAAAAACAAAAAAAAAAAAAAAAAAAAAAAAAAAAACAAAAAAAACAAAACAAAAACAAAACAAAACAAAACAAAAGAAAAACACCCCCCCCCCAAAAAAAAAAAAAACAGGAACCGCTTAATGATACTTCTAAATGGAAGCAGAAGATGATGGTCACAAGCAGAAGATGATGGTCACACTGATGGTCACATGAACACCTCACTCTATGACAAACGTGACGACTTCAATTTCAGCATTACAAACTTTCCTTTTCTGAGTAGCAACATCCCTTCATCGCCTGCTTATGGCGTGTTCATATCTCAGTTGATACGCTATGCCAGAGCAAGTACGAAATATACGGATTTTGTTCTGAGAGCTAGGCGTCTTTCAGATAAGCTTCTCAGTCAGGGATATGTTTGTGACCGACTAACATCGTCACTGAGGAAGTTCTACGGTCGATATGGGGAACTCGTCATACACTATGATGTTCCACTCTCAAGAATGGTGGATGATATTCTGTCATAGACCATTTGAACCATCCAACCAAAGAGTGTACTCTATATCTTCCAAAATGGAAGTAACCGGATGTGACAGTTCTACCGAATTGAAGCGACGGGTGTTGCATGCAAGCAGGAGATGCTTACTCTTCCTGGGCACCTGGTCTCACTCCCATATCGGGAGTTCGCTTCTTTTCATATGGTGGAGGTTATTGTTTGTTTGCTTTGGTTCCTGTTTTGTCCTGATTTTGTATGCCTTCGGTTTCTGATTTTTGAATTATCGATTTTGTGCTGTATACAGGGATATGGTCATTATCCATATTTGTCATGCCTAATTTTCCCTGCAGCAGAATCTCTCCCTCGTATTAGGCCCACTTATACTTGTTTTAGATCTATTTCATTATTTTCCAGTACGGAAGGACAGTATTGGATAGACATTCATGAAATATTCACTGTTGACTATTCTCAGGAATTATATTCATAAATAATATCTTCCTGTATATTTGTTTTCAGCTAAACGTTATACAACATCGTTTTGTAATATTTCCGGTCATGCGCCGAGTCTCTGTTGTATCTTCCGTAAAAGGACTTAGCTTCACTTTAGTTTATTTTACAGATTCTATTGCATCACTTAAATCATACTTGTATTAAAATGAGAATGCAATGACAAATATGGATAATGACCATATCTCGATACATAGTACAAATGATGTCATGATTTTCATCATTTATTGAATTAAGACATTTCTCTTTTTTGTGGTTTTATCTAAGCTTGCATGAAGCTTTCATAGTTACATGGTTAAAGTGAAAAGGCAGTCCAGTCCATACTCCAGCTATAACATTATTGTTATAGCTTTTCTTGTTCATGATTATTCATATTTTACGAGTTCTAAACAAACTGATTTTTCTCTTATTTTAGAGATAAAATTGCAAAATTCAGTTCCTTCATTCTAGAAAATTTACATGCTCATTGAAAAAACTTCTTTGATTAAAACAATGAAATCACTGTAACATTAATTAAATCATATGCCCCTCGACATCCAAACAGACATGTATGTAACATGATTTGCCTGAACGACCGAACAATTTTATTTTCTCCCAGAATATACGATTGGCATCAACAGACAATGTCAAAACGATTACATAACTCCGACAAATACAACTGAATACAGAATGTCTTCTGTGTGATATTGAGATATAATTATCACATAATGGTGCGCAAATACTAAATAAAAGCCACAAAAACAAACAACATGGTTGTAGTACGACACATAACGAACAACAGACCACCTAGGAATATGTGGAAAATGCATTTTGAATTTCACATGAATGAATTTATAGGAAATGGTTGCAGTCATTGAATGATTGCATAAGTAATTTCTCTTATGTATTCTTTGATGTAATGCATACATCGATTCAATTTGGACGCTCTTTTATATCTTGTAGAATAACTATTAACCGATAGGATATGATTATATATGAAATGTTAAACGTCTTCAAATTCAATATTCAAAAGTATATAGAATTGTTCTGTTGATGAAAATACGAATTCGGTGAAGGAAATTTTGGCTCTTTCTTACAATTAAGTAATTACACAACATCATATTAAATCGTCAGTGTTTATGATGAGTAAATGCCAACGATATAAAGTGTTTGTGTTATTTTATCAAAGATCGATTCTAAATCATACAAAGCTATACAATCTTGAATCATGTAAGATAATAGAAACCACCAAGCTTGTAGACATAGGCCACATACCACGATATAATGTAGGAAGGGATCGTTTGATGAGCATGTTCAATGTTTGCGGTCCAGGTACAGTACCCAGAAAACCAATTTGCAACAACTGATGATGTCAGAAAAGCAAAGAGACCAAAAGCGAAGCCTGCTTTAATGTGCGGTCGTTTAAAAATTACAAAGCCTGACGTAGAGTGCTCTCCCAACATGCTTACGAACGACCACAAAGTAAAAAGTTGTAGTAGTATATTTTACCTACGTACCAGTCTCAGACTTCAGTCAATATGTTCCAGTGGTTGTAAGGATCACGCTTTGTCAGTTTCAGTGGCACTGTATCTCTTGTCAGAGAGCAGCCTACTAGACAAATATGTCTAAATACGATACACCAGACATGTATGTTTTGGACAAAAAATAAAAGCTAAAATGGCTTTACCGTAAAAGAATATATGGCACCAGGACAATAACCGATATATGTAATGATACTGACTTGAAATTTGAAATTTGGCAGTGACTTCATCATTTATTCTATGACCAATATAAGGATTACTGATGTAGCTATCTTCTAAGATGTTTCTCTGGTGTACATTAATTATGCGCACTAAAGTTACGATGGTGTACACTTTTGTATCACGACTCAAAATCCAAGCATCAACTATTGTATGCATAATATTCAGATTTTTGAGTACAACATTGTTTGCCTACATGTACATTCTATGAGTAAAACCACACAGCAGCAATACAATTCGCAATTCAAAAGCTACAAACCGAAGAGTATATTAAAACCATCATAGCCAATTTTTCGAATCTTTCAGAAATAAAATGATTTAGCTGAAGTTTGCGTCTATGCAGGCTGTACTCAATAGAGATGATACTGTTATTTCGCCCTTAACATGCGGAAAAAAAGTTTCCTTGGGTGATGTGTCATTTTCTTCCGATACACCGTAAATTGATTTCATCTAGAGTCGTTTTCAAGTTCAGAGCAAATACCAGGTTAATGGTAATCACAACGTATTTGAAGAGCTTAAAATACAGAGCTTGGCTTTAACCTTAGTGTGTAGAGAGCTTTGATGGGAAAACGTATTGGTTGATCCTTATGTTTTCTTGCTAATCGCTAGATACAGACACTACAGTAGCGTAAACCGTAACGTTCACAGGACCCCAGTTTATCCTATTACTGAGTCCTAATACCAACGATCTGCCAATCGTTTACGAAGACTAGCATTTAATCTGCTACATTCATTTGATTTGAAATTTTAGGGAACGTCTTAAGAAGTATCTAGAGAGTAGATGTACTGAATAACAAAGTTGACTGGTAAGGATATGATTGAAATTCAAGAACACTATGATTAATACCTACACTGCTCCTGTTTTCTCAATGAATGATCAACTACAGCAAATTTACAGAAAAGACAGAAACTTGTTACAACAACCAAATTAAATAGGGCATAATCATTTGATTGATAATGTACCAGGACGTGAATAGAAATTATTTCTAATATATTTTATGAAGGAGGATTGTGCGCTTGTGATCGCAACAAAGACTTGTTACAGAAAAGAAGTGGTCGTCAAAGGCGATTCCTTTTTGGTAAATTCTCAAAAATTAGATAGATCTTTACTAGTAAATTACTTTTCGATATTTTTTTACCTCTTTTTGTGGATACATGAAGAAAACCCATCTCCTCTTCGTTGTTCTAATCATTTTTTTGATAAAATTTGTAGGTAGCTATTCAGAAAATTTGAAAATTTGTTTGCCATGCATATACAAAAGACCTTATGGTAACGTCCATGCCGTAGAGGTAGACGTCACTAGAAACATGACATTAATTTCAAACTCTGAACACAAAACCCATAGTCCATAGACGAGTTTGTCTAGATAGTTGTGTGTAGTGACTCCGCCTTGTAGGCGTTTGTGTGCTTTGCTTTCGGCACATCTTACCTCCATTTGTGTGGAGTGTATCCCTGACATCTGTCTCCACATGCCAAACACGGCTGACCCTCATCCACATCTATTAATGTAGATCTTACCTCCATTTGTGTGGAGGTATCCCTGACATCTGTCTCCACATGTCAAACACGGCTGACCCTCATCCACATCTATTAATGTAGATCTTACCTCCATTTGTGTGGAGTGTATCCCTGACATCTGTCTCCACATGTCAAACACGGCTTACCCTCATCCACATCTATTAATGTAGATCTTACCTCCATTTGTGTGGAGTGTATCCCTGACATCTGTCTCCACATGTCAAACACGGCTGACCCTCATTCACATCTATTAATGTAGATCTTACCTCCATTTGTGTGGAGTGTATCCCTGACATCTGTCTCCACATGCCAAACACGGCTGACCCTCATCCACATCTATTAATGTAGATCTTACCTCCATTTGTGTGGAGTGTATCCCTGACATCTGTCTCCACACGCCAAACACGGCTGACCCTCATCCACATCTATTAATGTAGATCTTACCTCCATTTGTGTGGAGTGTATCCCTGACATCTGTCTCCAAACAGATCTTACCTCCATTTGTGTGGAGTGTATCCCTGACATCTGTCTCCACATGCCAAACATGGCTGACCCTCATCCACCTCCTGTATCACCACATCCTACAAATGATAAAAAAGCAAATATTTAAAATCTTCGTATGAACTTTTTTTATTTCTTATTTTCTTATATTCGAAAAACTCTCACCATTGTATTACATGTATGTATAAAAGACTTTGTTGAAACAACTTCATCCATTTTCCAACCTCATACCGAGGAGGGTGACGTAACACTCCCTAAATCCCACCTTAAATTTTAATTACCTACGGGGAACAGGTGAGTACGTACAGTTACCTGATACGCTTTAAAACTCGGTGAAATCTCCCACCGATAATTGAACAATGATACAAAATCTCGAATTGGTTAAAAAGAAATACTTTTCCTATTTATGATTATGCGAAAAGAAATATGTTGACCGAATTTAAGTATGATCGGGTTTCAGAGTTTCTTCGAAAATGTATACATTTTGCCATAAAATTTTGAAAGCAAGAATGAAAAAAATAATCATGAAATCTTAATTTTAGACAAGTAGAATTATGAAGTATTGATAAGTGAAACATAGTGCTTAAGAATTCGTTAATTCTCTATTAGATTAACAACATTATGAGGAGTTACCTTCATTCTGTATTTGCAATAGTAGGTATCGATTTTAAAATGCAATATAACGTCTCCACTTTGCAGCTAGAAAATCGCTCAAATATTTGTCAGTAATGTGGGCAAGCAGAGGGAAATGAACGTGTAAAATGACAAATACTGCACAGTGGTAAATTACACTAGATCCTTTGTTTGAGGGGAGAAAAGCTCAAGGTCAAAGATAAAAATCTTATTTTCATATCGGCCGAAATTTAACTACTACAAAGCCTGCACCGAGTAAGAAAAACTATGTTGTATTAGGTAAAACATATGAAATATTTTAGGTCATTAGGTCGTTTAATAAACAAATATAATGTTTTAGAATGAATTTAAATAAATTGAATTTTGAAAAAAAACTTAATAATGCATTACATGGTAATGTGTATATTTGACTGATAAAAGGACCCACCTGTTGATCAGAGGTGTAGTTTTTGTTATCACTTTCCATTTCCTAATTTCCCATTACATTTAACAAAGTTAAACACAATGTCTTGTTACAGGTGTAAATACAAAGGGGAAGGCCTACACTATATCGTCTCTGCCGAATTAATTAAAGGGGGACTTCAGAGGGGGAAAACAGCCTCATCACTTCACCATGGATCATAACAGCTCATAAATGATGTAGTTAGAAGTGCTTATATGATGCTCATTGAACACTGCGGTGCAAGTATTCGATGGTTCATCCTCCATGAATGTGGAATTGAATGCATTGCTACTTACGTTTTATTTCGAATACGTGTGTGTTTAATCAAAACTATATGATTCTTATTTTAATTATCCTTTAAAATGGAACTAAAATTATATTGTCCTGAAAGATATTTATAAAGAATTTTCATCTGAAATAAATTGACTTTTCTGTATCATGAAATGAGAACTCTTGTTTTTTATGAAGATAATTATGAACAGGTACAAAATTACGATCAATATGATGATATATAAGTATAGGACAACTATTTAGATTAAAAAATAGACGATAAAACTTCAAGGTTTATGTTCAAAAGATAACATAAAAAAAATGATATACGTTCTCAAACAACGATTTCATATCTGTAACCGAATGTCGATCTTGTACCCGTGGCTGTTTTGACCCTCTCAGATTTATACAGCTCCGAATCAAAATAAAACAGGTACGTTCTCTGCCTATTAACTATGTAGATGTAATAGTGAAATGTATTTAGAAAATTTACCGGTAAACAAGTCGTCAATAATTCTATCAATAAAACCTACCTATACAGACACATTGACTGGATCGTATAACCTACTTACATCTCCTTGAAATGACGTAGAGTAGTAGACAAACTTTAATTAAAAAAAAAAGCAATTTCTTTTTTTATAACCTAAGCATGTACGATCTGCAAATGATATTGTCAACATGTCCGTCATTCAAAACATGATTAAAAAAAAAGAACTTCAAGGTACAGCCATCCAAGTATCGAGATAAAGTGAAGTGAGAACAGGTGCCCGGGGCGAGTACGTATCTCCTGCATGCTGTAAACAACCATCAATTTGATTTATAGTACTAACTTTGACATTAGGTTTTAAACTGATCTATAGCTTATCAAAAATAGTGAATACATGTATAGGCATCATTTAATGATATCTACCCAATATGGTGTATGTGCATGTGTTACTTCCGGTTTTTCTCTTCGAGTCTTGTAGATCATATTTTTCCTTATTTGTTGATAATTCCGACGCGACTGGGCAGCAAAGAGGCAGAGACAGAGTATCCATACATTGAGTGTCACTTCAGGTACATTTTGCTCTTATCAGTGTTTTGCAACATAAATGATACGTAAACATGACGTACATTGCACTTCTATTGCTAAAAGCAGATGAAGACTTACCCCATCACAGGATATAACTATCTCTGGAACTCTGAGGCCCAAATTGATCCCATTCATGAGTGAAAGAGTAATAAGCCCAACAAGTAAAGCACAAAATTAATAGAGTGAAAAAGTCAGTGTCACAAACATTCCTGAAGACAGCCGGTCTAGGGGTGATGTATTTTAGATGTCAACCTTTATTGGTAAATCAAATCCGTTCATTCAAGTCCGTAATATGACGGCAATGTCCGATACGGGACACCAATGAGAGGCGTTGCGATAATTTTCAAACAGGTCTTAGTGACCAATACACATAGTAATTGATTAGAGTAGGTTAATCAGCGCTGGGAATACGTGTACACCGATAACATTTTGTTCTACTGAGCCATATATAGCCTTAATCAAGGACTGGTAAAACCCCTCCAAGCAACTACTAAAATACGGATAAAGTCTACAATGGTGATGCAAGTGAATCCCCGACTTTGTATAGAATTTAACATGTATATGTAATGGACACACACCCCGGTATCAAAGGAGAAATGTCAGCATTCTAAGTCTACAACAGTAACAAAGATCATTATTATGATGTTACCTGGGGTCCCCAATCCTTCCAGATCTACCCCGCACAGGTAACCCATTACTTAAACAGAAGGACAAAGTACTATCTATATACATAACCAGTAATCCAAAGGTAAGCCGTCCAACAAACAGTTATTTTATTCATCAAAAATAGTTTACTTTTGTCTCTGTCTTGTTTCAATGCACTGGTGTGTGTATTTGCCCTGTAAAGGTAGAGTATGATGTTGACAGCAGGAAATATTCTGAATCAAGTAGGTCATCACTTTTTTTACAGGTAAAGTAGTATAAGAAAGAGAGTGTACAAGCAAACTCATGTAATCAGCTTAAAATGTAGGATGTGGTATTCCATTTCAACACCAAAAGAGGAACTGCTAGCGATAAACATAATCTCTGAGATACATAGTATCAAAGAGAGAAAAGATGTCTAACTTGACTTCGATCTGAGGATAAAAAGCAGATTTGAATTTCCATCTAAAATGCAAATTAATAAACATGGAAGAAGTACCCATCAGTTATTCAGTCTAAAAGTCGAGAAGGCAAGACAAAATCATTAGAATTTCCAGTGGAGCAGTAGGGAACTCCGGAATAAACGTACGGAATTACCGCGAAATTGGATTCCATGACGTGCTAAACTCGACATCTATAGGCTCTTGCTGCCTGTCCACTCTGAGATAAGGCTCTTGTTGCCTGTGTACTCTTGAACGTACTTCTTAGATGAGTGCACATGAACTTGATTTCAATAAAGCACTTGCCGAAATCCAGATTAGCTGACAAAATTACGTAAAATGTCCGAGGTAAAAAAAGAAGGGAGGAGATCTCCAACAAAACCCCGTTGCAGCATCAACAGTAAAACACCAAAACACCCGATGCAAAAACACAAAAGACGAGTATAGCACGAGACGGAAAAGAGACACACGACATGTAAACATCAAACACAAAAGACTGCACATAAACCGACGAGACCAATGAGTAACCGGTGCCGACTTTGGACGGCCATCTGTCACGCAAGTAGCAAATGGTGTGGTTATCCTGGATTACGTGCGCACAACCCTCTCACTTCTCCAATTACCCAGAGGTCTCGAAGAACGTACAGTTGTGGTGTAAAACAACCTCCTCACTGCAAGATGACATCACACAAACAAGACCGCAAAACGCAGAGGCCCCAGAGACACAGATGAATATGTAAATGGATATAAAAAGAGGGCATGCGTAACACAGTCCGTGCTCTGCCGGCTGTAGCGAGCTCATGTATGTAATCACCCGAGGAGTCCGACTGACATTCAGAGAGGACAGGTGGTCGGGGCCCTGTCTTCTCTAAAGAGATTTGGACAGGGCCCGTCATGGAGTCCCGTCGTCACAGTCAGTCAGAGTGCAAGTCTCAAGGATGCGCTTGTACAAGACTGTAGATTGGTCAAGTACCAAGCCTAGTGTCCGTCTGGTGACATTAGGATCCTATCCATAGTATAAAAGGTAAGTACTTTTGCGCCCTTTTTAATGGAATTGCGTCTTTTACAAATGTTACAATGAAGTCATTATGAAAAACACACCAAAAGACGTTGACTCGGACATGTTAAGGTTTCTAACAAGATCGGAGAATGGTCTATTGTTGGCGAGTTGCATTGTAGTCTTATTGGATGTGGCTACTTAGAAAAAAAGTTATATATATATATATATATATATATATAATAAATGAATAAATCTACGACTTATTAATTCCTTCTTACTAAGAAGGAATTGATCAGTTGCACATTGTAATGGCGAAAATCAAAAAATCATTTCCTGCGATGTAATGTATCAAAATCAAAAGTCTCAAACATCTAAAACACATCCAACACAGCAATACATATTGATGTGGAATTATTCATTACGTTTAATCAAACATCACAAAGTCCAGGAAATAATTTGCTTCCCGAAACACATCAAATAGGTTCGTAATAAATCAAAGTATGAGTTATAGCTTGATTTCTCTGATGACAACACGATGTCTGTATTGGAGCCGAAATAGGGCCCAATATCTCGCGCCTGAAATTGATTTGATGCCCATTTCTCAGATGGTCTAACGTCATAATCACCAATATCATTAGTGTCCGGTCCAGGGTCTGTAGTCAGAGAGCTTATTAGGAATTATATCATTGCGGTGCCGTTATCACACCATTGAAAAAGGGACTGGATATGCTGTATGCGATTTTTACCATCCTAGAGCGAGAAATATATCATAGATTTATTTCAATTTTATTAACGAATGTAATACCATGTTAAAGTGAACATAAATAGGTTGGTTTATGAGGTAATTACCCCCATGACGTATAGATGTGATGTATCTCATAGAACATAAGGGAAATGACAAAATAGAAAAAAACTAGTTCAAGTTCAGAGAAGGTCATACAATAATAGGACAAACTAGACCTACAGACTGTGGTTAACCAGTAATAACTTGATCATGGTGTCCATATAGTGCTACCATCACCAATATCCAGGTTTGGAGATAATCAATGTATCAGCGGAGAAATTTTTTTCAATCTATTTCTGACAAACAGAGGAATTTCGATGCCTATCTATTCGGTCAAAGACAGGTAATAAATCTGATGTTGAGACTGCATATTGATTAAGTTTGTTTCTATCAAATTGGGATGTTCAGTCGATTACTCGTACAAACATGGACATAAGAACAGATGTACTGAATATGTAAATGTTTAAATCTTGGGGTACACCATTTTGGAAGACAATGTCTCGATTCGGTTGAAACCGCCTTCACCTGGGCATGTCAAATTATAATTAAAATAGTTTAAGATTTGTCGTAATTAAAATTATTCAATGAGACGTTTTCTATAAACAAACAACAAGCACAAGCTTATTGAGAGTCAAACTAAAAACCCAGGTCAGAATTCTGACATGACAATCAATGGACATACCAAACGATGGAAACTGGAAAACCGAACAAAATAGCTGAAGCATTCTGTAAAGGAGCAAAAGTGAATTTTCAATGGAGATGATGCCAGGTGCCCGGGAAGAGTAAGTATCTTTCCTGCTAGCTAGGAACAAAGATGCTATATCTTTTGGTATTTTTCATTGCATCGTCGAGCATTCTGACTTGTCGACTCGCGGATTGACCTCAGCTTCCGTAGGTTTTTTACATCTGATCGAACTGGATATTCGTTGTTTGGTTAGAAAACAAAAACAAAAACTCTCGATGATGTCGTCAAGGCAGAGATGAGCAGATTGGTAAAAATAAATCAGATAGTTGGCTTGCTAGGATAGTAGGATGATGGGGCCATTCCCTTGTTATTTTCTGTTTTGCGTCCTCGTGCTTGTATGTTTTGAGCCCATTGGGATAAAACAAAACAAAATTAAAATGACAATATCTTTGCAAATTTAATGTACTTTGTACACAGATTATAGAGAAATTGTTTAATTCTTTATATTTTTTGTAATAATGTAAAAGTAAGTCAACGATTCTAGACATTCATTCTTTTGTTGTCTAAACAAATGAAACAATTTTCTGTCAGATTTCACATGGTACATTATAAATAGTACATCACATATTATGAAATTGCTATTTTATTTTATATGCTTATTTGTTTTTCTCCCTGACTGGCTGGTAGGTTTTTCAATTTCAAAAGGACGCAAAACAGAATAAAACAAGAAATGGTCTGATGCATAAAAACATTAAATGTTAAATTAAAAAAAAAAAAAAAGATATTTAAAAAAGTATCTTCAACACATGTATTGTGTAAACTTGAATCAAACTACAATGTTAATTTGCAATAAGCTTACGATTATTTCATATTTCGATTTTTTTATCGCCCACATCTCTTGATTGCTATCCGAGATTCTGTCATAGAGTACCGTCATCCAAAGATGTCAGCGTGCACAACATCAATACTACAACGTTTTATTGTTACAATGTCAATGCACTTCAATAAAAAAGCTGTGCCTTCATTAATTTTTCATAAAAGTAAGAATTGATACTAATCTTAGATATTGATACCAAGCCTCTCCTTTCATAGATAGATACATACCACATGGATCCGGACAATTACCCTGGGTGATCTCTTAAAATCCAACAGAAATTCCACGTTCATTTACGATTCAAATAATATCATACGACTTTGTTTTCGTATTTTGTTAAGCTCATCTGTCGAATCATAAATAATAGCAAAATTTCGCAGATCGCCTGCCAATATCATACATTGCTTTGGCTTGCACTTGTCTACAAAAATCATTCTGGCAATTTCACCATAGGTGTATTCTACAGTTTTATTCCATGGAATAAAAGGATATTAGGCCACATAAAAGTAATTAAGTAATAAAGTTGTTTGCGTACAGAATCGTCAGACTAATAAAGTCTCAGCATATTGCACCTAAAGGTGTTAGATCACTCAGAAAGGATAAAAATAGATCTTAACAGCAGCGAGGAGACGGTTTATTCTGTACTTTAAACAGGAGAAATAGAAATGTCACAAGCACTAGGTCTCCGTCATTTACAGAGCATATTGTATGACCTTATAATAGACTGATCAGATTGTTAGATTAAAGTGATTTTACAAGGTTCAATTAAATCATAAAGTTGCAATTATCAAAAAGAGCAATGATTTACAAAATGATAAAACTCATAATTATCAAAAAGAGTAATGATTTACAAAATTTCTTGCTTGGTTTTTAAATTCTACCTTCTGGACTTGTACTCTTTGTATCAAAGACTCCAAAGATTTAAGAAGCGTCAATTGCATGTTTTCACACCGTCTCATTATGGAATGTCGAAATTAATCTATTAAATGATTTATTTATGGAAAGCCTGAAATAAAGTTTTGCGATATTTTTGTCGTAACTGGCATTTGCTCTTAATGTAACTTAGCTTCCTTAATATAAACATTTACTCTACATGTGACCATCCTTGAAGCCAAACGCTTTTTTTTCATGTTGCTGTTTCAATATTTGTAATCAAGTTTTCCCTTCCTTTGGTTTGTTTTCTTCTCCAATTTCATTATCAAATTACAGTTCATCCCATAAAACCTACACAGTAAAATATATAAAAAACAAATCATTCGTGGGAGGTATCTATCTATAAACTATAAAGAAGATGAAGTATCATTATTTCACCTTACTTGTTGTATATTATTAGAAAACATGTCTGTTTGTGTAGTCTTACCTGCTCGTTTTTACGAGATTTTCCAAGCCTACTGTTTTCCATTACAAAAACAAACAGCAGAGTGTGACGACTTGGGGCCTAGCTATTTACAGCTAACTAGATTGGTAGCTACAATTCGCCTGTGATGTTTGATGGCATATGAAGAGCCGATTAGGGAGAGCATGGGGAGTAGTCAATGAATTGTACCTTACACCATTGAAGAGCAATAAACTCCGGCCCTGGACCACAGATCAATAAGCCCCTGGTACAGCTATAGCATACTGATATTGTTTTTTGCCTATACTGGACATTGCCTTAATAACCCAAGAAAGATCGTTTGCAGATTGTTTGCAGATCACCCGTGGACTTTCTGATACTTTATAAGATGCTTATAAGAAAGCATTGATTTCTTCAGACTGCAGTGAACTGTTAATTTGATTTGAGGAAATCCTGTAAAATGATAAGAGTTATCAGCTTTTAAAACATTGAGATTCATTAAAAAAGTTTTGATTAACGATATAAAAACCTTATTTTCCATGCAATTTATACTTAATGTCAGGAGGTATCTTTAAGAGGACACCGTAACATCAGCCGCTTAAAAAACTGAAACATGCACCAAATAATGGACAAGCACAACAAGGGATACCAAAGGGACAAGGAAGACCATACACCAAAGACGACATCAAATCACCAGACACAAAAAGACTACATAAAAACCAACAAGATAAATGAGCATCCGGTGCCGACTTAGAACGATCAAATTGCTACGTTGGGAACAAATGATATAGTTACCCGGATTAAGTAGACACAACCCTCCAACTGGTCTGGTTACCCGGATGTTTCGAGGACTCACAATGTTTGTGTATAAAAGCCTCCACTGTAATCGACGACCCAAACAAGACAACAGAACACAGGGGCCCAAGTAACAGATAAAGAAGATCCTGATGACAGTCACAACAGTACACTCAATGGAGCACCAGATTGAGCATCGACGGACCAGATAAATATGTTAATGGATAAATGCAGAGGCTAAAGTAACAAAATACTAAATTATTATGATCCATTTGATTTGTATATTTTCCCTGTATTTGTCTCTTGCGAGTTGATATTGTTTTCCCGTGTTTTGTATTTTCAGAGTCTGATATATCAACTGCCTTTCTCATACCTCAGATAAGTTATTTTATTTTTCAAAGTAAAAAAAAAAAAAAAAAGACCCACCCCCTAAAAAACAAAACTTTTTAAGATAATGCCACGTTTTAGAAAGCATGATATAGGATGTAATTAATTCTATTATGAATATTTCGTGACGTTCAAACAATTTTGAATTCAGTTCGTTTTGTCGATAATAATAAATATATTAAATGAAATCAAAGAATCAATATCATTAGTCCCATATTGTTCATTACATTAAGTTAAAAACGTCTTTCTGAATCTATATTACATAATATATACAGCAAGTTTGATTTTGATGACTTTCCAATTTCTTAATTCAATGGAGGAATTTATTTTAGTCTCTGTATCTACCTGAATTATTTTTGGTGCATTTCAAAGTGAGCTCTACATTACTGAATAGCATTCAATTATTCATTGATACATGTTAACCTGATGTTCAATTTCCGTGACTAATTATACCTCTTTCAAGAATGTATGTGTTACTACAGCAACAACTATTGCATGTCTTCGACTTACATGTATTTAAGAAAATCGGAAAAGTCTTTACATAGTGATCAAACGGGAATAATGCGATGGGAGGACCCTGCCCTTTTTTTCAGCTGAAGAGTTTTATTTACAATCAATGACTTTGCTGATCCGTTTTTTAAATGCTACATTTTGCAGCTGTCCCGACCTTCTCGTATTCATTAATTTACGAATGCAGTTACAAGAACACATCTGGAAAAAAACACCGAACCTCGAAAAAAACTTTTAGTTACTGTTTTAAAGCCCTGTAGCTGCAACGAATGAATGCATTTCTTCCAATTTGATTGTTTTACGCATTTGGTTTTGTAATTATTCAGTACACAAGCTCCAAGAAACAATGTATAAATAACCAAACAGTTCGATATTGCGTGTCTAGAACATCTGATTTTTAAGCTTCCGAATGATTTTATTGAATCTGAAATATCAAGTTATAGTAACTTTGTGATAACAAACGATTTACTAGGCAGAACAAGGATAGAATTTCAGTAAAATGATCAGATGCTCTTATAAATGGCACTTCATGGGTAAAAATAAACGTAAGGTTTTTATCGAAGTATTTTTAAAGGTCATGTCAAATATTCAATTTGCATACAATACCCTGGCAGAATTCGTTTCCAAAATATTTGGTTGTTTGAAACGGAGCTTGGTATATGAATGTTAAACGTCTTCAAATTCAATAGCATAATTTAAGAACAGATAAATTTGCAGGATGGACAATGCATGCACATTTCGGATACGTTTCGTCAGTGATCCGCAATCCAAACAATGAAATATGGCCGAAGAGTGTGATAGGTATTATGTAAAAAAATATACCGAAAACACGCAGCAGGATGGATGGGCTTATGATGCTTCAGGACCCACATTTTAGAAATTTTAAGAAATTTTGATTACAGAAATTTTTGAATACGTCGATGAAACGAACAACCGAAGTTGATCGAACTTGGCTACATACTAATGAATAGTAGCGCAAATAGTACATAAGCGCTTAGCGTATTTTAAAAACGTTCCATTTACAGCGGTTTATCCTTCAGAATAATTTTGTAAAATTAGAAAATATTTGTCTTCGTTGTCCTCTCTTCATTTTCCCGATTTTTAAAGATTCCAAATTTTATTATTGTTGTTTTTTTTTATATATGTACCATGTATTACAGTTCGAAAAAGGAATCAAATATATGGAAGAATATAAAGACATGTAGTGATCACTGCGGAGCATGAGACAACTATAAAATGAAAAAAAGGGGGGGGGGGAATAAAACAATATTTACTTACTCGTTCACGAAAGACAGTAAGATCCAATTCCAGGTCCTCGGGGATCGCCAGGGACTGTCCCTGTAGGATGTTGGTCAGTTCCGCCCCTGTCTCCACGATCTTGGGCTGCTCTCCGATTATCGCCCCTTCCTCCAGGTTCCACATCCCCTTGTACTCACTTCGTTTTGCCATATTATTTCCGGTACCAAAACTTTCACGCTCTTATATATGTTTAGATGTCGTTTATAATGATCGCACTGAAAAAGAATATCTTCTCAAAGGAACCAGCAATCCTTAATTAAATAACAGAGGCTTAACTTGTCGTTAAAACTATTTAAAGACGTAAGGGTTAAGCCTTCCTTTCTCGTGTATTTAAATGCAAAAGAAATGCACCTCAAAGTTTTTTCCTTTTTTTGTTTACCGCACAAACTTATTCATGAGTGCTTTTTCTCCAGTTCGAGGTGTTATCTTCCTCAATATTCTGTAGAAATTGTCCGAATTTTTGTAGAATAATGAACATTGGTAGAAGTGAGTCCAGTCTCGTCTCTCAGTATCCGAGCTATCCCCGCGGGCACCAAAATTCTTGATCTAACTTTTATATGCTGATATGCTTATTGATCTGTGATCTGCCGCCTGATGTATGTAATGAGCGTGAAGACGAGACATCCGGAGCTTGTACAGTATATATAGATATTACGTATGGTAATAATTGAATAAGAAAAGAGAAACAAATCATTTAATGTAAGAAGAATACATGTCAAAATAATAAAATAAGGAGAGAATCTCAAACAAGACAAACTTGCCATATTCACAGCGGAGCACACACACATGTGACGCGAAAAGGAAGAACATCACTTAAAACTACTACGTCAACAAACTAGTCAAAATACCATTGAACATGAAGTACAATCCACATACGGTAGTTTGGTGACATTTTCGCCACAGCACTGGACATGGCCTCAGACAGGGCATATGTTTTGTATATTGTTTTCATTTTCATGCGTGAACATCGACGGCGGGTGCGGCTAGCCAACAGGGGATGCTTACTCCTCCCGGGCACCGTCGATGCTCAATATGGTCATCTATTGTGAGTGCTGTTGAGATTAGATCGTCAGGATCGTCTTTAACTCATGTAATTGTGGTTCGTCTTAGTATCTTTCCTTTATTTCTGGGTCTATTTTGCGTGGGTGTACTTGTGTTTCCTTGTTTTCTGGTTGTTTTTTGAAGTGATTGTTTTGTTTTGGTTTCCATCACTTCTCTGTACGACTTCAAATTCTAGCAACTCCTCCACTACAATTTTGTCAAGAAATCTGACGTCAGCACCCAAGCCGACAACTCTCAAATGAACACGTGGCAAGCCTTTTTGTGAAACAGTTCTAAACAGGAATGATGTAAACTTCCTTTGGTCTATTAACAATTTAGGGAATATGACTGACAAAATGAAATCTACCAATTTTCCGGCCATTACGATTTCTTCATACGACTTGTCTAATATGTACACGCTTCCTCAAGACAACATTAAGGATCGATTGTCCAAACTTAGTTTAAACATATTTCTCGCTCATAATTAGCAATGGATCGGTGTACAAGTTTGAGAACTTAGTCAAACACCTCTTTTAAATGATGGTTTGATCGAGAGAGGAAAACTTACATTTTTACAGGTTTCTTTCCGCTTCAGAATACAAATCATACAAATCATGGACATGTAGTGACCTGTGTAATGCCTTGTCCAACTTCCTCTTGGAGAAGATTTATGTTTGTTGTGGTGAGGAACTCTACAATCAAGTTCTAAGGATCCCTATGGGTACTAACTTTGCGCATCTTGCTGCAGAATTATTTTATACACGTATGAAAAAGAATTAATCTTGAATCTTCAGTAACAACGAGAACATGATGATTTGAAATTTTTCATGGATATGTCTATACGTACCTTAATGATATTCTTACTATCTACAATCCTGTTTATAATATATATGCGCATATAATAATGTAATTTATCCACAAGAAATGACACTTAACAAGGCATACGTTACAAACACAGAAACACCATTTTTGGACCTAAATATCCAAATTGTTAATGGAGAGATTCATACAAGTGTGTATGACAAAATTGATGATTTCGGTTTCAACATGGTAGATTTCCTCTGGCTGAACGGTAATATTCCTAGATATTTCCATTTGACAGCTCATCCAATACGCAAGGGTTCAATAGTGTAAACCCTTTAGCCTCTCAGATATTTTGGCTTCGCTCAATTTTAGAGACTGTTATCACTATAGTGTTAAAATGAAAGCAAGATTTAAGGTATTATTAGATTCTGTAAGATTTTTGTAAGATTTTCTTGTGTTTTATTTTTAGATATGCATATAAGAATAAAAAAGGAGGGAGTCATTAAGTAGAGATAATTTCCGGTGAGTGGCTCAGAAAGGGGACTTGTGAATTTCGGTACCTTAATGGTGTATTGTGGATTTCTCAAAAACGAATCTGCGGAACCCTAAATAAATCCCATATATAATTGAGACAGATATGACCTTCAGATCAGAATAATTTTAATGTTGAGAATTTTTCTGGAGCAATATTCAAAATGGGACCATTTTAATTCAAAGGATATGTCTAAATCTCTCTACATGTACTTTCACGTTCGTTTTCAGAGTGAAAATGGCATCGAAAAGGTATATTACATTTAGTTCGAATGAAATCTATAGAAATTGATCTTTCTTTTGATATATCACTCTCTATATAATTCACTCATTTTTAGTCAGTCAATGACATCAGCTTTTGGGTGTAGAACAGTAATTTTGGAGGTCAAATATCTACAGTGTTATAAACTAGAGCATGTTCTAATGTTTAGGATTTTCATCGCAAAAAAGACAAATCACCAAGAAACTTTTAGGTCAAGGATTTCGCTTTCACAAACTAGTTAAGACTTTCTGGAAATTTTACAAAAATTATCGTCAACTTCTTTTGAGATTTGGACCCATACAAGCTTCTTTTCGGACCTATACAAGGAAAGAGTATATTACCATGGGTATTTCACAACCTGCCTTTTAGCCCTTTTATGGTGACATCATTAACAAAATAAAAAGACAAGCAACGCAAAGCGTAGCATGCCATTGTGATTCAATAAAATTTTGTCCAATCAGCTCAGTATCACCCATTGGAACATTGACCTTTGAGATATAGAATATCCTGACGACAATCTCAACAGCACTCACATTTAGCATCGACGGACTCCTAGCAAGATAGAAGTGGGACCAGGTGTCTGGGAGGAGTAAGCATCCCCTGTGTGGCTAGTCGCACCCGCTGTCGATGTTCATGCATGAAAATGAAAACAATATATAAAATACATGCACTGTCTGAGGTAATGATCTTGTAATAGGTGTCATTTTCTCACAATGGACAACTTACATGCAAAATTTGAAGAAGATTGAAAGTAAATATGACATAAAGAATGTCGACAAGGTTTTTCTATTATCGCCTATTTTGACCTTTACCGTTGACCTTGAAAATCAATGGGTGTCGTCTTATGACTATGGAAAATTTACATGTAAAGTTTGATGAAGATTGGAAGGGAACTGTGACCTCTAAAGCGTCAACAAGGTTTTTTCTATTATCGCCAATTCTGAACTTGGCATTTGACCTTTGACCTTGAAAATCAATACGTGTCGTCTTCTAATCACCAACAACCAAGATGCAAATGCTGATGAAGATAGAAGTAAAGTGTGATTTCTAGAGTGTTGACCTATAATCTCTGGCCTTGAAAATCAATAGGTGTCGTCCTCGCACCATTGACAATTTACATGCAAAGTTAGATGAAGATTGGAAGTAAACTCTCACCTCTAGAGTGTCCACAAGCCTTTGTGGACACGCAACACTAATGTAAAACGTCTTCTAATTCAACTAACAGACTATCACACGTTGGCGTTTCTATATTCTTTCGGCAACCAAGTTGCGCGAGGGGATGATAAGAAGGATCAATTAGACCGAATTACCAGCGAAATTGTGTTAGGATCATCAAACGCCTTTTATACCGATGATATGATCCTAATGTCACCAGAGGAGATTGGGCTTGGACCTTGACCAATATACAACCTTGAATCCGCATTTTTAAGAAATGCACTCTGACTGACTGACTGACTGACTGACTGACTGTCGGGCCATGTCCAAACTTCTATAGAGATGGCAGGACCCCCAATACCTGTCCTCTTTGAAAGTCAGTCGAACTCCACGAGTGATAACATGCATGAGCTCGCTACAGCCGGCAGAGCACGGACTGTATTTCGTACGCCGCCTGTTTTTATATCCATTTAGATATCCATCTGTGTGTTCCCTTAGGCCTCTGCGTAATGCTGTCTTTTTGAATGGTTATCTTACAGCGAGGAGGTAATTATATCCCACAATTGTGCGTTCTTCGAGAATTCCGGGTAATCTGAAAAGTGGGAGGATTGTCTGCAAATAAATCGGATAGCCACATAGTCTGCACGTGGCTAGGCAGATAGCCGTCACCACCGATTGCCAATTTGTCCTGTTGGTTTATGTGTAGTCAATTAGACCTGATGTTTCTATGTTATTTGGTCTTCCTTGACCGCTTTTTATCTCTTTCTGTGTGTGTCTGCTCTGTGCTTTTGCACGGGATGTTTTTGTTTTTTGTTGCGGGTGCTGCAACCGAGTCTTGTTGGAGATCCCCTCCTTTCTTTCCAGACATTCGCTATAATAAGCATCTAGGATTGAAATTAAAATAGTAAACTGGGAATTCTGTTTGGAAAAAATATGTCTATTTAAGAGAAGAGAACTGAGCGTTTCAGATTGAAAGTTGAGAAGACATAAGTGCCACAAAGTGAGATTGACTTCATCTATTGGTCAGCGACTATCAATAGATTTCTTTCTTACACTGGATTGTTTGGAGATTGTTCGTTTAGATAGTGTTTTTCTTATCATTTCAATAGAGCAATGTTATTGTCTCCGTCTCTGTGTCCACCTTCCTCTTATTGCGAGAAAATCTGAGCTATTTTCAATGTTTGGGAGCAAATTCCTACATATTATTCTTTAAAATTATTTTCTAAGAATTTGTTCGCCTTTTGATTGTGTTTTTTGGATTCTGATTTTGGGCTTTGTGCTGAACTTATATTCACTGAGTCGAGACTCCAGGAATTAACTTGGAGGATACAATGAAATTAATTAGGAATGCAGGAATTCATTTGGAGGATAAAATTAAAGTATGAAACGCTTTATGTTTCAGATTAAATTCAAAACTCTGTATTGGATAAGTCACCAGTCTCTTTCTGTTTGACAAATTGACGGGTTTTCATAGGACTTGTTTCTGACTTAATTACTCACAGGAAATAAAAACCATAATAAACATAAAAGAAGTACCAAACTGTCAGTTATTCAGTCTTAAATTCGAAAAGGTACCTCAAAGGCAAAATTATTAGAACTTCTACTTGAACGGTTACGACACATTGTAATGTCATAACCATGTCAATTACAGTGACCGAATGAGAAGATAAAACGATTTGGACATTGATTCTCAAATTTCTTATGCAGCGAGCTTGTGAAAGTTTGATAAGTTTTTGATAGAAGTATTATGAAAATAGGATGGAAAATCTCCAATTTGACTAGAACATATTGTGGATTAGATGAAAAATAGTGTATGAATGACAACTCGTACCCGTTGAAAAATAAAGAAAGAGGCTCTTTTTCTTCCTGCAGTAATTTACTCAAGGATGATTAACCAAAAATTATACTTTTGCACATCTTAGTGACTTCCATCTTTCCTATAAAGAACCTTGCAAAGCATCCTCCGCAATTGTCAAACCTGCATGTAAAAAAACAAATGTGTAACCAAGTAATAAAAACCTAATAGTATGGATTAGTGCAAATTATCCATTTTCAAGATGTACTTGATGATTTAATTTTGTTATGACAAGCATTACTTACACACATCTTGCCATCGGGAAGCAGGTACAGAGAGTGACTGTACATGGGTCTCGGGTACAATTTGCCCTCGGTCTATTGGGTGGACAGGGAGCTACATTTGTACAAGGAGAATTATAATGGTATTAACTATGATAAAAAATTAAACAATTGTAAAGATGAATTGACATTAAAGCAATCGGAAATAGAATTTTCTCTTTCAGCATTCTTTAAAGTTTCTTTAAAATGTAAGAGCTGAACAGAATTTATAGTAAGTAAAATAAATAAAGCCCATATAAAGCCCATCCAAATTTCTTACCCTAACTCACCTAGTTTTAGTGTTTACGCACTGCATTGAAATTAGACCTAAATTTCTAAAACTAAGGCCAGTAAGGGGTATCTCCCTCACTGCATAGCTCTGTCCTCAGATGAAACTTTTGAATTTGATTAATTCACTCCAAATTGCATAAAGTTTGTTCCATTGTTATTTGTACTTAGTTTATGACGCACAAAAAGTATTTACTAGGCATGTGGAAAGGCTGGAAGAGAGGAGGGCAATTTCAAAATCCGGAAAATGTTTTGGCAGTGTGACTGAAAAAATCACACTAAATTATTAAAACTTAAGAGTAATTTTCAACATCGGAAAGTTATAAAAAAAATTTATCTGGCCCGAAGGGCCGTGGAAAAAATTTGGCGGCATATAAAATGGCTGAATTTTTTTTTCTGGCTGGCAAAAGTCTTCCTGCCCCCCCCCCCCCCCCCCCCAAAATCAAATGGTAACTCCCTAAAGTACTGCTGACGAGTATTAGAATATCCGAAACACGTGTCTAGTACAACAAAATTGGTACTATAGAACATATATTTCAATATTGACAACCTCAGCTTAACCCTAAGCCTGTCTTACTTAAAGAGGTTTGGACATGGCCCGTCATGGAGTCTTGTCGTCACAGTCAGTTGGAGTGCAATTCTTGAGAATTCACTGGTACAAGTCTGTAGATTGGTCCAGTACCAAGCCAAGTGTCCGTCTGGTGACGGAAGGATTATACCCACCGAATAAAAGGCGTTTGATGATTCTAACACAATTTCGATGGTAATTCTGTCTACCTTTGAAAGAAAAGATACTTACGACCACAAGCTCCTATGTAGTCAAGAGGGACTCCTCTGAGGAAATAAAAGGAGGACATATAGTATTTAAAACCATTTGTGAGAATAAATTATGATTTCTTTTTAAATTAAAAGGTCAAACATTCGTAAAGTTAGTCAAATGCAATTATATACATGTAGGCGAATTTGCAAGACCAACCCGGATGAATTCCCCCATTTACGTAAACAAGTAAACATTTCTTCCTTATTTACATTAGGACTAAATAGAATGCAATAAATCGTACGTATTTTGCTTGAATTTTTTTAATAATCTTGTTTGATTTGAACTTGGTAAATACATGTATACATGTATATACTATCTCTCTATTTTATAACAGACTTGAACGCGGCGCTATAATACAAAATGTACTCTACTACATTTCCTGCTTTGAAGTTATGATTTATGAGAATAAAAGTAACTTACGAACAGCTTCTTATACAATCATTTCCATAAGTTCGTCCGTCAACTCCACATACTGGTAGGTAAACTTGAGGACAAAAACAATCTCCTGTAGGAAATATTCAGAATGCAGAATGTAGCTATCATACCATCCTCAGTTCGCTTACAAATGTAGCGTCATCACCTTCACAACTTTCCTGCTGAAAACGGCAGGCTCACTCCTCAAAAGCATAAGACCAATGAAATTACGTATTACAAAATTATTTGTTACAATCACAACTCGTCAGTCGTCAAATATCTGTAAAAAACTAGATTTTTAAAGAATATTATTTCTTAAACGTTTGATAATGTTTCTTATTCATGCTATATAAAACTAGCAAGCTTATGCAGGATTTATAGGAACCAATGTAATTATGACATATATGGATAATGACCATATCCCTTTATACAGCACAAAATCGATAATTCAGAAAATCAGAAACCGAAGGCATACAAAATCAGGATGAAACAGGAACCAAAGCAAATAAACAAAAACCTCCACCACATGAAATGAAGCGAACTCCCGATATGGGAGTGAGACCAGATGCCCAGGAAGAGTAAGCATCTCCTGCTTGCATGCAACACCCGCCGCTTCAATTCGGTAGAACTGTCACATCCGGTTACTTCCCTTTTGGAAGACATAGAGTATGTTATTTAAGCTGCGACTGAAGTTTGCTTTTAACATTTTTACTGCTGGACTAAGCATTTGGTTAATCTTGTTTGTGTTTTTGTTTGAAGCTTCCCTATTATACTTACGACCACATACACCTATGTGGGCAAGAGGAACTCCTCTAAGGAAATTAAAGAAATACAAAAATATGAGATTATATCAAAAGTATAAGATCATATTAAATGATGAATAAGTTTTGATTTCCTCACCTCACTCTATTAAACACGGATCCCTCTGGATATACATGTACGAAGACACCTGACACATTATTCACAAAGAGATGTTTCATATTTGTACACATACCTTTACAATCTAATTATTTTCTTGAAGAGTTCCAATTGCTGTTTTATTTTATCCTTAAACTAAATCATCAGATAGTTTTGAATTATTTATTGATGAGCACACCGAAATGATGACCACAGTACGCATATTTTAAAATTGATAGTAATTACATGTACTTACGCGCACATTCTCCACAGTCATTGCTGTAAGTTCTTCCATCAGCTCCACATACTGGCGCATATTCTTGGCCACAAAGACAATCTGTTGGCAGCAGTCACAATACAGTATTAAAGTCTTGTATGAAAAATACTGAATATAGTGCACAATTTATAATAAAATTCGAAATGAGAAATTAAACTTAGCATTTCTCAATTATGATAGCGTGAATAAAATATATAGACAAAAAGAGCAAACCATGTCGAGGGACGGCATCTATGCCTCCCAGGGCTAAAAGACAGCAGACCAAAATCACCAGACGTAGAAGCTGACACATCTTCAACCCGCTGTAGAATCGATATAGATATTTTACAATTTAGTATATATAAATGATTGCCACTGAATGAAGGCTAATTTGAAAATATAAAATGGTTTTAAAACAACTTACTTTCTGTTGTTCTTCGTGTAAAATATGATTCTTACGTCTTTTACAGCTTTTAAATGCGTCTTCTGAAAGGTTTCGCGCATAAATGAAACAGAAACATTTATGTCAAACAATATTCCTTTGATCCTACTGAGAATACAGTTCAATTTGACATGTATCTAATTACCGAAACACCTTTCTAGAGACCAAAACATGATGAAAAAATGTAAAACAAAGAAATGATGTAACGGTTTGAATAAAGGTGCGGGGCTTGGCAAAAAAAGAAAGAATGAAACTATAAAGTTTTTGCGTAGTTTTTGTCGGTACTTCAAATGTTTTGGTTTTTATAAAATCCTAAGCAATGGTAGGAATTTATTGGCTGTTGAACTTGGACAAAACATCAAAATATCCAAAATTGTAGGATTTTAAGCAAAACTTAAACTCCTAACACTTATTTCTTAAAAAGAAAATCAAAAGGTCAAACCAACAAATCGAAGAATAGATTGCGAGGTGACTTAGATTGAGTATCACTGACGAGGGTTAAGTACCCGAAAAGTGCATGTCTAGTCAATGCTGCAAATTAATCTGTTATTACATGTAAATGATGCAATTGAATTTGAAGACGTTCAATAGTAGGGCTGGATTTTTTCTATCATCTCATTAACGACATCTCTTCGAAAATTTCATATTCTAACCGAAACTCCTTAATGACAAACCTCTTCAAAACCGGCGCAGATATTGACAAACCTAAAGCATCAGGATGATCAGGAAGGATATCTTGGGAAGTGTTGTTATTTTTGTTCCACTTCAAAGTCAAATGTTTGACGCGTTTGTGACGTCTTTTTGGACTTTGTCAGAAATCCTCATTTTTAAACTTTTTCTTTGAATAACTCTATTAATGTATCCTCTTATGCATTTACTTATGACATATTTGTCGTATTTAAGTTGTCAAATGCTTTGATATATATTATTATGTGCTAAAGTTTTACACTTTTGGAATTTTTTTGATATTTTAAAAATTAAAAATAGGTATGTTCACATTTGAACCCAAGGGCTGTGAGCTCAAATCCCGGCTGCGGCATCCCATTTGGTTTCTTTCTTTTTCATTTTTTATCATTTTTCAGCTTTAAATGGAATTTTAAATCATCTGAGGACATCTGATTTCATTTTTTTATTAAAAAAAAATTTCTTCCATATTTTCCCCATTTTGTGCATCAATTTACGGCGATGCTTTCTCCTGGCGAGCTGAACAGAAAACGTTCTAGACGACGGGAGATAAGTCCAAATGTCGTAAAAGAAAGATGTACGACATTTGTTTTTTCTGTTCACTGCATCAAATTCAATAGCATGGTTAAATGGAGTTGTTTGAGGAAATATTTGTTATTTTCATAAGTATAAACATTTTATGTTATCTTTTTGCTTTAAAACAACATTGTTCAGATAACATTACGTCACTGCGAGAATCTTTGACGTCACGCAGCAAAAATGACGTTCGTCTTCCCGTCATGAATAAAACAGATAGATAACGCTGCAGGAAAGGGATGTAATGTTTGATTACTTATATTTGCCTTTAAATTACATCAATTGAGAAGATAAATTCAATAAAAATCAATACTTTTAAGAAATAGATTTGTATTTTCAATGTGAAACAAATCAGAGACACAACAAAAGCAAGTAAAATACACTGAAACATGGAAAATAGAACTTTACCAGTAATTGAACTCTGTACTGTCATTGTGTCAAAGAAACATGTATTAATGGCGATTCGTCTCTGGATTTCTATTTATTAAAAAAAAGAATATATAATAATCAAGATCTCAGAAGAAAGCATCCTTAAATGTATATTTTTATGATGAAATTTGATTTTTTGGAATAAGTAAGAATCATTTTAGCTCACCTGATTAAGGCTCAGGATATGAGTTGTCCGTTGTACCTTTGAATGAACCACACCTCTGCTACTGACGTCGCAGATTGCCGTCCTCTGTCGGCACTGATTGCCCATTGGTTTCGTGGGTTTATGTATAGTCATTTATATTTCATTTTTCTTTGTGATTTGGCGGTCATCGTACCATTTCCATCTCACTCTATGCGTGTCTGCTTTGTATTTTTGCAGTGGGTGTTTTTGGGTTTTGCTGTTGATGCTGCAACCGAGTGTTGTTGGAGATCCCCTCCTTTTATCTTTCAAGGTGTGTTCCATGATATATGGATCTCCTTACAAATTTAGATACATTGCTGATTTTAGCAATTGCTCAACTACAATTTTGTCTAGAAATCTGACGTCAGCCCTCACGGTGGTAAAGGAACACGTTGCAAAATTTTGTGAAACTGTTCTTAACAGGAATGATGTCAATTTATTTTGGTCTATTAAAAATTCAGGAGATGTGATTGACAAAATGAAATCTAGAAATTTCAAGCCAATGCGATTTCTTCTTAAGACTTTTCAAATATGAGCACCACGCTTCCTCACGACAAGATTACTGATCAATTGTCCAAACTTATTAAATGGTGCTATAATGGAGATGGGAACCTTATATTTGTACATCTGAATCAAAGGGTTTCTTTTCCGCTACAGAATACAAATCATACAATTATGGACATGTAGCGATCTGTGTAGTGCTTTGTTCATCCTCTTGGACAATTCTAGATACCTGGATAATATTCTTAAGTACTATCGATAATCCTGTTTTTGAAAAGTATAAAGATGGTATTTATCCACAAGAATTGACTTTAAACAAGGCAAATGTTATAGACACAGAAACACCATTTTTGGACCTAAATATCAAAATTGTCAATAGAGAAATCCATACAAGTGTGTATGAAAAACGAGATGATTTTGGATTCAACATAGTAAATTTCCCCTGGCTTGAAGGTGATGTCCCTAGATTACCGTCATACGGTATCTATATTTCACAGCTCATCCGATATGCTAGAACATGTACTGATGTTTTGGATTTTCATAGTAGAAATTTACATATTACAAAGAAACTTTTATGTCAAGGTTTTAGCCTTCACAAACTAGTAAAGACTTTCTGGAAATTTAACAAAATTATGATCAACTTCTTTTGAAATTTGGACCCATACAAGCAACAGAGTATAATACTTTAGGTATTTCACAACCTGCATTTTACGGTGACATAATTAAGAAAATAAGAAGGATTAAAGGTAGACAGCATAACTATCGAAAATGCGTCAGAGTCATCAAACGCCTTATATGCCGTGGTTATGATCCTAATGTCACGAAACGGACACTAAGCTTGGTACTTGACCAAATCTATAGTCTTGTACGAGCGCATTCTTAAGACTTGCATTCTGACTGACTGTGACGACGGGACATAATGACATGTCCCTGTTCAAACCTATCTAGAGAAGACAGGGCGCCCTACCACTTGTCCTCTCTGAATGTCAGTCGGACTCCTCGGGTGATAACAAACATGTATATGAGCTCGTTATATCTTGCAGAGCACGGACTGTATTACGCACGTCCTCTTTTTATATCCATTTACATATTCATCTGTGTTGCTTGGGCCCCTGCGTTTTACGCTCTTGTTTGTGTGTGGTCATCTAACAGTGAGGAGGTTGTTTTACACCATAATTGTGCGTTCTTCGAGACCTCTGGGAAGTCGGAATAGTGGGAGGGTTGTACGCACGTAATCCAGGATAGCCACATCGTATGCTACTTACATGCCAGATGGCCGTCCTAAGTCGGCACCGATTGCAAATTGGTCTCGTTGGTTTATGTTTGGTCTTTTATGATTAATGTTTCTATGATTTGGATTGGTGTTCCTTTTCCCTTTTGCGTCTCTTTCTGTGGGTGTCTGTTCTGTGTTTTTAGCATGGGTGTTTTTTTTTGGTTTTGCTGTGGGTGCTGCAACCTAGTGTTGTTCGAGATCCCCTCACTTCTTCTTTGATAATTATTACATTATTCAATGACTGTAATGCTCTCCAACAACACCTAGGTATATTACACTTAACAATCTTGAAATCGCTTTATTTACCGCGAGTACGATCCTGCAACCTTAAAAAACTTCTATGAATGACACTTGACCTATACACATCTTTCCAAGTATTATACACTGAATATTATAACGACAGGACTCGGTGCCATATCTTTCAGGTAATTGTCTTGGTTGCCGATAGATATCGTCTGTCATTGATTTTACCATCGAGCTGTGCGTGTTGATATGAATCAACGTGTGACATGGCCGTCCAAAGTCGGGGCTGCTTGCCCATTGGTTAATGTGTTGTCTTTTGTCTTACATGTACATGTTTCTATGGCGTGAGTTGGTGTTCCTTGTCCCTTTTTTGTCACTTCTGTGAGTGTTTACTCTGTGTTTTTGCATTGGGTGTTTTAGACTTTTGCTATGGGTGCTGCAACCGAGTGTTGTTGGAGATCCCCTCCTTTTTTACTTTGTGCTTTCGAATTTCAAGTATATATTGTAAGTTTGTCAGTCTTTTTAATGTTTGTTGTAAGGCGTTTGAGTGGTTTTATGGTTGTTCAAGGGTAGGTACAAAAGATGAAAAGGGAAGGATCTCCAGCATGACCACCATACACTCACCCAGCGAAACGAAATAAATGACATCAGACAAAACTACACATCGCAAAAAACACAAAAATATACACTAGAAGCATCATAGAAAACATCGAAACAGACGTACAGAAACATCAAACATTAATGACAACACATAAAAGGAAGGAGACCAATGCGCACCCGGCGTCCGACTTTGGACAGCCATCTTAGAATTGATGAATTTATGTACACAGAAATATATTCTATCTGATCTACTTCAGGAATATGTCATTCACTTGTTAAGAAACAAAATCATGTAGAAACAAACCGCTTCAAAATTTTATTCAAAGTTCAAGGTTATACAAGTATTATCCCTATTTCCATGATTTAATAGCGACCTTTGCATTTGCGAGTGACATCCTTTCCTCCGTAGAAAAATACAGCGGAGCAGTTACATCCCTCTCTGAAACATTCAAAATATAAAATATGTATATGTTCATCATAATATGCTTTCATCACTGTATGTATATTTGTATGTCGAAGGAAAATTGAGTCGAAGGATGTTCTTGATAGAAATATTCATAATGGACTTAATCAATGCTATATTCATACGCAATGTGATGAAAACGTTGGAAACGAAAAATACGAGAGTCTTACCTGTCAAGGATATCTTATTTTTCTAAGTGATGCATTCACTAAATTTATGTTACATTGTATTATTGATATTGATAAGGTGAGATTTATATAACAGTTGCTGAGATTCGCCATACAAATGTTATGATTATTGATCTTATTAACATACCTGCAAGTGGCACCTGGGTACCGTGGACAGGAAGCATACTCGCATGCTGATGTGTAACAAGCTCTAATAGGTGGTGGGCAGCCTTATCAAATTGATGAATAGAATGATAATATTGCATTCACATGAATCAATTTAATTATAATTCTACACATCTACCAAAATACTTTTGAAAACAAATGAGTTAAAGAAGATCCTGACGATAATCTGAACAACACTCACAATAGAGCACAAAATTGAGCATCGACGGACCCTAAGAACTATTTAATATCTGGCAATGTGTGGCTATTAAATTGAGCTTTATCCACTGTTTAAAGAATCTGATAGAGTTATCATATTAGAGAATTATGTATATTTCTATTGACCAGAACTTGCGCTTGTGAGTTTTAATAATAACAGTTAAACAACATGCCTCTTCCGGGTACACATTGGCCTCTGTATGCTATTGGTACTTTCCTGGAAGTAGATTAATACAGAATGTGAACTCCGACTTAATAATCAGAGCTCCTTTGATTTTTCATCATTCTACGACGAATGTATTTAATTTCATTCTTTATTCATCTCTATTCCTCCATTTTAAAAGAAATCCAATTGTTTATATTTAAAACAAACATATTCTTACAATGAAGGCTATTCACAATGAAACTTTATTTCTTTGATCATTTAATTTTTAATAAAATCTATGCGAGAGCTACTTACGCACACGCTGCGTTACAGGCGTTGTTGTATGTTTTACCATTCACTCCACATACTGGATCGAACAATGCGATGCAACCACATCCTTAAACGGAAAACAGAAAATCATTCTTGTAATAAATTTGTCCCTATTAAAAGCTAGCGATGCTTTGGAAAACCATGTGAATTTTGTATTCAGGATACCTTTTCTTCTTTTTTATTTACAGATTAATTATGATATATTACCTACAGGGACCAAATTAAGTGCAACGGAAGAGATCTCGATGGGTAATTAAAAATGTTTTAAACCCTTTTAGAATTCATGACAGACTACACTCTCTGTCTGAATGAAAACAGTTATTTTACTTTTGTAAGTTATACTCACCTACTCCACCACCATTACGACATTCACCATCATATGCCTTCAACACTCCCCTGAAAATATACATACAATGTCAAACGTCTTCAAATTTAATGGCATCATTTAAGAACAGATAGATTTGCAGCATGGACCAGACATGTATATTTCGAGAACTTAACCCTCGTCAGTGATCATACGTCGAAGCAATGAAATATGGCCAATGAGTGTGAAAGTTATTATGTACAAAATTGTAACAAAAGACTTAACATGATGAGTGGGGTATGATGCTACAGGACCCATGTTTAAGAAATTTCGATAATTTTGATGCGTTGAAACAAATGTAAAGTGTCCCGACCTCTGCTGCCGGAGAGCTACCTACTTTACAACAATTTTATACACTGTGCACCAGCTATGTATGTTGCAAATAATGAAGGTTTATATATATATATATGTATAAATGTACTTCTATGCATAAAGATTTAAAGAAGCCGCAAGGGACACCACGCATTCTAAATTTTGATAAAGGAAGGCTATTTTCGCAGCACTAATAGGTCTAAAGTTTGCAGGGGCAACATTGGCAGTTATGAATGAGTAAGAAATTACCAATACGAGATCCAATGTTTATGTACAGTGTATTGTTTTTTCCACAAATATTGTATAGATTAATCTTGTATAAAAATTATTTATGGCTTGAAAAAATGTCAATCGAAGCTACTTACGCGCATCGTCGAAGACAATCGTTGTTATAGGTTTTACCATTGATGCCACAGACAGGGGCAAGGATACGGGGACAAGCACAAGCTACGGGAAAAATATAGGTAGCACATTATTCAAAACACGTAACGTTTGATGTGAATGTACCTTTATTTCGAAACATAAGATGACATTACAGCAGAACACACACACATGAGACGAGAAATAGGGTGTGGGTAAGTAAAACTACCACTTCATTTACAAAAAGGAGACAACAACAATTATCATTACACCTCGTATCTACTAGGATAAAAAATTATTGAATGTTTTTGAAAATATGGTATCAATGACAAATATGGATAATGACCATATCCCTGTCTACAGTACAAAATCGATAATTCAGAAAATCAGAAACCGAAGGCATACAAAATCAGGACAAAACAGGAACCAAAGCAAACAAAAACAAAAACCTCCACCATATGAAAAGAAGCGAACTCCCGATATGAGAGTGAGACCAGGTGCCTAGGAAGAGTAAGCATCTCCTGCTTGCATGCACCAATCGAAAGAATTGTCAAAGTATGAATTTCATTATCATTTCGTTGAATATTTTTGGAATATTTCGTGTTTGGATAACATGTTCCCCCTTTTACATGTTTTATTGCATGCGGGTGTATGTCGCGGAATCCACAGCAACGTTCTCTTTTTAGTAATATTCTTAATATATGTTATATGTCCAAACGGTGTTATGTCCATGTACGAGATCAATTTGGCAATAAGAACATATTGCCATATAACATTTCCTTTGACTTAAGAAGAGAATTTGAACAATGTATTGATATGCGGAACAATTATAATGAATATAAGAAAAAGGAACACCAACACACACCATAGAAACATGAAACTGTAATCAGAAACTTTAATTAGAGCTTACATGCAGATGTTCGACGTACATTACAGGTCAAGAGGTTCATATTCAAAATATCGTATATTGACCTTGGAAGTCGACATTTTTGTTTCATTGTGGAATCACAGCGCATTAGACGCATGAATTTAAACTAACTGGTTCAATACCATTATATAAAACAAAATATGTGACCTTGACCTCTCAGAGGGTGACCTTATAATTAACTTGATTATTTTTAAAGATAAACAATCACCTCTTCCGTTAGTTGCTCTGCATTCTCCGTCAGATAATTTAGGTACACCACTACAAAATTAATGTACAATTTTTGAAATTTTATACATACTTTTTCATATTTCATATTTCATTTTTGATGAAGTGAATAATCGAAAAGAATGTATTGATGAAAGACGAAAGAATAAGTTCACGGACGACTGTACTGTTGTTATAGTTATGGTATTTTGCGTAAATTCGAAATTGAATATAGAAAGAGATGACATTTTATACATATAATGTTAAACGTCTTCAAACATAATATCATCATTTAAGAACAGATACATTTGCAGCATGGACCTGACATGCACGTTCAGTGATCCTCAATCGAAGCAATGTGATATGGCCAAAAAAGTGTAAAAGTTATTGTGTCCAAACCCAAAGACGTAGAAGGATGGGTGGGATATGATGCTACAGGACCCACGTTTTAGAAATTTCAAGAAATTTTGATAATTTTCGTGGAAGAATCGATCAACCGAAGTTGATCGAACATGGCTACATCTGCCCTCGTGGACTCCTGGTCCACCAGCAGTGACACCCACCAAGTGGTACAAATGTTAAACGTCTTCGAATGCAATAGTATCATTTTAGAATATATAAATTTGAAGCATGGATTGATAATAAATAGACAGATAAATAAATCACTTAAGCAATGGAAAAACACAACACAAACTCTTGAGGACAGAATATCGGATAATTTAGGGCTTAGGGCTTTTGATATGTTTGATTGAGATAGTGTCGTGTTTGTTGACTTTCCGCATTCGCTTTATTTATTTGAAAAATAATAACACAAAAGAATCAACGATATGAATCTTACGCGCATCGTCGTTGACAGTCATTGGAGTAAGTTTTACCATCGATGCCACATACAGGAGCGAAAATTAATGGACAAGCACAGCCTGCTGAAATGAAATAGTTCAAGATAATTTGTAAAATTTGATACTAAATGTTATAAATGATCAAATGATCTTTGTGGACTATAGAATGTAGCAAAGTGTTTATTCTTAATTAGCATAGCGTTGATATGCTTATTCTAGTAATTCAAAGTCAGGGATTCATATAAACAGCGCAGCAGATTGATCATGGATTATTCTGGATCCACAAATTACAATGCGAAATCCGACCCAAAATTCTTCATATGTTTTAGAGCTACTTCTTCTTTGGCATTATCCAAAGCAGAAGATTTAACCTTGACCCCATATAAACCTTATCTATATAGTGCGATTATCTTTTATTAAATCTTAAAATAACTACCTCCTCTATTAGGTCCTCGGCATTCTCCGTCAGATAATTTAGGTACACCACTACAACATAAATGTACATTTGTTGAAGTTGACCAAAAATATACTTGTGCATACGCTCAAAATAATCATAGAAAAGAAAGTTACAAGAGCAAAGGAAATATTTTCAATGAAGATCACACCTTTTTACACTTTTTTGATACATTCTAAATCAACGCATTGAAAAAAATACAAAAATAAAAAAAGAAATGTCAGGTTTCTTGGTGACAAATAAGCTAAATGAAGAGAGAGTTAACAGCTATAATCTTTGTCGTTATAAGTTAATTAATGTTTATGTTGAATAGATGGAGATTTCGTGTTCGTTCACGTTTTTGTTTTATAGATACCTACTTTGAATTTAAGAAATAAGAATTTCATATTCATCTTACGCGCATCGTCGCTGACAGTCATTGGAGTAAGTTTTGCCATCGATGCCACACACAGGAGCGAAAATTAATGGACAAGCACAGCTTGCTGAAATGAAGTAGTCATTGAACTTCTGGGAAAATTCATACTATTTATACGTCAGCATAACTAATAAGTTATAAGTGAGCAAAACAATTCATTCCTGAGACGTTTATTGTACAATGTAGAATTTTGATTTTGACTTTGCAAATTGTTTACAACATGGGTACAAATAGTTTCAATAGAAGAGGTTTCAGACATAAAAGTCGTAGATTGACTGTTTATTTTAGATTTTTTTTTTCATTCTGGAACCACTGTGCAACGGTAGGAGGAAAATCCACCTTAGACCCTTTTGATATGATTTAGAACTACATTTGTTCTTTTATTATATCATGCAGAAAATTTATTTTTGGTGTTGACCTGACATAAGCCTTTCAATTTTTGTGATTATTTTTCAAATTTCAAAATAAAAACAATCACCTCCTCCGTTAGCTGCTCTGCATTCTCCGTCAGATAATTTAGGTACACCACTACAACATAAATGTACATTTTAAAATTTTTGTCATTGATAAATGTTTAAACATATGCACAAACAAATTCTCGAAAAGAAACCATGTATAAAAATAAGACAACAATGAAAAGATTGACATTGTAGACTACACTGTTTTACAGCTGAATAATTTGGGAAAATTCAAATTCGCTAAGGTTTGGAAAAAAGTGCTTAAAATAAGATTCATCAAGGTTTCTATGTAGTGAATTAATTTAAAATATAAGTAAATAATAAATAAATAAATAAATAAATAAATAAATAAATAAATAAATAAATAAATAAATAAATAAATAAATAAATAAATAAATAAATAGAAAACACCAAATATATCATCTAGCTACTTTTATATATGTTGAATTGATGAAATTTTTCGTGTTTGTTAACTTTTTTGGTCTTTTAATTTCTATTAAAGTTTTAAGGTATAAAAATAAGACTTCAAGGTTTTTCTTACGCGCATCGTCGTTGACAGTCGTTAGAGTAAGTTTTACCGTCGATGCCACACACTGGGGCGAGAACAAACGGACATGCACAGCCTGTTGAAATGAAGTGTACGTTTGAATAATGCAGAGGAATTGAATGATTTATATAAAAAGTAATACTCAACACATATTTTTGATAATTAATGCAGAGCATAATTTATACTTTCAAATTGCCTGTTCCAAATATCTATTTTAAAGTTAATTAGGGCCATTTTTACGGTGACAAGGCAAGATTATATCGGAGCCTTTAAAAGCATGAACAGCTAGATTAAGTCGATAAAATTCAAGAAATATTTCATCTCAGGCGTCTGGACAAATTGTTTCCAAATAATGTGTACCAGTTATTAACACTGAATTTGCTACAACGCTACAAAGTATTTGAAGCCTTTTGAAATGCATGTACTTGAGGGACATTTTTTCCTTCAACTGTTCCATTTATTGACCTTACCTCCTCCTATTCCTACACCTACATTTACTCCTACTCCGACACATGGACCATCAGATGCCTTGGCAACGTTTCTAGAACAAATCAATTTTGCTATATTTATCTTTGTTTTGATATATATTATTTCCTCTCATTTTGTAATTATTAATGCTGCAACTATATTTCAGTGCAATACTAGACTGACTATTTAACAAACGCTATGAAGTAAAATGTAATTGCGGATTAAGAGGGGGATTTAGGGTTGTTTGACAGGACTCCCTGTCAAAGAAATCTGGATTTTCCCTGAATTTAAGATTTTTTTTCAGATTAATGATCAGGATCCCCCTACCCTGCGCTCCTGACTAACTTACGTCCTCCGAGGAATTCTTTTAGATTAGTCCATTCATTGTGATATAATCATGATAAAGAATTGAATTCTTTTGCAAAAAAAAAATATTTATATATATAGAAAAAAATCAGTGCAGCTAATGAGCATTTTAACAAGAAATGTCTCATCAGTTAAACAAGATACCTAATAAAAGGAAATCCAAATATTGGACACATTCCAGATTAAAGCAGGTGTGATATGATATACAACAACATTCAAAAATTAACATAATTGTCATAAGATTGCGGCAATATTACTTGCCTGCATCTTCGTTGACAATCATTGTTGTAAGTTTTGCCGTCAATGCCACACACTGGTTGAAAAACGGCCGGACAGATGCAATCTATATCAAGGTATGAAAAATTAAGGATTTTACATATTAATTAATATTAATCAATAATCAAACAAAGAAAACATTTTTGGTATAAACAATTATCGAAATTTTAACTTTAATTTCGATTTGTTATGAAACATTAATAAATAGAAAAGATATATTCCTTTAAAATATTTCAGCACCTCTAATAACTGAACATTCAGAATGATTCATAAAGTCTTCTCTTTAAATATCTTCAATCCTATTCTAGGGATGTGCTTTTTGATAAAGGAAAATACATTTGTCTTATCCTCCTTATCGATCATACCTTCTCCTACACCAACTCCTACACCAACTCCTAGACCCACTCCAACTCCTACTCCTACACATGGACCATCAGATGCCTTTGGAACATTTCTAGATCAAATTTAAGTTTTCGAGCCATCATTTATAAACCTTGAATTATCAATATATTTTTCAAAGTTCTTTTCTTATATACACATTAAAACAAGCCAAATGAGACGGATATCAATGCGATAAACATGGCGGGGGAGTACCTTTTACTGATTTAATAGCAAAGCAGGTATGATATGATAATCAAGAAAAAAACAAAGGAATATAGCTAGGAAGTATCTAGACGTTAGTGGGTTTAGGATTTCCTCTTGAAGTTGAAGAACAATTCTGATTTATCCGTAGCTACGTTTAACAATAGCTTATCCTCCATCACCCAAATCGGAGATCTCATTAATTAAATTGCTTTCAGATCCAACATCGTTATATCATTTTGGGGTAACACAAATTAGTACATTAAACACTTACCTGCATCTACGTTGACAATCATTGCTGTAGGTTTTTCCATCGATGCCACACACGGGTTCAAACACGGTCGGACAGATGCAATCTATATCAAGGTATATAAAAATGATGATTGTACAGATATGTCAATCAATAATCAACAATGAGAATATCTAGGTATAAATTATACTTCAATTTCGAGTCTTTATGGAATATCATATGAAATAAAATATATTTTGTCAAAATGTTGAAAGTCTTCTCTTTAAAGCTCTGCAATTCTATTTAGGGATGTATTTTTGATAAAAGGATATACAATTGTGTTATTTATTCCCTATATAGCTCTTACCTTCTCCTATTCCTACTCCTACACATGGACCATCAGATGCCTTCGGAACATTTCTAGAACAAATTTAAGTTTCGGAGCTATTAGAAATAAAGGTTAAAGTATCAGTTCTCTTCTTATATACACATTAAAGCAAGATAAATGATACGGATAACAATACGATAGACATGTTGGGGAGTACTTTTAATACTGATATTACAACAAAGCAGGTATGATATGATACTCAGCAAAATACCAAGTTATATAGCTAGGAAGTATCTAGAAGTTAGTGCGTTTAGGATTGAAGTTTAAGTTTAACAATTTTTTAATCATATCGTTATCCACCACCATCTTAAATTGGACACTCCATCACTTGAATTGCTTTAAGATCCATCATCGTTATATTATTTCGAGGTACACAAATTAGTACATTTAACACTTGCCTGCATCTTCGTTGACAATCATTGCTGTAAGTTTTTCCATCAATACCGCACACAGGTTGAAAGACGGCTGGGCATATGCAATCTATATCAAGGAACGAAAAGGTGAGAATTGTACTTACAAATCGTGTATATAACGAAGAAAATTCCTTTCGAACAAACAACAGTTATAAATGTAATTTAGGTTTAGATCAACATCACTGATGAGGATAAGCTATTCAAAACAGGTGTCTGGTCCATTAAAATTGGTTTGCAATTTTTTCTTCAAGAAGGTAAAGAGTTGAAACACTACTATATCATAAGATGTCATTCAAGGTTTACGTTTTGTGCATAAATGTAAAAAAAATATAAGAGAGATTCTCGGTAGGGATATATTTTTGCGCCTGTTGCAAATCATAGGCAAATTTCTATATGTCTCTTTTAATCTTCTTCTTACCTCCTCCAACTCCTACACATGGACCATCAGATGCCTTAAGAACGTTTCTAGAAATAAAAAATGAATTTTTCGTGATATGATTGAACTTTTTATCAAAAGTCTCCCAAATACGTTAAAACAAAAGAAACAATGTTCATAGTCAAGAATACACAGGGTAAAGCAGGTATGATCTGACTTTCAAAAACAAAAAGAAAAGAAAATACCAAGCATTATTGCAAGGAAGATCTAAAGTTTCCCCTGAAATTTGCAGACCACGTTTGCTTTGGCTGAATTGGTACTACTTCTTTAACTCATTCGATGTTTATTATTTTATCCCTGTATTATGCAAGATTTTTTTTCTGAATAAGAAGCAGGTCCTTTGACGGACTGGAACCCATTGGAAGCATTCATAGGATCCATCAACGCATTGTTCTAATACGCTAAAACTAAGTACGACATTATTAACACTTACCTGCATTTACGTTGACAATCATTACTGTAGGTTTTTCCGTCAATGCCACATACAGGTTGAAAGACAGCTGGGCAGATACAATCTATATTAATGTATGAACAATTTAAAATTGTAAAAATTGAACACAATTATTTGTTTCGAGCAAAAAAAAAATCGGTACAATGAAAGATTTTGTATTTTAGAAATTAGAGAAATATTCTAGAAAATCATGTTCGCACCTCCGCCGAGTCCAGGACATTCACCGTCAGATGCCTTTGGGATGCTCCTACAAGAAATAACTTGACATAATTTGCCTTTTATCAAACAAATTTTCTATCGAAAGAAAAAATTATGGCACGACTGAATCTTTCCATTGATTTAATGTAATTATATATCTTTCGTATTGATAATCGACAAACTATAAGCATTCAATAAAATTAACCTGCATCGTCGTTGACAGTCGTTGGAGTATGTTTTACCATCAATACCACAAACTGGGACAAACACTGCTGGGCAAACGCAATCTATATTGGTATAAAAGTAATTGATTCACCACGTAAAAGTTCGGATATACTGAGATTTTGAATGTGGCTGAGTACTCATTCTTAAACATGATAAACACATCGTTATGAATCGTTATTGTTTCGTGTTATTTTTCTCATTGTCCATTCGGACAGTGAGTTTCATGATCAGCTGATTTATAATAATATTCTAAAGTACAATTTCAACATCTGTTATATTGCATTCACTGAAGACAGAAAGCCTTTCCTTGTCTTTTCTTCTCGCAGGAATCAGGGTAAATGTCAAACGTCTTCAAAGTCAATAGCATAATTTAAGAACAGATACATTTGCAGCATTAAACAGACATGAACGTTTCGGGTACTTGACCAAAAGCAATATCTAAAGTATTTTATGGACTGAGTTGGAAGTTTTTTTTTTCACTTGTCCTACCTCCTCCTACACCGACACAAGCACCGTCAGAAGCCTTTGGTATTCCCCTGTAAGAAGAAGAAAGAATGTTTACACACCTCTGAACAATTGCAAACAATGCATTGAGCGATTTATTTACTTAAAATAATGTCATCTTTTCTTGTTTGCGTTGCATTGTTTTTTTTCATTTTTTAATCACAATAATTTCTTTTGCTTTCTCGTTTATTTTTCTTAATACCCTCTCCCTCATTAGACGCTAATCTACATGTTTGAAATAAATGTTCATTTTTCCTCGGACTAGATAGAACCAATAAAATTGCATAAATCGCGCGACGTGCATGACGTCTTTAAAATATGCGTATAGAGTAAGTAAATCTGTCTAAAAGAATTCCCCTCTAAGAAGAGGCTTGGAAACGACAATTTTCAGAAAAGGACTTTGCCAGTAAGAGGAAGTCACAGTAGCGCCCTTTTAGAAAACCGTATGTAAACAAATTGCCAGCAGATTTGCAAACACGACAGCGAAAATTTGGTCCCCCAACAAAATAAAACAGTTGTTATGATTGTAAATGACCGTCCAAAGAGATTTGTTTGTAGATGGTCAGTAACAAACCTAATAACTATTATTATTAAAATATTATAACGACGAAGATGGTGTGAACGATGCAGATTAGCATAGAATATGAATAGAGAACTTACTTGCATCGTCGTTGGCAATCGTTGGAGTATGTTTTTCCATCAATACCACAAACTGGAGCAAACACTGCTGGGCAAATGCAATCTATATAAAGATGATGGTGAGACAGTATTTTTGTTTGTTGTTTATGATAAAGATTAAAAAGCACGTTTATTTATGGCTGACAAAATTCTTTGACGCCATTTCCGTACTTGTCGAATTCGTTGTGTATTAAACATGCTGATTATCAGCATCCACTGCTGTGTGATAAAAATTTTCTTTTTATTAAGATTTGAAATCATGTTAACTTTGTTTTTGCTCACGGATAATACAAATATAACGGAAAATGAAAAAAAGGAGTACCTGTAGCATTCAATTTTTAGTGAAACATAAATGTTTTCTTTAAAGATAATTCCATACCTCCCCCAATTCCAAGACATTTTCCGTCTGATGCCTTTGGAATACCCCTAAAAGAAATTAGATGCACAAATAATACTAAATTGAAATCAAGTCATGGATTGTATTGGATACTTGATGTAACATAGATGTTTGATATAGATGACTTATAGAACTTTTTTCGATGCAAAAAAAAAAAAAAAAAAAATTAATACTCTATACTTTTACCAGTGTCTTTAATTTTATCTGTACTTGACTACGTGTATCTTATGGTTCATAAGGTTAATGGTAAATGTTTCAAAATAGCAATATCCGGGTCAGTCGTCTACAAATAAGCATATTAAAGTGAAAATAGAGAACTTACTTGCATCGTCGTTGACAGTCGTTGGAGTATGTTTTTCCATCAATACCACAAACTGGGACAAACACTGCTGGGCAAACACAACCTATATTTTATAGATTTTTTTTATGTACAAATATGTACTAGTATGTCTTGCAAAATAAGACAGGTCCATGTCATCAGGGAGATACTAGTACCCCTTAGTTTTGGAAAATTTCGATGAACTTTTGTGAGGGAGAATATACAAATATATTTCGAGTAAAGTGCCGAAAAAACTGTGAAACAAGGCGAACGATATCCCCGGGGACTAAATAATCCACCAGTAGAGATACTGTCCTGGTGGCTGGAATTGTCAATATTGAAATATATATTCTATTATCAAATTTCAGTTAAAGTAAAATATTGGTTATCTTCGATGTTTTTGATAAAATAGTTTTACATTAATTTTTGGAAATCGATTTTTTGCCAAAAGATTGAATTTACATATTCCTACCTCCTGTAGCGCCACATGGACCATCAGAAGCCTTTGGTACACCGCTAGAAAAATGATGTAAATATGTGTTAATGCGTTTTACCGCTTTTTTATTTTAGGCATATATTAGTATCAGCATAAAGAATGAAACATCAATATTGAAACAAACATAGTTTATATGTCACTAATCCATGTAGAGAGCTTGTCATTAGGTTTAGTACATCGAACGGATGCTCTTATGACATCAATAATGCGGAAGGGTTAAGTTACCTGCATTGTCGAAGACAGTCATTGTTGTAAGTCTTGCCATCGATTCCACAAACTGGTAGAACTACTGCCGGACAAATGCAATCTAGAGGCATCGAGAGTAAAATTTTGAATGTTTGTCATACTAAGACTTCATAGAGAGAAGTTTGTTTAGTTATAATTTATTAGGGTATTAGTCATCAATTTGACGGACAGTAAAAGAGACTTGCTATCCTTTTGTGAATGTTTGTCTTTGAAGTGACCTTAAATGTTTCATATTGAAGAGTAGGGGATTGGTTTTTCCGATGTCGATAATTTCAGTAGAAAAGTTATACTTTTCTATTGAAATTATCTGTGTAGTGACCTGTGTAATGCCTTGTCCTTCCTCTTGGACAATATTTATGTTAGATTTGGTGAGGATCTATACAAGCAGGTTGTAGGAATTCCTATGGGTACTAACTGTGCGCCTCTTGTTGCAGATTTATTTTTATACACTTATGAAAAAGAATTTATCCAAAATCTTCAAAAGCAAAGAAAATTTGATGAGCTGAAATGTTTCAATAATACTTCTAGGTATCTGGATGATATTCTAACCATTGACAATCCTGCTTTTGAATTATATAAGAATGAAATTTATCCACAAGAATTAACCCTTAACAAGGCAAACCTTTCAAATACAGAAACACCCTTTTTGGACCTAAATATCAAAATTGTAAACGGAAAGATTCATACAAGTGTATATGACAAAAGGGATGAGTTTGGATTCAACATAGTAAATTTCCCTTGGCTTGACGGTGATGTTCCAAGATTACCGTCATACGGCATTTACATATCACAGCTCTTCCGGTACGCTAGAGCATGTACTGATATTTTGGATTTTCACAGTAGAAATTTACAAATTACCAAAAAACTTTTAGGTCAAGGTTTCCGCTTTCATAAACTAGTTAAGACTTTCTGGAAATTTTACAAAAATTACAGTCAACTTCTTTTAAAATTCGGATCTATACATGCAACAGAGTACATTACTATGGGTATTACACAACCTGTCTTTTATGGTGATATGATAAACAAAATAAAGAGGATCAAAGGTAGGCAGCATAACCATCGAAAATGTGTCAGAATCATCAAACGCCTTTTATACCGTGGATATGATCCTAATGTCACCAGACGGACACTAGGCTTGGTACTTGACCAATCTACAGTCTTGTACAAGCGCATCCTTGAGACTTGCACTCTGACTGACTGTGACGACGGGACTCCATGACGGGCCCTGTCCAAACCTCTTTAGAGAAGACAGGGCCCCGACCACCTGTCCTCTGTGAATATCAGTCGGACTCCTCGGGTGATTGCATACATGAGCTCGCTACGGCCGGCAGAGCACGGACTGTATAACGCATGCCCTCTTTTTGTATCCATTTACATGTTCATCTGTGTCTCTTGGGCCTCTGCGTTTTGCGGTCTTGTTTGTGTGATGTCATCTTGCAGTGAGGAGGTTGTTTTACACCACAATTGTACGTTCTTCGAGACCTCTGGGTAATTGGAGAAGTGAGAGGGTTGTGCGCACGTGATCCAGGATGGCCACACCATTTGCTACTTGCGTGACAGATGGCCGTCCAAAGTCGGCACCGGTTACCCATTGGTCTCGTCGGTTTATGTGTAGTCTTTTGTGTTTGATGTTTACATGTCGTGTGTCTCTTTTCCGTCTCGTGCTGTACTCGTCTTTTGTGTTTTTGCATCGGGTGTTTTGGTGTTTTACTGTTGATGCTGCAACGGGGTCTTGTTGGAGATCTCCTCCCTTCTTTTTATTTGTATTATATCGATAAGAAAACTTTTGTCAAAGATGAATATTATGTGTTAAATTAAAATATTTCCCTACCTCCTGTTACGCCGCATGGACCATCTGATGCCTTTGGTACACCGCTAAAAATGATGTTTGAAATATTTTTCAATACTTTTTTCTCTCTTTATCATATGTTGTCATTATGATAAGTTTGTATTAGAACATTGGAAAAATAAATCTTTATTGCTGTTTATAAATCATCATTGATTTACTTATACTATAAAATAGGAATGTCATGAGGTTGCTTAAGTCAAAAGGATAATTTAATATCATTATTTTACCTGCATTGTCGTAGACAGTCATTATTGTAGGTTTTTCCATCAGTTCCACAGACTGGAAGGATTACCGCCGGACAAATGCAATCTAGATAGATGTATACATAGTTAAAATTAAGGAATGAAAGTCAAACACAAATCCAAAGTCAGAATCAGAAATCAAAATTAATAGGCAAACACACTCTTGACGAAAATATAAAGCAAAACAAGGTAGGGAGAATATCCCTAACAGTGAAAACAACGAAATTTAGTCTTGCAACAAGAAAAAAGCGGACAAACAGACGGTGAGTTACAATGTCATATTGAACGCTCATAACCATACAATAGGTTCTCTATGGTAAATTAGTATATATTGCCTCACTAAAATTAAACTTTACTCATTTTACAACGTTTAACAAACAAGTTACACAACTTATATTAATGTCTCACGTTGGCTCAGATGTTGGCGTAAGGGGGTCCACCCTCAGAGGTAAGAAGCGAGCTGTAAAGGCCTTTCTATAGTTGAAATGAACGTCGAATTCACATCTTTTTTTTAAAGTTTCATTGACATGTTAAGACAAATAGCTCTAACATTGTAAATGAGCCACTGAATATATAAATATTTCATGTCTAAAGATAATAGTTACGTATGTTTTCAGTGTGGGATGAAAAAGGAGATCCTAAATATGACGGCGTTACAGTGATGACAGCAGAACACACATGGATGAAATGCGAAAATCGAAAAATACGGACGGAGACTTTGAAACATAAGAAATAGATCATCTTCATAGAGTACTTGTCCCATTGTTAAAACGGTCTTTTTCACCTTAGCACCATCCCTTCAATGCTGTTTTGAACATAGATTTTAGTTGGTTATGCTAATGAATCGACCATATAGGAAATTTGGATCCGCGCACTCACTGCAAATTGCACAACTTTAATTTCAAAAAATATAACCAGAGGGGATACTAAAATGAATTTTGGCTGCGTGTAAAATTCTCCTCGGACGGCATAATCACTGATAAGGATACGTGTCTGGTGACGTACAATGATCCCCTTGTGGGAACTTAGAACATAGAACTTTAAATATATATTCTGACTACGTGGCATTAATTAGGAGGTTGTATTATGTCGATGAAATATAACTCTGAATCTAGATATGATAAAAATGTGACTTAAGCATGGCTTGCAAAAGTTTGAAATAGAAGTTGTAATGAGGCTTGTGCCTTTCAATCCATAAATATTGTACCTATGAACATTAATCCTCGTTTAGAACAGGATTTCCACATCTACATCGGATTACATTTCGTCTAGTAGATACATTTACAAAGTAACTTATTTGTGTTGGTCCCTTTTTATGTGCTGTCTTTCTTTAGTTTTAGATGTATTTCATTAAACATAATCGAGATGAGAATATCTAAAAGTGATTTAGCTGTTCAGTGTTTAGTGCAAGTTTGTCAGTTTTCCTAGAATAATGATATCAATAAGATATATAAAAAAAATAATGAATGGGATACCATTCGTCTTCTAAAACCCGTGTCTGGTGCAGAAGAATTGGTTTGAAATTTTCTTCCAGAAGGTATAGAGTTGGAACACTTCCGTATTAATACTTAATCTACATGTTAAGTTTCATCACTTTTTATCGTTAGTTTTGAAGCTACAAACGTACATATATGCCCATTGGAAGCCCAAAAATGGGCCGTAAATATGAGGTTAAAATTAACACACTTTAGATAATGAAAAACAGTAACAATTCTACTGTAGAGACAGAATATTAAAAAGTTCTATTATTTTCCTTTAGATATGATGTGGTCAATCGGATATGTATAGAATTATAAATGATCACTAAGACTTCTGAAAGAAATTGTCGACAGGAGATAAATCTATGTCTATTTTCAGAACTTCTTTGAGTTGTTAATTTTTGATAATAAAGTACGTTTATCTGAAACCCTATCATCTATTTTCCGTACAAATCAAATATCATCTTCTTCGTATGTCAAGTGAAACACCGATAAGTTTCTATTGAAATTTAACCTCAGTTTTTAAGTTATAGTGATTTTGCTACCCCCTCTCTCTTATCTTTACGTTACCTAACGCTGACATTCTTGTGAAAAACGCGCCAATGTCGCCGTTTCTATTATGAAGACATTATTGATCTAGAGCTTTCCGATAGGGTTCTTTCGGATATTGTTCTAACTTATTTACAATATAAAAAGATTGAGAAGAAATTGTTTTATTTTACTAACTTGTGTCGCATTGTACAGTAAACATTTTACTTCAGGGCCAAAATGGAAACTGAACACTTTCAAATGACTAACAATACGTGTAACGCGTGTATTTCATCATAAGATGTTTGCGTTTCTTTACCCATTCCTGTAAAATGTTTAAGGAAAACGAAGTGTGCCACTCTGCTACCGGAGAGCAGTTATCTGGATAGACATTTCTTACTGCGACGCACCAGACATGCATGTTTCGGCAAAAGGAATCATCATTAGTGGTACTTAAGGAATGATTCTAAAATTCTTTTTGGTTATGGGAAATAACCTCAAAAAGCCGATGCACAAACGGTATAATTCGCGTAGCCTTATAATTTAATTTTAAGTTATATAATACATTATGTGCATCTTATTAGATCTTGGAAAATTGTGAAAATGCTCAATGCAAGTTTCCTGCGTAGGGATTATCTCCCTCGTTGCTAATAACAACAGCCGACAGTTCAAGGAATGGAGGCTGGTAGTTGAACGGCGCCGGCGTTTGTTTTCATACATTTCAGCCCGAGTCATTTGATATATTTCATACGATTAGAATAGGAAGACTCTGGATGGGATGGCAAAGCATCTGACAATCAGGTACATGTTTGATAGTGGTAGATTTTCATTAAAATGCAATCTTTCATCAGCGTGACCGATCATCGCACCGACACGATATGTTTACCTACAAATCTTGTGGTAAGTACTTCATTTAATCGTTTACCTGTTGTTTCAATCGATTATGTTTGTATATCTAAAGATGAAAATAGTATAAATGACGTGTATCTTGTATATATTCTTCGTTCTCGAGGTAAATTTCAGTGTATCAAGTTTACGGGATCCGCCATTTTGCTTAATTTTGGAAGTAGTTCCAGAAAAGGGGGTGTGTCCTAATATTTTTCAGGTTATGGAAAATAACCTCAACTTTTAAGCCAATGAAAATCCTTGTTACATGCAAAATTAAATTATTTAAGCATAAATGATTCCCTGTTGAGTAAAGTTGTTTAGTATTATGCCCCTTAGTCACACAGAATTTTAAGAATCGGAATTAAGGTTTTTTTCTGATAGAATGTGACGTATAGAGGTATATTAGAAGAATCATGCTATTGGATAAATACATTATACTTTTCCTGTAAATAGATAGCATAATAAGTTAAGGAAAATGCTTAGCCGGAACATATCCTTCATAAAGATAACTTTGAATGCGGGCAAAAAGGTGGCCAAACAAGAGAAAAAAGGTACAAGGAAGATTAAACACCAAAGACCACATCAAACATCGAGCATTACACTGTAGAAATACTAGAGACAATGCTATCTGAAAGAGTCCAGTATTAAAGAAAAATTATCATAGGTGGCACTTCTAAATTGACGCGGTGCTGTATTATTCTCACTGTGCATGAAATTTATTCAAATAAAAAAGAAAAGATAAAATGCAGTCGTAATATCGTCATTGAATCTGGTATAAGAAATCAGCCAAAATGTATCCTGACTGCAAAGTACTCCCAAAAGTAAAAGTTAGTAAAGTAGAGAAAAGTGAAATCTTACCTGCACCAGGGTTTGTTGGAATCTTAGCTATCA